>BCII01000004.1:82529-682529 GCA_001972285.1 Erythrobasidium hasegawianum | reverse complement strand
TTTTCCGTTCCATTTCTGTCATCTTGCCCGTCTGTTCATATCTTGAGCATTCGCGTCCGTCACGATTCCTGGCGTTCTTCCCAAACATTCTCCTTGCTCCTTCAGAAGCCTTTAGCAAACCAATCTTCCTCTTCTTCGTCCTTCTTTCCCTCATCTTGCTCGATTCCCAAGCAATCTCGTTTCTCCTGCCTACTATCAAGCTGTTGCTGTGCATTGTTGCTGATATTGTTGAGCAGCAGGGAGGCACTAGCATGTTTTCTCTTTCTTGCTGCTCCTCCGCGAGCCTCGGGGTCGAATCGTTGTTTCTCGCGCGGAAGACCAATAAAGGACTTGTTCTTCTTGATATAGATAGGTCGAGGAGGTGTTTGAGCATTCGTGGAAACTGGGGAAGCCGGAGAGACCGCAAGCGATGACGACGAAGGGGAAGAAGGCAGAGCTGGTTTGATAAATGATGAAGAGGGAGGTTGAGCCAAATGTGCAAGCGATACAGGTGGAGCAGTAAAAGATCTCATCTTGCTAAATTTGTGCTGTGGGAATGCCGAAACAGGAGTAGGAATAGCGGCGGAAGAAGGGATTTCGACGAGGTTGCTGAAAGCCAATTCTTCTCCTCCATCTCCTCTTGCAGCAGCGGTAGAGGTGTCCATAAAGACGTCCAAGCCGTGTTCTATGAACTTTGAATATGGATGAGCTGCTTTCCTGTTATTGTTGTTGATAATCTGTCTCGGAAGAATCTTTCCCTCGTCCACCTTCTTATCTGCTTCCTTCTTCAGCTTCTTGCTTTGACTGTCAACGAAAGCGGGAGGAAGAGGCAGTCTCTTATTCTTATCCACTACCATTCCGGCTGAAGAAGTACTTGACGAAAACGAGACGGCCAAATTAGGGCTCGTAGAGGGCGTTTCCAGCGTCGTGTAAGTAATAGTACTACATCCGCTGACTCCTGACATGGAAGAGAGGGACGATGAAGTAGACATCTTCGAAGAACAAGAAGCAGCAGAAGAAATGTGTGAATGTGAAGAGGAGGAGAAACTCGATGAGAAGGATGTAGGGGAGCAGACGAGTGAATTGTGTGCGCTGTTGGGCGGCGTGAAGGGATAAGCATTTGACGGAGATGATGATGGTGATGAGGCTGAGAGAGGACTGATTGGCGGTCGTTTCTTGAATGGAATAGGCGAGGGACAGACTCGGGCGACTTTGACGTTCAGGAATGTCATTTCTCAATCAGTCTACTTCATCTCGAACTTGTATTGCTCAATAGCGCACTCACATGGATCTTCAGCGATCTCCTTACTGCAGCAGCTCAGAGGCGGCGTCTCCATGCTTACTTTCTCTCTCCCATTGCCAATACTAGATCCATTCCCTCCTTTTACAGGTGTTGTAGAGCGCGTGGAAGGTGTTGACGATGCTTTTCTAGCTTTCTTTCTGAGGTTGTTCGAAGTTGCAGGAAGGTGTCGGACGGGTTCTGGGGACCTCGACGGGGATGGCATGGGAGAGGGAGCAGCAGAGCGAGAAGGGGAAAGAGAAGGCGGAGATGAAGAGGATGATGAAGAGGATGAGCGATTGGTGTTATTGATGGATGAGCGTCGTCTGTCTTTCTTGTCAGACAAGGCGGAGGTGGGAGCGAGGTCGTCGGTGCTACTGTTTGACGAGGATGACAGTGCTCTGTATGCTATCCATCGCTTGATGAAGGCTCGAAGATGCATCGTTTCCCCTTCTGTCTGACAATGAATTGAAAGAGAGGACCAAGAGTTGGGAGAGAAGAGAGAGGAAGAGAAGAGGGAAGAGAAGAGAGGAGAGGAGAGGAAAAGGAAGAAACAGCAGAGGGAAGGGAAGGGAGATGCCGGGGATCGGGGAGGACCGTTGGGTGGCCGTTGAGATGGACCACATCATCCGATCATCTGAGACAGCACTAGGCTGTTGTCAAGGGAGTATTTGTCTCCGTCTGCTCCTCTTCTTCTTCTCCGAGCGGGGATCCAGATGAGATGAGATTGAAACACATCACGTGCAGTCCATGCTTGTTTCAGGTCTGTTTGTCCATAGCGTACTTGATCATGGCGTCTTCCCATCCAGTCTTCCCTCACAGCTTGGCCTTGTTGTTGTCATTGCTCTTCTCCTCCTCTCCAATTCCTTCCTGTCCGTGAAACTCTTCAAACGCGAATTCCCAATGTCGGGTTTCCCCTCCAGCCAGGTGCGCCGTGCTTCCATTCATGACGCACTCCCATTCACCCAGCGGCTTCTCCTCGTTTGCTTCACTCAATCTCCTGTAATGCGTCAGGGAGCATGTTCCAGCTCTGACATCCTTGTCTGGCTCTCCACTGAGTGCTCGAGAGAGCGTGATGACCGTAGCTGCATGGCTGAACAATATGACACTTGTCGCTTGTGGATACGATGCCTCAATGTGCGATATGAGAAGTTTGAGGAAAGTGTGTGCACGAGCATGGATCTCGTCTACTGATTCACCCGAGCGAGAGACAAACAGTAGAGGTGTATGTCCATCTGCTGAGACGCAAGAGAAGTATTGTGCGAGGTCAGAGGCTAGAGGTGGGCGAGGATGAAGACCTGTTCCAGGGATGACGGTTTGGAAAAACTCCCTGCATGCTCGCTCAGTACTAATGAATACGCTGACCTCAGTAAGCACATAGACTCACGATATCCCAAACTCGACAAAGATGGGGAGCTGCAGTTTCTCGGCTGTGAAAGAAGCCGTCTGCAAACAGCGACTGCCAGAGTGCTCAAAGCAATCAGCAGCATCTCAATGCAGTACAGAAGACGCCTACAACCGACTAATAAGGACTGGAAAAGATGAGGTCGACATGGATGGATTTATCGATGAAGTGCTGAGCGAGCTCTTTGGCCTGGGCGACTCCCAGCGCTGTCAGAGGTGGATCTCGCTTGGTCCCAGTGACGCCTGGATGCCATCATCATTTAGCATCAGTCAGAGATAGTGCAGAGTGGTGGTCGCACTCCTCGACTCGCTTGTGGGCCAGTGGAAGCCTTGTCTGCTCCCATGACGGGCGATATAGATGTCGGTGAGGGGCATGAGGACGGATCAGATCAGATCAGAATCTAGTTAACGAGCATGTATGTATGTGGATCGGTGATGTGATAATGCGATGCCTCTGTTGCAAGTCGGGACAACGAGAGAGAGAGCTGAGCCTTCAAGCTTGAATGACGACTGATCAATCTGAACATGCATCCAACAGTCAAGTATTCGCGACAGAGCATGCATGTCAAGCTCAACTACAGCACTCGTACTCGCGGTAGTCTCTGGCTTGCTGCAAGAAAGCTGAAGCCCAGCTGAAAAGACTCGCTTCTTGTCCGGCTATCATATCGTGCAAACACTTCTATTGAATGGCCAAACAGAGTCGCCCGCACGCATCTCAGATCTCAGCTTTGACCCCCTTCCCTATCGGTGCTACTCCCCCTAGCTTGCTGCAAAGCTTTGTCGTCGTCCGCATCAGATCTTGTTCTGTTCAGCAAGCGAGACAGACCAGATCTCATCTGAACATACACGCAAAGCTTGCACCAAGGTGATGAGATGAGATGAGATGGGTAGCAGAGGCCAAGGCCATGCGCGATATTCTGACTTACTCCCGCTGACCGGAGCAAGGCCATCTCGAGCATTTCATCAGAGAGCATCGACGTCGTCTTCTCTTTTACCCAACTCTCGTACTCGTTCCTTTCCTCTGTCCCAGCTCATCCTTGTTTACCCGGCTGTCCTCGTCAAGCGGTCCTACAGCTCGACTGCTCATCCCTCCTCAGCTCTTACCTCTTACTCAGTCACTGTGCGCCGCACCCTCAAACCTTGATCTCTTGTTCTCCCCCTTTCCCACCCACAAGGCTGAGAAAGCGATCACTGACCCGAAGACCCGAAAATCAGCAGGATCCTGGGAGCGCTAGAACAGCAAGCACAAGAGAGACGATAACAAGATAGAGTAGAGCTATTTGTGACAGACGTACGTAGACTGTCACTTCTTGACTGGCCTTTGGCGGGGACAGCAAGTGCTGATGTCGCCTTGATAGCTTCTTTCGACACCTCCATTCACGGCTATGCAATAACGACTTGAACGACAGACTTACGACTTTCTACGAACTACATAACGATAAAACGACTCGCGACCTCCTCGCGTGAAAAACGATGCACGGCCCCACGACGAACGCAAACGATCAACCATCCTTTTTCCCTCCTCAGCCTACAGCGCCAGCGGGTACGAGCATACCTGAAAGACAGCAGCACTTTCGGCAGCATGAAGGCAACGACGCGCCAACCTCGCAGCCTGCTACAGCCTCGCTCAATCATGCGGGACAAGCGCCCGCAATCATGCTTGATGAACATCGTCCCCTGCAATATCAGCATCAGCAGCAGCACATGCCAATCACCACAACTACAAATCGACATATGTCAGACTATTCAGACAGCTTCGAATGGGAGGGCACATCAGCGGGTAAGCCGCCCTGATTCTGGGACTTGCTAGCTCTCGTCTCCGCCGAGCCAGGAAAACGAACTGACGTCCATGTCCTTCATCATCCAGGTCACAATATCTCAGCGCAGAGATATACCTCTCATCCCAACTCGTCGACCGATTCCTTCTATCAACCACTGTCATTCGGCAGTCATCATCGACAGCACACATCCTCCTCTTCGCCTTTTGGCAGCTTCTCCGATGCACAGTCGGCCTATCTCGCACAACCTGGTATATCAGGCCCAGCTGGTGCACCTGCCGCTGCTTCGCAAGATGTCTACAACGCTCAACTCGCGTCTGCGAATACGCACAACGTCTTCGCCGAGAGTGGGACGTCGCATCCCTCGGTGCTAGCTTCTTCGGGCGCGCTTACTCACCAGCAGCAGAGCAATAGTAGCTTCATGGCAATCGATACGACGGTCTCTTCTTCTCGACTCGAACAAGAATCAGAAAGCTATCTCTCTCCATCCTCATCCGAGCCAACGGCAGCCACTCCTGATCCTTCTCAATTCTTTTCGCCTTCACACCACCAAAACAGCAGAGACGGTACTCATGCGAGTTTATCGACGTTCGGACGCTCAGCATCACCTTCTCCATCTATTGCATACACTCCTACGACTTACAACGCGCTCTATAACACTTCTTCGACCTTCTCACCTCCGAGCGCAAGCTATCGCCACGCAAACTACAGCAGTTCTGGCGGGCTAAGCGATTCTTCAATGGACGAGTCGTCCGCTTCCCTCGCACATTCATCCAATAATCCACTATTGAAACAAGAACTGCACAGGAATGGTAAACCAAAAAGACCGCTAAATAGTTTTATGATCTTCGCAAGGCAGAGAAGACCCGATTTGCAGAAACTGAACCCCAATATGAAAGTCGCGGATATTGCTAAAGAGCTGAGTAAAGAGTGGAAGGACATGCCCGCTGTGCGTTGCACTCCTTCCGATATAGCTCTGCGGTATGATACTGACAAACGATGTGCGGTGAATATGACAGGACAAGAAGAAGGAATACTTCGAAGCTGCCAAAGTCGTCAAAGAAAGCTTCCACAAGATGCACCCCGATTACGTGTACAGTCGTCGACCGAATGGATCTCGCAAGAGCGGCGGGGCCGGCGGAGGAGGCGCTTCAACAAGTGGACACAGGCGGAGAGCCAGTAGTGCTACGCCTAGTTCCAGTGGTTCGACAACGGGAGGAGGGACAGCTGCTGATATTGGCGAACCTGCCTCGATGCTCTCTCATACGCTGAGTCTCTCATCGCCGCCTTCTGGGAATCAGCATACCACGCCTAGCAGTCACCGAGGCAAGACTAGATCTCGACCTTTGGCGGGAAGCAAAGGAGCAGGAACAAGCGGAGGAGGAGGTGGCCATTATTCAGGTGTTCGATCTTCAGATTCTGAAAAATCGGCATTCTCACCGGGCTACGAGAGCAACACGAGCGATGCAGAGATGGGAAACCTTCATATGCCCATGCCCATGCCTATGCCGGCACAATTATCACAATCCTTCTCTTTCCCTTCATCTGCTAGTACGACTGCTGCTGCTGCTGCGAGAGAAGGGGATGCCGCAGGTGCTTTCCGCTCGTTAGCGGCAGGCTACGAGCCTCAGCTATCTTCTTCAAATAATCTATCGTCGTCCTCGGAGATCATGGATTATAACGCTCCGCCGCCCCAACAAGCCCAGATGAGCTCGTCGACCTCGTCTGCTCCTGGATACTTGGAGACGCACATGAGCGCCACTCCTCAGGACTATCACGGACCCCCGAATGCTGTTCAATCATTCGAGGAACAGCTTCTTTCGCAGCCGATCTCATCTGGATCGCAAACTCTGTCACATGGACAGCCTGTCGGCTCTGCTTCTCAAGCGTCTTTACAATCGTCTGTCTATCCTTCTTCTTCCTCTATTACTCAACAGCAGATACCGGCTAGCAACATCTTCGCGACCCCGGAACCACGACAGCAGCAATCGTTTGCAGCAGTCAGCAATCAAGGTCAGGACCACACCGTTCAAGAGCATGCCAGGCCTTTGATAAGCCAGTCAGGGTATTCACAAGCTACATCATACCAAGCTCCCGCGAATTCAGGTAATCAAGCCCGACCTTCTTCTACATCCAGGTTTGGCATCCATTCTTTCCGAAATGCCGGATCTAGCTCTGCAAAGGCTTCTGTCTCACTTGTAGATCAGCATGACCCGCAGTTCCACCGCGAAGAAAGTATGTCGGGGCGAAACATTCAATCCGGCAGTTTGATGCTGACTTTACAATTTCATCAGACTCCTTCGTTGCGCAGCAGCAACGGTATCAGCAAAGAGCGAATGATATCTTCAAGGAGCCTCTTGCGTCTACCCAGACGCCGTCTGTTTCCGCCACTGTGCGAGCAGCTATGAATTCTCCTTCTCGTCTTTCCATGCGGTCACTCCAGTCCTTCCCCGACCTATCTATAAACGCTATGTCTGCTCATCCTCATCAGCAGCAGCAAATATCATGGATGCATTCGCCGTCCGTAACGGCCCCTGCAGTAGCGCCAGGCCATCGCTATACAGGCTATGATCCTCCCCAAAACGTTTCCGGAATGAGTATGGACGACAGCTACATCCACGATTCAGGAGGAAGCTGGCTATATTCGGGACCTGGAAAACCTATCGAGTCGCCAAATGGTATAGTCAGGATGAACTCGCCTCCTCATGGCCAGTTCTTGCGGCATTCAGCTTCAACCTTTTCACTGCCTGCCGGTAGACAGGGATCTGCGAGGCAATCTATGCTCAATCAAGCAAGTACAAGGCCATCGGGCATCTCGCAGACTTTCGCAAGAGCTAGAAGTCCGAGTCGCGGAAGCTTGTCAAGCGAAGAATCGACTGGACCTGCCATGCCTCGTGACAGTAGGAGTGGCCGAATACAAGCTCCACTGCTCAATCCCTATGCCGCCTATGCCTCCGCTCCTCCTACTGCTAGTCTAGGACAGTCAGGCCCCGCAACAGAGGCTTCTTCATCTCCATCGTACTTCCCCGCATCAGCGACGCCTGCGTCAGCACCGGCTACTGCTCGCTTAGAGAGCTTTCTCGTGCCGCAAACACCCTCTTCCAGCAGCAGTCTCAGCACATCAGGCTTAGCCAAATCGGCAAGATCAAGTCGCAGAGCGCAAATGTCAGCGGACGGGAGACTCATCCGCGAAGGGTCCTATGCTTCTTCTACCGGCGCGACCACTTCTAGCGAGCGAGCGTCGTCCGTCTCTGCACGAGCAAGCGGGCTAGTCTACAACGGTACTGGCAAAGCGAGATATACTCCTATATCGTACAACGAAACCTCAGTCTCTCGATCGTACCCGCACGAAGCATACGCACCAGCTATTCGAACGACCAACCAAGCTCCTCTGCCTGCTCCTTCTAATTCGAGAACCTATATTCCTGGGACACCAATCACACTCGCTCCGCTGAGGAGAGATAGTGTACAAATGAGCGCTGCAGGAGATGCGAGAGAAGTGGAGCAGACGAGGTTGCCGAGCTTGGCAGACAATCTAGACGCAGCGAGTATTCCTATAAACGGCAGGCAGCCATACGCAGACTACGTTCAGGCGCAGGACGCAAGCTGTATAATGCCTCCTCAAGGCGACGCAAGCAATCAGTCGCAAAGTCGATCTGGAGCGCAATCTTATCAGACCGCTCAGCAGTAGCATGGCTACGCGGTCAGGTTCAGATCAACTTACCATCCACACTATCTAGCTATCTATTTTTCCGCTTGGTAAGGACCCAAGCGGCTTTTGCGAACTATTTCATGTTGATACATCGCCAATCCATTTACGAATACAATACGACGACCCTACTTTCATGACGTTGTTAATAGTTCAGTCTAGTAGCAGAGAGACTAGAAGTATATCGATTTGATCCGAGACTGTGCTCTTTCTCTTTCGTCCGGCAATCATCATGAGTGTGACTTCACCTCCGCCAGCGTCGCCAATGTCGTCGGCTTCGTCGTCCAAGTTGCCCAAGATGTCGCTGCCTTCGCCTTCTGCCAAAATCTCGCTGGCCTCGTCGCTCAAGCCAGCAGCTTCATCGCCGATAGCAGCAGGCGGATCATCGAGCTTGCTTCGCCGGACTGGCCAGACTCCAGCCAGCAGCAGCAGTAGTGGTGGTGCAAAGAAGCTAGTCATCAAGACTCAACGAGGTGGATCCTATTGCTCTTGGATTGAGGTTTAACGCAAGGCTGACGATAACCGGTCTGATCGGCAGTCGCTGGCTCTTCCAAATCATCTACCTCTTCTTCTCCATCATCTTCAGACTTCATCTCTCATGCACTAACTACCCTCGTCCGAGCTGCTCGAGCTATCCTATCCACGCCACCTGAGCCTACGCCTGAATCCCTACAAGCGCTGTACGGCCTCTGTGAGGGTATACTGGGAGCACCTTCATCTGCTAATACGGCGCAGACGCTCTATGATAGGATCAGAATCGAGGTAGAAAGGAAATTGGGAGAGAATGCAGCTACTTTGCGGAATCTGGAAATGCAAGACGCAGGGACTTGGCTGGGGGAAGTCAATAAACTATGGATTACATTTCAGGAGAAGATGGTCCGTACGCAAGCTTTTCAGGCTTCCGCATAAAGCTGACTAGCCCATTTACAGCTCCTTGTCCGATCTATCTTCCTGCATCTCGACCGTACTTACGTTTTGCAAACACCTGGCCTGCTTTCCTTTTGGTGGGCAGTCTCCATGATTGCCATGTCAAAAGCTGAGGTTTTTCCCATTGCAGGGACATGGGGCTTGACACCTTCCGGAATCGAGTGGTCGAGAATGAGCAAGTTGGAGCACGGATAACGCGCGATATGATGAGCCTCATCAACAAAGAGAGGTGAGCCACAACGAACGTTCTCTCGAGCATGTACTGATAACCTAATGCGTCGGCAGAGACGGGGAAACGGTCCCTCAACTGCTACTCACGCAAATCGTTGCCCTTCTGTCTTCACTCTCGCCAGTCTGCCATTCGACCGTCTTTTCAACTCCTTTCATCAGCTCTTCGACAGCGTACTATCAGCTCGAAGCCTCCCGTCTATTGCAGGTCGGAGACTCTTCAGCGATGGAGGACGATACTTCATCATCAAGCATGGAAATCCCAGCATACCTAAATCACGTACTTGCCCGCATGAAGGAGGAGGGTATACGATCAGATTCTGTACTTGGCAGGGACGTCAAAGGTCCAGTCATTCGCGTGCTCGAGCAGACGCTGGTTGCAGCTCACACTGCGACGCTTATTGAGAGAGGGTTGCATGGAATGCTAGATAAAGGAAGCGTCGAAGATGTTCGACATATGTACTCGCTGTTCGGCAAGGTGGAAGCGCTGAAAGCACTGCGCGAGGCTTTCTATAATTACGTCAAGGTGCGCCTACGTGCCCAGATCGTGTCTCTTGAGCTGACAATTCGTGCATCGTCAGGTTAAGGGAACTTCAGTCGTGTCAGATACGACACGCGACGAGAGCATGGTTGACTCGCTTATCGCGCTCCAGTCGACGCTCGACAAGATCCTAGTCGAAGCATTCGGTTCCGACTTTGACTTTGTCAAGACTTCGAAAGACGCCTTCATCATCTTCATCAATGTCCGGCAGAACAAGCCCGCAGAGATGATTGCTAAATTCATCGATGCGAAAATGCGGTCTGGCAATAAATCGATGGATGACGAGACGCTCGAGAAGACATTCAGGAGCGTCCTGACGCTTTTCAGATATTGTCAAGGAAAAGATATCTTTGAAGCGTTTTACAAAAAGGACTTTGCGAAGCGCTTGCTGCTTAATAGGAGTGCAAGCAGTGATGCAGAGAAGAGCATGCTTCTTAAGCTGAAAGAGGGTGAGCGTCTTTGTTTGAGTATACTCCGGGCCAATCAGCAGGCTGATGGTCATCTCAGAATGCGGACCTGCTTTCACTGCAAAGCTCGAGACTATGGCCAAAGATATCGATTTGGTATGTCGTTCAGCTTGTAGTACAGGTCTTACCGTACTCATTATTTGTATACACAGTCTGGAGACATCATGAAAGCTTACAAAGACTCGCTCGGGCCCGACATTCCTTCCTTACTCTCCGTAAATATCCTCACAGCAGGCAACTGGCCCACCTACTCCAAGTCTCCCGTGCGGCTACCTGACAATCTACAACGCGAGCTAGACCGCTTCATCCGTTTCTACAAAGCGAAATACACTGGTCGAAGTCTGACGTTCGTGCATAGCTTGGATCACTGTACGCTCCGCGTGGAATTCGACAAAGGAAGCGGTGGAGGAAGGAAGGAGTTGAATGTCTCGTTCCACCAAGCTGTTATATTGTTGCTGTTCGAGACGCTCGATAAAGATGCTAAGTTGGGCTTCAAGGAGATCGTCGATCAGACAGGTTTAGGTAAGTCGCGAGCGATAGCACCCCAAAAGGTATGCAGAAGAGACTCAGTGCGTTCCACAGAATCGAAAGAGGCGATGCGCACTCTTCAGTCATTAGCTTGTGCGAAACACAAGGTCCTCACCAAGCATCCGAAAGGCCGGGATGTTTCAGAAACCGACGAGTTCAGCTTCAATTCTAGCTTCAAAGACGAGAAATACCGTTTGAAGATCAATCAAATCCAGCAAAAGGAAACAGTCGAAGAACAGAAACACACTACGCAGCAAGTCCTCTTGGACCGTCAAAGTCACTTACAGCTCGTCATTGTCCGGATATTAAAGAGTCGGAAAACGATCAAACATACGGCGCTCATCATGGAGGTCGTCGACTCGCTCAAAGAAAGATTCAAAGTCGACCCGCCGGAGATCAAGAAGGCTATAGATAGTCTGATAGACAGGGACTATATGGAGCGAAATGGAAGAGATGCTTATAACTACGTGGTGCGTACCCTTCGCCTCTCATTAACAGAAGTCCGACAGCTGAATGACCGCTGTCTCGCTACAGGCTTAAGGCATCGTACTCGCAGTTCCATTTGTTTGGTCGATCTTCCGTGTAGCATCTACTCAGCCTCTTCCTTCGCATCGGTCTTTCCTGTATAAGTCTTGTGATTGCTACGATTAATCTACGTTCTGACGAATTTCCGTGATGCATTTTCGAACAACCGATAATTGTGAAAGCCCATGTTGTTTACTTCGTATACTTGCCTGATAATATGCTACAAACAACACTCGAGCTCCCGCGCTTGACAACTTCCCAAGAACTGCCTTCTACTGGTCACATACGCTTGTCTACGTTTGTACATCCGAAACTGCTATGCTACCAAGGGCGAACTGAATGTCCAAAATGCGTAAACATCTACGCCTTCTCCCACACTTTCCGATTCTTCTGCTTCCAGAACTTGGCTCCGCTGAGAGCCAATCCAGCGACTACGAAGCATGCTCCTCCGAAACCTATACTGATGTGATATACATGATATCCACTTCTGTGTAGCTGCCTTTCCGAGTATTCCGTCACCCATTGTGCGATGGGCGCTGCGAACGTAGCGGGAATGACAATGCTCATCCAGAGCATCGATAGACCAGAGCTCAGATCGCGGATCCCTATGATCTCCGTCAAGACGGCGTTCTGAAGGAAGCACAGAAGAGAGGGAAGGAAGAACCAAGAGGCAGGAAAGGGAAGGGAAGAGATGCAGCCAGTGATCAGCCCGTTGGATCGCATCATCGTTGTATATAGCTAGCGCAGAAGGAAAAAGACTCACATTGCTCTGCCAAAATATACCTCCTAGACCACCTTGCAAGAACGCAAAGACAGCCAAGACGGCGAAATTCCTCGCGAAGATCCATATCAGCAGGTATGTCAAGCCGGAAAGGACCGTGATGATTCCAGCGCCATTGATACGGCCCACACGGTCCAGGAAGAGACCGCATATGGGTCGGAGCACAAGTTGGCCGCCTGCTAGTAAGGCTTGCAGAGTTGAGCCTTGGCTTTGTGAAAGCCCGAGGCCGCGCGTGGCGTATGATGGGATGGTCTGTCGGCACATAAAAAGGGCATCAGTGAATGTCACCATACTTCAGGAAATAGAAGACAAGAAAGCAGACGAGACGAGGAGGGAAAAGGGGGCGCCAAGATGAGAGCGACTTACGTATATCCCGACGGTGTATGAGAGTTGTGTGAACATGCCCCATGCTACGACGGATAAGAAAGCGGGGTTCTTGAACAGAGAGACTTGGAAGGGTTGAAAGCGGGTTTTAAGAGGTGCGTTGCGGGCTAGGGTATTTGAAGTCAGCGATCGAGTGAAATGCGGACGATGAGCACTATTATAGGGGACGAACCTTTAAGCAAGAAGAGGCATGGCACTAGAACAGCTGTGCAAATACATCCACTATGCGAAAACAAGAATTTAGTCACAAAGAGTACTCACAGAGAGCCAGTGCACTTACTTTAGGATATAAGCCCATTTCAAGGATGTCTTCTGCAGCATTACTCTTGTGAGATTGGAGAAGACGAGTCCTCCGGCACCTGATCCAGCTCCTCCGATGCCCTGACAAGAAAACAAACACGAATGAGCATACAGATGACAATGAGATGCGATGGACCTACTAATGCTAGGGCTCTTTTCTTGCCAAACCATTGTGCTGAGATTGGGGATGTCGAGACCATGGTCTGGGCAAATTCGTCGCCATCAGCGCAAATCCCGGTAATTCCAAATATGCGACGGCGACTCACGAATCCCAACCCGAATCCAAAGAGGACACCTTGCGTGATGAAGAGCATCCAGATCCTGGTCGCGAAGCCGGACAGTATCTGACCCGAGCACAGAAACAACGTCCCCAATGCAAAAGTAGTTCTGAAGCCATATCCTTTTGCGATCCAGTTTGAGACGGGTCCTACAGCCATTGCGAGCGACAAGCTGAGTCCTCCTATGAATGTGAATTGTAAGGTAGTTGCGCCCGGAAAGTAGTTGTTTTCTTGATAGAAGGACAAGAAGATGCTGAATGCTCCGCTGTTGATACCCCATGTCACGGCGTTGGTGAAGAAGACGCAGGCGGTGATGACCCTGTGTGCGTAAATTCGGTTATTTAGGAAAGCTGAGCATGGAACGAGTAGGAACGAGACTAGCTTACCATCCATATCCACCATCTGGGAAGTCGCTGCTCGTTATGGGCTGTGTGATATCGATGTGCTCTTTCTCTTGTTCGAGATTATCGTGCTCGGGCGGAGTTTGGGCGACCTGATCTTTATCGCTATCGATATCGATACCGGCAGCATTGGGTTCATCATTGTTCTTCAGGGAGATCATCATCAGTATGCAGTCTATCCCGATCCAGAGACTGCATCGACTGCATACAACCTGGTTTATCCCGCAAAACCTATCCTCAGCCCGGCAGCTTTCGCTTCGGAAATCGCGGGCGGCAGACAACGACGCAGAATAGAACAGAGCGGCTGATCATGAAGGAAAGGAGCAGCGCGCATTATGACCGAGACGAGAGAAGCAAGACTGTGTTGTTTGTGATTGCAAGCATGGTGTGCCATCGTGCAATGAAGTAGAATACGGTACCGGGTACCTAGTGGTACTGATCGTGCTCTGTTCGCAATGACAAGCACTACGGTATGTAATTACTCGAGGACACACGCGTCCAACGGAAGACGGCTCGCGCTCACACCACACCATGCCTATGATCGGGCAATTTAATCTAATCTGACCTGTCAGGCAGTAGTCAACCACCATGCCAATTCTATTTTGTTCTACTCAACGGACAAGATCGACGGGACGGGCGCAACTGTCAAAGCCTCAGACATACTGTACGGTACCGAATATGCCTAGAAGAACGCGGTCGATCCATGTGCTGTACTCGCACCCGATCGCCCCCAGCAGATCGATGCAGATAGAGCGATGCCCAAAATGCCAGCAGCCAGCTGCAGACCGCACGGGGATGGGGATGCGCAGGCTGAGACACGATCCAGCAGTACAGTATCGTATATATTGAACTGCCTGCTTGCTGTTGATAGCCAAACAGCCTCCTCAAGACACTAATACCTGACATGACATGACATGACATGAGACGCCAATGCCAAAGAAGCTCTCAGCCCAGCTCAGCTCAGCTCAGCCCAGCCCGGATCGGATCCACATGCAACAACGATCGCAGCATCGTTTCAACCTCGTCCCATCCCGTCCCATCCCATCCCATCCTATCTTGTGCCATCCTACCCTACCCTAATCCAACCTAATCTAACCTGATCCCTAAGTCCTGCTAACATGCCTTTGTGCTTGATGCTGACTCGACTCGACCCGCCCTCATCGACGACCGGGCTTGTCGGTTCATAGAATGGTTGTATTACCGTAGATTATCGAGTATAGATTGACAAACACCATCGTCTCTTTCTTCTCTCTTCCTTCGTCGGATCCCTTCCCCGCACTTTCCCCCTCCTCCCCCTTTCAAGTTGCTTGCCCTGCGGTGCTTCGCGTCAGTCGACTCCTGGGCCTGTCTTCAACCAGCGACAACAACAACAAGCAAGCATCAAGTTTGAGGTGGATCGAATACGAACCAACAAAGCAAAGGAAAGACAACCTGCAATTAGCCTGGACAATCCCCCACGGTTGAAGGCACTCGATGCTCCAAGCGAGGGGCGATCTGGATCAGCGCAATTCAGCTTGGTGTTAACGCCTCAGCTGAGAGCGACGATGCAAGCATCCACACCTCCTTCGACCTACTCCACCCTCACCTCCACCGCACCTTCCTTGATTCCCTGTCCAGCACCCGTCGCCAAAGTATGGACTCCCTCGAAACGACCTCGACCTCTATGCCACGGCGACATGACTCCCTTGGATGTCCAAGAGGGTGTCATACCAGTATACGACGTCCAGTTCATGCCCTTCTCAGACGGGCGATACAAGAAGTTTGTAGAATCTCAACAGGACTACCTGCGAGGAGGGTACGCCAAAGTCACTCTAGGACAGAGGCTCAATCATGGAAGATACGAGATCACAGCGAAACTCGGTGTAGGGCACTTTGGCGTCGTCTACCTGTCTTGGGATAGAATGTGAGTTGGGAGCACGGACCTCGAGAATCTCGCTCGCTCGTTGGTGATGGTGATGAGGCTGACTACTCACTTTGGATATACAGCGATGGACGCTATGTAGCAATCAAGATCGTGCGCTCTTCAACAAAGTACGCAAGGGCAGCCATGGCAGAGGATAAGCTGCTCAGTAAGCCTGGCCTGGTCGCCGGATCATCAAGATGTGAAATACTGACTTGTGCGACCAGCTACGATACAAGGGCCAATTGACGACCGCAAAGAGCATCTTGTAGAGTATCTTGATTGCTTTGAGCTTGAAGCTGCGGAAGGTACGTATCAAGTTTCGATTGTCTTCGAAACTCGTCGCTAAAGCCGTTGTGTGTTTCGCAGGTGATCTGTACCACGTATGTCTCGTCTTCGAGGTACTAGGGATGTCTTTGCTTGAAGTCCTTCGCAAAAACGAATTCAACGGGTTCCCACTCCGAACAGCGAAGCATTTCATCCGGCAAATCCTGCATTCCATCTCCTTTCTTCATTCAATGGATATCATTCACACCGATGTCAAGCCGGACAACATCCTCCTCTCCCACGGGGCGAGTATCGAGTCTATGCTTACAGCACAGCTCAAAGCCCAAGCTCGCGCCGCCCAGATCGAGCTACAAAAAGAGATAGACGCAGGTTTTGACCCACTCAATACTGCGAGGAAGGTCAAGACGTGGCAAGATTACTTCAAGAAGATCCCCGGAGCGACACTTGAACAGGAGGAAATGATCGCCAAGAAACGATTCGAAGTCGAGAGTAGGAAGTGGCCTATCATCAAATCTACGCCTGTAGAGAGTGAAATTGACTTCATGGTGGGTACCAAGATCCAGTATCGCTCGTCGGCCGGATCGAATGAGAAGGATAGGGAGAGCCCGCCGTCGCAGACGCAGAACCTAGGAGATACGGTCAAGAAGGCGAAACCCGCTACTATCAAACAACGCTCATCGCCTTCGCATCCTTCCAAGCCGAAAGTCACAACGAGCAATCTAACAGCCACCGCGCATCAGAACACGACTAGTTCGGCTGTTTCTCCGATCACATTACCTCCCTCTGCGCCTCTTCCTGTCCCCATTCCATTCAATTTCTATTCTGAGAATGCAGATACGCCAGACAAGCCTTCGCAGCCTACAGTGTGGGATCAAGCGATCGCAGATTCAGGGTACAGCGGCAGCGGTAGCGGTGGGAATCGAGTACTACCTCTCTCGCCAGCCGAGATGGCATCCTCTATCGGCCTGCGGAACGGTGGTTACAATACTGGCTTCAAAGCTCCCCTCCTTTATTCGGGTTTACCATCTAGAAACTCATCGGCGAGCCCTACGACGCGCTTGCAGAAGGACTTCGAGAACATCAGTATGGGACTAGCTTCGTATCAACAAGATGACGAATTCGACAATGGCAATAACGATCCGAACGATGATTTCGGAGTAGACATGCTGGAGATGCGCAGTCGAAGACCTCTGACAAGGAATGGGTCGCAACGGTCTATTGCAGGAAGTTTCTCTTCTGCTTCTAGCTCGTCCTCGAATCTCGCTAGTGGAGGAACGGGCGGTTCCTCGCTTTTCACCACGAGAACAGGTGGAACAACCACGACTGCTAGTGGTGGTGCCGGTGCGGCATACAACTATGGCTATGGCACTCCTACGCTCACTTCTTCTCCCGAGATTGGCTTCGCAAAATCGCCCACCGCGACAGCGTTGGGCATATCTGGCTTGAACAGAACGAGACGAGGCAGCAATAGGAATAATCCTCCCCTTGCTCTACCTTTCTCTCAGCAGTATGCACAAGCTACGTTATACAACAACTCTACGGGCTTTTCTTGTCCTTCGCCGGAGACTACGCTCTCTGGCTTACCCATCAACCAGCATCAGCAGCAGAACTATGCAATGTCGCCGCAGCAGCATCAAGGAGGTTCTTCGACCGCTTCTCCACTGTCTCATCTTTCGAACTACTTCATTTCGCCTACGAGCTTGGCGTTGAATGGCCAACGCGCTTTCCCATACACTTCGCTGTCGGGCTCTCCTGCGCAAAGCTTTATGCCGACGACTGCTAGTCTGGGATTGAGTGCTGAGCTTGCTAGTACAAGCTTTGGCGACCGTCATGGACAGAGATTGATTGGTGGATTGACACTTGCGCAACATCTGCATGGAAATGGATCTGCCAACTCTACGGCTGTGAAGCCTTTCAGTACACCTCCTCCGAAACGAGCAGACACAAGTAGTGCTTCTCTACAAGATGAAAGCTCTACATCAGGCAGCACACCCACCTGCGGCACGCCAGAGAAGCACGATACATCATCACCACAGAAGACGCTTCCCGACCTCACGCACGCGAAGATCAAGCTTGCCGATCTCGGTAACGCGATCTTCTTCGGCGAGATGAAAGGCCGTAACGCACTTCCTGAATTCGTCTGCACGCGACAATATCGACCTCCAGAGAACCTCATTGGCGCGCCTTATGATCAGGGCATAGATGTCTGGGCCACCGCGTGTGTCGTCTTTGAGATGCTCACGGGAGATCTGCTGTTTAATCCTGGAAGTAAGAGGTTCAAATGGTCCAAAGAAGATGATCTGCTCGCGCAGCAGATTGAGCTGCGTGAGTATCTTCAGGTCGATCTCTGTGCTCAGTGACAATGGCTGATGGACCATTTCAAACAGTCGGACCTCTACCCCAACATCTGCTCAATGCCGGAAAGAAGACATCGCAAGACTTCAATCCGTCAGGTGAGGGTGGTCTCGAATGGTGATAAGGAGAGATTCGCTAATCTATATCTTCCGGCTGTATAGGCAAGCTGCTCAAACTGAAGCTCAAGCCATGGAGTCTCAAAGACGTCCTTGTGGAGAAGTACAAGATGTCAGCCAAGCAGGCTGAGGATCTCTCGCATTTCCTGTAAGTCTGCTTCTACTACTATATTAGCCATCAACATACGCTGACGCAGGAGAACGCGAAACAGCCTTCCCATGCTGGCTATGGATCCCGCCGCCAGGTGTTCCGCAGACGAAGCTCTGCAGCACCCTTGGCTGTACTCCGACCCAGACGACGACACTGTTCTCTATCGTCCTCCTCCACCCGTCCTGAAGCTAGCCGATCCCGAAGTAGAGCGAAAGAAAATCGAAGAGCGCGCTGCAGCTCGGGAGAAAGAAGAAGCTCTCTTGGTCGCTTGGCGAGAAGAGGCTCAAAGGCGAGAAGAAGAGTACGAGAGGCTCGAACAGGAACGAAAGAGATTGGCGGAAGAGGAAGAAGATAAGCGATTTTGGACGCAGGAGAAAGAGCGAGAGAGGAGAAGAATGGGCATCTTTGACCCGCCTAAAGATCAGGAAGATGATGATGATGCATCGTACCCTTGGGGATATCCTCTCCGTCGCTACCCTTGAATCCGCCCACTCAGCAGAGCTGGCCAAACCTATCTATATACGCCATACCAACGGTTCATCAGGCTTATTCCGCATACGGAGTCGACCAACCACCACATTTAATACCTTCAATAGTTTCTCCACTTTTGTCCAGTCCGTCATGCAGCATCATCTCGCTGTCTCCTGCAAGCATATCATCAGTTTTTAATCAGTATCAAAAGTACGCTGTGCTATCAGCTATCCATCATCAGTTTCCTTCAGTCCTCAGTAGGAGCAGTCTTGTAGCTGTTCCATTTTAGCATAGTCCCTCCCATCCACATATACAGCTTTCACATACTTAGCTTCCTATCTATCTATTTCTAATAATCTCCACTCATTGTAGCTTAGCCCTCATCTTCCTGATACAGTGCGAATGCCCTGCTACCTCTCTCGTCCGTCCAGACTTTGCTCATCAAAATCGCGCTGAAGACGAGGCCATGCTGAGCGAGTATGCTCAGCAGGCAGATGATTCCAGGCTAGGTCCAACTGAGGATGGACGGCTGCCTCTGCTGGGCTTTGAGCCAGGCGCCGGAGGTCGGTCATATGGCCTGGAGGAGGTACGACGAGCCAGCAATAGGACGGTGATACTTGGTGATTGACGATACTTCTCGTAACATCGCCAGCTCGTCCAGAAGGATCCTCCATTCTCGCTCGGTCGGGTCCAAGTGCGTCAGGCGTCAAGCAACGTCGCAATTCCAGCTGACAGAAACTGCCCAGTACCCCCTGAATGCACCACTTTTGGCTTTGGCATGCTCATCCAATATCCTCGTCCTGGTCCTTGCGGGCTCTGTCTCTCCAGCTGTCGCACCGCGTATCGTCAGAATCGACCTCGGCGTTCCAGAGAACGAGCGCAGTATAGATCTCTATGTTGCAGGAAGTAGTAGTAATGCAAACAACAGTGGAAGCAACCAACAAGGCGCCGGGAACACGAGGAACAGCGGGCGAGACCAAAGCAACAGCTTGGACCCCACATCAATCCACAAACTCTTCCTAGATCCTTCAGGACGACATGTTCTCGTATCTACTCTGTCTGGAGACAACTACTACTTCTTCTCGGGCTGGGAGAGTTCCGTCAAGAAGGCTCGGTACTTGCCTAAACTGCGCGGGATAACCATCAATGCAGTGTCGTGGAACTCTCCTCTTGCTCAATCAAGCTCGCAAGTCGCCTCTACTACAATGAGTACCAAAGAGATCCTGCTGGGAGATATCAACGGGAATATATACGAAGCTGTCATCGATGCTTCTGCGGGAGGAGAATCAGATATACCAGTAGCACAAGCGTTACGGACGTTTGGAAGAGGAGGAAATCTCGAGAAACACTTCAAGCTGGTCCATGCTCTGTCCAAAGCTTCCAATAATACGTTCGCTGAGAACTTGGCTATAACGGGACTGAGATCTGAGATATGGGCGGGCGTCTCGTCCAGCTCACAGAGGAAGAGAGCGGTAGTTATCGCCACTACTACGAGCAAAATCTACCAATTCGTGGGAACTGTTCCGAATGCAGCGGCGACTGTTTCGGTTGCAGAGAGAGACGAAGGAGGGATGTACGATGATCTATTCAAAGTCTACAAAGACATTACCCCTAGTCAGTAGCGTTCCCGCCAGACTAGAACTGTATGTACAGCTGACTCTCGGATTTGCATTGCAGAATCGTTGGAACTGCCAGGCGACTCATCCATATCTTCCGAACTGCATTTCTGGCAAGCAACAAGCAGTTCTTCCTCTACCCTCGAACCGCCAAGAAACGTAGCCTGGCTAACAGGTCCAGGGATCTATCATGGTGCTCTATCCTACTCTTCGCAAGAAGCGGGTGATGGGGTGATAGATTCCGCGCAATTACTGCCTTATCCAAGCAAAGAAGGCAAAGAACAGGTTGTCCCGCTCAGCATGGCGACTACGAATTGGCATTTCATCTTGCTCTATAAGGACAATGTCAAGGTCGTACGCATGCTCGATGATAAGATAGTCTTCCAAGAGAAGCTCGACATTGTGGGTGATCTGCTGGAAGTCTATTAAGGCCAAGCTGAGTACCTTCTACACAGCGCCCGAATGAACGAGTAAAAGCACTAGCTACAGACATTGTCGGCAAGACGTACTGGCTCTACACCGATAGCAGTATTTTCGAGATCCCCATCAAAGACGAAGAAAGCGATCTATGGCTGGTACACTTATCCAAACAAAATTTCGATCTGGCGCTAAAATTTGCCAAAACGACGAAACAACGGAATAGAGTACATGCAGCTCAGGGCGATGCGTACTTTACGCAAGGAAGGTACATACAGGCTTCAGAAGCGTATGCGTCTAGCAGTAGAAGCTTTGAAGAAGTCTTCCTGAAGTTCATGATGAAGGAGGAAAAGGATGCTCTGAGGTTCTATTTAGTCAGATGCCTGGAAAGGCTAAAGAAGAATGTGGGTGATCACTCGTGCAGTTCGCATTACGTAAAACAAGCTAATTGATTAGAATTTGTCAGGACCTTACGCAACGCATGATGCTAGCTACTTGGCTCGTCGAGATGTACCTCAGCAAGATCAACCAACTGGAAGACATAGCTGCGTCCGAAGCCGCCTCGGAAGATGTAGAGAACTACCACACCGAAAAGTCCATCATCGAGGATGATCTAAAACAATTCCTTCAGCAATACAAAGATAATCTAGATAAGAAGACTATCTTTGACTTGATTGCTAGCCATGGAAGAATGGAGATCTTGTTACATTTCGCAAGCGTGGTGGGCGACTATGAGAGGATTGTCGCGCATTGGATAGAGGAGGAGGACTGGCAGGCTGCTTTGCTGGCACTGGCCCGGCAGGTAAGGATTCGAGCCCAATGTCTAACTGTGGAAGCAAATGCTGACGCGAAAGTTTGGTTATCGCAGAGCAATCTGGACGCCTACTACCGATACGCACCTGTCCTTATGCGCAATACGCCACGGGAGACAGTCGAGATCTTCATGCGCCAGCATGCCTTACAAGCGAATCGACTCATTCCAGCTCTGGTTCCTCTCGGGTTCAACCAAAGCAACATTACTCCACACTCAATCCGCTATCTCGAATATACCATCTTCTCCCTCCACAACACCGATGCAGCAGTGCATAATGCTCTTCTCACATTACACGCCACGACATCCGACGAGGACGAAGCCGAGCTGCTTCATTTCCTCCAGACCGCTCCCCTAGACGACGATACTTCCAAACCTTACTACGACCTAGACTACGCTTTACGAGTATGCAAGAAACACAAGCGAGTACAAGCGTGTGTCCAGATCTACTCGAAGATGGGATTGTATGAAAGTTCGGTAGATCTGGCGCTCGAGAATGGGGATTTGGAATTGGCGAAACAGAATGCCGATATGCCGATGGATGATGATCTGCTAAGGAAGAAGCTGTGGTTGAAGATCGCTAAACATATCGTGCGGGATAAGAACGATCTGAAGACGTGAGTCGACCTCTTTGAGGCGAGACAACTGACTCTACTGACGCTCTTGTGGATGATCCAGTGCCATGCAATTCCTCGAGAACACTTCGCTACTCAAGATCGAAGACATCCTACCCTTCTTCCCAGACTTTGTGACTATCGACGACTTCAAAGATGACATTTGCGAAGCGCTAGAAGGGTACAGCGCCCGTATCGAAGCTCTCAAACAAGAAATGACTTTGGCAACGGAATCTGCCGAAGCCATTAAGCGGGATATTGCAGAATTGCAGAATCGATTTGTGGTCGTGGATGCATCGGCGAAGTGTGATGCTTGTACGGCTCCGCTCCTGGAGAGACAATTTTATGTCTTTCCCTGCCAGCATTCGTTCCACGCAGACTGTCTTATCAAAGAGGTCGGTCGCGCCAATTTCTCTGTCGTTTATTCCAAATGCTGATGGACGCTACTTTGCGTACACAGGTCACCCAGCATCTTCCACCTCACACCTTACGCCGGGTCATCGACTTACAAAACCAGATTGCACGAGAGGCCAAAGCGAGCAGTAACAAGGCAGCTCAGATACTCGGCAACGGTGCAGAATCAAGCAGTTTGGAAGCTCTTGGACTCGTGTCTGGTCGTAAACTCGCACAAGCCAGTGTGCAAGGCCTGGATCAGCTCCGCAAGCTTGTTCTGCCTGACGCGCTTGTCAGTGTCATCGGAGGAGGCATCAAAGGAGCTGTGGATGGAAGCAGAATGCTAGTGACTGGTGGCTCCTCGGTCAGCACAACAACCGCAAGCGAAGCGGAAGCTCTGCAAGCACGCTCGACCTCCTCCTATGGCACAGCGAAGAGACGAACAGAAGACAAGATGCGACAAGAGTTGGATGATTTGTTAGCAAGCAGCTGCGTCTATTGCGATACAGCAGTCGTCTCGCTGGATCGCCCGTTCCTGGCTGAAGGGGAGGAGGAGATCTGAGACATGCCGATGGCGTGACGCACTAACAACGGGCTAGTGCGGTCACTGTTCCGTTGAATGACGCTGCTCCGGGGAATCTAGAGTGACGAGATGAGATCAATTTGGGGGAGAGAGTCAATGTTTGGGGGTGCACGTGCCGACGCGGAGAAACACTCTGTGCCTAGATCTCAACGGCTTTACTTTCAACTGGACCGGGGTAGCGTTAAGTATTTGGCGTGCACGGCCAAAGTGTCTCACTTCTTCTCCTCCACTGGAGTTTGGGCACCCTCTGCCGGGACGGGTCTGCCTCACTCCCTCCGCTCGACTTGGACGTCAGGCATCTCTTTTCTCTCTTCTCTGCTCTACTCTGATCTCACATCCCAACATGCCAGCACAGGGCCTGCTCCTCCCTGACCTCCCGAAAGAGCTCATTATCAACATCGCTGGCTTCCTTCGGCCAGAGTCAGCGTGGGTAATGTGAACAACATGTGCCGAATAACTGCATCTGACATGCCCACTACAGCCTGCGACTGGCAGCATGCTCGAAACAGCTTCGAGCGGCGCTCTCGCACGACTCGTTCTGGCGTCAACTTCTGCTAACACACAGCTTCGGCTTGCCAGCTTCTCGGTCGGAACCTACTTTCAGAGACTATCTCCTCAATCTACTGCTGCATTGTCGCGTTTGTCATTTATGTCGGTTTGAATGGGACCACAAAACACGTACGTTCGTCCTGTCTTTGGACACAAGGTGAAACTACTTTTTCCTGAACATCTCTTATCTAGATGATCTTACAGACAAGAGCGCAGTCGACGGCATCATCAAAATATACTCTAGATCTGCTCCTTATCCGGCTGCTGCATTTTTTGAAGGCATGCATAGACAAGCGGGTCTCAATACCTCGCTTAGAAGCGTATACTCTGTCCTTCACTATCACTCATCTCTGCGTATTAAACCAATGCTGCCTCTCCGCGATCACCCAATTTACGAGGGCGCTCTTCTCACAGAGAGACCGCTATTCAAGGTCAACTGGACTATCGAAAGACGATATCTCTCTCGGGATGGTAATGGCAAGAAGGTTTTTCCTTCAGCAGCACATACCTTGGACCCAAAAGACCTGTGTGTGGAGAAGCTTGAAGGCGGAGTCATCGAGAACCCCGGTGGGATTACGGTTGATGATATGCTGTGCGCTTTGAAGAGCAAGTGAGTCGCTGTAAGGATGGATTGTGGAGGTGTCGAAGCTAATATAAAAAGCGGTTGAAGAGCGAAAGATACAGCTTTGCTCGCTGGACCTACTATGCTTCAGTACTGCGAGCTCAGGCACCCGGCGCATCTTGTTCTGGTCCTTGGAAACTATCAGCGCGTCTATATGTAGACATTATGCAGAGACAGGTGGAAAGCTGTTCAGCATGCATTCTGCGCTTGGTCCAGCATTTGGCAATAGATTCAATTAGCAACTGCTATTATGGGAACGAAGGGCAGATAGTCTATTGGCTGCATTGACCTTGCTTCTTTCGCGCGTGGCATCCTTAATATTTAGGTCCGCCTTTCCATGACACAGGGGGCAATGCAGCCTCCAGTCGCCTTAAAACGGCAGCGACCTAATCCCGCCTGTCGAAAATGACAAATCTACTCCAACCAACCACACCGTTAGAGACATGGAAAGTTGCGTGAAGACTCTCATTGCTTCTGGTGGTGTAATGTATATCGGTAGCTATGGCTTCTAGGCGCGCTGCGAGACCGTCCAATCCACCTGGTATGTTCTCGATGTTTGGCTTATAGCTGAAGGAAGGCTTGATTGACGGGTTTAGGTTTTCTAGGAAGACCTCGTTATTGCCTTTCTGATCAGGATCGACCAAGGCTATATGGGGCGCACGTACAAAAAGTTGGCATGTTCAGACGCGAGCATATACCGATAGAACTGCGAAGTCACTTACACATAAGCTCGGGCAGCAAGTTTCCAATAGCAAAAAAAGCTGCTTTTGATGAGATACGTACGAAGTAAACCTAACCAACTTTGGACCACAGCGAATTTATACTGTACTGGAAGAGCTCAGGTGACCAACACCGTTGTCTCAGCATTAACTTTGGCCTGTTACAGCTTGTGATCTTTGATAGTGCGGCAAGCAAGCATGTGAATGAGCATGAGTACATCGTAGTTGCCGACTGACCGGCTCCGGTCGACTGAAGGCTTTCTCCCTGTTTCCTGCCTACCCTGACCCCATTTTGAGACCTCATCAACACCACCCCTAACCACTGATGTCGTCGCCGCTGCTCAAGCTTCCAAACGAGCTGCTCTTTGCTGTCGTCGCGCATCTCGACTTAGAGTCCACGTGAATGCTTAGCAGCAACTTGATGCGGCCCGGATGAATGATACAAGCTCTGTCTACAGCATCCTCCTCGCTGGAACATGCAAGACACTTCAAAGCACCCTCGACTGCCACGAATATTGGCTCAAGAGGCTGCACTCCCGCGGATTTGGAACACCCAGTCGCCCCGAAAGAGTGGAGGTCAAATCTCATGTCAACAAGCTATTGACGCATTGCAAGACATGTGAAGTCTGCCTGTTGGAATGGAAGGCCAGCCAGGGTACGGATTCCGTCCTGCTGGACTGGACCAGATGGCTAAATATTCCACAGAATCCATCCTGCCCGAAGAAATCGACAGCATCACAGTCCATAGATACTTTTTCCGCCTACGCCCCATCGCAATATTCTACGATAATGAAGTTGACGGCCTCGGGTGTTCGGTATATCTCACTGAAAGCTCAAAGCGCACCTCGCCATTGGAAGCACATCCTGTATTCGAAAGTCGTTTGATTACCAACATACCTGTGTCCAAGAGCAGATGCACAATAGAGAGGTCATACCTGGCCCCAGAGGATCGACAACCGGACGAACCGCAATATATTTTTGGCTTAAATCTTGACGAAGTCTGGGATGTGGAGCCTATTGAGTGCTCGCTTATGGAGAATCCCTTTGGAATTACGTATTCGGACTTATTACGAACTTGCATCCAAAGGTAAGCAAGCAGAACGATGACGTGATAAATCACAGAATGCGCTGATACCTCGACATCCAGACTGGAATCGTATGAGGAGTCCCTCGGACCGAAAACTGAATTGGAATTTTGCGATGTCCGAGAGCCAGGACACCTAATAGTTGCGATATCGACCTTGTAGCCGCTACCAGTTGTGTACTGACCGGCTAGCATTAGCAGAAGTCTCAACTATGTCTGGACGTATCTTTCTAGCTTCCCATCCCCGTCTTCCTCATTCCCGCCTCCCCTAAAGGCTCCGTGGCATTCTCTCCTCTTCAATGGCCAGCCTTTCTCTTTTATTCTCCTCTTTCTTTTTTCATCTTCCCTTCTCTATCTTTCTCACTGCGACTTTGCAAGAGCAGCGACGTTGACAAATTTGTTAGCTAAGCTGCCGAATGAGCTGGTGATGATCATCGCTTCTTCCCTCGATCTGGAGTCAAACTGGGTATTAAGCGTTATATTGAGAAGCTAGGACACTTTGCGAGACAAGAAAAGTCTGTCAGTTGGGTTGGGACTATATCTGCTCATTCTTCAGCAATCGATGGCTATTCTACAAGATGCGGAAGTTCTGATTACGAAAGAAGCGTCATTGCTTATTAGCCGGCAAGGCATCTCTCATGCTCGAAATGAGATCCTTCTCTTGCGGTACCCAATCGAAAGCTTTCGCCTTCTTGCTGGGAGCTAGAAACGAGTTACCTCCAAACATGTACATTATGCCTTCTCCTTCGGGAATGCTCTTAGCCGAAGGCTGCTTCACATCACTTCTGGCGTAGAGGAGATCACCAAGCGTCTGGATCACTGGACCCCAAGCATGCTGTTCGACACCAGTGTAGATAAGGTTCTCCCAGCCTTGAGAAGCAGCCGATGCCTTCGTACTGTCTGGCTGGTCAAGAGCTCTTTGCAACATCTTGATGTTCAGTCGAGATACATCTTTAATGTGGACGTTTCCCCAGATATTTTCGCCCTTGCCAATGTATGCCGCCTGACCATTCTGCTTAGCGTACTTGACGTATGCAGGAATCTGGAGGGAAAGCTCTGTATGACGGAGAAAATGAAGTAAGCTTGAGCTCAAGATTTCTAGTGCAGAGGAAGGCGAATCACTGTTTCCTGGTCCGGTACCGGCGCCATAGATGGTCGGGCTGAGACTGATGTATGCGGATATGGCCCCACGAAGAGCAGCTGCGGCAACACTGGAGGGACCGTAGAGCGTCAATATTGTCCAAAATGCCTCGGCCTGAAAGACCTACATCTTGTATCCTTTGTAAAAGTATGCCGTATCGGGCAGAGATGCCCAGCGATCGTAATCCTCGTCCTGCGGTGTTTCACAGGAGCATAAGCTTACGCAGCCTACAGCCTAATATTGCATCTCGGAAAGGCTCACTGTCCAGACATCTGTGCCGGCTTCGCCATTTGATCCGTACATGACTGTGCCAGTACCGCCAGAATGTATGTAGACCGGCTTGATTGCTGCAGTGCGAGCTCGCTCTTCCAGAGCCTGGACGATGGCCTGTATAGTGGCTTCATCGCCTCCGAAGGCTACCGCGTAGTTGATCACCACGTCGTGCTGAGATGCTAGTTTGGACGCATATGCGGCATCTGAGTAGTCCCCGACAGCGATATTGACATTGTACGGCTTGAACAGGTCGCGAGCTGCTTCCTTGCGAATTGACACGGTTATAGATGAAGCCGGATAGATTTGTAGCAAGTCCGTGAAGATGGTTCCTGGTTAGAAGAGGTGGAACACAAGTCAGCTTTTCGCCCGCCGTATTCAGCATTCAGGGCATAGTCTTAGACTAACCGGCTATGTAACCTGTAGCGCCAAAGATCAGGATCTTAGCAGACTCGTTGCTTGAGGACATGGTGAGCGAGATCAGGGTTAGGGTGGGAGAGTAAGGATGGATTGGAGTGGATGTATGAGAAAGAAAAGTCGATAAACACCCTCTACTAGGATACTTTATCGACTGGCAGGCTTGATAAGCAGTCGTAGAGCTGACTGACAGCTTGATCAGCCTGCAACTTTATCTAAAATAATCGTTGCCGGCGCGTATATCATCTCGTCACAAACGTCACTGGCAGTGCTTGCTGGTGCTTGCTGGTGTCGCTGGCGCTCGTCGTTATCGCTTCGCGTCATGATCTGGATCCGACAGAAATGCCATGCTAGCTGACAAGCAGCAAACAGCTGCGCGAATCGTGCAAGCCGAGTCACGAATGCAAGAGTTGCGATGTATTGACTGAATGCAAGGCTGCCAGAGCACTTGCGAACCATTTATCGAAAGGGAATCTCGTAGAGAGCTAATCGTCCGACCGCGATATAGGCAAGCCAATTCGATATCGTGTAGCCGCGACCATTGGTGCATGGTCGTTAGTAGATCTTTTGGCTATGATTTAACAGACGTCCTTCTATCTTCCCATCCCCGTTTCCCTCCTTCCCTTCTACTCCCGTAACGGCTCCGCGCGTTCTCTTCTCTTCTCTCCAACGGTCTGTCTCTCTCTTTCTTGTGATTTCCTTTCTTTTTGTCTCCTCTCTTTCCTTCTTACCAAACCCTTACAAGAGCAGCGATGTCGACGAGTCCGCTGGCTAAGCTGCCAACTGAGCTGGCGATAATAATCGCTTCTTACCTCGATTTGAAGTCGACGTAAGTGACCAACATGCTGCACATGTGTCGTCTTTCTGATGAAACATCTCTTTAGGCTGCTCATCGCTTCCGTTTCAAAAGTCTTCTGGAAAGCTCTTTCCGACGATTCATACTGGCTCAAGCGAATGCACACCGATAGACTGGCGGTACCAAATCGTTACAGATGCAGCAGGACTGCCAAATGTCATCTCACCGCACTCCTCCGTCACTGCGAGGATTGTCCGTTATGCCGTTTCGAGAGGGTCAGCAGCGAAGGTATTCCGTAACTCGCTCATAAACGCTGGAGGGCAGCTTATCTTCGGTCTGTCTGGCAGAACTTTCAAAACACCAAGATCTAGCTTCTTCGAAGGTCATCGAGCATTTCTCTGCAGACGGCTCTGGCCCAGTCGCTGGACACTTTCATACCCTGTTAATGCCTGCTAGACTCAACATGGGCGTCTTCTTTAGATACCGCCTGAACGCCTGCGATGACGGGATCTGGTCGCACGAGCCCTGGCTACATGTTCATCCCGTTTTCGAGAGCCGGCTCGTGACGACTCTGCCCGTGTTCGACATCACATACACCATTAGAATAAATCGTGCTGAGCGCGTCGACAGGACCGCCCGGGACTTTAAAGAACCCCTGAGGAATAACTATCGCTGACATGCTCGTGGCTTACAAAGAAGGGTGAGTGGTGATTTACATTCGGTCTGGCATAGTCCGCTAACTCTGCCACCAGGATATTGTCAAAGTACGGGACGGGAGCGGGAGGTCTGATGCTATCCGTCTTTCGCTACTGTGAGCTACGAGAACCTCAACATCTAGTCTTTGTAGGCCGTGACATGGCCACACAATGGGTAGAAGATGAGACAGCAGGTATTTAGATTGTGTACGTAGTCCTTCTTTAGGCATGTCAGTAACGGTCGAGGCATAGTTCCCGAGCAGCTCCGCCTCCCTTCGAGCGCTCCGCCCATCCCGCCTTCTTCACTCTCCTTCCATACCATCTCTGCTTTTCTTTTACATTTTATCCGCCATCCTTTTCGTTCTTCTCTTTCTTTCCTACCAACTCCCAGAATAAACCAAAATGTCCTCGAGGCGGCTCACCGATCTTCCAAACGAGCTGCTATGGATGATTGGCTCGTCTCTCGACTGGCAATCAGCGTGAGTGTTCATCTGCATCCCTTGTATGCTGTCTAAGTGCATTCCTCGCAGACTTCGTCTTACGGCCACCTCGAAAGGGCTTCGTACAGCCTTTGCTGGTGAGGCATACTGGCTGAAGCAGCTGCACTCTGCCGGATTCGGTGTGTCCAACAATCATCGTGATATCCGAAGCGCAAAAGAGCACATCCTTGCGCTTTTCGAGCACAAGACACGATGCCGTCACTGTGAGCTAGCATGGGAAGCAATAAGAGGTACGTCTAAGATTTCTCCCGATCAGAAGGCTATACTTGATGCCACTGACAGACAGACCAGCTGCTGTACTGACTAGCATAGTGGGAGAATATTCGATGCAGAATACCTGGCTCCCTACCGGCCTATCCAATGGCATTAACAACGGGCCAATAATCCTAGAGGGGGCTGAATATCCGACCAAGTACGGCTCTACAAGGTACTCCAGCGCACGTCCAGAAACGCCCTGGCTCAGCGACCATCCTCTTCTCGGAAGCCGTCTTATCTCTGTTGAGCCTCTCTCCCACGTACGTTGGATCATAGAAAGACGCTACGTATCACGAGACCCATCTGGACAGAAGATCTACCCCTCCCCCCAACAGTGGGCTTCCAAGATTCTCCAGGTGGAAACAGCAGCGGGCGGTGTCCTGGATAACCCAAATGGCATTACTGTGGATGACGTACTAAATCTCACCGTTGCTAGGTATTATGAAAGACTCATGCTGAGTTTGGATCTAGCTGATCCATTATCCTGAACTAGGCTCAGAGAGGGAGCGCTACCTGCTGGTTCCACACATCTGCGCTTCCTTGAGCTCCGAGACCCGGGAGAGTTAGTTGTTGTTCTGGGGGAAACATCACGGGCACTCTGGTGAAAGAGTTAAGGAAGGAAAAGGACGTATCCTACTACATCGCTGATCTGCATCGACAACTTTGCGAGTCCTTCAGTAACCCGTAATGACAAGCTAAGAGTCGCCCGATCCACGGTTATGAGGAGATATCAGTTTAGGACTTCATTTGTAGTCAGGTAGTATTGTCAAGGAAGTTGCTCTAGATTATCATAGGACAGACAATTACGCTAAGGTGTACAAGGATAGACACGATTACTGCCTGATTGTTCTAATTTGCAATGCACTCAATGCCGGCCTAGTAGCATCAACCGGCAAGACGATACTCCTTCAGCACTCTAAACAACAACTTGGTCTTTCTCCTTCGAAGCAGTTTCGGTCAGAACAGGTTTGATGGATCGCTGGAGATTGCAAGTAATGATTAGGAACCCTTTACGGAACCAAAGATGTGTGTATGAAGCGCTCACCCATTCCGCGAAGGGGAAGGCAACCAGAATGGCCAGTCCGAGACAAGCGATCTAGAGGATAAGTACGAGTCAGCGATGTACACAGCCGTCAAGTTTCAAGTCGGTCAACTCACCGGAGTATAGTAAGCGTACTTGACGGCGCTGATTGCAATGGCCTCAATCTGAGGTACTAGCTCGGCCGGTGCTTCGAACTGACAATGATAGATCCAAGTCAGCGCATGAGCGTGGAGGCTAAGCACAGTGGAAGTCTCCTTACTCTGAAAGCCGTGATGCCTCCGTTGACGATAGCTTCGGCATTAGGAAGATTGGGGATAGCATAGACACCTTTTGCATATTTGTTCTGGAAGATAGCTTGACCGATTGCGAAAACGATAGCTCCACCTAGCGTCTGGGTGAACAGGACCATTGCACTTCCAATCTCGAGGTCTTCGGGAACGAGCAGAGTCTGACTGAGCAGGAAAGGCATCATGAAGCACAAGCCTGCGCCGAACCCGAATGCGAACGTAACGCCCGCCCAGAACGCAGTGGAGGTGGTTGTTGAGAAAAGAGTCAGAGGTCCCAGCATGACGATCATGATGACCACTGTTGAGGAGAGAAGGATATGCTCAGAATATGGTCAGTGTGAAGGAGTGATGAGGAAGAAGACTTACTGCCGGCGAGCAGGAACGGATTCGTGTAGCCAACGATTGGACCACCGGCTCCTCCGAGAACGAGAGCGGTGACTACCCCGGCAATCATGGGCAGCAACTGATTTAAAGCACAATCAGCACGCAGGTTCAGCCAGAAAGCAGTCAAAAGCCACTACCTGGACGCCACTTCTGAGCGCTGTGGATCCTCGTATCTGGAAGTAGTATGCGAGAACTGGCAGCCGGGCAGAATCAAGCGATCAGATTAGGTCCTCTTTGATGGAAAAGCCATTGGGACTCACTCGAGATGACGGTGAAGCTAGAATTTTCACACATATAAAGCATCAGCCTCATTCAAATGTGATTTTAATCGAGTGAGGGTACTGACTATGCGCCGGCGATGGCAAAGTTGCATGCCATAGCTGCAGCAATGCTTCTTTGCTTGGCCAGTCTAGGACGGACGAACCCATTCTCGCCGCGGAAGATGACCCATCCGATGATTACGAAGATGGTCAGTATGACTCCGACGATGAGGCCGATGACAATGGATGAGCTCCAGGCTGTTTGAATTTGGAAGTCCTAATCAGTCCGATACATCTAATTCAAAAGGAACCACACGTACTGTATTTAAGACCTCCCCATTGGCTGAACAGTTCCAAGCAAGCATGTCAGTCCTTCCTTGTGATATTCCAAGGGAAGTTTCCCAAAACTCACAATGCCATGAGCATCATGATGAGCGCAGCGAGGACGAGTCCAGTGCCGACCCAGTCTATCTCTTTGAGGATCTTGATCGTGTGCTGCATTTGCGAGCCCGATCTAGCTTTTGGCTGAGGAAGGAGGAAGAAGCACGCGACTAGGGTGAGACCGCCGATGGGGAGATTGATGTAGCTGTGTGTATGAATAAGTATTGGTCAGTACGGCCAATGGTCTGCGCTTGGTCATCAGAGCTGCTTACAAACACCATCGCCATGTCACTTTGGAGACCTGTTCATCGAAGCATTAAGTCGTATCGATGAGGAAAACACGAAGAGACACTTACGAAGGCTCCACCAATAAGCTAGTCGTCGAGGCAAGAGCAGTATGTCAGACGGCTGTTTCCCAATCTGGGGTCTCTCGACCTACAGGACCAGCCACAGCACCTAGCGAGTAGATGGCACCGACTCCGTTGATCCATTTCGTTGATTCTCCAACAGGAGAGATCTGTAATTGAATAACCAGCAGGTTAGAGACGCGACAGATAGTAATTCTTTTCGACGACTTACCTTTGCGATAATGATCATCACGCCCACATATCCGCCTGCCGTGCCCACGCCTGCCAAAGCTCGTCCGAAGATAAAGACGTTTGATGAAGGTGCGACGGCACAGACCAGCGATCCCTTGAGATTACCGGAGCGGCGTGAGCTATCACTTAAGCCGGGATTGTGTTTCGCTAAGAGCAACTTACGATTCTGTGGAAAGCAAGCACAGCAGGTAGTGAGTAAGCATTGCATGTCTGAGCAAAGTCAAGCCACCTACTCGAAGAGAAAGACATTGGCTAGGAAAGCGTATTTGGCGTTTATACGATAGAATTGTCTGCGAGGATGCCGACTATTAGCATCAAGGTTGAGAGATGACGAGAGAGAAGAGTAACATACCCTGCGATGGGCTGGAAGCAGGTGTTGAGAGCGAGATAGATTGAAAAGAACCAGGTCGCTTTGGACGTGTCGCGGAAATCGTTTGTAATGACGGGAATGGCTGGGGATAGATGCTAAGCCTGGTTACTGAGAGTTGAGTAATGTATGGCTTACCCGGTGCGACGATGGATACATCAAGGCAGAAGAGGAACGTGGCCAAATATAGTCCGACTGGGAAAAAAAATTGATAGTTTCGCGGTCAGGTTCAGTTTCTTGAAGAATCGATGGTGATGAGTCTACAAGTGATGACTTACTGATGATACATGCGAACGCCAGACCCTTTGGTTTTGCTTCTTCAGGGATTTCTGCGTCTTCGACCAATGTTGAGGGAGGGCTGCTGCTGCTGCTAGCTACAGGGGTGCCCTTGTCAGTTGTATGAGGATTGTTGGGGCCATGCTGCTGCAAATGGAGATCTTTTGCTTCTGCGACCTCGGGTCCTAGAGGAGCGGACATGGTAGTTGGGGCTATAGTACGATAAGCCCAGGATAAGCTGGGAACAGGATGAGCTGTCGGTGGATCGGGATGGGATGGGATGGATGGATGTGAGATCTGAGTTATCAAGAGACAAGAGAAAGAAGAAGAAGAGCACAGAGGATGTTACTATACTCTTTGCAAATCCCCCTGTCGGCGTTAATCAGCGTCGGCGGGGGATGTCCGAGCTCCCCCCCTTTGCCCGACCGAGAGTACACGCGGCCCTCCCACTGAATCAGCATGGCATGCAAGCCGTTACAACGGCACACTCGGCCTTGATTGATTGCTAGTGTTAGTCTACGCGAAGCACGGTGTGCCGTGATTGGATGTGATTGGATGAATGTCCCTTCCACCGACATTGCATCATGACTAATCTCGATCCAACGACAAGGGCTGAATACTGACAGGACAATGACAGTCATCACCTTGCAATTGCAGCATCTGTCTGCCATCCATACACGGTCTACAAGCACCCTCTCTAACTTGCTCTTCGAACAGACAGGGCAGACGGCGACCCCCTAATTTCAGATGTTCTGTCATTTCAATCTCTTCTCCTTCTTGCCCATTCTTCCTGTTGCTTTCTTGTTTTGCATCTCAGAACTTGCTTGCTTATGCACTTGCTGGATCTCCCAGAGGAGCTCCTGTGCGATGTCGCTCGACATCTCGATGCAAAGTCGGCGTGAGTGCGAGTTGAATCTACAAATTGATGACCTCTCTGAGCTGATATCTCTCACAGCCTCCAATACTCATACAGCTGCAAGCACCTCCAGCACGTAACTTCGGCCGACTCGTTCTGGCGCGACCTCCTCCTTGCGTGCGGATTTGGAAAAGCTTGGTACACAAACAGCACATGCAAGCAACATCTTACTTTGCTCCTCAATCACTGCAAGTACTGCGCCCTTTGCAGCGTACAATGGGACCAGTCTGTTTCCCGTTCGTCCTCCCCTTCGCGCTGACTCGCAACCCTGTTGAAGCTTACTGTCTACAGGCAATGTAAATGACCCTCAATCAGAGGACAACTCAATCAATCTCCCTCTATCGAGGCTCGTCGCAATGCCACCTGCAAAGATCTCCCCCTTCAACGCAAACATCTTCCTGCCTGCTCTCCATCCAAGGCTCAAAGCAGCCTTTCCGAATAGCACACTTCGAGATACCCATCATCCAGAACGCCCAGACTGGTTACACGAGCATCCGGTGTACGAAAGTCTGCTTGTGACCGCCAAGCCCGTGAAAGACGTAGAATGGGCTATCAAGCGACATTATATCGTTCAAGAGGATAGATATCCACGAGAAGACGAAAGGTCTCGTCCCGAGGATCTACAAAGCAGGATCTGGCCGTGCGGCAGACTAAGCAGTAGCATCGGAGTCACACTCTGCGATATCATGCTGGCTCTGATTCGGAAGTAAGCACTTTCTATATGAGCACTTCTTCTTGTGAGTCAGAGGCTGAGAAATTACGTGATAGGCTACACGTCGGGCCACTTTCTCGCGGTCCTGGCAGGCTCCAGTATTGCGAATGGGCCGAGCCTGGTGTCCTTCTACTGGTTCTTGGGGACCATGTGTGCATCAACGAGGATGCTGCAGTAGAAGCTTGATCCTCGATACTGCAAGCAGTCGAAAGCACGTTGAATTGGACACCTCGTGGCTGTCTGGCGCCATCATTCAACTGACGGCAATCTATCATACTTCCAACAAATCTTCCTTCCACCCATTTAGCGGCCTCGAACAAAAGCACGAAATGTCACTCTCGTATTAGGTTTCAGTCATCACGTGCTCTGACTGTATCGCAAGAATCACAGCAAGAATGGTTCTTCTTTCCCTTCCCTCAGTCTTCAAGATCATCACATGGGAAATAGACTCATGCGCTGGGCAAGACAACCAAGCCATACCAATCCCATTCCTATGTGAACTTTCGACGACCGCAGCGCTCGGCAGGCTCAGCGCTTTGAACGACACTCGGAAAGATCAGTATATCTTTACAGGTGCTGTATGTGCTCTTCCAGCTGTCGCTCTTCCATCCGTACAAAGCTAGGATCGGCCGAGAAGATTTATCGGAAAATGTCTCAGATCCCTGATCAGGCTTATCTGATTGTACCTTTAGCTCCAAGATCACCTGCGGGATAGGCTGAGAAGATCTGTTCAACATAAGCTTTTTCTTCATGTCACCCAGCGAAATGTCCATACGGCCTGTTGAGCGGGTGGCCCGAAATCTTATCTGATTAGATAGTGCAAGATCTTTGGCTTGGCGAGATCTATAAAACCACTACGGGAGATCCTTGCTCTTCTTCCTCTTCTTCTTCTTCTTCCATTCTCAAGCACTCCATCCTTTCCGTACACACTTCCGCAAACCCCCATTTTTAAAATGCTTTCCTCCGTTCTGACTGCCATCGTCGCCGCTACCGCTGCTTCAGCAGCAGTCATCGTTCCCAGACAGGTAATGTGGGAATTCACTACTGTATCTTCATGTCATTCTGACGGTCGCTTACAGTCCGGAGCCAATGTCGATGCTCCCGGGTTGATGGGCTTCACCAATCCCGCCCTTCGAGGATGGAACAGCCAGGCTGCTCGTCATGCACCTTGCGGTGGCTATAAGCTTATGGGCCGATCCGAATATCCCATGAGTGCGTCACGGCCCTCTACCAACTAAAAGTCAGCTTATTCTCCGTCTAGGCGGCGGACAGCTTTCCTTCTCACAAGCAAAGGACGTCAACAACATCGGATTCTACTACTCTCGATCTGCAGGTACGTCATTTACGGCCTTGCTACTCTTCGCTGCTGATTATTGCGAAAAACCGTAGAGCCACTCAGTATCGCAGACTTCCAGCCAATGTTCTCTACCAACGTCAGTCAGCTCTTCGGAGGGGAGAGCTGCTATACTGCTCCTGACTTCGCTACTCTCGGCGCATCTGCTGGAGATCCCCTTACTCTGATGATCAGCTACCAAGTGAGTCAAGAGATTACGCGTGAAAGGAACACGCTCAAATGATTATATGCTATCATAGAGTGGCCCTGCACGTACTAGCTTCTACCAATGCGCCGATGTGACCCTCGTCAACGATTTCAATCCAGCCAATGTCAACGTCGAGTGCCGAAACATCACGCTTTCCACTCAGACCATGAAAGACTCTGCTGCGCTTTCAGTCTCAGTTGAGGGAGCCTCGACAGAGACGGCTGCTGCAAGCTCCAACTCCGGTTCTGGGTCATCTTCGTCCGGCTCTGGCTTATCTTCAGTGAGTATCTTATTCATTCAAAGAATTCTCCGTGTGACTGACTTATCTGTGTCCTTGCAGGCTGCTGCCGGAGGTATTGGAGCAGGTGTCACTCTCGCCGTCCTAGCTGCCATCGCCGGTCTTTTGCTTGCACTTGGCAAAGTCAGCTTCGGCAAGCGCTCCCCAGTTCCAAAGCAAGCTGGTCACGACATCAGACGCGTAGAGTCTGATACTACGCATTCAGTGAGCCGGAAACAACGCAACTCAGGGTGCTTGACATCTGACCATTCCCGGTGCAGACATATGCAGACGTAGCCGAGGCCAAGCTACACCTTTGAATTCTAGGCATGCACACGTAGTCGTCGTATGCGCATCAAGTTTGTCGTCGGTCTCGAGCCAGGCCGGGCTCAAAAGAGTCGAAAGTAATAAGACGGAAGGGAACGAAAGAATAGAGTATCAAGATAGACAAGAACTTATCTAAAATAGGATCGTCTAAATAACCGTCCGCGCATATGCTGTACAAGTAGCATCCTTGCCTCTTGATCTTCTGCAAACATGTTACGACTACCATCGCTACCGCGGCTCCTTCTATCAACATCTTGAGACAAATTGCTTCGTATCTGTGCTTTTCCTGAGGCCATCACCAGCTCATCACGTCTGCTTAACATCTTCCGCGTCGAACAATGACCCAAGAATTGCCTGCTCTTTCGAAGCTATCTCTTCACGACCAGCCAGAATCAGAGGAGATGACTACTCATGATGATGACGATGATAAGTCTACGGCTGTCGAAGAGCCCAAGCCTGCTATCTGGCGTCCTCGCTGGCGAGGGCATCCAGACGCGAAACCAACGCCATACAGGCCGAAAGCCGATAAGAACGGGTATATCGACGCGTTTCTATCCAATGTGCGATAGCAGCTGACACTCTTTGCTTCCAGTTCCGGCGGTCCCGTGTCTGGCGAACATCGGGCTCAAGCAATATCAGAAAGGCTGAATGGCCAAGGCCAACATTCCTTCATGGTAGAGAAAGTGTCGCCTATTAGGGACACCTCACCTAATGACGGCGATCCCCATACAGCTGGCCACCCTCCTCGAATGTAAGTCTGCATACCATTCAAGCCAGTACGGGAGTGCTGAAGTTCATACAACAGAGTTGCCATCATGTATCACAGAGGCTCTAATCCTGCTCCAGATAGCGCTGCTGGGGACTCGAGGCAAATATGGACCCGAAACAATCAAGCTTCTGTGAAGGCCAGTATTGGTCTTCCTCTTCCCTTCTATACCTATTCTACATCCAAGAGCTCCGAAAGACTGTGGCAGCGTCATCATTTCACCTTTTATGTCTACGGCGGGATGTATCAGATCGAAAGCGCTACTCTGGCGAAGGGGGGAAGCCCTGAAGTTCTTGCTTTCCTGACAGCAAGAGAGGAGTCACAACGAGAGCGAGCACCCGAGATCTGGAAAGACAAATTTCAGAGCGATTGGCTCAAAGTACGCGTCGTAAAGTGCAAACCCGAGTTACAGAAGCCGGATCCCATGCTTCCTCACACAGCCAGCTCTACCGATGCTTAGCATACTCTCTATTTATTCTATATCTATTCAGTCTGAAGTGCACCGTAGTACAATCTCAGTCAGGTCCGTTCACTGTAGCATAGTTCCTGCCTTTTGGCCCTGATCCATTACAATGTTACTTTGGCTTCTTTCCTTTGCTTCGATACCTTCATCATCTTCTTGCAATAAGTAGCAAGCGCCTAGCTAGCTGGGCTTCTGCAAAGATGGCAGCCTTGTCTGTCCATCCAAGCAGACAAGCCTGGATCCCAGGTGCTGATCCAGCTCAGCAAGGATGGACGAGCGCGACCGTGGACAACTCAGCAGATTCTGTGCCAAACTTCTTCTCGGAGCACGATGCAGCCAAGAACCCTGGATGGCAGCACCTTGACGGGCGAGATAACGCAGCACGTCAAAGGCACCTAAATGGCGATGGGTAACTCATTTCTTGTTTTGGTGATAGTACTGAATATCACTGATGTGCTTGATTAGCAGGCCTTCTTCGCGTCCTCCTCCTTCTTTTCTCTCTGATAGACCTCGCCCTGAACCTGGCGAGTATGGCTCCAGAACTATTGCTAAACAAATGGGAGGAATAGATGCACATTCTTTCATGGTCCGAAATACTGGCCAGATTCCATTCGAGCAGCCAAGCAAGCGTATTCAAGCGCCTGATGATCCAAGTGCGAAAATGTAGTTTATGAATAATCGCTTGGACCGACTATCATTGACACTTTCTTTTAGAGTTGCTATTCTATACCATCGAGACGCGAATCCTACAATCGTAACAAAACCCGACAGCCCCGCGACCTACGAAGTCTGGACACGACACAACTTCGCTTGTGTACAAGCGGACGTACAACAACCTCTACCTTTCTTTCATTACTCCGATTCTCCCGGCTCCCAAGCTCTCTGGAACCAATACCATTCCAGTTTCTATAGTTACAGAGGAGATTTCAAGATTGTCAAAACTGAAATCATCAAAGGAGGAAGTGCAGAAGTACTATCATTCGTGGAGAGGAGAGGAGAAAGCCAGAGAAGAAGGACGGCAGAGGCGTGGAGAGCTATGCTCAACAATGACTGGCTTAACGTCACTATCGTAAAAGATCAAGACTCGCTACATCAGAATCCTATGGTCCTTTCGTCAAACAATATCTATACGTCAAGGGCTCCGTCTCAATGCTGATCCACGCCATGCTTCTCCCCCAAGTTCATAGGTGAACCGTATCAAGTACGCAGGGCAGTATACATACCCAATCTTTCAATACGCCTAAGGCTGTCTGAATATATATCTATGCCAATGTAGCATATCTCTTTCTACTCTGAAACCTTCTCGGCTATCCTGACAGCGCGAAACCGACTAGCCGTCAGACATCTTCTACCTAAGCGAGATTCGCTTATCATGTCATCTCATTCTTGAGACTGGGCTCCTTCTTCGCTTTCCGGCTGACTTGCTGATCTAGATTCAATACTTGAGGAGCGCAAAGATGGCTGCTGTCGTGCAAACCGGGTCAGGACTCATCTGTGATGGTGTCAGAGGTTGGAGTGCACAGCTGATGAGTTAAACGACGACTCCAGTCGATCGGCAGAGCCAGAGTATTCAATCGACTACATCAAGAGAAGAGCGCACGGTGTAGACGACCATTCATTCATGTCGAATGGACGTAGCAGCCATCCTGAAATGTAAGTCTCGAGAGTCTCTCTTGCTTGTTTCGAGGACGGGTCTGACAGTCTGACATACCGCATGAGCGCAGCGTGGCCATTCTTGTTCACCGCGACGCCAATCCTCGAGAAGCCCAGACGGCGGATTGCGGCTATCTCTGGACTCGACACAACTGGAATGCAATTGCTCTCAGCAAGAACAAAGGCACCAAACTCCCCATGTTAGCTGCGTCAAGCTCGGCAGAGTCTTTGCGTAAATTCGCAGACGACCACACCTCTCTGTACGTTTTCAGGCAGTGGTGGAGGATCACAGACTACGATATCTTCAAGGGTGGAAGTGTCGAAGTTGGCAGATTTATAGAATCCAGACCGGAATCTAGAAGACAGCACTCGGAAAGAAGGTGGGATAGGATGCTGGGCGACGATTGGATGAGGGTAAAAGTGGAGAGGGTGAGAGAAGCTCCACAGCAAATTGCCAGAGTGGCAGAGACACATCGAATCACGGCAGCAACAGCTTAAAGCGATTTGCAGCTGGCAGCAAGAAAGAAGAGCTCGATTCCTTATGTAAGGCTGATGAAGATGAAAGTTACTTGGACATAATGGCTCAAGGAGGGCTGGTCTATGCGGATCGAAGTATATAGACGGGCTTGGCTTCTTGCGACGAGATAGGGATTTATTAGGCTTGAGAAAGATGGTGGTAGGAGTGTTTCGATGTGAAGCATGTAAGAGAGAAAACCCTTTCTAAAGACGATCAAGAAATGCGTTCAGCAGAGTCCAGGAAGGGTCGTGACCGCACCGTTTGCCCCGGTAAAGGAAGCTATATTCGGAACAACAATTTCTTTCCCTCTCCACGAAGTCGTGCACTGATCTGCCTTATCGGTCTCTATTCGACTAGTCTATGGAGGACTACTTGCGCGCCAGTAGATAGATGTTTTCGCCGACTGTTATTGCTGAAAGATGGCGATATGCGCCAGTGAGGGCCATGAGGAGCCCACCAAAGCTTGCATATGCCGTCCTGTTACAAAGACACAATAAGCTCTCGTCTCTTTCTCATCGCTGAATAGTTAAATCCACTCACACTCTTTCCGCCGCCGCTCCATCGAACTTATATACTTTCCCATACATGACATATTCATATTCATCTGCTAGACCCATCGATTTCGTGCCATCCAACCTCCACGTCGGCGCAGCTGTAGCTGAATTATCTTTGCCTGCTTCGCCGTCTGCGCGACTCGCATCTTCTCCCGATGTCAAGGAGGAAGATAAGGCTAGGGAGAAGTTGTCTGATACACTTAAAGGCCAGAGATCAGAGTGGATCTGGGAAGGAAAACATCGAATTCAGACTTTGTGTTTGACTTGGAGAATGGGACGAGGGCTGTCTCACGTCCAGAGTCATCTCCATCTCGTGGTTTTCGCTTTTTGCCGTTATCCGAGAAACTGCATAAAGTCGTTGTGCATCAGTTTTGAAAGATAGAATAGCTTGTAGACCGGAAGCACCTCTATCGAATTTCTTGCCGTCTCGGTCTACGGTCGTCACGCTGAAGAGATCATCAAAGAGGATGTTGCTAGATATATCAGGCAGAGCGTAGGGATGGATAGCGTTAGAGAGACTTTGTGCATGATTAGGGGCATTTGGAGAGGATTGACGAACGACGCTGAAGAGGCCACTGTTTGCGATTGACGAGGATGAGCAGTAGAACGATGATGAGTTGTATTGCTCACTGTTTGAATGTCACAAAGTTATCACCAAGAATGGGTCAAGAAGCAAGAGAGTTTGTCTCTTTCTCGACACGACCGACATCACATAAAATCATGGCAGATTCGCAGCCAGAACAGCAACAACAACCAGAAGTAGAAGTAGCAGAGCAGGAAGAAGAGGGTGCAGCCCTTCCAACGCTGTCGACAGAGCCCTCCACAAACAGATTGCGCCCTTGGAAAGCTGGCCGAACGAGCTCTACAGCGCAGACGCAGAAGGACAAGCGTCTATCTAAGAACTGGGAGAAGAGAATGAGCGAACGCACGCAAGCTGAGGCGACCAAGAAGCTGGAACGGTGCGCTTTTCTCGTTGTGCAGTCTCTATGCGAAGATTTGTCTGACGTGACGAGTGCAGAGAAATGAAGGATGAGAAGACTGCCGAAGCAGAGCGGTAAATACAACCATCACAACGAGGAGCTAGCTATTGCTGATTGTCGATGCTTTCGCAGCCGGCGCACCATCACGAAGGAGCGCAAAGAAGCGTTAGCAGAGAAGCGCCGTCTGGAGGAGATAGCCAAGAAGGTGCGCATAACATCACGACATACAATATGCAAGTATCACTGACTGTCCTGCTGCCAGGTCTCTGCAAAGAAGCTGCAAAGGATGAAGAAGCGTCTGGGTCGGAGCAAGAAGCTGGGGACTGCGTAGTTGATGATGCTACGATGCTGTTTGTGATTGTCGTGATGTTGTTGTGCATATTCCATGACCTATCTCTCTTCATCTTCTTCTTCTGCCCAACTCGAGATGGAGTCTGCCTATGAGCATAAACCCGGCGGGCTGAAGCTCAAGGGAGGAGATGCAAAGAAGAGGTGATATGACATGACTATGAGATGGTACATGGAATAGCTTCTGAATCTACGACGTCGCTGTTACATCCGCAGAAAGAAGAAGTCGACAACGAGCAGCAGTGCCCGGCCAAACGACGAGCGAGAGACATCGCCTGGCGCAGCGAGAAGGGAGCGAGGAGATGACAGCAACAAACAGAGAGAACGAGACTACAATGATACTCGAAGGAACGACGACGACGACGACGAGGAGAAACAAGTAGCCAGAACATCCAGCAGCTCGAACAGCAGCAGCAAGCGCAAGAGCACCATCATGGACAGCGCAGCCGACGACCAAGATGACGCATCCATGTCGCATCTCACAGAGTCAGAACGGCGGTACGAGCGAGTCCGAAGACAGCGCCTCGCAGACAAGGTCCGCAAAGAAGCCAAAAAGAGCCACAAAGAGCGGGTCGCAGAATTCAACGACAAGCTGGAATCCATGAGCGAGCACTACGACTTGCCGAGGGTGCGCTGCATACACCGTTCATGGGATTTGGGTCTTTCGCTGATGCTGCTGTGCTATCCAGATTGGACCGGGCTAGCCTACTTCTGTCCGTTCTCCAGCAACATTCCCCCATTGTCATTCATTCTGTATTCATGCTCTGCTCGTCGTGGTTGTATCGCTATACTTTGTGTTACATCTCAGCTTTCCCCCAATTCGCGGTACCCAAATGCTCGTCGCTTTCGCTGCTCTGCTGGGCCTAGCAGCGTCTAGACCGACATCTGCAGATCAGACTGTCTTCTCATCGTCATCGTCGTCGCCGTCCTCAGCGTCCAGCTCGAGCTTCGACATTGTCTCGCTCTCGCGCAACGTCGACCTAGGCGGCGCATCAACGAGGGAATCATCCATCTACACTCTGTCAAGAAACAGCAACAGCAACAACGACAATGGACTGCTGTTTGTCTTTGCGGTAAACGACGAGAACAATCAGGAGATTCCGGGCAAGCTGGCATGGCTCGAAGCGAGTGTAGGCAAAACGAGCGCTTCTAGGAGAGCATTACCCGTGAAAGCTCTGCGACATGATCCAGAACAGTCAGCGATTCATCCATTCCCTTCCTGATTGCCAAAGAGGCTGAATGAATGCGCGCGCAGGCACGTCCGCTTCTACGCAGTCGATGTCCCTTCCACAAGCTCAAGCGGGGAGCAAACTACAATCACAATCAATACAGTGCACAACCACGCTTCTATCCCAAAACCAGCCTACGTCTCGCAGGATTCAAGACTGCAAGGCTTAGAGTGGATAGGCGACTTGCTAGGTGGAGCTGGTGCGCTGGTACACACGTTCAGCGAAGGCACTGTCAAAGTCCGCGTCAAGTATGTTAAGCCGTCGCCTTGTCTGAGCTTGATTGGTTGACATCGTAACTCGGCTCTTATAGGTCAAGTACACCCCGGGTCAACGCAGAGACTGTTCTCGATGGCTGGTCAGCTAGTCATCCTGCTGGATCAGCAACCATCACTTTCACCAACACGGCTTCCATCACTTCAGGGCGAGCTGTAAGTGGGCACTATCGCTTCATTGCTAACCGTGCTAATATAGACTGGTAATCTCCAGATTGCTGCAGTGCAATACGATCATCCTGAACCGGTCATTAGCGTTTTGTCCCTGCAACGGACCGCCCAAGTCTCACACTGGGGCAACCACCTATCGATTCAAGACGACTATTCACTCTACAACGCTGGTCCGAAGCTCAAAGGGCATTTCTCGCGCTTAGCACACCAAGCTATAGCATACATGAAGCGTACAGGCCAAGGCAGCGGTGCCTATCCACACGTCTTGACTTCCCTCTCCATGGCTCTGCCCCCAAACGTCCATTCTCCTTATTTCATCGACGACGTAGGAAACGTGTCCACAAGTCGGTTCAGACCGTCGCCGAAAGTTGATGTGGGACGAAGGAGTTCCGCTACGAGTACACTGGAATTAACACCCAGATATCCGCTCATGGGAGGCTGGAATTATACATACTCGATAGGCTATAAACAACCCTTGGAGGACGTGCTCAGGGTTCAGAAAGGTGGTGCGAAATATACGCTTGCAGTGCCGTTCGTCACGCCGCTGAAAGGCATAGCGACGGACGAGGTAGAGCTGCGCATTATCCTCCCAGAGGGCGCTTCGTAAGTTTCTTTCGTCACACTACTCCTCTATAGGGAATTGTAGAATTGATGGTATTGCGTCCTCCCCAGCGACATCACCGTCTCTCCTCCATTCCCAGTCTCGTCTTCCACCCAATCAACCTCGTATTCCTACTTAGACACATCCGGCAGACCCACCATCATCCTCACGAAAAGCGACGTCACAGACCGCCATGCCCTAGACGTGCTAGTCAGCTACAGATATACAACCGTCAACACGCTGCAGAAACCATTAGTTGTGAGTGGCATCATGTTATTGTTGTTCACGCTCGCTGGAGTCATCAAGAGAGTTAGATGGAGCTTCATTTAGAGCCAGACAGACGGAAAGAGAAAGAGCGCGAAATGGGAAGCGCACATGTAGAAAATTAGAAGAAATTAAGGCAAGGAAGCAGAAAAGACATCCTCGATGGGCTCAAACCATGTCACTGATGAAAAGATTGGGCCAAGAACAAGTCCTAGAGTATCTCAGGCGACGTAGCTGCTTCTGCAAGTGCTATGTCGAAAGTCTCGAGAATCAAAAAACTCTGATCCAGCAGAGTACGCTTGCTAAGAGCTAACTATACTACGACAGGAATAACATGTAATACGCAGGCCAGCCAGAGCGACCTGCGGATGTAGTTGGTAAACTACGCCGGGCGAGATCTATATTTGAGCGGTGTAGTCGGCTTTCCATCTTTGCTGCCTAGAGAACTAGGCAGTGGTTCATCCGGGGAAGGGGAAGAATCGGGCTGAGTCATCTTGGCTGTCACCCAATTTGACAAGACCATGTCGAACAGCTCATCGATACTATCGTCTGGCGGAGTGCTGATCTGGAATTCGCCTGTCAGCCTTGCAGCAGCTTCGTCATAAACAAGCCTGCGGATGCTTACCTTGACACTACTGTCGTATCCGCTTGTGCTCTGATGATGGTCAGAATAGCAGCTTGACGAGTCTGAAGAATAGGTCGCCGTACTAGCATCACTCGTACTTCTCTTGTACTGACCAGGGGTGATAACAGCTGATTTACTGTACGCATGCTTCTTCTTCGTCTTTATCAACGGAGATCTCTTCGGGAACTTCAGGATCGAAAAATCTTTAGGTGGTAACGGCGGTTTAGGAGGACTAGGCGTCTTAGCACCTGCGGAAGCCATCGCTGCGCTCGCTTGTGCTGTTGAGCTGATAGCGCTCGGATATAGCGTGTCTTTGACTGTTCCAGCACCGCAGCTCACAACTGACAGTGCATCTTTCCGAGGGTAGATCTTGACCAGCTGTTCATCCTCATCCGGATCAGCTAGATGCTTCGCGTGCTTCCTGGCTGATTCGTAGTTTGCGGCTGGGGATCTGACCATGCTGGGCCGCTTGCTTGCGTTGACGCCTGCCATCCATGTCTCGACCTTCGAGGAGTTGCGTCGTGCTACTCCAGGTGGATTCTTGCGGATAGTAGAGGCGTCCAATTTAATCTTCGCTTCGATGCCACCTGAACAGCTCGGCGGGTATTCTAGCATGATCAAGAACGGAATCTTTTGTGTAGCCCAAGCTGTATCGTTCAGCAGGTCTCGTTTAATCATTACTCGAATTGAAGAGGTTCCGAATGCCGGGATCTCGAAACTTGGCGTAAGAGGGGTAGGGTGACTATTCGGATTCCATGGTGACTGAACACTGGGGGTCAGGGGTGTAGTCGGAACAGCAGATGTCGTATCTTCGCTTCCACGAGCAGCAATCCGATCAGGTCCACGGATCGTAGGTCTTTGCAGCCTATTCAGGCGCCGTTCGAAAGACTTGTAGATGTAGTGCTCGTCTTCTTCACCAAGAATGACGGGTGTGGTGTCCTGTCCTGCTTTGTCTAGACTTGCATATAGAGTTTGGCCAAAAGACTGTAAGAATCCTGTACTTGCTAAGTCGCTGGCGGAGAAGCCTCGAACAATAGGCATATCGCATGAGCCGATGCTCTTGCGCCTACCAAAAGGCGTTCGAGTGTACGATGACCTCAGATCGTCCGGACTGCTGGAAGTCCAGAAGTCCGAGGTAAGAGAGATGAATTCGAAGTTCTCCCTTATACCTAAAGCCTCATCTCGAAGATTTAGTTTGATGTCTAGCGAAAAGAGTAGGAGTAGACGTGGAACGCTAGCGACTTCTGCAGTATCGGAGAAGGGATTTTTCGGTGTCGTGGCGGGATCGTTGTAGGATGAGGAATTAGAGCTATCAAAGCTATGTCCTCCTGCTAATTCGCGTGTTTTAGTCTGATAGTCGTGGTACGTCCATGCTGAAGCGGCCGCCGGGGTCGCTCTGTAGTGAATAGCACGATCTAGCGAAAGTGAGAGTTTCGCACCTCCAGGGTACTCTCTTTCAAGCAGTGGACCAGAATTGTTGATCTCTGTCGATGGCGGAATGAGAGGTAGTGGAGGCAGCTCGTTCGAGGATGACTCGGATCCGCTCGTCTCTTCATCGATCTGCTCATAACGCTTCCGATGTACCTCTGGTGGTATGCCCGTAAGAGGAGGATAGCGAACAGAACCACGCAGCTTCTGAAAGCCTGTGGTCTTTACCGGTTGCGGACCAGTGCCGGTGACTTTGGTTTGCGACCGGGAGGACGATGATTTGCCTAGAGACTGCAGTGCGCTATCGATTGAAAGTGCGGGCTTGTGTCGCCTGAAGCCTGCAACCATGTTGACTCCAAGTGCTGACATGAGCGCATCAGTGCTTGGTGCTGGCTAGTTTGGCTCGTTGGACTAGGAGAAAGGCGGCGGTGCAGAATTCGACAAGGGTCATCAGTCTTTGTTCAGTTATGCTGGAGGAGGTCGAAAGCTGGCGGTAGTTGTCGAGTGAAAGCATAGAGGCTGGACTGGGGGCATTTGCCATGCCTTTTCAAAGTCACTTCGGAAGGCCTCTGAGCGAATGAAAAGTGCGTAGTATATCGACACAACGTTCAAGCTTTCATAGCTGAACTCGAAGCGTCGGCGCTTGCTTGCGGGTGCTATTCTGACAGCCGGATGCTCTTTACGGTAGGCCACAGCGCCGGATGCAGGCAACGCGGCCTTGAGGTGTACATGTCGATCTTCACAGCTTGATTGGCTTGCATGTGCTAGAAGTCATGGCTCCAGAACTTGTGGTTGCCAGTCGATCAGCATTCGCAGACGCGGCCTGCACGACTACCTTCATCGTCTTGCGGACCACTCAGCTGCACCACTGCCTGTAAGTAAAGCTGGCGAACCTGCTGGATAAGCGTAGCGTCAGCCAATACATCAGCAGTGGCGCGGGATGACAAAGCGGGCCTGTGACGCCTTGCGTAGGATTGCGAGGGTACAAACCAGCTCAGGAGGTTGCTGCAGGTTGTCTTCGCATTCTCCCGACCTTGCATGCTTCGAAGAGCCATCTTGAACCCAGTTTCCTCTTCGTTGTCCAGCATCAGCCACCGACCCCTCAGCACCATGACCGACGGATCCTTCAGGTTCTTCCCACCGGGCTACACTGGCTCGAAACCCTGGGCGAAAGTGGATGTAGATGTGACGAGCTTTGAGCGGGTAGCTCTCCAGAAGCCAGTCAAGAACATCCGAGGACGAGAAGCAGAGTTCAGCGATGTCGATACAGCTGGCTTCGCAGTCTACGACTCCCCTTCCTCAGTCCCAGCAGATGCCTTCTTCTCCAAAGATGATTCCACAGTCAGAGGACAGTACTACGAGGAGATTGAGCAGCTCTTGCGCTCCAAATTGCCGGGAACAAAGAAGGTGGTCATCTTTGATCATACCATCCGGAAACGCGACAAGAATGCTGCTAGGCAGCCAGTGCAGCAGGTGCACGTAGACCAGACGCCTAAAGCAGCAGAGACAAGAGTGCGGAGACACGTACCGGGTCCAGAAGGAGAGGAGCTTCTCAAAGGCAGGACTCGGCTCATCAACGTCTGGCGACCTATTGGCCATAAAGCGTCCGACTTTCCACTTGCCGTCATCGACTGGCGGACGACCACTCCTCAGGATCTCGTTGCGGTGGATCTCCTCTACCCTGTGCGTCAAGAAGGCGCGGACGACGATGATAGAGGGAAGGAAGCTCTACCCGACCCAAGTCTGTACACATCGACGGAAGGCTATGAAGTGAGAGGAGAGACATACAGCGTCGCACCAAGCGATGGACAGGAGCTCTATTATTACAAGGACATGGCTCCCAACGAGGTCATGTTCATCAAGTGCTACGATTCAAGAAGCGAAGGGCAGCCAAACGGAAGGAAAGGCGTAGCAGCTTTGACACCACATACTGCGTTTGCAGATCCAGCTACTCCGCAGGATGCGCTAGGCCGGCAAAGCATCGAAGTGCGCTGCTTGGTTTTCTCCGACGATTAACATCGGAATGTGTGCGACAAGATTTAGAACAAACACAGAAGCACAAGTGTATCCTCCTTGCAAAGAATTTCCATATTAATTGTCTCACTTCGGACAACGGCACGAAATAGCACTGATAACAGAATGATGGGAGGTCCTACAACGGTCTTCACGAAATGCTCTTGACATAGAACAAACTTTGCTTAAACACCTTTTGATCTGCACTTTGTTTTCCCTCCTTACGCTCTCTAAACATAAACTGACTTTTAAAGTATTATGCTGCTGTTTTGGACCTATGGATGCTGCTTGCTGCTCGGCCATGTGAAGACAAGCTTGGAGTTGCTGTGGTGGATTGCCGGTCGCATGCTTTGGAGGAATCGGAAAGTGTTGTTGGGTCCATCTAGCCAGAAAGGGGGCGAGTATGATCGTGTATAGAATTGGACATGGGGCATGCGAGTCTTGCTTTGATGAGGATATGAAAGTGAAAGTATTGCTGAAGGAATGGAAAGAGGGGAATTGGCAGGACTGAAATGCAATGTAGCAGAATGATCGCGGTATAATTGACGTCAAGATGTTTTATGTTGAGTGTGAAGCGCTCCAAAGACTTCAAAATGCCTTGTCTCAATTCTTATTCCAAGTGCCGCTTCCGAAGATGCCCAATTTGTCTGAATCGACAGAGAGCTTCTCTCGAGGTCCAATGGGGCCAGCAGGATTTGATGTCTCGTTCAAGTGATGAATGCTTGTGCTGCTTATGTTGGAAGGAGAAGGGTTGAAGGATCCCAGACCGCTAGTTTGCTGAGGAACGCGAGCAGACTGAGTTCCCTGGTAGCCGTTGATTGCTCGGCTTGGGCTCGAGAAAGTCTGATCGAACGGGCTGCCAGCATAAACAGGAGCTCCAGGAGCGATGTTACGAGCTGGACCAGGTGCTTGATTTGCGAACATATATGCATGGGAGCCGGCGCCAATGTTGGCGGAGTCGCGCATGGCATTGCCGTATCCGTTAGAGTTGGAGACGTTGGCTTGCTGACTCATGACCTGAGGTAGGAATGCCACGGGTTGTTGTTGCACGAAGCGGCCGTTCGAGAGAACATAGTATGGAGCTTCAAGATGGGCATGCTGGGGGCCAGGATACCCGGATATCATGAGCGGATGCACAGCTGTTAGCACGCCCACTGTTAGCTGCTGCAATGCGAATGGAATGTTATTGATCTTTTGAGACTCACGAATCGGTATTGACATAGGATTGAATCTGGACAGCGGCATGAGTTGGGCTCGACTGTTGGGAACGGCGTCAGCGAAAGTGGACATGTGACATTCGCATATTTCACAATCATTTACCTTCCTATTGAAAGAGGCATTCGTGCCAATGGATCGCCTTGCACGTTCGCGCCGTTGGGTCCCGTCACGTTGATGGCTTGTAGACCCTACGGACCCAAGAATATCAATATCATGCTTATTGATGAAACTAAGTCGAGCTGCAAATCACCTTCGGACCCCTTCCAAGCTCGTACTCAACCATCTCGCCTTCGGCCAAGCTCTTGAAGGAAGCGTCTCCTTGGACCGTCGTCCAATGCACAAAAATGTCAACATCGCCAATCTCATGCGAAGCATTATCCCAGACAAATCCAAATCCTGTAGACAAAAGCTTAGCTGCGTGAATTAGGTTTCCACAGGTTGGACAGCGCTCACCTTTGGTCGAATTGAAGAACTTGACCACGCCGGATCTTCGCGAATACATGTTTGAAGGAGCCCCGATACTGGTGCCAGCAAGCTGCTGGGTGAGGGCGTCTACACCGGCACGCTCGAATGGTGCATTGGGGTGATTGGCTCGCATGGCTTGCTTTGTTGCAGCTGGGGACGGACCGGGAGGATTGGAAGCATGGCTCGAAGGACTGTCATGCTGAAGTGTAGGACCAAGAGGTGCGAATGCATCGAAGATGGAAGACGAAGTTTTGCGATTCGCTGAAATGCCGCTACCATTGAATTGACCCAGACTTGGGGGTGGAGACAAAGAAGCAGACTGATAGTGCCCTCCGAGGCCTTGCTGACGGAACGACGAGGTAGGTTGATGTGACATCAGGGAAATATCACCCATACTATAGGAGAGTGAAGGTGACGAGGAAGTCGAGTCTGCGAGGGAAGTCGAGGTGGTAAGGCTTCCCAAGCTGACGGGGGTGCCAGACGCGCTTCCAGAGCCAGAACCGTCCAAGTTGGATGAAAAGGGCTCTCGAGGGACGATAGGATATGTCGCTTGTTGCTGTCCAATGGTCCTTCGAAAGAATCCGGAGGTACCAGCGACGGCAGAACCTTGAAAGCCTGCTCCGGCTTGTTGGCTGGTGAGGACTTCAAGCGGCGCGTCCTGTCTGTTGCTATGAGCTGCTTCCTTCTGTTCTACTTGTTGCCCTTCTTGCTGCTTGAAAGGATCGACCAGGTAGTAGTCTGGCTGATGGGAATCGGAGAACGCAAAGCTGTCTTCGCCTCGATCTGCGATGTTGGTATTGGTAGCACTGTTGGAAGTAGTATGACCACAACCACTAGCGGACTGCGGGTTTGCAGCTAAATCGATTGACAGGTTCGCCGAGGAAGACTGAGATCCGTCAAAGTCGGAGGCGGGGATACTACTCAGAGCGTAGGGGGAGAGACCAGCTACTGACAGCTTGGCAGGCTCTGAAATGGCAGTGTCTTGAGGAGCGACTGACAAGGAGCACGAATGGCAGTCAGACGTCGAGGAAGATCCGATGGTACCGATACTGCGGCTGCTGCTACTGCTACTGAAGGTGGGATTGGCGCTGGACAACGATGCAGCGGTAGCGCTACCTGCGAGCGTGTTCTTGAAAGAATCTTCGTCGAGCTCGCTTGCGACAAGCGCGCAGCTTGCTTTCGGGAAGTTCGGTTCCGCAGCAGTTTGCAGCCTTGACGCGTGAAGTGTATCCGGGGCGACGACCGCACCCTCGTTTCCGAGAGATTGACAAATGATCGAGGCTAAGTCTCCGGGGCGGTTGTTGACAGGCCCTAATTAGGCAAGAGTACTTTATGTCAGCTAAGCTTTTTGCGAGCGATCAACGTGGATGCTGCCTCACCTCTCCCTTCGTCTGCTCTTGTCGTTGCAGCTTCTTGCTTGCTCTCTGACCACCCTGCAGCACTAGACTCTGCTTCGTCAATGCTCGAGGCTGATCTGGTGCTGTGCACTTCCAACTCGAGCTGGCTGCGGGGTCTGAAGGGAGGGGGGGGGGGGGGGGGGGGGGGGGGGGGGGGGGGGGGGGGGGGGGAATGCGGTTTACCGAATTTTAGCGCGCTTGAATCAGAAAATTTGACGCATTTCAAAACTGAGATGCACGCTTCGCTTGTAAACGGTATCATGGATCTGATGAGGAGATATCCACCGATGCTCGTGCTTCGAGTATGACTTATTACAGACAGGACAGCCATCGCTGACGACCTGTCGCGTGAGCACCGCGCTCACGAAACCGCAAGAAGCGAGTGGAGCTTGAAGAACGTGGACGATACGGGGAGGAGCAGATGCGAAATGGGATGAATGTACAGGAGCTAGGAGGGAAAGAGCATGTTGAGGCGAGGCCGTCGCTAGAGATGCTCACTCTGCTGCACACCAGCCCAAATTAAATGTGCCAACGCGCCCTCCTCGACCTCGCAGACAGTCGTAGGATCAGACAGCTAGGAAGAGAGTTGCGAAAGAAAGGGGGGAGGCACTCGCGAACAACACGAACGAAGAACTCACTGCTGCTGTTCTGCGATGCCAGGCATTTGGGTCGACCTTCAGCCTTCACTGCTGTACTTCGACTGCTGGAACTGAAGACACTGCAGAGAGGAGCAGAGGCAAGGTGCACTCTGGCACCTAGCAATAAAAACAAACCCACTAAGCACGGCGCGATCAAGCTGGGAGACCCTCCAGGGGGTTGCTCGCGGGTCGACGAATTTCGCCAACTCGAGGGATCCAGAATGACATGCGAGCACCAGTCTCACCTGAGCACAAGGTAGCTGACATGCTTGAAGATCAACAAAGCCTCTGTCTTTGCTGGAACCGCCAGTCCTCCCAGCTCAACACCAGAGGCGCGTAAAGTGTCGCAGAGATTTTGTAGCGACTAGGCAGCGATGATAGCTCATTGATCATCTACATATGCGTCTAATGCCAACGCAGATCCAGCTGCCGTTGCAATCCAATCCTTGTGTTTGTCTTGTTCCTCTACGAAACTCCGGCCCACTTGCTTGCAAATTGCCTGTTGCTCGCTTCAAACCGAGTACATAGGTCGTCTGGCTGTAGCGTCGACGGCGTTGCTTCTGTGAATACACTCTGGACATATTCGTGCTTGGATAGCAGCGGAGCAACCTCGACCTTTGGACGGAGCACGAATTGTCCAAGCATCCATCAAGCCAGAAGCGATAGTCAAAACGGCTCGGTCTACCTCACAGTCGCAGCTCGCAGGCGAGCTCGAGCATGCCTTTTGCTCGACCTAGCCCGCGTGCGAGCCCATCAAACTCACTTCCGTCCTCCGTCAATAGCAGCTCACCGGCCAGCAGCTACAGCGTAATACCTAGCTCGCTGCCTAGTTCTTTAGCGACTCCATGGAGTTCTCAAGCTGCAGAAACACAGCTGAGAGCAATGACTGAAGAAGCTTCGTCTGGGATTGCCGCTAGCCCTGGGGGATCATCGTCGCCGGAAAAGACTTCGCAAGCATTACCGCAGGCCTTTCCTACTCCCACAAGGTTTTCTAGCATGAGCAACGGAACTCCTGCTTCTTCGCCGGCTTTAGCAAAGTCCAAAATGTCGATGAAGCAACGGCTCTTCCAGATAAGCGATGATGAAGCGGACGTGACGGTAGTGGAGCCAGATGCGAGCACTCGTAGAGAAGAAGGCACAGCTAGCTCTGGGAAGAGACAGGAGAGCGAGACCACCGATGACGAAGAGGATCCTGATGTGCAAATACGCAAGCAGAGAGAGGCGATAGCACGGATGCGAGCCGCAAGGAACGAACCGATGCGGAGGAGCATCTCTGCGTTGAGCGGTGTCACAGTGATAGGAAAAGGCCATGCACGCGATAGAGAGGGATCCACAAGCACGATATCAAGCTTGCAGTCGAGGAGGAGCAACGGGTCGATCGATGCCGGCGCAAACCTCTCACCTTCCATCGAGCAAGATGAAGACGACGACCAGCAAATACGGTCCTTTCCTGTCCCGCATGCTTCAAGTGATCATAAAGACAGGGCGGCTGTGGATTTCAAGGCCGCTTTGGATCTTCTGCATACATATCCCGGGAGTGCGGCGTGCCCTTCAAACAGAGAGTCCAGCAGTGAACCAGCGGCGGACCGATCACATACGGACGTTTCTGGTCCATCACAACACTTTGCGCAGCAAGAAGCGTCTGGGCTCTCGCAACGGTCGCGGTCTCCTTCTACGATATCTTCCCATACTTCAGGCCCATCGCGGCCTCGCAAGCACTCTAGAAGTAGCATCGGTGAACGAGATCGGCTTTTTGGTCCGCTTTCTCCAATAACCCCTACCGAAAACATGGCTCCCTCGACCAGTCCGCATTCGCTTCATGCCGACATCGAAAGCGGTATACCGGCTGGCAACGGGCCCCTCACCGAGCCTCAAGGAGATAGCGAAATCACACGGAAATCTCCTAGGATGCGCCCTCCATCCTTCAGCTCCTTCTCCTTCCACGGCAGCGCCTCATACAGTGGGACTCACCCATACGTAGAGCCTTCCACTAGGCCTCCAATGACTTCGCGGCGGTCTTCGAAAGCAAGCGAATTAGGTCTCGCAGGAGAAGGCAGACCAATCATGGCCTCTCGCTCGGCTTCTTCTGCCGACTTGGCGCAAATAATGCGTTCTTTCCATGCAAGACCCCGCCGGTCACCATCGTCGCGTTCTGGGCGACAGTCTGAAGCTCATTCTCCAGTGCTGGACGCGACAGACGCGTTAAGACGCTCCACTCGGTCTATGGGCCAATCACCAGATATTAAATCCTTGATACAGCAGAAAAGAAGGCAGGCTTCTGCGCCTTTCAAGACCCTCGCTTCTTCTGGAACCATTTCCTCCATCGTCTCTCCTGCCGGCTCTGGGCCTTCTTCCCCCGTTCTATCTGTACATGGTACACAGTCGCCAAGAAGTAATACCGACGAATCATTTCCGTGGCAACCTTCGCCCCCAGCCAGGCGCTTACGGTCGCGCCGCAATACTGCTGCATTGGGATCTTTAGCTTCACTGTCTACTAGCCAGATCGATCCTTCCGATGCATTCTACCAAGCAAGGTTACAAGCTCTTCGAGGAGTTGGGCAAGTCGTGATGACGCCTTCAGTCGAGGTAGGCAGAATATTTTGCTACGCTGTCCATGCCAGATCTGCGCTGACATGATACCGAACTAAGGAATGGCGGCAATTAGGCTTAAGTGAGGATCTCAACGATAGAGGCGATTCTAGTAGTTCGTCAGACTCCGACTCGAGCGATCCTTCCCCACCTCTTGATCCAGAGGAAGGGAAGTTTCTTTCACCGGCTGTGGATCAAACGCCTCGGCCGCGCATGGGGTCAATACAAGCCGTCAACCAGTTTTATGGGTCTCTTCCACCTCGCGACAACGGGACGTGGATGAATCGCAGTCACACATCCCCAGAATTGTCACGTTCGGCTTCGATACGGAAGAGCCCACGACACGACGATATCTCTGATCTCTCGGGAGAGGGAGACTATTCGCGAGATAAAGACGAAGACGAGCCCTCTTACGATGCCGAAGCGTACTTTAGGCGCAAAAGCTCTAATGCCATACCTACCTTGTCGAGAGGCTCTTTGTCAGCGCATACAGGCTCCCCTTTTCCTGGTGCCGCACCTCCGGCACCAGCAGAGATCAAGAAAGCGCTCACTGCCCATATCATACAAGACTCGCTAGATTCTACTCCTATCAAGTCGCATGATTACACTCGGACGGTCTCGACTACAAGAGATACATCTCTAGCACCCTCTCCAAACCCGCAGCTGCCTGTCCTAATGTCTCGCTCACAGTCGCCCATTCCGCTCAGCACCACTGGTCCGATGGATCCTAGACAGTACTCGGCAGTGACTGGATATCGTAGCATTGACACGTTCGCTGTGGTCAGTGAGGCTGGCAAAGGAGCTTATGGGCTGGTCCGGAAAGTGCGGGAGATAGGGCAAGATGGTTACCCGATAGGGGTGAGTCTGCACAAGACACTGAGGCCGAGAGACAGCCAGGGGGATCGACTAATCCATACACCTCCACAGCCCGACCTGATGCTCAAATACATCGTCAAGCAACGTATTCTGGCTGATGCCTACAAGCGGCACAAAGTCCTTGGTGTAATACCCATGGAAATTCACGTACTGGACCATATTCGGAAAGTGTATCGCTCGCCTACCAAAGATCCATTGAAGACCTTCCTGCGTACGCCTTCAGAGACCCCAAAAGTCGCGCCAAACGATACTTTGCCAATCAATGTCGGTCACCCAAACCTTTGCGGGATGCTGGACTTCTTCGAGGACGCAGAGAATTATTACCTCGTCATGGCCTGTTTCGGGAACGGGCAAGACCTATTCGATTACGTTGATATGGCGCCGACCGGCTTGAGTGTATCAGAGGCGCGGTCCATTTTGGGTCAAATAACGGACGCAGTGGCTTTCCTGCATGCTCACGGAATAGTGCATCGAGACATCAAAGATGAAAACATCATCCTCGACGGGCAAGGCGGTGTGCAACTCATCGACTTTGGGTCCGCAGCGTACATCAAGGAAGGCAAGCCCTACTTTGACACTTTCTCTGGCACACTAGAGTAAGTCTGGCATTGGACTCTTGTTGTCACTCAGCTAATCTAGTCCTTAATGTAGTTTTGCATCTCCCGAAGTCCTGCGCGGAGAGCGCTATGGCGGCAAGGAGACAGATATTTGGGCTCTAGGCGTTCTTTCCTATGTCATACTGTGTGGAGAGGTACGCACAGTCCGTGCTGCCTTACAGCCTTTAGCTGATGGCCGGCATGACAGTGTCCTTTCTGGTCAAGCGAGGAGTCTATGGCAGGTCTTGCTGTCGGCAGTCGTGCAGAGGAAGCTCTCCGCGTCCGTGCAGAGGAAGCTCTCCGCGTCCGTGCAGACGAAGTCGAAGAGTCTCTCGCTGCCGATGCGCAGGCTGCTTTTGCGCAGGAGGCGGATGCAGCAATCGACTTTGTGCATCAATGCTTGCAAACACACTCGAAGAACCGACCAAATGCACTTCAATTGAAGGACCACAAGTTCCTCAACACACAGACAGGCTGGTCTGGCTTTCGAGGCTGGGAGGAGGCTGTCGAAGTCAGCGCATCTGACGAAGAATCCTCCTAAAATGGCGGCCCAAGCTCAGGTCGGGCAGCAGGCAGCAGGCGAAGGGTTGATCGCAGCGTTACTTACGGCTCATCACGTAATATGGGAGTTAGAAGTTCTGGTTTGCGGACCTCGTTAATTTAGGTAACATACGTGACTCTGGGCATCCCGTCATTAGCAATAGCATCTGTAGACTAGCGTGTGGCATAGTGTGTTTCCCTGGCATGTCTCATTAGGGTTTTGATGTTCATCACACGCCAAAGTAATATAGCATCTCTTGTGACTCTTTCTTTCCTCTGCAACTTCAATCATGTCTGGTTTCCGGTCACCTAGTACAGCGAATCTACTGAGTGATGGAGGAGAACCTCATGGCAGCATCGCACCGGATGTAGAGCCAGGCGACCTCGAAGCTGGACGCGCTGGAGGACCTACGAAATCGACCAATGCATCGGCTGGAGGAGCTATAGGTTCGCAGCAAGGTCAAATGGCGACTGTCCAACGAGAGCAGAGCATCTGGGAACAATCTGCGTGCGTTGAATTGTGCGAAAGGCCAAGGACCAGGCCGTTTATCTGAACCTTGATTGCAGCCATCCAGTCGCTCTCTTCTTCCTCTTCTTCTTCAGATCCGCTGCTATTGTCACATATCTGCTGTGTGGCTTCTTCAGCAACTCTTGTTCGTTTCCCTCAGATCATGCCGTTCAGGATGACCTTCTGACCTTTCTGTATGCTCGTTACAGACGTATTTTCTGTGAGTTATGCAATATATACATCATACCAAGCAAGACAATGCTGACATACAGTACCGGAAAAGACCGTTCTCGTGGTAGTGCTCCTATCTATGGATTTCTGGACAGTCCGGGTATGTGACGAAGCTGCAATACCTTGTCCCACAGACTTGACTGATGCTCTTGCTTTGTCGCAGAATGTATCTGGACGCGTCCTGGTCGGACTCCGCTTCTGGAACCAAGTGGATGACGATGGTACCAGGTGAACACGATATTTGGCGAATCCTCAGCGCTTCATGCTGACAGTCAACACCTCGCACCAGCTATTGGGTTTTCGAATCTCGCGATGTGGGAATGAGCTTTCGTGCCCTCCGATACTCTCGGACTGATCTTGATACTACCGACTTGACAGCCATCTCAGCCTGCAAACGCAGTCGACTCAAAGATGTTCTGGTTGGCGCTCTATACTTTTCCAGCCGCCTGGATCGCGCTCTTCTTCGTGTAGGTGTCCATTTCCTCAATACCGCTAGGCCACGGCGAGACTGAATATGCCGACTTCATCATTACAGGGGGATACTCAAGTTGTACGTGTGCCAACTATACTAGAAATCGAAACGCGCAGTGCGGGCCCGTATGCTCTGACTGACCGTTGGCGGAAACAGCAATCTCTCCTTCCTACCTATTGTCATGCTGGCTTTGATCTTCAACGTAACGAACACTGTTGGCTTTACGTACGCAGACAGAGAGTGAGTAAACTTCTGCTCTCACCAGGCGGGCCTGCTCTGATGCTATGCAATTAACAGCGCGAAGCGGCGCTGGGCGAGTGGGATGGCAGCAAGCGGTGTTCTAGGACAGTTGGGTGGGTTGGGTGGTAGTGTAGTCAGCGGTCTGCGTAAGTCCCCTTGCTTCAGCCGAACCAAGCTGTCGTCATGATGCTAAGTCGCTTTCTCCCGCCTGCGGCTCACAGTACGTAGCGGAGTTTCGAAGATTATCGGATGAATAAATGGATGCTTTGGGATGTGCCTCACTGGATATCAGAACACCTTGCAATGCAAGTCCAGAGGCTGTTCACAGATTCGTCCGCTTGGTAGCCGTACCAGGTCTGCTTCAGCTGTCAAATACTGACAAAGGCCAATGGTACCAAGCTTAGATGCGATCGCTATGCAGAAGCTGGAGCGATCGCTATGCGGAGTCTGGCGAAACTGTCATGAGCCGTCACACTCATGCTCATTTCCCTACAGCTAAGATTACGTTTACGACAGGCCTCTCTACTGAATAAGACTGCATATTTCCCTTCTAACTTGGCAAAGCCACAGCTCCTCTTCCGCACCTCTTGCAATTCATACCGTACCTGCCAGGATCAAACAAACTTCACTGAGTTAGAGTTGGGCGTTGCCATTCTCGGTCAACCTCTGTTCGCGTGTATGTACAAAGCTCGACCTTGCTTTGAATGGGTTTGTAAGAACGTTGTATGCTGCGAACGTAGACTGTGGCCTTGTCTCCCTGGTAAGCTGTAACATCAGGCCAAGTTTGGACCTCGACAGCTGGCAATCAGTCAGTTGTCAGTCAAGTGCGCTTGACATCCGCCCAACCGAACCACCTTGATTCCCAGAAAACAGCCAGCAGGACTTGCACAGCTACTGCAGCTTAGCCCGGCGCCAAATCGTCGTCGAAGAATCGGTGGAGCCACTTGAGCGCGAAGAAGGATCGACAGCTTTCGAGGAGCGACAACTTCGCATTGATGGGCGACGCTGGCTATCAGCAGCAGCAGCTAAGCTCGCCAGCTCAGAGCTTCCACATGTTCACGCCCAACATGTACAATCCTGCTTCTGGGTACGCTGCGCCAGCGAGCAATGAAGGGAGCAGTAATGGGAGCAACAACGGCCTCAACAGCAAGACCAGTAATGGCAATCTAGTCGCAAATGGAGTATCACAACCACACAACTCTGCTGGAGACCAGTCCTCGCAGTACGGGCAGCCTGACGGGAACACTGGGCCTAGCGCAGCCGGAGCTTCAGACCAGCAGCCCACAAAGTTCTCTAGGAGCAAAGGAGTGAGGGTACTGCTACTATCAAGATAGCTCTGCAGATCGATGCTGACATGTCGGAATCACTCCTCTCTTGCCCACCCGACCTCTCCCCACTCCGCTTGCTCATAATCAGGCTTGTCAGCAGTGCAGAGCAGTCAAGCAAAGATGTTCAGGCGCCTCTAAACACCCATGTGAACGATGTCAACTGTAAGGCGAACTATCTGCGTCCCGCGTCCGCAACAAGCTCTCATGCAGATCTCTACGATCTGCGCACGTTTAGATACAAGCTGGACTGTGTCTTTTCGAAGGATGGGGCTGCTCAGCCGCAGCAGCCTAGGCAACCAAAGAAGACTACCGCTAAAGCGCCAGCTGCTGATCCGGAGACCAGCCAGGCCGTCTTGCAGAGGTGTGCTCGTTGACTTGGAATCCGTGTACGATGCTAACACAGCATACGCCCGAAGCCTTCGCGTGATTACAGAGAGACTCCGGGGTATTGAAGAACAGCTCACTGCAACCAGAATTGGGTCTGCTCAGCCAGCCCACGTCAGTCATGCCGCAGTTGGCTTCGACCACGATGTCAAGATCCCGGTCAACGATTCAACGCCTGGTGATCTACGGGACCCAATGAGTGCAGTTGCAAGTGCCATCAAAGGCTTAGACAACATGATGGGCAATCCTGCTAGTCCGTTCTCGACAACTGGCAGCGATTCGCCCAGTCCTCGTGCGAATGGCAGCATAGCCGCAAACTATGAGCCTGATGTCCCAGATGCAGTATCACGAGGCTTTGTGACAGTCGAAGAAGCCCAACAGCTATTTGATTTGTAAGCCCGCATGTCCGTAGACTCCTTCGATTTTTTTCTTTAACGGACACTTTCGGACTATTACCTTACCCTCAGCTTCTTCACCCGATGTGTACAATGGACTCCTCCGCTAGATCCGCATATCGACAGGAACATGTACCATGTACGAAGACGGTCGACTTTCCTGTTCCACGCCATTCTTTCCGTATCTTCCTATTTCTGCTATGTGCCTCAAGGAGAGAATGGTCTACGCAAGTATTACGCTATCGTCACTACACTGGTCGAATCTCTGGCCCCTCTTGTGGTGTCTCCCAGCCCCGCTGAGCTGAGCGTCGATCTCTTGACTGGCTTGTTGATCTGCATCACATGGAAGCCCGTCAGATGTGGAAGCGAAATGCAGCTGGGACCTGCCGGATTTGCGACACTTCAAGCGCACTCAAAGCTCAACCCATCATCCGGCTACGTGTTGGGTGGTCTTGCCCTGCGAATATCCCAGCTCCTAGGTTTGGCAAGAAAGGCTGCCAATCCAGATGCCAGGGATAGAAACAGTACCAACGCCTGCCGCTTATGGCTGTGGATCAACCTCATTGATAGCCGAGCCGCTCTTGCAGAAGGCAAAGCGCCAGCTCTCGACCCAGCCGATGTCTTACGCATCACGCGCTTGTTCGCTAGCCTCAAAGTACGTCCTGGGGATGTAAGATTGGCAGCTACCGTTGAACTTTAGTATGTACACATCATTTGTGTATTGGCTAAGTGATTGGCTCACATACCGAATCTTTTTTTGCAGTGCCGCAATCATACCCATCGTAGCAATGCAAAATGGCACGCAGCGAACAGACTTCCGAGCGCTGTATCGCGCAAATGCCGTCATCGACCGACTTTGCGACTATTGGCGACCGCTCATTGAAGATGCAAGACAGCATGGTGACCCCATAGCTTGCAGTTTCCTCAACGTCTTCGTTCCTTTTGCCAGGGTCGTCCTCAATGCAGACGTCTTCAGAACATGGTACATCCGCCGCAAGCTAGAGACACGAGGACAAGAATGGGATCTCAATACCACCAGGTTCACTCTGACCTCAGAAGAATCGCATTGCTTAGGCTTCGCCGTCAGTGCATCCGAGGAGATACTTTACTTCCTCAGTTCTCAAAGCAAAGACAGCAACAGAGGGCAAAGAGTATGCGAGTGGGCTCCAAGAGATCCGCAGACAGGTCATCGTCCACCTTTGCAGCTGGATCCGGAGGCTTCAAGGGTGCATTCGAGCGCGCCTGACTTTTCGCTACTTATCGTCTATGCCTTTCCTCCACTCTTCTTGGCTCAACTTCGAGCCCAGAATCTGATCAATTGTGATCTCGATATGGCACCAGAGATCACGAATGATCTTTACAGCGTCGGCTTCCCTTCCCGAGCGTTGTTGCCGGCTTCCAAATTCATGCGGCTTTTGGAGCTGTCTTCCGAATTCTACGAGCTGGTTTCTCCAAACAAAGACTTCCCGGCAATTCCACAAGCGCAGCTACTGCGTACAATGGCTTGCCTGTCTATTCCTCAGACTCTACCGCCTGGACTACAAGGCTACAAGAATGGCGAACTCTTTGCAGGGACTGTTAGTAACGATGGTGTTAGCTGCATGTTGCCAGGAGCGCTCAACACCGCTCAGAATAACGAATTCGACAATTCTGCGCAAGCCAAGGCACATGAGTTTTACATGCAGCAAATTGCCAACAACGTTCAGCCAACGAACTCAAGCCTCCCCTATCCCTACAACAATATGGTCTTTTCCACGGAGGGAGCAGATCGCCTTGACGCGATCATGCAAGCGGCGGTGCCCGACCCGCTTACGTCTTCGTCTTTGCTCAACTCTTTTGCAAAGATAGACGCCGATTGGAACGCATACTTCAATCCTCCACCAACCGATATCTATTCGGGCTTCTCGGTACCTACGCAGTCATTGCTGCCTAGTAAACTAAACCAACCAAATTCAGACCTCAATGGTACCCGTAACTCGGCTTCTCCCAATGGTTTCTATGTATCGCCTCCTTCCAATCTGAATGCTACGAGAATGTAGCGAAAAAAAGTTCTTCCTGTCGTCATATACGTGCGCAATCAGAGAGACTTGTTCAGGGTTCGTGGGTGTCGCTACTATGTTGGGTTTTCTTTTGTATATATAAGCTTTCGTCAGTATCGCGGAAAGACTCTCTATTCTCTGCTATATCGCCTGTCTCTCTCGAGGCCATTTTGCGGTACTGTCTTGAGGTTTGCTTTTCCTCGACTTCTGCTCCCGCATACTAACCCGCAAAAACTTAAGAATCCCGTATACGAAGGGCTAGAGAGATCGTTGCAATACGAAACTGCATCGTCCACTGCAGAGCTGATGTCGAGGAGAAGCAAACATCAAGCCAGGACCGCAAAATGGCCTCGAGAGAGACAGGCGATATAGCAGAGAATAGAGAGTCTTTCTGCAACACTGACGAAGTGTTATATAATATAAAAGAAGACCCGACATAGCAGCGACACCCATGTGCATGAACCCTGAACTTTGCAAAGTTCTCTGGCTCTGATAGCGCACGTAGAGGAGAGAGCAGAGAGAATCGCTAGCTAACAAGCTCACGAGATATGCGGATAGCGCCCTCTGCTGGCCTTTCGAGATTTTTCCCTTCACAAGACCCGGTCGATCGCCGCTCGACAGCTTGCAAGGAACCTTTTCCAGCCTTTCTGCACCTAACAAGCCTTTCACTCAGTAAACCGGTTTCCTCCCTAATACTGCCAGCAGCCTATTGATCGCGGAGACTGAAAGGCCGTCAGTGCAGCTCTCGAGGAGGAGATTGAGCTGTTGCGACTTGATTCTCTTCATTATACTCCTCCCGATACCGACCGATCAGACCTATCACTTGTCCGCCTGGAGCAGACATAACCCACACATCTGCACACTCTTTGACTTCCAGCCAATCCAGATACCCACCACAGCGTACAAATCCTAGCCTACCTGAAGATATGCTCTCACCAAAGATCACCTCTCTCTTCACGTTGGGCTTTATGGCCAGCCTGGCCCTTCAAGCTTCAGCAGCTCCGCTTGGCCTCCGCACATTTGCACCGCGCAAGGTCTCTTCATTCTGTCCTGCTACTGGAGTCACAGGAGGGTTTGTAGACTGTACTCAAGCATACAGATGCAGCTCATCTGCGGGAGCTGGCCTCGAACAATGCACAAAGTGGACGGGAACAGCTTGTGCAAGTGATGGATGGAAGACGGTTGGATGTGCGCGAGGCACAACTTGTGTAGAACAGGTGAGCTGGCTCTAACATGGACATCAATCTCATAGCTAATGATGCATGGGTCTTGACAGGGTGCCGCAATCGCTATCGCTCCTTCAGGCCTCGATAGATCGCAGTGTGTATTGCCGGTACAGATTTCGGGATCGGCTGCCAGTTCAGCAGCTCTAGGTGGATTGGCACCCAGAGCAACCAAGAGAGCTTAGATTTGGCCCTTGGCGAAGATCGTAGTTCATGAAAGTCAGTGCGGTCCTGGCGACCCTCTTTGGAATGTACAACACTATTCAGCAGCGTTCTTCCAGTGCTGACATAATTGAACGCTGACTCAATATTAACGGGGATACTGGGTCATGCGAATGATTCTGCACTGGACCAGGCTGGGGCAACGGCTCCGCAAGGTTCTGTCTCGGCTACTTAGCATCTGCAGCACATCTCACTGACATCTCCCTGCAGTCTTTCTCCCACCCGATAGGTCAGAAAAGTATACGAATCGGTCTAACATTTCTGAAGAGGATTTCCGAGGCAGTGCTCTTGCTGCCACCCTGACCTACACCTTGAACCCTCTCTTTACTCCCTCGTTCCCTCATCCAGATCCTCAAACGTACAGAATCACGAAACATGCTATCAAGCATCCTCCCATCCATCGGGTGTATGGTTGCGCTCGTTGTGGGAGCCCCAACTCTGTCTGTGATTCCAAGCGCGCAGCGTGGACAATGCCCTGCTATGGATCTTGTCAAAGGTGGCTATTTTGTCAATTGTAAGTCACGAATTCGCGTTATAGTCCTCTATTGCCCTAAGAATGGAGCCAGGCACCCAAGCCTACAGATGCAACAACGACACGACTATGGGACTAGATCAATGCACTGCGTGGTCAGGTCCAAACTGTACCAAATGGGCCAACATCGGATGTGCAGACGGTACACGCTGCACGGAAAGCGTCGGTGTCGCTCTTCTACGTATAATATCAACGCTAATTATGGCTACAACTGCTACAGGGCACTGCTGTGCTTATTGCCCCAGAGGGGCTAGATCGTGCATACTGTCTTCTTCCCGGGCAGATCGCTGCATCTACATCTACATCTACATCTGATTCCGTCTCTACTCCTGCGAAACAGACCAGAAGTATATCAAATCTATCGAGACTACTCCTTGACCCTGTTCTGAGCCTTCCAAAGTCCCAGGTACTATCTCTTTATCAGTTCTCCCTGGCATTAAGACTTTGGTCGGAGAATCTTAAAGTTTCTTGGCTCTAATTACCCAAAGAGGATCGCCATTGGAGGAGCGCTCCAGCACAGTCACTATCTCTATGTCACCGAATAGTTGTCCCGGCTTGATATCACTGCTTGTACCCTGAGTGCCCGCGAAATGGAAGTAATCTGCTACCATATCGCATCTCTCAGGCTCGCTAACATGGAGCCACCGGCCTACGACCTTTGCGATGGAGTCAGCAGTATTCACATCATTGTATCAAGTTCACTGACCTTGGTCGGAAAGCATCGATTGGAGAAAGCGAGATGAACAGTTGCGCCGGGTTTGAGGATCTTCGACAGGTCGGCCAAGAGTTCTCGAGGCTTGACTAGATAGTCTATGCTGACGCTACAGATCGCAGCATCGTAAGGCTCATCGCTTCCCAACTGTTTCGACAGATTCTCTGGATCTTCGTTCAGATCGAGCAGTAGATATTTCGTCAGTGCTCGATTCTTGGATAGCTCCTCGTTATTCATGCCAATTCCGACGACGTAGTAGTTGTCGGGCCCTCTATCTTCTGGCAGATGCGATATCCAGCTTGATGCGAGATCCAGAATTCGAGGCTTTCGACCAGCTCCAGGTTTGGGAAGGACAGAGTCGTAGTATTCTGAAGACGTGAATCAGATACAAGTATTAGGATCTCAAGCCTGCAATCTTGCCTGAGAGGTGAGCGATGCAGCGGTCATCGACTGCAGTAACACGTGACGCGTAGAGTGTGTTCAGACAAGTACCGTTCTAGCTTTGTTGGGCTGTACATACTATGTGTGACGAAGCGAGGAGAGGCATAGAAGTCAGAATCGGATGATGGGTCCATCCGCTGGAACTCGAATGTCTTGTATGGCCATTTTGCCGGGAAAGATCTGGTCCGGACCTGCGCGATGCTCGCTGCCATTGTAGAGGCTGATGCTGTAGTGGATGAAGAAAAGAAGCGAACACCGACGTAGGCAGCTGAAGAAGCTACGGCGACGATAGCTGAGGACCTTCTAAGCATGTGCTGGGAACGGGCAGAGAGACAGAGCCAAGTTCTTCTTATGAACGTTATTACAGCATGTAACAAACAGTGTAGAACTACTCTGATATTCAGTCTGTCGCTTCGTTTCTGAATCTCATCGTCTTTTGAGGCCGCAACTGTCATGATCAGATCGCGAAGCCTGCACATCGAAATGGCAAGTGAAAAGAAGGATAGCATTGCCATCAAGCATAGTAGATAGCTTTCCAGTGGATGTCTCCTCAAAACAACACTTGTACGAGAGGAACAGGAAAAATAGGGGTAGGGGACGATTTTCTCTAAGTAGATCTGATCTTGCGCTGTCCGAGGAAAGCGTCCTTCTCTGCTTTGCTCTGGAATCTTCCATGCTATTCAGAAAAACAGGCAGCGTCAGTATCAGGACTATCCTAGACCACGGAGAGAGACGTACCCCGAATTTGGAAGCGGTATCGATGAACTTCAAGCTCTCGCTTGCCTTTTCGAGATCCTTTCGCTTGGTGTGTGTCTGCATGGATTTCCTGAGGGTGATGATGCGCTTCTTGACACCGACACACGATCCCTTGATGAGGACGAAATCGTTGGTGACGACACCGTATCTGACGAAACCGCCAAGAGGAGTGATTGTCTTGGGAGTGATGTCGAACTCTGTAGCACCGTTCGAAGCATCCTCTCCCTTTCCGATCCTGTAGATCTTCTTGTTGGTTTCCGTTCGGTGATGGTAACCGTTTTGACCTGCTCTTGCGACGGAGTACATGACCTTGGAAGGATGCCACGCTCCGATACAAGCAACTTTACGGAGACCCTTGTGCGTCTTTCGGGGAAGCTTCTTGGTTCCCCATCTGTGGGTGACACCCTCGAATCCGTGACCCTTGGTGACACCGATGATGTCGATGTTCTCATCTGCCTCGAACACTGAAGAGACGTCTACAGTCTTTTCAAAGTGCGATTTGGCGAATTCGACCTTGTCGGCGACGGATCCACCGTTGACTTGGATCTCCATCAAGTGAGCCTTCTTTTGCGATAGACCAGTCTTTCGGATCTGGGTGTGTGCGAGCACACGGACGACAGTGCAATACTTGCGGATTCGCTCGAGCTCGCCAGCGACAGACTTGCCGGAAGACTCTGCGTGCTTGGCGGCGTAGCGGGTGAATGCCTTCTTCTTGCTTCTGTACCAGTTCTTGTAGAATCGTCGCTTCAGATCGTCGGAAAGGTGCTCGGCCCAGACGGTGGTGAGGGATCGAAGACCTCGGGGTGTCTCTACGTAGCCGACGACACCGACGATGACGAGAGGAGGAGTCTCGATGATGGTGGCAGCCTCAACGACCTCACGCTTGTGCATTTCTGCGAACCATCCGTTAGCTGGGCGTCTTCATGCATGAACGAGAAAGAAGGCGTACTGCTTCCTGCTCGGTCAAGCTCTCTGACAATGTGGGTCATTCCAGCCTTGTAGCCAAGGAAGGCAGTAAGGTGTACAGGCTTCTTGCTGTCGTCCTGATGAATTGAATGTATCGGCGACTGCCGACTTGTGATTTGAAATTTCATGGCAAACTCACGACTGGGAACGACTTGACCTTTCCGCGGTGACGGGCGGCCCTCTTCTTGGGCAAGAACCCTAGGGAACCATGTCGAGCTGTTGACTAGATTAGCCTGATGGTGGAGTGGTGGTTGCGACTCTGCGTACGATGCTCGAACCTGGGAGGAAGATTATGCAAGTTTAGCCCAGAAACGGCGAAACGATAGGGAGGATAGCCTTACTTTCTGTGACTCATTGTCTATTGATTTGATTGAAGAGACAAGCCAGCAGTCAGCGGAGGATACTCAGCAGGCAGTTGCTGCGAGAATTGCCTCTGCAGCAACCTGCGACGAGCTCGTTTACATACCTGGCTGCAAGGACAGAATCAAGGATCAGTCTATGCTCTGTGAATATAAGTACTATCTGGTCTGCTCACAGATGAAGAAAGTGTTGGTGTCTAGAATGCAGGCTCACTCGAATTCTCTCCCTTCCCTCTCCTCGCGCTGATATCTTCCACCACCTGAGATGATCGGGAAAAGGGGAAGGCACTGAGCATACTCGGAAAAGAGAAGGGAAAAGAAGCATTCAAGCTCAAGGCTGATGATCTTACGAAGAGTGATGCTTGTGATCTACCATCTACAGCTGCAAACACGCCAAAAAAATGAGATAAAAGCCCGATCTTGTCGAGAAAAGGTCGCAAATCGAAGCAGCGAACAAGGGCGTGCTGTGCAATGTGTTACAATCACGGTATATCCCACAGAATGCTGCATCGTCTACACTGCAACTGCAACTGCTGCTCGTTCCTGTTCCTGCTCACCCACCACCTGGGTCGCCGATGCCGCTGGACACGTGACTTGTGTTTGCCGGGGCTGGCCAGTGACGACCGTCTTTGGGCTGAGTTCTTCTCAACTTTCCAACAACTTGGAGCAAGTACAGCAGACATGTCAGGAGATACCTATGATGAACCGCCTACAGACATATCACTGCTGCAGCCACGACACCATGATACACTCATGGCAGAGCCAGTCGCCGGAACAAAGAGACCAACCAGCCCGATGGACCCAGCTCCAGCAGCACCCAAACCATCAAAGACGCAGTCACCAGGCATTAATAGACCACGTATGCATACCATATCCATCGAGGAAAACCCCCCCAAATGTCAAGCTTGAGACTGACCCGCTCCGCCATTCATGACCATCGTCAAACAGCCAAAGGACCAGAGAACCCAACACTTGGACCATACTTTCACTTCAAGACTACTACGCCAGATCAGAGATGGACTGGATCAGTGCTTGTCTTCCATAGAAGAGGTCAGCTTCAATGCTTGTGTCAAGAAGAAGTGGCGGGCGTAGCTAATTCTGGAATCGCTCTTCCTTCGCGTTCGCAGGCACACCACAACCAGAGCTTTCATTCGACTATGACGTGAAACAGTCATCGCAAGTCCTCTACGATGACGCCTTTGGAATGGTCGCCGTCCGATTCGATATTTCAATGCCGATTCCAGATGGCACTGGAGATCAAAAAGTAAACTGGACTATGTATCACGAGTCTCATAAAGTCAGATCAAATACCTTCAACATACCAAAGTGGGACCAGAAGTGGAGGGGCGGCTTGTGAGTCCTCCCAGTCATGCCTGACATCGGGAATCAGTCTGAAACGCATTGAAAACAGCTTCTCCTGTAATGGGTTCGATGTGCGACGCGCTCTCTACGTCATGTTTTGAATGCTGCAGCTGACTTGTGCGTTTCCAGGAAACCGTCCCCCAGAAGACGGTCGAGCTTCTCGGCTTCGACAATGTATGGAAGCACTTGAACTCTGTGCATCGCGAGACGCCCATGCATCTCTTGATATGGGGCGGCGATCAAATCTACATCGACTTTATTTTCGCCGACATACCTTTCTTGAAGCGATGGATCAAATTCGACTGGGACGTCAAGTGGAAGCATGAGTTCTCCGAGGAAGTGTCCAGACAGGTCGCAGAGTACTACTTCAATACATACCATGAGACGTGGGAGAGAGATGAAGTCAGGTTGGCTCTGGAGACCATGCCAAGCTTGATGATGTGGGATGATCACGATGTGAGAAGCTGTGAACATAAGTATAACGAGGTCATACTGACAGATAGTCATCGTAGATCTTTGATGGAGCCGGCTCCTATCCTCCAGAACTACACGACTCGCCCGTCATGCTGGGTCTTTTCCGCAGCGCGCACAAGTTCCGCTTGTTATTCCAGCATCACACGACCGAAGCTCTAGCAGCATCGCATGGGTTCTTCGGTGTGCAATCGCAGAACTTCCTCGGCCAATGCGGACCAAGACTCTCAATCGTCATGCCGGATGGCCGAAGCGAGCGCAATCATTTACAAGTGCACGAGAAAGCATCGATGGATCAGATCTTCCAGAAGATGAATACCGAAATACCGGAAACGACACAGCATCTCATCGTCGTCTTTGCCGTGCCGTTCAGTTTTATAAGAGTACCTGCTGCAGAAAGTGCCTTTGGTTTTCTGGCCGCTAAGAAGCCGTACGTACCGTCTCTAAAAGAGGATGACTGCAGCTGACGATCTTCTACTATCTACAGATGGGTTCGCAAACTGCCTGGAGTTAAAGGGTTGAATAGTATATTCGACCTGCCCGAGTTCTACGACGAGTACGTTTCATCGCTCAATGTAGATGCCTCAAGGTGCTGATCTTTTTTTGCTCTATCAGTCTTCTCGACGAATGGTGCCACGATTCGCACATCGAAGAGCGAAATTCAGTCTTGCAGCGCCTGCAAGATTTCGCTGAGAAGCGCAATATCCGAGTGACATTCCTCTCTGGAGATGTACACTGTGCCGCGTTCTCGATGTTCCGCTCAGACAAAGCTGCGAGGAAGAAGCTCAAGTTGAGGCCGGAGAACGATCCCAAACTCATGTATCAGATCATCTCGTCTGCGATCGTCAATCAGGCTCCATCGCCTAATGCATGGTGAGTCATACCAGTAGAGAGGGAGTGATCCGGCTGACGAAGGTTGTCATTTTAGTATCGGATATCACTATATTGCGAACAGCTGGAAGCCCATCAGAGACACAGAAGAGTCTCTAGTCGAGATGTTTGAAAGACGGCCTGAACAAGGCAAACAAGTCCGTCATCGCAAGGTGAGCTTCAGCGGCTTTACCATGAGTCAGCTCTGACAATCCACTTTCGAGTTACCAGGTGATGCCAAACCGGAACTATACATATTTCGAAGAAGTCGGAGGAGAAGGCAGTTATGGCAGCGCGACTGATCCTACGACACACAACTTCCATAACCAGGCTTACTCGCAGAATGGCTCTGAGGGCGGATCCCAGATCAACGGAAATGGCGCAGCTCCCATGAACGAACAGGAGCACCATCATCACCCCACGTTCGGCAAGAAAGGTACCAAAGATCAGAGCAAAGACCTAGAATGGTTCCGGGATAACTATGCTTTCGACAAGAAGAAGGGCTACCCCAGTACACTAGGACCAGTCTCTGCTCCAGATGGAAAGGGCATGCTGATGGATAAGAAAGTCCATGAGCACAGTCATGGTATCTTCTGCCATCATCGCAGATCGAAGATGCTGCATAAACATGGTCATACTCCGCAAATGCAAGCTGGAACTGTGCAAGAGAATGGGAATGAAAGTAGAGACCCTGTTAGTGGGCTCAGAGTCCGTATGTGGCTCGAGAGCAGGGTAAGTTGTGCCAATAGTGTTTATCCTGGCTTTGTTGCTGACCAAAGCTTTCATCGAACAGGATAAGGAGGCAGAAGGCAGGCAGTTCTGCTCGTACGAGACCGTGATTCCGAACCTCGTAGCATCTGGCAGAAAGGCATAACCCAACTTCCCTCTGCCTGGCCTTAGCATGCTTTTCTTGACTCGTTTCCGATCTACTAATTCTCGATAACCTCGACCTCGTATCATCAGCGCGTCCCGAGTGTTTATGCTGCATCTATCATTCGTCCATAGCCATTTATCAAACAAGCCCTAATCATGTAATTAGCCCCGATTGATGTCGTTGTAGCGAGAAGCAAGAGCATACAAATCTACTTGTTCATACTCCAGAGGAGATCATGCGAAATATCATTGACCGTCATAAAGTTCGCCAAATCTAAAAGAGAAACTAAGCTACGAATTCGTAAGGCGTATTCGTAGCATTTCGTATAGCCGTAAGATGCGCTTCTCTGATATCATGCAGCATCTGCAACCGCTGTGCTCTTCTATGCCGTCTAAGTAAGGCCTGCCTTCTCCTTCTATGAAAGAACAGCACGAGCGGAGAAAGTAACGAATGAATGAAAAGATAAGTGAGAAAAGGAATACAGAAACCCAAACGTAAATCGTGATCGTCATCGTGATCGTCAGAAGACCATAAAGTTGATGAAGAGAGGAAAGGAAAAGAGAAAGTGGTGAAAGAGAGCAGATAGAGAATATATAAGAGAATCAGGATCAGAGTGAAAAGGAGCGAGAGAGTTCTTGTGCTTTGTATTTTCATTTTGTGGAGGGAAGGTTATAGAAATCTATACGTTGACGGGTCTGAAGCCTCCTTTGGGTTTGTTGCCGTAGACTGCATCATCGACACGAATAGTCAGCTTTCAATCGAAGTCACTATACCCTGTGAAACGACTCACGTCCGTACAAGCTTGAGCCGTACTGAGATTTTGCTTTACGAAGAGCGTTGTTTGAGGCAGGAAATGGTTCTGGAAGACCTTTAAGTGGACCGCTTGAATAAAAGATCTTGGGTTGATACCTGAAGGACGACGGATGTCTCAGCACAACTTCCGGGCAGAGTAGCGAAGACTTACGCAATGTCTTGTTCCATGACGGACGAGTTTCTGAAGCGCTCCATTAGACCTTTCTTGCCCTGTCGTCATCGAAGAAGCCAAGATCAGCTATGTGACTTCCTTATCCAGACCCGAGAAGACGAACTTGGATATTTGCAAATCCACCCATGACCAATTTCCTACTGTTATCTTTATCCCACATCTGGCCCAATCTAGCAGACCAGAATCGAAGAAGAGCGTCCAACGAGATGAAGTTGACAAAGCCAAACCCGCAGTTACTGCCTGATTGGAAGTCGAAGCGAAGGTAGATGAAGTCGTATTCTCGTGGAACGATCTCGTCGAGGTTCTGCGTGTTCAAAATCAGAAAACATTAGCTTCAAGTCGCTTTGCTGAGTCAGATCAAGATTGAGCGTACCTCCATCAGCTCCAGCTGTGTCATTCGATTCGGCAGGTTCCTGAGAATGCAAGACGTTCTCTTCTCTTTTCCAGATTCGATGTTTTCGAAGATGATCAGATTATGATCCGGAATTGGGCTACGAGGAGGACATCAATGTCAGGATCATTCTGGAATCTCTGTCTTTCAACACCACTCACTCATCTCTGATCAAACCCCATGCATTAGCAGTTCCTCCCGTTCCCAGATGTTTCTGATCGTTCGGCACAAAAGCACTCGAAGTAGGAATAGGTGGAAGAACGCTTGGCGGACGAGAAGTAGCTGAGGTAAAGCCATCTGGTAGGAGGTCTTTCTGGTTCTTGGGTTCTACTGAATGTTGTGGAGAAGAGCTTGAAAAGGGTGAAGATGCTGTAGAGGTCGACCATCTGTCGTTGAATCTCCTGTCTTCTTGCTGCTGTTGCTGATATTTTGAGTGACTTGAGGGAGGTGGACTGGGAATCGGGATCAGAGGTGGAGTGCCGCGCCTTCTGTCTGGTTGTTCTTTCTCTTTCGGCTCGATCTCGAGAAGGTACTGGTTCTGAGCATGATCAATGGTCAGCGTAATGCCTTTCCTCAGGGAAAGAGCCATTTATCCCCGTACCAAAGTTTCTGTATCCTGCCAATCGACTTGAACGCCAGAAATCTGTTTATGGTATCATGTTAGCTTGTCACCGTTGAAAAATATAAGATGCTTGTCTCTCACGTTGTCATCAGTAAGCTGCAGCCAAGCTCGTGCAGCAGCTCTGTCGTCGTAATAGACTAGATTGTATCGACACTTCTCTTGAGGATCAGGAAAGAACGATTCGATATCTCCAAAGACCTTCAGATAGGTCTAGATGGGAATAAAGGAAAGAACAGAAGTGTCATCAGATGGAATGTCAGAGGCTTGCTTCAAGAGTTCGAGAGCTGACCTCGAGACCAGAAAGAGGGATTGAATCATCTAGCTTGAAAGTTAATCTTCCTTCTCCGACCGAAAGGAATTTGCTTGTGAAAGAATGAGAAGCGAGCTGTAGCCATGTTCACAATCAGAAACTGTTCAGAAGATAAAGGCGGAAGATGTGCGAAGATTCACCTGAACAGCTCTTTCTCGAGTGATGAAACTTGGATATAATGCCTGATATTGGAATGCAGGATGCTGGTCTAGAAGGATCCTTCTGTATGCTCGAGAAGCTTGACGTGTGTCGTAGAAGGAGAGAATGACATATCGATGTTGGGTAAAGTCTCTTGCGTAGATTCCTCGAAGATCTCCGTATGTCTGTAGAAGAAAGCAATCAGAGGAATTTCAGACTTAAGCTAGACTCGGAAGCTGAAAACTCACTTTGAAAGCAGCTTTCATTTCTTCTGATAATTCCAACTTCTTCCTTTCCTTACTTTCAGAAGAGGAGATACTGCTTCCATTATATCTGAATTCGTCCTCCTCTACAGCAGGTAGGCCCGACACGAACAAGTACCTCGTGACTTCCTGGTAACTATCGTGACAAGGCGTATCATTTCTGTCGTAGTAGTTCTTCCTGGACTTGGCTTCAGAGACTTGTTGCAGGATAGATTGAGTGGGTGGGGAAGGAAGCTGGTTCTGCTTCTTTGCTGACTCTGCAAACTTGACGCTGTGCTTCTGGAAAGGTGGAAGAGGAGTGATCTTGTCGTTGCGTAGCAGAGGATCGTCATCTAGGCTTAGCTTTCTGTTGAAGTGAGATGTAAGGGAAGAGAGGTCTGTATACGCTCCTTGACGAGTGAGAGGCGAGGGAGAATAGTGAGATGTCTTTGCTGCTGTAGATGCTTTTGATGAGGTACTTGAGAAGGTGCTGTTCACTGTCGAAGGTGTGAAAATGCTGTTTACGTAGAATGGATTGTTGCTGCTTCTGTTCAGACCAGAAGATGGCATAGGGAGGGAAAGAGGAGAGATGTCGTGTCCTGAAGGGAGACCATTCTTGGTGGGAGAGACTGAAGCTGGTCGAGGAAGCGGGTTTGTTCGTGCTCTCATGCTTCCGAAAACTGATGACGAAGTTGGCTGTTTCGGATCCGTCGTAGGAGGAGAGATAGGATAGTGTGAGGATGGTATATCTCGATTTGCTACTTGTTGTCTTGGCTTGATGCTGCTATCCTGAGTTCCTGTTCCCGCTTCTCCTCCGTTCTCTTCGTCGGTCGGAGTGAGGGATGACCTTCTCACAGCTGTTGCATAGCTGAATGGTTGTGTAGATTGTTTTGTTGTCATTTTGCTGGCTGTCGAAGCCTGGATTTGAGCGATAGGACCAGTCATGAGGCGTCGTGGATTGGGTTGAGACGAAGTTGTAGCTGATGCTGCTGATGATGCTGGTAGTGGGCCCTTGTCGGCGGGTGTTGTAGGTGGTGTAAGCGAGTGGGACTGCGTTGTAATCGGATATACATTGATGGTCAGCATGCATTCAGCTTTTGACTGTCACCGTCTCACCTGTTGTGTGTGAGTGAGCATGACTTGTTGTTGCTTGCTCACTTGCTTGAGCTCTCTGCTTTACTCTGCGAATTGTTAGGAAAGAAAGAGACGAAATGAAATGCAAGAATTGACAAACACACAACACAGAGGAGAGGAGGATTCATGACAAATCAGAGACAAGCTCCGACTAAGCTAAGCCTTCCCTCCAGCGGAGATGGACCGGAGATCGCAACGGCCCCAACGGCTCAGGAACAGAGTCAGAGCAGGGAGAGCAACAGAGGGAAGACCCGGATGGAAGCAAGATGGAAGGCCAACTATCTCCCGGGAACAACCGTCCACGCAGGTACGGACAGTCGAGCGGAGATGAGACGACGAGGGATGGCGGCTGAGATGAGGAAAGATTGGGAGAGTGTGTGTGTGTGAGGGTAGTGGTGTTGGGGAATGGACATATTGGCTGTAACATGATACCAAAGCCACTACAACGTCTCCAAGGACCCCATTCACAGACCTTACACTGCAGTTTATTTCCTCCTGCTGTACCCAATTTGCCTTGCTGATTGCGCTCGGTGAAGAGGAGGCGTAGACGACGACGAAGAGTCGGGACAGATACTTGATGATGGTCATAGACCGTAGGCTGACGTTTACTGGGTCCTTGCGGACTAAAGCGAAGGGAAAATCGAGGTTGGATGGTCATGAAATCGACTACTCTGTACGGCGCACCTGTATGGACTGTTGAGAAGAATCAGTACACTAAAGAAGCAGAGAACTCCCCGTAAGAAAGTCCAGCTCGTTTTCAGCAAGATTGAAGCGTGAGAGGGAGGTGTGGAGACGGCTTCGTCAAAAGCTTGAAGATGAACTTGAAAGATGGTCCGTGCGCTTGTTGTGAACAGTTGTTAAAGCTGATAGTAACGCAGCACGGCGTTGAAGAGCGAGACTAGCTGAGACTTAGCCCAAGAAACACGTCAGTTCAGCTGCCTCGACGAGTGAAGGGAGCAGCGACTTACACGATGCACGTCACTACTATAGCTGAAGACACGTCAGTAGTGCTCCTGAGCCGCTTCTGAAGTTCCAAGAATGCAGAATTGTCCCTTCATTCTTGCTCCAGCTGCGATTCCATCGCAATAAAAAGTCAAGAACGCTGACGCGATGTGACTATAAAGAGGAAGAGCTGAATGTGCGGTTGCTTCTTCTTTCTTCATCAATCAATCTCTTGAAAAGATCCAGTCGATTTGGCCGGCACAAGAGGGAGCCCTTTCAAGATCCATACTGTTGATCCTTGCAAGGGAGTGTGTCCTTTCACGATGTTGAGTGCTGCTCTTTCTGCTTCTCTCTCGTCCTCTACGTCTTCTTCCCTGCCCTCCATGTCGTCCTCGATGACTTCACGCTCTTCCCTCTCCTCATCGTCGAGCTCATCGGCGCGCATCTCGAAGCGCAAGCTGGCTTTTCCCGTCCGCGCGCCATCTTCATTGGGCTATCCAGATGAAGAAGACGATACTGTGCGAGCGAAGAAGCAGCAGCGATGCTTGACGGTCGACATAAGGGGATCAGGCAAGGCCAAGACTGGCATTCTACGATGGGACACTTATGATCCGAATGCATTGGCCAAACAGCCTGCGTTCATGTTCAGCGTGACGGATCAAGATGGTCGTCTCACTACCACTTCAAACTCGGAGAGCATCATTGATTGGTTCGCCAAAGTACCGCTGGTGAATGATAGATGCCTAGGCGGAAAATTGGGCAAGATCCCTAGAGATGGTGTTGCATCACTCTCTATATCTCAATCAGTCGAACGCATCCTGCGGAGCGGAGGATCTCCTCCTCATACCCTTAGAGCTGGACATGGTGCCCCAGTCCCTCCAGACACACCTTCCTCTCTCCTGCCGAGAAATACAATACTCAAGATGCCAGACACATACGTTCCGGCGGGTCGACGCGGCTCATCTTCCTCTGCCATCAATTACCCCATGCGATTGAAGAGAACACACTCCTCTTCTTCCTTGGGCAACAAGAGCCGAGCCGGGTCAGTAGCAGCAGTAGCTCTTCAGCGCACTGTAAGCACTGAAAGAGTAGCGTCCTCCACACCTCCAGCAAATCGGACTCTGGCATCTCTTCCCCTGCGTAGACAGCCATCTCGATCCCGAGGCACTACTCCTCTGCCACCTTCAAACTTAGCCGCCCCTCCCTCTTTTCCCAACATAGCTCTCCTACCAGCTGTCAATATCGAGAGTCCCCAAGCTACGGCATATTCTACGACATCGCAGCATTCTCAGCTCTCTGCAATCAGTATCAGCGATGCAGAGACTGAAGAAGCAGTAGAGCAGGAAGATGAGGAGGACGAATATAGACCGAAGAGAAAGCGTGCCGCTCCAGCTTCTGCTCGAGCTTCTCCATCTCCACCCACCGCAGCGGCTGCCTCTGCTTCCAACCCGGTACAACAGCTTCCAGTCAAGCGTCCGCGAGGAAGGCCTCCCAAGAAGCGCGACTCATTAGCCGTATCTGCAAATGAGTATGACAGTGAAGCTTCGAGCGTCTCAAACAAGTCACGCGCCGGGACGCGAAGCAGCAAGAGGAAGCCTTCGGCTGCTGGTGCGACAAGAGCTACTTCTAAATCTCCTCCTGCGGCAGTAATGCTGCTGCCGGTTACTCAGGCTCGCAGGCCCTCTGTGGTGCAAATGCCCATCTTTCCAAGCAGATTGGGATCAACCTTGTCCGATCAACACGATGATGCAGCTGCACCATATTCAAATAGCAAAATTCAAGCAATTCCAGTCATCAATACGAGCATCTCGAAGGAGCCAAACTATACGACTCTACCAAGTCCTGTACCTCTACAAGCTGTAGCTTTAGGCGACACTATCCCAAGATCAAGTCCTCTCACTCAGGCTTTTCCCTCTAGCATATTTAGCGTGGACAAGGATATCCCAGTCCCCCATTCGGATTCGCCTGGCACTCTGTTTGCTCAGATCAAACTAGCTGTGGAGGCTAGTAAATGAACACGATTCACGCTCTGGAGGGACACATTATCGCATGGACATTCTACGGACAATTCCTCGCGTCTTATATTTTCCACCACATAGCAGTTTTATCAGCTTTCATAGGGCAGCATGTGTTCTTCGTCGTTATAGCAAGGCTCTTCACATCATGGTTTCAGCATCCTCCTGTTCATAACAAGAGTTTGAATACAACTGCATCTCAGTGAGCTATCGTTGTAGTAATATCTTGGAAGGGCAATTTAGCATTCTCGTTTTTTCTGCCAATCTCGACGATCGATGCGAAAGCTATTGCAGGACACGGAAAGTAGTGTAACTATCAACAACAGACACTAAAAGATTAGACTGTACTCCTTATGAAAGGGGGATGAAATGACGGGTATGATGTTATGCTGATCAATGCGGTGCAATTATGAAAGAAAAGGACTGATACATACGTTACATTGTCACTTAATCATCTGCTTCTTCTATCACTATTCTCGGCTTGATGAACTTGGGTGCAGGAGACGGGTTTTGCTGTTCGACTTTTTCCGCCAGGAGCGCGTTCTTGCCCGCTAAGCACGAGTCTGACCTAGAGCGTCTCCTGAGTGACTTCCTATCCGTCTCAGCTGAAGAAACTGTATCTATCGAGTTCCTGGGTAGCGATTCTTGCAGAGAGGAAGTACTGTCCGAGACGGTTATTCTCGGTGGAGCGGTAGGAACGAGTGTCTGTGTTCGTGGCCGTCGAATACGTTTCGAACTCGCTATTGACTTGTATGAGAAAGCAGAAGAAGGAGCAGATGACGAGTCTGAATCCAAAGAAGCTCGAGAAACGTCTGCTTCATTCCCAGCGAGCGGTGTTTGAAAACCGGATGATTCACTGGTGCTTGTATACGTCTCTGAAGTGTAGGAAGATGAAGTAGCGCTCGAACCACTGTACGTTTTGTTATGCGTAGGTACCCAGTCATCTTCGTCTTGCAGCCTTGAGACATCGAGATATTCGAGAAGATGCAGAACAAATTGCTGCTCGATCTTAGCGTTCAGGAAGACAGTAGTCACGTCGCCAGAACCTCGGAAAAGTGTTGGCGTGAAAATCATGGCCAGAGAGGATGCGGAAATGGTTGTGTCTCTGACGACTGACTCTTGTATGAATATCTGCAGGCTAGATAAGGGGAGGATCATCAGTAACCTGCCTCCTGCTTGTCGACTGTCTGACTTACAAGCTGATCACGAAAGCGATGATCCTCCTGTTCAGGCTCGGCAGCTTTTGAACAATCTCCACAACGCTATGACAGCCAAAGAAAGGGATCAGTCACTTTCGGCTCGATCTCTCAAGTCTCCCTCCTTCTGACTCACGCTTTCGCCTGAGACGCCGCAGCTATGCAGTTCTGATAGCATGATTCAGGAATAAGAGGTTGAGCCAGTTCGCGCAGCCAAAGCTTGAAGAGCGAAGCTGCAATATACGGGTCTTCGTAGCCTGCCAGAGAGTATTTGCCTTGATCGATCGTGATGCGAACCTCGTTTACGCGTTCCATGTCTCCTGATACGCGGAATATACCAGGTGCTCGTAGGCCGCCAAGTGCGAGGATGCCCTGTCCGAACGCTGTCAGCTTGATGCAATTCTCTAGGGATGGATTAATGACTTACATCCGTCAGGAAAGAAAGGATAATTGGAATCTTTGAATCTGGATATGCTTCGCTTTGCAGTGACATGATCCTCTGTAGCGATTCACCAAAGACGCTCGGCTGGAACGCCGCTTCGCTAGCCGCCTTGATTTCAAAAAGACTTGGCACTTTTCCTCTCGGTCCTTTGACGATAATGGCATCGAGCTTTGACAGGGCATACCGTGCTATGATGCCTAATCTCGTCTGTGGTGATATGCCTTTTCGATCCATCAGGAATTGCCGTAGTGTAGGTTCTAGAGAAGGTGAAGGAGGGAATGTGATGAGGAGAACTTGTAAGAATTGCCAGCCTCGGTATATCGAGATTGCAGACGGATTGTCCGTGAGCTGGCATAAAAGATGCACATAGATCTCGTCTCGCAGTGCAGGTGTGGAGAGACCAAATGTGAGAAGTTTGCGTGCTTCTTCGGTAGTATTGCTGTCCCAGGCTGAAGGAATTGAACTATCTGCTGCCGGATCCTCGAGAGACGGCGATGCGGGACTAGTCTTGGTACGATCGCCCATAATGTATTGAAGATGCATGAAGCTTTGCTGAGCGTCCCATTTGAACTGCTTCCCAAGATTTAGGATCGGTGCTTCCAGATCCTCCTGAACGAATTAAAGCAATATCAGCTATCATACTCCTCTCGCCATCCGCTAGCCTGGTTGAATAGACATACCGCCTGCCACTTCATCGGATGCGAGATAACGCTCTGCTTCGTTCCACCGCCAAAAAGGACATTCTTCTTTTTCTTCTGAGCGAAATGCTGCTGGGCATACTCATCCAGAGAAAAGCGCTGAATGTCATGCAAGACATTTGTAGGAAGTACAGATTGCCTTTTGGGCGCAATGTTCATTACGGGTAGAGAGGATTTCGTCGTAGGACTGCTTATGCGAGGATGGCTGGTGTTCTTGCCAGACTTGAGGTGGTGGGAATGATGTTCTGCAACGGTACCATATAGAAGAGTCAGCTTGAAAAGTAAGTACAGATGTTACTGGCAGATGTTTCTCACCTTCGCGGTTTCGAAGCAGAGTATATGTAGGCGACTCGGCACCCTTTACAGCTTTCGAGGTCTTGGGGCTCCTCGAACCACTTTCTTTGGCGCTGACGCTCTCATGCAGCGAGAGAGAGCTCGTATTTCCAAAACAAGAGCTTACGGCTGCCCTGATTGGCGAAGTGGCCGTAGCGGGCACAGTGGGAGATGCAGGGCCGCCCAATGCCGAAGTGGTAGTAGTAGAAGAGAACGATGATCTTCCGAATTTGGGAGATGAAAGCGAGGAAGGTGAAGATGAGGATTTACTAAATAACGAGCTGAACATGGATGAGGGAGATGTAGGCATTGCATGTTGACTCTGCTTATTCATCTTTGACGAAGACGAAGAGAGAGTAAGAGGAGAAGAAGGTACACTTGGGTTCTTCGGTAGCGTTGGGTCGAAAGCTTCTCCTAATCCTAGGCCTAAGATCGATAATGCTTTCTTAGACTGTTTCTTCTTGATGAGCCGTAAAGGAGTGATGTTCTTTGCTGTTGTATCGAGACTCGCTAGCGAAGTGTCCACCACAGCGATAACGGCAGTATCGTCCTCTTCTTCCGGTGTTTTCCCAGTTCTCCTGTCTTGGGGTCTCATTGACTTGACTGGAGAGGACGGAGTAGTTTCGGGTATGATAATGACGCCTCCATACGCGTCTTGCGTGACTGTCGAGGCTGAAGACTTGTGCTGAATTGCAGGTCTGGCGTCCGTCGAGGAGGACAAAGAAGAAGGGACATCCGCCAGAGCAGGAAATGTATCTACTTGAGGTAAAGCAGGAGTATTGAGCTTGCTAGATGAGGGAGTAGAAGTGGTCGTCTGTGAGAGGGAGACGGTCTCTTCTCCATCGCTATTTCGGGCCGTCTCAAACGTAGCGAATGACGAAGGGCTGCTGCGAAGTTCTTCTTGTTTGGCCCTGCTACTAGCAGACGCAGAAAGCTCACTTTGCAGACTTTTATTCCGATATGAAGAGAAATCATGCATGTGCTCCATCAACTCTGCACTGAGAGAGGCGAAAGCCTCTTCCTCGTCGTCCGACTCTTCATCCTCAATGAGAACATCACTTGCATGAACCGTGTCTACGTTCTTCAGCTGTCGAAAGGATTCCAGACTCTGTCGCGCGAGCTCTTCGAAGCTGTCCATTGTCGGAAGAGAAGGGAGGGGCTTTGACGAGATCTCCTCTGGGATAGAAGATGAAGGCGGAGCTTGAATCTCCAGCGGGGCGCCATCTTCTAAAGACAGTGAGAACCGTTTGCCAGCCGAGAAGCGCTATGTATGAGAAGTACGATTAGTCTTCTGTCTACAAACATGACGAGAGATGATCGCGGACTCACTTGAACAGCTTTCAAGGGTATGACGAATCCATCAGGTTTGTACCAACTCGTCTCGCTTGTCCTCGTTTGGAAGTAGTATGGCAGATTATGCTCGTCACTCCATAGCTCATACCACTCTCCTTCTTCTGAACGTGGAAGAACAAGTTTGCCTGGTTCCAGCTGCCATTTACCTGCATTCATACAATGTATCAGCCTTGATCTGATTTCGGTACGATGGATAGACTCGCGTTCGCCTGAAGCTGGATTGGCATAGAAGGCTATTTACGAGAGCAGCTAGTAAGCTACTCTTTCAAAGCGTCGTTTAAATGGAAGCGCTACCCACTTTCACCATTTTCGTCAACCAAAGTAATCCAGAAATTGCTAGCCCAGTCTTTCGTAGACATGGCTCTAGCTCGCGAAGATGATCCACTTGCACTCTGTCGTAGTTGCTGCTGTTGCGAACCACTACCCGCGTATCGCGTCGGTGTTTGCTGCTGCTGCTGCTGATGCTGTCGAAATTGGGTAGTAGTCGCGGCGCGAGTCGGTAAGCCTAAAGCCGACAGACTGGCAGTGTCCATCCTGTTGTTATTATTATTTCCATTTGTTGAAAGCTGCTGTACTTGGTTTCAGCCCGTATTTGCGAAGCGCTTGTTCTTGCTGGCCTGGTCCAGCCTGAGAATGACCTGGTCGACCAGTCAGCGCTCAAGAGGCCCAGAACGTAAGGGATGTCTACAGCATCAGGAAGCTCGAATGCAGTATGAATGAAGGACAAGCAGGCATTCTCGCTCGAAAGGTGTCAGTTTCCCTAGTCAGCCCAGCCCTGGTTGCCTGCCCGAAGTGAAGACCTGTGCGCGTAGTCGGATTTGCATGGATGAACAAAGCGCGTAGTTGGGACATTTCGCTAGAACAAACATGGATGTGGACCTTGTTGTGACCTTTTTGGCAGTCTGTGTCGGAATGAGGGCAAGAAGCAAACAGAGGAGATTCCTGACTTTGTCTCCCTGCTCTTCTCGCAAGCTTCAAGCTGCAATAGCGGATCGTACATGTCTACATTGATCGCCGTTTCGTTCATAGACAAGGCTACTATTGCGTCACCGCGCAGGTCCAGCCCAGCTTTACAGCCTGTCGCGTATAGCACGTTGAGAGATGTCAGTGACAGCTTGAACGAGCCAATCGGCCTTGTCAGTATCTTGCCAAAGACTGCGCCATGTTTACCGCTGCTGTGTCCACCATACGTACGGCCAAAGATTGCGAAAACGCGTCGGAGCTGTCAGAAACGGCTGCTATAATAGCAACTAAGTGCGGGCGGGAGCCGTTGCCTAACGGCCTGAATATGTCTAGAGCTGTTGGTTTTCTCAGAACAAGTCGCTTGGTTTGTTGTCACTGCTTGTGGAAATAGGTAGTCAGAAAGATGCAAGGTGTGCTCTTGCGCGAATCGTTGGATCTCTTAATGGACTTGTGATCGCCTCGAAGGCAATCAGGGTACACTGCATCGATTTGACCATGCTTGAAGAGCTCATGCGGTGATGGCTCGATGTTCGTGAAGCTTGCGAGCGAGAAGAAGAAGAAGAACAAAGCAAGCCCCGACTTTGAACAGACAGGAGAGCTTTGAAGAGCTCAAGTCGCAGCAGACTATCATAGAGCAAGCGCTCGGAGCCACAGGAACTCCAGAAGCCATGAAGATTCCCGCTTCTGCATGGCATGAGAAGCTCTTTCTGACGGGCATCTCCGCTCTGTCTGTCTGGTCACTTGCTGGCTCTTCAGGCTGGGAGCTTCAACACAGAGACTTCTTTCGACTCATCATGTCATGAGAGCAAAGCCTACACCTTCACAATCCCATGGCAAGTTCCTTGGATGTCTCTTCCATCGCTCAGCCCTCGCCCGTTGGCCGTTCTTGAGGGATAGGGGGTGGCGCCAAAGCTTGAAGTGACAGGATGATGCAGCAGAGGGACCAGGGAAGCGAGCTGCTGAGAGCACTGCAGTATACACCTTACATACACAACTACCTCTAGAAGCCTACCCGGACTTTCCCTGAGAAAATCGCATTGAATCTCGAGATTCAGCCCAACAATAGGGGTGAGCCTGCAGAATAGGGGGGATGGGATCAAAGGATAGCAGTAACAAGCCTGTTACATTCACTACAACGTGGTCTTACATGCTCCATCCAGTCCCTCGAGTAGGCCTGCCTTTCCATGGAGTCGGCCAACTTGGATCACCGCATGGACCGAGTCGCCCTCCAGCTCTCGACACCCTGCAAGAGCAAGCTTGTCCTAACACCAACATCAACAACATTGTAGAATATCTCGAAGAACAAGCAGCAAACACAGCAAACAGTACAGCAATCAATACAAACAGTGTGCCAGCAACAGTGCCCGCTAGAGGCACGCCCGTTGGAAGGTCTGTCAACGAACACTCGGGGCAGCTGCTGCTGCATAGTGGACCAATCTCAAACAACGACAGGATGAGCGATACACCTGCTGCTACCACTTCCACTTCTACAAATGCTGCTGGATCACCCAAGACCGCGATGATGGGATCGCCATTCGCAGGACCCTACGGCCTCGGTATAAGTATACAACTACCATCAGCAGCAGGAGGAGAATCAAGCAAAGCGCCCGCATCCGGCAAAGCAAGTTCCTCATCAACACCCACGCGGCCATGGACAGCGGAAGAAGACGATTCCCTTCGCGGAGTCATGCGTACCACACCAGGCCGGAGCTGGCCCGAGATCAGTAAACGCGCTTTTCCCAAAGGAGAGAGAAACAAGCATGAATGCTGTGCGAGATGGAGGATCTTGTCTACTCCAAAAGCGACGAAAGGACCCTGGACGAGCGACGAAGATAATCAATTGCTGGATCTCGTCGATGAGTTTGGACCCGAAAAATGGGTCATCATCGCTACCAAGATTCAGACGAGATCAGGCAAACAGTGCAGAGAGAGATGGCATAATCATCTCGATCCGGCGAGTGAGTCGCCTTGTCTCTCCTTCCATCTACTGCTAAAGCACAAATAGCTGAATCGTCTTTGTTTGCTTTTTTTTCCAGTCAAGAAGACGCCTTTTACAGCAGAAGAGGACGAGACGATCTGGCGACTATATTCTCAGTGGGGCTCGAAATGGGCAGAGATAGCTAAACATCTCCCAGGAAGGCCGTGAGTCCATCATATCGACCGAAAGAGATGGTGCAACCCTGACCTTTCTTTGTTGATAGGGACAACATGATCAAGAACCATTTCAATACTTCTGTTCAGCGCAACAAACGAAAGCAGCGCACACGAGCGTATGCTGAAGCAGAAGGCAGCAGCTCAGCCCAGGATGGCGAAGACTACAATCTACCAGGCATCGGTCTCAGCAACAGTGGAATGAAAGAGGGAAGTTTTGGCGAGGACGATCCTGTCTCTTCGACGTCCGCTTCGTTCGTCGACAGTCATGGAAATCCAGTTGAAAGCGCAGGTATTACGGCAGGAGGCGGACAGTCAAGCAGTTCAGGATCTGCCACTACTTATATAAAAGTAGCTAAAGATCGATATCTGCCTTATCGACGCCCGCTCCCACGACCTTCTCTCCTGCACAACCAGCATTCATCTTCTTCCTCTTCAGCAGGACTTGGCTCACCTTCTCTTCATTCGCCCAATACTCCTCTTTCGCCGTATCTATCTATGCCGACTCCCAATTCAGCTACGACGTCCGCAACTTCCCCCATCTCGTTCTCATCTTCAAATAGTAACAGTACTAGCTATATGAGACAGCCGCTATCAGCTTCTCTACCTCCTTCTGCTTCGTCTAGCCAAGCGGGATTCACGATACATCATGGCGGTCCGCCTGGAAGTGCAGGAGGCTATTCACATCATCCCCATGGCTCGTTCAGATATCCCCCCACTCGAGGATACTCAGATAACACATCACCAGCTACTACTCCGCACGAGTTCTCACCTCCACTTCCTGGCTCCCCGCACTTTAGTGCTTATCCTCAGTACTCCCACGCTAGAACACAACCAGGTGGTCAAGGTCCCCCTCCTCCTTCGGGCGGGGTTACTTTTGGCTACCCAAGAAACAGTACCAATTCGCACTATCAAGCCTATTATCCGAACTCGCCGGTCTCTAGTTCATACACCCAGCATCTACCCATCGCTGGAAGCGGAAACAGCGGCGGAAGTAGTGCGCCAATGTCGCTTTCGAGATCCCTTCCTGCGCAACTATCGAATCCAAACAGTCCAGCTATGCATCCAGGTGCCCCATCGCCTGCTATGTCAGAGAGCGCTCTCGTCAAAAATGAACACGTATCAGCAGCTGTATCGCCTGCTATGTCTCCACTCGCGTCGAAGGCAGAGGACGGAGGAGAAAGACAATCATACTTCCAGCAACTGCAGCAAAAGGTGCAGTATTTCCCTGTTGTCCATCAGCCGGACTCCCGACAACAAAGCCCGAACACGCAGTATAGTCCGCAAATGGAGGGAGTGGCTTCGCATCCAGTCTCGCCAGCTATCAATCAGGAAGAAATCACGAGAGAAGAGAAAGATGCGGGAAGAATCACTTTCCGCCGTATTCCGGGATCTACCACCCAGAGCAACGAAGCAGGAGCTATTATGGAATATGACAATGAACAGACGTATGTGATACCTGGATCGGCGCGTAGTATCCCGTCACCAAGAAGTCCCGCTTCCATCGCGCAAGAGCAACAGCAGCCTCACTTATCTCCACTTCTCCCTACGATAGTCACAAATCGCGGCAGTATCGGAGGAGGAAGTGGAGCTCATCCGAGGCCACAATTTCTGCATGCCGCGACTACTTCTTTCTTGTCTCCATCGACAGAAAGACTAAGTATCCATACGTCCATACTGTCGCCTACGCTCTCTCCGCATTTGTCGTCAGTCCCTCCTGCTTCGGCTCCACCGACTACGACGAGCATGGTGGGAGGACCACTTTCCTGCTCATCTGCAGAGCACAGCATGTCGCCCCAGCAATACCACCACCACCATCCTCATTCGCCCTATTACTACAGTCATCAGGCTCAGCAGCAGCAGCAAGGCTTCCCTGGCTTATCCTCGGAGAATATACACAGGTCGGAAATGCAGCAACAGCAGCAGCAGCAAGCGGTCGCTTCTATGCCTGTCTGGCAACAACGCCATCATTCTCCACTTCCTGAAATGCAAAGAGCGCTACCTAGTCCTCTGTCAATCACGGCCAATTATGAAGATGAGCAGAGGCCCGATGAAGGCATGCAGTTTCCTCTGCCCGATCGAGCCGGCGACAAGTCTTTTGGGGAGCAGCCCCCTCGATCGCCTTATGTAGCTCCGGCATCAACTTTGATGAGCGCTTCGACTTCGGCCAACACGATCGCCAGTACAAGCACTGCGGCAGTGGAGCTCTCTTCTCCCGCTAGCTCTTCATTAGTCACTCCTCCGCAACAGCATGAGGAACGTCTTGCTTCTATTCATATGCAATATGAGAGTCACGACTTGGAGGATGGGGCCCTGGAGGCTGCATACAAGGACGGCTACGAAGACTTGAAAGATCAGCCGAATTGGCAGAATGAGCGAAGAAGCGAGGAGGAGTTTGGTCAGCAGAGCCCCGACATGCATCAAGGACGTTTTAAAGAGATCTCAGATACCTACGACGAAGACATGCAGTAGAGGCTGCTCTCACTACCGTACGTCATGAAGGCCTAAGCAAGAGAAAGGGAATGCTTGCCACCTCCCGGCCGAGGCAGGTCCTCTCGCTCACCAACACGCTATCGCGCAAATGGTCAGATTGTCCTGTATACGCTGGCTAGCCTGTCCCTTCCTATGAGACTCTTCAAGAACTGGCTTCTCTTCCCCTGCGACTCTTATCCTTTACGAACCCGACCATTTTGGCTACGATCCTCAACTAAACAACCGCAATCTTTAAGTCTTACTCTGTTCCTCTCTTAGTATATATCTCGTCATTCAATTCTCCCCCGCTTCACAGTCTTCTCAATGCCCTAGAATCAGCGATTCTTTCTCTTACGTTTAAGCTATTTAGTTTGAAGTCTTTCTATAAGTTGCAGTAGTTCATAATTTAGTTAGCAGTTCATAGTGTTTCAGTTTCTTCGTCCTTTCTCTTCCACGCTCTGCACCTCTTCACTCCGTCTGCACACACACGATCCCGGCACGTATAAGCTATCTTCTCTTTCAATGCTCTTCTCTATATAGCTAGTGAATACGCATGCTCTGCTCCTGGTGTTTCACAAATACACGCATTCCCACCGTTCAATACTCGTCACCCTTACAGCTAGTCTAGTCTGTCGAGATATCTGACATGTTGTCCTGTGCTCTACAATGCTATCCCTGCTTCTTCCATGCAGTCATCACGTGTCGGCGCTTGCTTATTGCCGACTTAGTCATGCGGAGCACTTCGGTGACGGTCAGCACAACGTGTTCTTTTGCTTCTTGTTCTGCTACCTTTTCGCAAGTATGGCCAACATCGCAGCAAAGACGGTCGTCGCGACTGGTGCTTCCTCAGGCCTCGTGAGTTGACAATCCTGCCAGGATGCTGACGCGCTGTTGACCTCGGAGTAACCGCACAGGGCTTTGAAGCCATCAAGCAGCTACTTGCGCAAACAGAGCCTTACAGATTCATACTAGGATGCCGCAATGTTCAGCAAACCCAACAAGCCTATGATTCGCTCGACTACGATACTCAGAAACATACCGTCAATCTGCTGCCACTGGAACTGTCAGACCTGCGCACCGTCCGGACTTTCGCACAGAGCACACTTGAAAGCTTGGGCGATAAGAAACTGGACTACCTGTTCCTGAATGCTGCTCTGAGCAAAGCTGCGAACGAGCCGGGGCCACATGGGTCGAAGTGGTGTGAACCGCTCGTCGTCAACCACAACTGTGCGTATCTTCTATTAATGTGAGACGTATACGATGCTGATAAGCAAGTCTAGCCCAACACTACTTGATTACGCTATTGCGCGAGAAACTGGCTTCTTCGCGATCCCGCATCATCGTCGTGTCTTCAGGAGCCATCCACATGGTCAAAGATCCCAGTATGTGCATTCTATATACAGCTTAAAGATCGCATCTGATGTCTGCTGTTCAGGCGACCTGCCGCAGAGCTTGAAGGCGCAATCTGGATTAAGCACCCTTGATACGTATGGAGCTACCAAATTTGTACAGCTACTCAACGCACACTATTGGAGACGACAGCTGCAAGGCTCAGCGACCGTCGTAGCTGTTTCGCCAGGCTTGATTCCGAATACTGGGCTCGGCCGTCATTGGGAGGACAAGCCAGACATGTCTGGTATGAAGGATGCCAAGTCGGTACCCGAAGGTAAGTATAAGTCACGCCTCGGGGTGGGTAGCCAGCTGATAAACTCTTGGCGTTACGCAACAGGCGCACGATCGCTACTTGCCGCTTTCACGCGAGACGATCTGCCAGAGAACCCAGATCAGATCTTCTTGACGAGCTGGGGAGAATGGTGGAGCGCAGAGACTATTGCAAAGTCGCTCGACAAGAAATTGCAAGATGACTGGTCATACAGCCGCGAAGAGTTGGAGAAAGACCAAGGTCTGTAGGTCCAGTCAGTCCGATGTATGCTATCCTCTATATTCTCTACACCAACTATCCTTCTTGTGCTGGACTGCTCAGGGACATGTCTTCTCCGCTTGACATTGTCCCATGAAGGGCTTCAACGGCATGGACATGACACCTGCCATCTTCCCCACTATGCCCGTCTTTCCTTCACTTCTCTGACCTTACGTACCCTGTTCGGATCGCACGCGCGAGTGTCTGACACCAAGGCTATGCTTTCGGTAAAACGAATTTGCTGGCTTTACGCAGAGAATGCTCGAGAGTCAAGCTGTCAGGCTTTGCTTTCGCTCTCACTTCTGACATACAACAACAAGATCGAAAGATCCCTCTGCCAGAACATCTGCAAAGCCTACCCGTCAACAAGTATGCCAATTCGCCGCGATTCTCGCTCTGGCTCTCGTTCTGGTCGTGACAAAAGAAGAACGTCTTCCGCTTCAACGAGTCGCAGTCGTAGACGCGATCACAGTAGCGACTCCTCCTCCAGCGACGGCTCTTCCGGTTCGACAGCCGCTTCATCGGTGTCTTCGTATGAACGAAATCCTGCTGGTCGCAGCCGTAAGACCGATGCTGGCATACGAAGTCGACATGGCAAAGTGCCAGTTATAGTGGCTTCGGTGATAATGGCAAGCGGCATGGCAGAGCCTACCATTGAGGAAGTCGATCCATGCCTGAAAATACACACCAAGGGATGGCGTGAGCCACATTCGCGGTACCAAGCAGACGCTGCTTTCAATCTGACTCAGCAGTTCTCCATGGCGGTCGAGCGCCACTATCGAAATGGCGACGGATTGCCTAAAGATGGCCAACGCATCGAATGCGAATTCTATGTTCTTGACCACATTCGGCATCCGAATGACGGAAGCAGCAAAATGCCAACTAAATGGCAATTCAAGCGTAGTAAGTGCGATCCTGAGCCGAGAAGGTTTGGCGATGAAGAGCAAAGGAGCAGCAGAAGTACAACCAGAGACCGAGGTGGCAGGGACAGAAGAAGCAGAAGCGCGACTCGTGAGCGAAGACGTGAGCCAAGAGAAAAGAGAAGAAGCATGAGCGAGAGAGGCGGCGAGCGTCGAAGTCGCAGTTCACGATATTGAGAATGCAATCGAGTGCAGCGATGATGACAAGGACTTGTACTGGCTTGATGTAGTTGTAAGCATGAAGCGAATAAGTTCCAGATCTGCGACCACCTCGCTCCACGTAAGAGCCTTCGAGGCGGTGCGTCTCGTCCGCGAGTGTGACGCTCGATCAGGCATTCCAAGGCGTATCCATCCTCTCTGCAATTGAGCGCACTTCAGAGAGTATCTTTGTGGGCCTCAGTAAGGTACCGGAGATGGCCAGGCCACATGTTCGCAGGAGCGAGCTTAGAAAAGATGCACGACACCCAAGACGATCCAGCGGATGGTCTGACAGGCCTGCAAGAGGAAGTGGCCCATCCAGGATGCCCGGCGCCTGGCATGACAGCGATACCGAATCTACAGTGGCTGACCCTCCCCTCGTATACGATACTCGAGAGCAGCGGGACACGCGAAGGATCGCTGGTAACAAGGCTAGAGTTGGAGTGTTACGCTTGGCCGCACCTGTCACTCTGTCGCGGATCAGGCGGAAGTGGTACGAGCTCGAGCCAATGATGAAGGTTCTTCAGGAAGGATGGGTGGTTCCGAGAAATGAACCCGTCGCAGAGTACATCAATGACGAATTCATGAAGGCCATTGTGCGATACAATCGAGATCGACAAGGCTTGTTCAGAGCAGATCAGGCGGTTTTCATCTGTGAGTTCTGGGTGCTGCAATATGATGGTACATCAGGATTTCGTATGCCCATTAGGATGCAATTCAAGGACAGCTGGATGCATCAGATGGAGGAAGGCAGGGAGCGGGATGGAGATCGGAGGAAGCGAGCAGCGAGAGATAGGAGGGATAACCTCAGCAGTAAATTCAGATAGAATGCAGCTTTCTGGATGTCTCGACTCTGTTATGCTTTTGCATCCGGCCTTGTTTTCGCCTTTTTCCTTGGGTGCAATCGATTTTTCGCTGGAGGAAGGAATTCTGAGCTTGGGCGGGAGAAGGCAAATTCTCGCAACAAGGCGACTGCATCATCTCATCCCACCACCATGTCTGCGACGTCCAAGATCCAGCGCTCTGCCAACGCACCGCGAGTGCCCGCCGACGAGCTCGAAGTGTCCATTGGACAGGCTCTCATCGACCTCCAGGCATCCGTCGCCGACCTCAAGTGCGCCAGCAATTCCCCCATCAAGATAGCAGAGTAGATTGTTGATATTTGTCGATGGTGTTACGCAGAACCGAGCTCGCTCCCCTCCAGATCAGCTCTGCTCAAGAAATCGAGGTCAAGGGAGGCCGCAAAGCTATTGTCATGTGGGCAGCAACGAGATGCAGAATCAAGCGTCGAGTACAGAGTTGCTGACTTGCTCTGTGACGATGCAGCTTCGTCCCAGTCCCTCAATTGAAGGCTTTCCACAAGATTCAAGGACGGTTGGTCGACGCCTTCTAGCCTACACAGTTACAACAGTCTGTTAAATGCTCAGACTTTCCTTCTTCTGGTCACAGACTCACCCGCGAATTGGAGAAGAAGTTCAGCGACCGCCATGTCGTCTTCATCGCTCAGCGCAGAATGGTCCGCAAGCCTGGCCGCAACACCCGTGCGAAGCAGCCTCGTCCTAGATCGCGCACTTTGAAAGAAGTACACGAGAAGATCCTAGAAGACCTCGTATACCCTACAGAAATCACAGGAAAGAGGGTCAGACAGGGAACAGACGGAAACAAGACGATCAAGGTCTTCCTCGACCCTAAGGATGCCACCTCGATGGAATACAAGCTCGACTCCTTCTCTGTGCGTACCATTCACATCTTACGCTCTCATGCGCCCGGCTAAAGTTTGCCCTTCTGCAGTCCGTCTACAACAAGCTTACCGGCAAGAACGTCGCTTTCCAGTTCGCACAAGACGCGTAAGCGCTCTAGATAGTAGGAGATAGTGTATGCAACAGGCGGATCAGACGCCTATACAGCGTCTAAAGCCAGAGCTAGTCAACGGGAAGATGGGCTCGGCCACTGTGTGCCGTCTTTAGCAGCATTGTGTCCTGCAATCTAGACAAAACCTAGCTCTTTACGAGCTGCTTTCCATCTACATTCTGCTCATGTTACGACTATCTTGCTTGCTTCTTTGCCTTCCGACAATTCTGCAGCAATGCTTTTATGACCGCTATGACCGCGAGTTCTGCCGCTTCTACATCTTCTGCAGCAGCAGCAATAACTCCATCAACGACTTCTGCTCCTCCAATCTCATTCGTGCCAGTCTATTTCCCCTTCTCGAGATACCGGACCCTCACTTTCTCAGCCGGTTTCCTATGCGGTCAAGCCAGCTTGTGCGCGTCGACGATTGCTTAAGATCTGATCTTCTGTCTGATGATGAGATACCAGAATCTTCGTGGCCGTCATCTTCTTGCGATATGTCGTGTTTGAAGACCCAAAGATCGCAATGCGCGAAGCAGGCAAGCGGAAGAAGAAGGTGTGCTACGCTACGCTTCTACTATCAAGTCTCAGGGAATAAGCTAACATGACGATGGTCGGAATATCCAGCGACTGCGAAACGCAACTTCAAAGCGTCAACGACGGACATCCTCTTCTTCCCGCAAAGCCTTGTTCAGCGCAGCCGCTACGATTCCCCAATCCGATGCTCTGATCCTCGAGAAACTGAACTATGATCTTTCGACGCATACATCTGAAAGCACAGATTGGATCAACGTGCTAGTTGCGCAAGCTGTCGTGGCTTATCGAAGTATGATTGTAGCGAGTGGTGGAAGGGAGGGAAGAGGTGCCAAGGGTTATGTCGAAGATGCCCTAAATCAGGCCAGAGGTGATAGGGAGACGGATGAGGCTATCGTCACGCTGGTGAGCAAGCACAAGCACTGAGACGGCTCTGTGACTGCTGGCTGATGCTTCACTTACGCTACAGGATTATATGTATGCCTAAATTTTTATGCAAGCGATCCCGCTGTCTTTTTCTGATTTTAATATCGTTCGACAGCAACGTTACCGAATTCGACTTCGGACAAGAATATCCCGTATTCTCGAGCGCAAGAGTGCGACCCAGTAATGAAAGCGGGAAAGTGGTAAGCTACTCTCCTATAATCTTGTCGATGTTTTCTGATTTGGCTTGTTTCGCTCAATACAGCGCATCGAGATCGACTTGGATTACACAGACCATCTTTCTCTTGGTATAGAGACGAAAGTCCTCATCAACTTTCCCAAACCCAAGTTTGCGATTCTGCCAGTCAGTCTGGCATTGGCGCTGGTCCGCTTGTCCGCTACAGTAAGTCTGGGTTGTGATACTGGATGGTAGTCGTGGGTAGCCGCTGAGTGGCTTCGTCGCAGCTTATAGTCGAGATACCTCCTCCGAACTTCACCTCATCTTCGAATGTCCCCTCCTCTCCTCCGACAGCAACAATGTCCTTATCTCTCTATCCAGACTTTATATCAGAGCTAGCATCCACATCCTTGATAGGCTCACGAGCCAAGCTTCAGGATATTCCGAAAGTAGAGCAGCTCATTGTGGGCCGAATACGAGCTTGGGTCAACAATAATCTCGTATGGCCCAAAGTCAAGACTGTCAAGTTACCTCATATTGGCGGACCTTCTTCAAGAAAGGCTAGTGAGAAGCAGCAGACTTCAGAAGAGGAAGATACATTCGCCGAACAAAGATCTGCTAGCTCGCCAGACATGGGATCCGCCGTCGACGATGAGGACGAAGAAGATGATGAAGAGGCAGAGCCGGAGGTAGTCAATATCAAGACTCATATACCGGCGCAGAATCAGCATACAGGCTCTTCTATCAAAGCGAACCCCAAGACACCGGAAAATATCAAGATCGAAACTTACACGTCTTCCTTCGAGAGCGATCCTCCACCTTCGCATGCCTTGCTCCGAGATAGGCGACGTAGCTCTGTCGCTTCATCATCGGCAGAAGCTAGTACGACGTCCGCACCACCTGAGCTTAGCGATTCGCAATCAAGCGAGCAATTCAGGGACGTTTATAAAGAGGCTACGCTTCGGCATCGTCCGCCTCTCAATTCACCAGGGCTGGGTATCGGATATGCTTCTTCAGCAAACATCAGCAGAAATCCAAGCTCGAACGCTCTATATCGGAGTACAGCTAGCAGCGTACAGGGAAGTCGGTCTCGGTATAATCAAGGGCAGCAGAGTACGAACAAGCAGGACAAGCAAGGACAGCGTGATGCAGCCGGTGCGCCCGGGTTCTTCGATATCGAGGACCCGAGATGGGCCAAAGCGAAAAAGGCAGCTCGAGATCGTCGGAGCTTTAGTCCACTGCATGATCAGCTTGGGTCTGACGACTTGTAGTCAGTCTCGCAGTGATAGCATGTTCAGCAAATTGTCGTTGTATAGCAGAAGACGAAACACCGTGCATGATTATTCTGTCTGGCATGATTACCACTAGACACGTAGCTTTCAAACATCTAGATCTTGAACAAGCTGCTGTTTCACTCTTCTTGCTTCTGCCAATTCTTTCACGTCACGTGTCCTCTCCCACGTCACTGACTTGAGGATGTCGAGTACTTTTCCAGACTACTATGCCATCCTGGGCATCAGCGATACAGCTTCAGAGAGCGAGATCCGTACAGCATACAAGGTGAGCCCAAGAAAGGCCTGGTCTTCTGGATTGTCTGATTCACGGATGGATGTTTTGGTTGCATCTGCAGAAGCAATCCCTCTTGACACACCCGGACAGACTCAAGAATGCGACCGAGAAACAACGGGCAGAAGCTACGGCCAAATTTCAAGCGGTTGCGGATGCATACTTCTTGCTATCCGACCCAGGGCGAAAGAGAGCCTACGATAACCAGAGAGCGGCTCGTCAAGACGTTCCAGGAGGATGGAATGCAGACAACTCAGACTCCTCCTCTGCCAACTTCTTCCAGTCCTTCTTCAGCAGAGGCGGGCCGGGTTTCAACCATGCAGACGATGACGCCTCGAGCTTCGCTGGAAGTGAAAGCGCAAGGCCTGATGCTGAATATGTAGGCTAAAATACTATCACTTATACTTCCTACCTTCCTTCGTAACACCTTCCTCGAAATCAACGCTGACAACGTGTCACTTGCTCTTTACCAGGTCTTCAGCGATGTTTTCGAAGATCTCCTTACACCAGAGGTAGAGCGCACAGTGCCATTCTGGCGGTGGGTAGGCGCAGGTTCAGGCGCAGTTATGGGTTTCATAGTCGGCAATCTGCCCGGAGCGGTAAGCTTGCAATTACGCGCTCCTCCCGGCAACCCATTACGTACTTCTATCGATACTGACTGTATTGTGGATACCTACAGGCCATCGGCGCATATAGCGGAGGCAAAATTGGTCAGATCCGAGACGCGAAAGGAAAAGCAGTAGCAACTGTCTTCATGAGCCTGTCTGCGGACAAGAAGTACTCGGTCCTCCAGAGCCTGCTAGCAAAAGTGATGGCACAGGTCTCGTCGTAGGTCTCGTATGTATAGGCGGACGACGCGTGACCCAAACGATAGATTCAACTTTACGATTTTCTTCTTTGTTGTAGCAAGCATAAATCGAGTCTAAGTAGCGATGAAACAAATGGATACAACGAACGGCCAGATAAGCTGTAAGCTTGTGATGGCCTGAAATGCCGTGCGTCTCTTGCATCGTTACCGCATTATCTTGTTGCATTCGGATTCCTCGCCTCTTTTCACACTGTCATTACGAGATCTTCTACACACTTCTGCTCTCACTGGCGTTGACGAATCGTCCATAATCGGAAGCCAAGCTCGAGAGCCCATCTGTACACCCACCTCTAACATGCCAGAGCCCGAAGAGGACTTGAAGGAACATGTCGCTGCGCAGTCCGTGATCGTCGTATCTGGCGGAAGCGCGTGTAACGATATTCTCAATGCGTTCACTGCTCTCTTTCCGATGTGTCGGTTCGTGTTGCCGGTATCTGACAACGGCGGAAGCTCTAGCGAAATCATCAGGTGGGTAGATACATCAAGCATACTGCCGCATCAGCTAACCAAGGCGCTCTTCCTCAAGAGTGCTTGGGGGACCGTCTCTCGGTGAGCTCGGCAAAAGACACGTGTTTAACGACGCTTGGGAGCTGACTCGCATGCTGTCGCCAGGTGATATTCGAAGCAGGCTGGTCCGCCTCATCCCAGACACACCAGACAAGCGCGGAATCGCGGCATTGTTCTCATATCGCTTGCCGAACGATGAGGACGGCGTTCGCGTCAAGCAGGAGTGGTCAGCATCATTTACTTCCAACGACATCATGTCGGCTGAAAGAGCTCCTGCAGGCTAGATATTGTTGAAGGGAGCCATCAGCTCTGGCGGAACATCCCTACAGATCGAAGAGAAGCCATTCGTGCTTTCTTAGGTAAGTTTTATATACCATCGAAATAGATTCCACTCTAAACAATACTGGCAGTTCACTTCGAGCATGCCTGTCTACGGAGAGCCCAGCGGCGTTTTAACTATAGATCTGGCAGTATCGGGAATTTCTGGTTAGCTGCCATTCCTCCCAGAGAGCACATATACTCATGTATGCTTTCACAGGCTCGCCGGCGCGCAGCTCTTCGTACGGTCTTTACAATCTGCCATCTTTCTTTTCTCGTCCGTCTGTGGTATCTCTACAGACTACTCCGTCATACCTGCCATCAACACGAACTCCCTTGTCACTATCGCAGCAGAACTAGAGGATGGCAGCCGTATCGTCGGCCAGAACGAAATTTCGCATCCAAGCGAAGACCCCGCTTCGAGTGATTACCCTGCAGCGGGCACCTATACTCCGGCCACACCTTTACCTTGGAGTGATCACGGCTCGAATCACTCTGCAGAGCCGTCCCGCGAACCTGGACGCAATAGCTTAGAACACCTCAAACTGCCACACTCCCATCTTGTATCCGGATCCGCCAGTCATTCTGTATCCTCATCGAGACCGAGCTCTCGGGCTCAGCATACGCCTGCTGTACATTCACCTCTTTACTCTCATTCTAGGACGAGCTCAAACGATATAGACGATGATGACGATGTGTCGGTGATCGCCCGAACGGCATTCGATATGGGCCAACAAGATGTCGACGAAGGTGAGATGTCTTGGGATACGAATCGGACGGACCGAAAGCCATCTCGATCGGCTGGAAACATAGTCTTTCGCAAAGACGATGACGGCAGCTGGAAAAGCTTGCCATCCAAGATTAATAGACTCGTCTATCTCAACACGTATGGTCAAGAAACCTTTCCAGCGCCTAGCTCGGCCTTTCTGAATGGCCTCGCGGCTTCCGAAGTGCTTGTGTACTCTTACGGGTGCGTCAATCTAAGACTTGAACTGAATGCCAAGCTGATGAACTTCGACCAGGTCCCTGTACACAAGTCTGATACCTCCATTGGCTTTGAGCGGAGTCGGAAGCGCCATAGCCATGTCCTCGAAGCTGAAAGTCAAAGTCCTGCTTCTCAATGCCACCTTCGATAGGGAAAGCGAGGGTCTGACGGCCGTAGACTTCGTAAGATGGCAGATATTGAAATATGTGTTCATGCCTAATGAGAGACTTGTATACAGGTACAAGCTGTGACGGAGCACCTCAACGGAGGCATCGCGAGCCTTTCGCATTCTCGATACCAGCAGCGGCAACCGCAGCCTGCATCATCCAGAAAGATGAACGCCTTCTCACCTTGCGATTATATCACGCACCTCGTGTATCTAGAAAATGGCGACATACTTGTAGACCTCGACAAGTTTCAAGTAAGTCAGGCTCAGCAGAGCAGGGAATCACGCAGGCGACTCATGTATGGATATACAGGACATGAAGATAGCGTGCGTGTCGATACCGGATACACGCTTCGGAGATGCGAACCTCCAGGCGGTCTTGAGAACTATCTTGTCTGTCCGATAAGCCCGACCAGGCTAGGCGAGCATCACAGCAACCCAGAAAGCTGAGGACGCAAGATGGAGTCCTAGGTGTGTGAGGGACGAAACTATTGCCTGGCTCAAACGTCTAAACGAGCAATGTCCAGTATTTTACGAACTACTTCTTGACAACGTCCTGGCTCCATGATAGATGACGCTCAACTCCCATACTAGGACGGTATCGGTCCAGTCCACTTCTTCAGTGATAGTATCAACCCCTCGAGTGGGTAGTTCAGCCAAAATATTCTTCACTGCATCACAAATGCCGACTTGGAGCATGGTCTTGCGGATTATCGGGTCAGGAATTCCGGACCAGCGTCTCATGTTCTTGCGCAAAAATCGCATAACGGGTAGAAGGTTGTTCCGCTGCTCGAACAAGAAAAGGCTCAAGCCGTCGCGGTCAAATTCCCGACGCAGTCTTTCCTCTTCAGAAAGAGTGGGAGCGGCTGGGCCAGGTTGCTTGGCTAGCATCTGTTGGGCCCTTTTCGCCCCAAGGCCTAGAGTGGGTATTGGTTTTGAAGCTGGATAGCAGGCACGTTAGCTAAAACGCAGCAAGAGACTCTGCCAGACTCACATGTGGTCCTCTTGTAAAAGGGCGGCCGACGAAGTTTGGCTGGCCTTGCAGCGATCAACGATGGGCGACGTGGTGGGGTCTGAGACATGTCCAAAGATCGGGGTTGGAGCTTAGAACGCTTTTTTGGTATTCTTGTCGGATGAAGAATACAAGGACAACACGCAAGTACGCGCTTCTAAGCTGCTGCGCCCTTTCTCACTGGACTAGCAGACGCCCTTTCAAGACAAGTACATTGAAAAGCAAAGGTGCAGAAGATAAAGACATGCTATCGATGAAGGGCAATCTACGTCACACCTCCGATGTGGAGCGCAGTCGTGCTTATTCCCTTGCCTCGATTCGCGCAGGAAGGCGAGCTGCCAGTCATCAAGTCGCAGCGGGCTACGATGGCTTCTACCCTTCGGCACAACTTGAGCTCATTACGAGGCGGCCGCATCTTTGGCTTCCCACCAAATGGAGCTGAGCTCCCACAGCAGCAATGTATTGGTCCAACTAATGTCTTTCCCGACCACGACAGTCCCAGGGTACCGAGTCGGTAGAGTGGCCACAATGTTCAACAGTGCTCCACAGATGCCGGACTCGAGCGTCTTCCTGCATCTCTCTTGGTCAGGCAGACTAAGAAGCAGCTTGGATCTCCTTCTTCAGATTTGTAATGGCGCTCTCCAGGGTCTCTCGATAGGTATACACGAAGACAAGCCTGTCGTGAGATCGCATATCCCATTCCACGAAGGGAGGCGAAAGGGAGGGTCGTTTCGCTAAGAGAGCCCTAGCTTTCTCTCGTCCAAGTGCAGAGGCAGGAACATATAGAGAAGCTAAGCCGAAGTCAGCTTTGCTCTCGAACAGCTGCCAGCACGCATACGAGCTTGTCTTTCTGGACGCTAGAGGTCGGACACTATTGCTGGATTGAGCGGAGAAATTGAAGAATCTGTACTCTGATGACGGTTCGGAGCAGCTGCTGCGGTACCACTCTGGCGACGACTTGAGGTTGGAGACATATCCCTCGCTTCCTGATTTCTACTTGATCGCTTCCTGATGTCTACTTGAAGTCTGGCCCCTACACTGGTACGAAAGGCAACTCAGAGACCCGAAGGACAACGGCATCCTACAGCAAAAGTCAGGCAAGGGGACAGCATCCGTTCGCAGAATTGCGGGAGACAGCCTCATTTTTCGATCAGAAAGCAAGGCGAGCATGTTTGCAGTACACTGCAGGCGAAAGTACATGCAGACAGAAGCGTTGTCTTAGTCCTTGCGGGACATCTCTTCTCTGGCCTTGAAGTAGATGCACTGAAGCTGCCAGCCTAGCGGGGTTTCGAGCCAATTAACACTGCCAGCAGGGACACCTTCAACTCCGCCAGTTGGAAGAGAAGCCAGGATGCCAATTGCCGCATTACAAACGGCATGCTCGAGCATAGTTTTACGTGCCTTGAAGTCCGTGATACTACTCGAGATCTCGCTTCTGAGATGGCTCAAGATGATCAGACTGCTGTTGAAGCTTTTGTACTGTGCATCGACGAACGCAATGTACTGTAGACCTTTGCTGTAGTCCGGAGTCGGAACGGAACCTTTTGGACGCTGCGATAGAAGCGCTTTTGCTTTCTCAATGCCGACACTCCCGGTACCAGACAGAGCTGAAGCAGGCGGAAAGGGTGAGTGAGGAGCCGGCACAAGCGACGGGCTACTTACTTGATGCCCTTTTGAGTGACCTAACGCTGTTGCTGGAAGTAGACGAGACACTTGACGAAGTAGTGCTCGGGCGACGATTCGGAGTTGCAGACATCTTGTTGATCCAATTGTCGACTGTGATAGTGCTCTTTCGAGGGCTGCGTCTGATGTGTGGTCTGGATGAACTAGGTGAGCAGGAGCCAAAGCTAGGCGGGCGATTTGAGTAGCTTTGAACGCTGCTACGACCCCTTATGTAAGTTACAAGGGCACATTACCCTTCATCACGACAAGTAGAAAGGCATCGGGAATGAGAGGATGCAGAGAGTGAATGCGCTTCTGTTTCAGAGGAATATGATTTATGACGTTTGGAAGAATTGAAGCCGTCTTCAGGCGTCGCAGTCACGATAGTCGTCCACGGACAAAGGCCATCCAAACTGCATAACAGGAACAAAGGGCGAGTATCGTGCCAGTCGAGTACGGGCGCTGCTTAACGAGACTCGACATACACCGTCAGAATCTGACTCCATTTGTCAGTTTAGCAATACCCATGTCAGGATTGCTGGAACCCATCCAAACATTTCCCTCGGATTTGCGAGGATTCAGATTGATCCAGGAGATTGGCGCGGGATGTAAGCTACAGCCAACCTTTATCTCGTTCTATGTTGATGACCGCTCGTAGATTCGTGTCATGTCTACTTGGCAGAGCCACCCATGCAGAATGAAGCAGCATTGCCGAACAAAGTAGCGCTCAAGGTTGCGACCTCGGACACTCATTGGACAGAGGAGGATACTTTGGGACAGTTTGGAACAGAGCGAGCCATCATGTCTGCTTTGGCGTCGCCATTCCTGGTGCGAGGTTGGCCAGAAACGATCCAGGGTGATGACGTTCTCGTCATGGAAGTTGGGGTCTGTAGTCTTGCGGAGCTAGAGATGGTGAGCTTCCCTGCACGTTGGCGGCTTGGAACATAGATTGCCAACAGAATCTGCATTTTTGCAGGCGATTGGGCCGTCGAAGCGAAGAGGAGTGAACAAACTGCCTCCGATCTTCGTCAAGTATGTCTCAGCTCAGATACTGCTGGGTCTCGTCATTTTGCATCACGGTGGCTATTCTTCCGGCGATCTCAAGGTTGAGAACACCCTCTTGATGCCAGATTTTACTGTGCGACTTATCGATACGTGCGGAGGAAGAGGCAAGCAGGGAATGGACATCCAACATTTGGCGGCTTTATTGATGAATCCTTCAGTGCGCGATAGTGTTATTCACGCTCCGCTTTCTTGCGAGATCCGCTGAAAGACTTATACAGGTGGGAGATCACGACTGCTCTAGAGATACCAGGGAAGAGCTGCTTGCTATGTTAGCCAAGTACAAGTCCAGCCTGCCCACATCCCTGGCAGACCTGATTCGCGACATGCTGGAGTCCATGCTCGACGAGACTTCCAGCGGTCGCAATATTGAGAGCTTCCTCGACCATAAATATTGGACTGAAAGCTTGGATGGCCACGACGCAAAGGAGAGTTCGCTCAATTTTAGCGAGTTGGTAGCTGGAAAAGAGCTGGATCTGTTTGACGACATGCGAAAGGCAGCTTATCTCAGTCTCCCGCCGCATCTAATCAGCTGGCTAGCGTCACGTACTGTTCCTTGTTCTTATGTAGCATAATCTGCGCGTTACTTGATATTTGTGGTCGTGCCTGATTCCCTTATCGCTAATTGAAAGCTGTCAAGACGTTGAACTGCCCGATCAATCAATCTGCTTCTTGATCTTACGGCAACAGATGCAACCTGAAGCGAAGAAGTTACTGCAAGCACTGAAAGGGCGCTGATAGCATGTCCGTCCGGCTGCGTCTGGCTGAGCCCGTCGTCTTGTGCGTGGGACGTGCTATCTCTTGGAAGTCTTCGCTCATTCAATGCGCTCTCTGCAGCCTGTACAACTTGGACTCTGCGACGGATAGAAGAGAACGCCGACGACAGCGGCATCGCGCGACTCAAGAAGCTACACAAGATGCTCCAATTCGACGACAAGGCTATGGTGCGCCAGCTGTCGGAGCTTTCGGCGCAGCTCATTCAAGTCCCGCTGGAATGTTCACATATGCTGCCCCAACTGGACGAGGTGGTGCTGGCGCTCGAAGCCAGAGTCGCGGTCGTTCATTGACTCCAAGCCGAAGACCCGATGACAGCAGATCTCCCAGTACCAGTAGAAGGGCAAGTCGGGACGCGACACCTGAGGGCTCTGGAAGGCCTATCGATACAGACAGAATCGCTGCGGAGGAAACGCACATCGACTACGTTAGACCTCCTGCTGTGTTGCGAGGTGTCCTCAGTTTTACAATAACCAAGCCAACTCGCATAAAGAAGGTTGGTGTGCGTCTAAAAGGACAAAGCAGAACGGAATGGCCAGAGGTGTGCGCTTGCCAGATAGCTCTGCAGCATTGGCTAACAAGTTATGGCACCGGAACAGGGAATCGGCCCAAGGCGCCTCGATACTATCGATCGGACGACTCTAATAGACAAACAGCTTCTCTTCTATGACGCTTCATCGCATAATAATTTCAGGCGGGCTGCTTCGACTGCTCCACGGCGGAGCAGCTTTTCTCGGTCTGGGTCCGGAGATGTCGCAGAGAGGGCTTCTTCAGTCACTCCTTACGCATCAAGTACTTCTAATACGAATCATCTGGACATAGAGCGCCCCGGAGCGTTACGGTCTTTATCATTGTCACAAACTCAACGAACGCTCACGCCAATGGCGTTTCAGGAAGAGAATCCTCGTCCAGTCGCAAATCGTGCAGCAACATATCCCTTACTGGACACTACGATGACGCCTTCGCCATCTCCAAGCGAACAACACAGGAATTCCCCACGGGTGTCTGAGGAGGCACCTGACGATAGCGGCTCATTGCCCGTACAGGCAGGCAGATCTGCAGTTATCAATGGCGCACAATCAGGCGGCTCTCGCACATCTAGCCTACTTGATCGCTTGCAACAGGAAGACCATCTAGAAGACGGCGGTAGTTCAGATGGTCCTACCATCCTCACGTACGAAGAGTCTGAAGCGGTCCAGTACTCTGTCCACCCAGAAGACTATCCCTCAGGCAGTCAACATACCGGGACTCCTTTAGGCCTTGTGCAAACGAATGTCAGCCATGCGAGCGTATCAAGCGCTTCTGATCACGATGAAAGAGGTCGCTCTTTAGGCCCAGCTGGCAGACTTCGTGCGAATGGTGGTGGTCCTCATCAACATAACCTCGCTTCAGACCGAGTAATCGGGACTCTAGCCAGCCCTCGGAGTTCGCAACTGCCAGAGTCTGCTTTGGCTGCACCTGATACCTCTGTATCGTCTATGGGACCTGGTGCGGCTCCCGCTCCCTCAGCTCTGCGGAACCCAAGCATAGGTCCTCGGTCGCCTTCCAGAACCGGTGATAAGCCCAAATCCGCTCGCTTCAGCCTTAGCAGTCTAGTAAGAGGCATGTCTACCACCAGGATAGATAGGCAAGCCAGTCCGGAGAGGCAAAGACCTGTCTCTTCTACTCGGGCAGCGGAAAGTACCAGCAGAGGGAGAGCATCCGGCCTGCAAGCTATAAAGAATGCCCTTACCGGGCACCACAGCAAGGCTTCACCAAATAACAGCGATAGCGAAGAAGATAGCGATGACGAGGAGAATGACCGCGGCCGAGTCAGACATAGTGGATGGCAGGAATTTAAGCCTGGCACATACAATTACCCAATACACAGTAGGTGCATGCAATAGTGGCACCTATGGCATCACCACTGACGCTGTACAGTCCTTCTGCCCAACTCTCTACCACCAACGATACATGCTGACCACGGCATGGTCACATATATGCTGAAAGGCTTCGTCAACCGGGCCGGAGCTCTGAGCCCGAACCTGAAAACGATATCAGAGGTTCATATTGTCGCTGCTCCCAATGAAGACGATCTTGAAAGCGTCGAAAGTATAATTGTGGACCGAATGTGGGAAACGCAGCTCAGCTACAAGATCACCATACACTGCAAAGTAAGCTTGAATAGAACGTACGCATGAACACTCTCTGATGAAATTTTTCAGAGCGCTACTATTGGCGGAGAAATCCCTGTTTCGATCCGTCTAAATCCTCTTGCCAAAATGCGGGTATTTCGCCTCACAGCCTTACTGGAGGAGGTCAGCAGTATATCCATGGCGTCGAATGATAAGCTAACATATACCCTCAGAAATGGTCCTTCTACGCCAAGGATAGAAAGATCATCCGCAGCCCCCAGGCTCGCAAATATGAGATGCTGAAAATACAGAGCTTGGATGGTTCGCCCCTGCTACCCATTATATCAGAAGACGCAGACGCTTTGCAAAGCTCTCCACTGGCAGATTGGATCGTTGATAGCGGTTCTAGTGAAGGTAGGCCGCACATTTTCCTGGCTCATCCCGCTTCAGCAACTGATTAATATACTATTTGGAGATGTCGGGGTAACAAGTTTGGACCCACTTGGGCCCTGGCATCTTGCCGGAACTATCAAAGTTCCAGACTGCAATAATACGCTTCATTTCTCGACAACCCACGAGGCTGCCAACATCTCTGTAGTCCATACTCTGAAGATCTTGCTACGAGTTGAGAGGGGCGACGATGAGGCACTGGACGCGAAAGGGAATCGCAAGCGATTTGACATTGTGGGTAGACTGCCGGAGCAAGGGTTTACACATTGCTGAGCTTTACTGATGCAGATCATTGAGGCACCAATGCATATCCTCTCGGTAAGGAGACTTCTTTCCGTATACTTCCTTTCCTTATCAATGCTTTGACAGTGCCGAACGGGCGCTGCTACATGCCTTCCGATATATTCACACTCAGCTCCGAGCAACTCCATGTCTGTCAACAGCCCGCTAGGCGAGGTTCCCTTCCATCCTCATGAGCTTTCCGAAGTTGAGCGCGCATCGCAATACATCCGGACAGGAGGCTCTCACACAATCATATCCCCAACAAATGGCAACGCAGCTCCTCCTTTGCGGTCGGGCGTCCATGCCTCTAGCAATTCTGGCGTCAGCGACCAGGTCCTACAAGAGAATATCCTTCAAAACTCGAATCGGTTAGCCAACCTACCACCTACCTACCAGGATGCTCTAGCACGATCAGAGCAAGTCGCACATGTGTAGTAAATGCATGGAAAGTACAGTCGTAGTCAGCTTCGTCCGCATTGTCGTTGTATTTCATCTCTCAGTGGTCCCCACACGTCATATCGGGATGATCGTACCGCGCAACGAGTATTCACAGGAACATAAATAACGCTTCAATAGCTGTGCGATAAGTCACACAGGCTTATAGTAGTTATGGGTACCATATTGGAAGGACCGCTTATACGATGGTAGTAACCTGCAAGTGCTTGGTCAACCGACAGTAGCACAATCGGGAAATTGCGGCAGCTCACCCAAGTGTCTCCTACAAAAGGTCTCACATAGTCTTTCACGCCAGACCTTTCGATTGCAGACTGGAACCGACCTAGTCAGCACTTCTCGATATGCAACCAATTTAGACGGGCCTACCGAAGGGAGACCTGTGTCGACCAGATAGATCATACATCTTGCGTTTACCGCAGGGCTTCTTACTAGCCCCAGAGCGACGATGGCGGTTGGCGTTAGTGACCAAGTTGCTCCAGAAAGTACAGCTCCGGTATCAGGATCCGTGTTGCTGGGTAAGTCTACACTAATAATAGGAGTGGAAGTTGTCTTCCCAGCAGGACTGCAGCTCAGAGCCCAGCTAACGACCTCTTGTATTGGCCCATCGTATTTGACTTTGCGGCTGTTGTTGGAGGAAGCCGGCTCCTTCTCCGTGAGAGCATCTACTATGATATCTGCTGTCTCGGGCAGGTCGCTCGCAGATCTGGCAACTTTCCCACCAGATGAAGAGAACAGACGTAGGTAAAAATCGAAATTCGCTGGGAAGGCATTGTCGGACTGAGGAAGGAAAGCAGTAACGGAAGCGCCGTGGTTGACCAGGTGAGCGCCAGCTCTAAGACCCTGTCCACCAACGTTGCAAGGTGTGCAAAGAATGACAACACTTGGCTGCGGATCTCCTTGACGAATCTTGCTGGCTTCGCGGAATACGACGGAAGCTGAAGCGATCAGATTATCAGCAGATGACCGAGACTGGTATTATGACGGTTGCCATACCTATACCCCGAGCACCGTTTTCGCACCTTTGGACAAGATTAGGACCGCTTTCGATATTGCACAGCTGGTGCACTTCCTTCCATATCTTGTCAGAGACAGTGGGACACGGTATTCCTTCCTTCGTAATGACCTGCTTCCTGTTATAAGCAGAGGACTGCGCTTTTGCTGATGCACTAGCTAGCATAGCCGAGGCTGGACCGACTGAGCGTCCTAGTCCATTCGTAGAATAAGACAAGGGATTGGAGGTAGACGGGTTCCGCAAGCGCTGTGGTCCACCGTCGTCGCTTGTAGCTGTGTCATTGTCTGTTGTATGACCTCCGCCTAAGCCTTCTGTGATACTGTCGTGAGGCATCAAAGATGCAGATTCCTCGTTGCTCGCGTAGTAGCCCGCATAGCGATGTGTCTCTGGCGCATCGTCTGTTTCGTCGGCATCCAGCACCGGTTCATCGTACCCTAGGCACTTGGATCAGCTAGAGCATTTAGAGCATTGAAGCTTGCAATTGGTCTGATACTCACGTAGTTTAGTTAGGAAGCGATTTGGGCTTTTGCTTCGCTTGTTGTGAGCAACTAGACGGTTGGATGGATCCGTTCTATCTGCTTCACGGATCTCGTTAAAGACAGCTTGCTTATTGAAAGCAGCGAGGCCTGATTGGAAGTCAAACTCGTCTTCCAGAATACCCAGACCGCCTGATGGGTGCGGGCTGTCCACGCTCTGATTGTCGGACGTCTCGCCAGCTTCCGTATCATCACTAGCACCGCAAAGTCAGCTCGTTCGATAAAGCAGCATACCATCTCACGGTTGTAGTGAAGTCATATATTGCTGCTTGGGTCGTAAGGAAGAATTGGTGACCTGAATGGGGACGGTCAGATAGGCTTGAGGAGACGTGGAGTGTGGCAGATCGACTCACCTTGCGCCTGATCATGGGTGCCTCTGAGTTTGCTACATGACTCTCATCTGCTTCGCTGCCTGCGGTCTCTGCTCCTCCGAACTTCCGTGGGATGGAGTTCAGGTTGTAGTGCTGTTGCTGCTGTCCTTTCTTCTTGTGGATATTGATACGCTGCGAGGAAGACTTGTCGCGCTGGACGTGAGGCCTCTGAGGATGTGCTCCGGAAGCCTGTTGACTAGCTGACGGTCCAGCTTGAGGAGCTGAAAGAACGGAAGCCACTCCAATAGTGCTGTTGGAAGCGAGGGAAGACGGGGCTGGCCTGACACTCGCTGGGCCAGACGAGGCATGTGGTGCGAAGGAAGCATAAGCTGCTCCACTGCTACCATTACTTGCAAAGTCCTGATTTGGCAGATGTACCCTCGAAGCTCGCGAAGAGACTGACTGGAGTAGCGTTATGAGGTGAGGCCATGAGCTGTAGCATCCAGTGCAAAGGCTGGCCTGCTTACGCTGGTAGATGCAGGGGCTTTTCGTCCGACCTGTCTTCAGACGTCAGAACCCAAGTACATTCGCTTCATCTGAGGAAGCTTACAGATAAGATAGCAGGATCCGAGATATGATTCGTATCTAATGCGATTCTGTCATTTCTTGCCTGTCCTTCTGGCGGAGGCCCGTTGTTGTGTTGACTCTGATTGAGCGCCGGCTGCAACGAGAGAACCTGGATGTCCTTGACCTGGCTACGCTGGACGATGTGCGACTGGACAGGGATAGTATCGCGACCATCCTGGTGAACAAGAGCTGGGAAAGAGGGCGCATGAAACGGGCGGAAGATGTCAGGACTGGCAGGGAGACGGGTGGCATCGCAGGAGGAAGAGGTCAGCCAACCTGCAGTGAGACGCAGCGTTCCATTCTGGACGTCGATGTCGCTCAGAGTTCCTTCGACGGCCGTCCTGCAACATGAACTGTCAGCGTCCGGGCTCTTTCGAGCATACTGGCGAAATGCATGCACCCATCAGACAAGGCAACAAGCACTGCAAGTCCCAGAAACTGGTTCGCCATGGCTGCTCTTCTTGCTTGCGGATGCGATAGAGAGCAGCCTGAGCGTGTGCACCTGCGAACTAGCGAGCGAGCGACCCGGACGAGACGTCAAACGGTCTGACTGACTGCATGGCTGAAAGCGCTTTGTACATTCCGTCAATGCATTCCTTATGGCAATGCTTTGAAGGCTACATGACTGGGAGCATATTCGGAGAACTAGATACTGCTGGTGTGCTGCGTCCGGTGATCTTGCTACATTGAATAGAGGAGTGTGATCGCTACATGATGTGCCTAGCGTATAAATACACACAGCATGATTGATAGCATGGAATCAGCCTTAAAGAAGCGAGTACTGGCCGAACCATCTCCCGCCTGATTGCGCTAAGTGTCCGGAAGGGTTTGTGTCTGACGAGACTGATGTTCTACTAGCCTGTAGTTCAAGCTGCTGGTGCGGCGTACTCATCGGATCGTAGTAGAAGCCATTCAGAGTGCCGGTGATCCGATTCAAGCAGATATAGTAGAAGCCTGAGATGGTCAGGCCAGAAGCTTGCGCTTCGCAGCTGATGAAATCACGCTCTAGACATTGTAGAGCCACGGTCAGCGAGCAGTATGAGAGAGTCAAGGCGCGGGGCATGGCACTCACCCTTCCACCGCATAAGGATGTAGTCTTCCGGATGACTACGCTGACCTGCGAAGCTGGGATGCGACGCCTCTTTGCCTCCCGTTGCTGACCACGATTTGTCTCTCGCTATTCGACAGATCTCCTTTTCCGTTGCTACCCCAAGGCCCGTGAACGCTTCCATCTTACTCCAGTACTCTAAATCAGTACTTTTATCGACAGTAGCGCTGCCAGCCAGCCAAGCGGGGCCCGAAGACGATTCTTGCGATCGCAGGTGCGCAAACGGTAGATTATCGTTGGCAGAGCTTAAAGACGGCCGGAACATGGAGGTGCGTTGAGGGCCCTCGGAACAAGTCCATAGGTTATGATTGTGCAGATCGACGATCTCACCCTCGAACGACGTCGTGATGGTATTGACACTAGATTTAGCATCACGAGTCGAGGTGCCTTCTGGTGATAAGCTGGAAGAAGACGTCACCAGCGATGATGGCTGTGTAGGGACGTTTACTGCCGTCATGATTCCCTTGACGTATCCCTTCTCGTAATCGACCTGCGCAATTGATACATGCACTTCCCACTCTTGCTTGCTGGAAGCTTTCGCTAATGCATTGCCCTGATCATGCCCGACATAGGAATATGTGGAAGGGGCTTGATATGCCGGAGCTGAGCTCAGCAAAGCCTGTATCTGTGGATCGATCGCCGAGTCCTGGATGTCGCTCCAGCTAGGCAGCTGATGGGAGTACGCCGAGAATGGATATGGAGGTACAGATTGTGTTGGTAAAGGCTGGGAAGCTGTGCGAGCTGGAGTATATGGGCGTGGCAGCTGCTGCTGATTGCGTAGTGTAGGATAGAGGTACCGGCCTCCGCTCGCCAGCGGTAAGGTAGCAGATGGTGCTGAAGTAGAGGGAGCTCCTAATGAGCTAGTATAGGTCGTGAAGTTTTGATGGCCTGTAAAGACCATGCCGGGCTGCAAGAACGACGAAGGCCGGATGTAATGCGCGAGATGCTTCTGCTTGGACCCAGAGGAACGTGAAGAAGCTGAAGAGGAGCAGTGTACGCAGGTCTGGCTACTGCTGGCTGCTGCCTGTACTGTAGTCAACGGTTGTCGGTCCTGAGCATCATCCATGGCTAGGAGATCGCGATAACGTCTTGGGGGCGATAACGGCAGGGCATTTGAGCCTGTTGCAGGTGGTTTACTCTCATCATCTCCTTCGCTCAGAGCTGGATTGCTCGCTCGTCTCCGATGCTGATGTTGTTGGTGCGGTGTTGGCATCGACCTTCCAGGATGGTTTGCGCTCAATCTGCCTGTCTCTAGCGAGCTAGACCTCGACGCTGCTTGTGCTTGTGCTGCTGCTGCTACCGCTCTTGCATAGTCGCCGGCCTGCCAGGCCCAGTACACCGGAGTTCGCGCTGGATCTGCGTCGTCCGGCTCTCCTGCTCTGTCTTGCGCAAGGTCGACATTATCCTCGTCTTGTTCTAGGGATGATAGCAATGGGTCGTGCAAGCTGCTTGACGGCATCGCAGCCGTTGATGAAACGTCACGGTTTGTCAACAAACAAAGATGCAATTATGCGAAAGACATCGCTGGGAAGCTGAATGGCAGAGCTCCACGCTAGTTTGTATGTCTAAGATGCTATCAATGCTAGACAACAAACGTCGAAACGGGACTCCGAAATGGAGTTGCGGAGGGAAAGACCCGCAAGGGGATGTTGATATCGACCGTCTCGATCTTCGTCGGCATCAACACTACTGCCTCATCCATGACCGTTGATCGTTTACCCGTCGGCCCTCCATTCAGTACAGGACTTCGTCCACTCAGCTCGTCCTGCTGCCGCTGTGCTAGCTGTTGTGCTTCTGGCGATTGAAAAAGTGTCGGGATGAATGACAGATCGGGCACTGCTCGATAGCATGTATACTGGTGCTCCGGGGAACTCGATGGCACTGGCATAAGATGATGCGAGCCTGTCTCTACGGGCACAGGGGTACCTGGCGAAGATACCGCTCCGATAGCGTAGCTCTTGCTATACCTGTGTTGCTGCTGCTGCGCCCTCTGCTGATTGGCTTTGCTGGAGGTGCTTGGATCAGGAGATAAGAGCGGAGCGAGATTGGCTCTAGATCTGGCTGCGCCCGTTGGAACGACATGCGGATTCTTAGAGTATTGAGGAGGTAGGATAAGAAAGGAGAAGCGAAGCGTCCATTGCAGCTTGACACCGCTCGTAGCAAAGTCTGGAGTAGCGCCTGAAGGTATAGCCAAGGCAAAACCAGTTCTTCCAGAATCGAGAGTTGTTTCATGATGTTCAGCATGCAGGCGTCTAGTGAGCTGTCGTACTTGATTGGCTGTCTTGAGCGAGATTGTCGTCTCTATCAGTTCGTGCGTTTCCAAGCGAGCGGCGATCTGCAAAGCGCAAGTCAGTCTATAAGCTTCCTTCAGGTGTTAGAGCGTTTGCTCATTCGCACCCGCAGCACCCGAGCCTCTCCACCATTAAGTGTCACCATAACATTGACTGTGTCGCCAAGCCTGTAGGCTGATTTTACAAGAGTGAGAGTGGCTATCCGGTAGCCGTCTTTGTTGATGTCATAGGAGACTGTGATAGCCTATGATCAGCTAAGTACTTGACTGCAGACGCCAGAGCCTTACCTTTCTGCGCATTGCGAGAGACGATTTCTACAGCACTTTTACATGACGTCTCGTCATTGGGACCAGATCCAGCACGCATGACGCCCATCCCTGAATGACTGGATGAACGAGTCATGAGCTCTGGTCTGTGAGCTGGACCGCCATCGTCATGCTCGGCAGGTTGCATAGCCTTCGATGGGGAGGTGCTGGGGAGCGATGCTTTTCTTTGAGGTGCTGAGGAGTATTGTGTCTGAGCAGAAGACTCTCTGATCGGCGACAGCTGCCCTGAAGTGGTCGCCAAAGGCGATGGAAAAGCTGAGTCTAATAAGGAGGTTGCATACTCGTAGAAGGCGGTCTTCTGTTCCTGCTTCCGAACAGCAGCGTGCGCGAGCTCGATCGACCCACTCCGCTGACGTTTCCTTGAGGTTGTATTGCCGTCAAGCGAAGCTTTTGCCGGATCATCTTCTGGACTAAGGACTTTTGCTTCGTCTCTGTACCATATGACAGGGTTCGTGAGATCGTAGAATGGCCGGACACCGTTCACTGAATTGACGGAGTCAGTTCGAACTCCTTGGCCTGGTGTTCCTGGCTTACCTGAAACATGGTTGTACACCCTAACAGGCACTCTGACAAGCCGGCTCTGCTGCTGTGACCTGCCATCGCTGTCCAATGCCTTGTTGGTGCCAACCATGAAGTTGTAGGTAAAGGTAATAGCTTTGCCTCGAAAGGAAGGAGGCAGATCTCCTGGCAATTGCAGGCTGAAGGTATCTGCGATCACTCTTAGCGAGCTTTATCGGCCAGATCATGCTGAACTTACACGTCTTGCTTTCGCCGGGCTCAAGAACCAGATCAACAGCTAGGATGGATGGAGGACTGGAGAAGACCGGGACGCTTGCATCATTCATCATCTTGAGTCTACGTTCCTCTAGGCTCCCGACCGTAGAAGCCGTACTCGAAGCCTGTGACAGGACAGCAGCTGACGACCGGCGTCTAGCTTGTCCGTCCATGACGGGATCGGTAGGAAGGCCAGATGTGCTATGTGACGCTCTTCGAGCATTATTGCTATTTGCATCGCTCCCGGAGCTTCTGCCCAAGAGCCAGCTTGTCCAACCTCCGCCAGATTTAGCTCCATTGGCATTCATCGTCTCTGTGTCAAGCGACCCTCCGCCAACAACAGCGTCTGATGCCCCTCCGAAGTTGCCGCCTACTGAATTCGAATAGAAACCACCGCTGTTCTTGGATCCTGCAAACAAAGATCGCTTGACGGCGATGTATTCGCTATTCTTCACAAGCGCATCTTCGACCGTGAAAGACCCAGAGAACTGTGCGAAGGCCCATAAGAGCGTTTCCGAGCCTTCACTATGCAAGTCTTCTGTGCTTTGGCCTGGTGTAGATGGCGTCGTACTGCGGCTTGGACTGAATGATGCATCTGCAGGCGCAGACAGAGGCCCCACGGCAGCCGAGTATGATCGAGAGTGGTGATTGGGCGGTCTGAGGACTGGCAGGTGTGTTCGTGTACTGCTTCGCAGGTGACCGGAATGTCTGCGCTCTCCAGCTCGCGAGGCTTCTGCATACGAGGTGAGACCATCGCGCAGAACGGAATCCACAGAGTAATTTTGACCTGTTCTATAAAAGGCAGAAGCATCCTGCCGAGAGTCTGCTGATTGATACTTGTCAATGAAGGACGAGTTGGATGGGACACGAGCGGTCGAGGTGGTAGAGTTTGCTACTGAGCTCGCGGAGAGAGAGCGCACAGGACTGAAGCGCTTCTCAGGGCTGACAGATGGGGAGGTAGTAGAATTGGATTCTTCGCTGATCGTGCTGAAATTCGACGGTATCCTTCTAGATCCTACGCTACTTGAGCTGGGCAACCTGCCCTGTGAGCGACTGCCTATCACTGCCTCGCCTTGAAGCTTGTATTGCTCGACGTAAGGCTGAGCAGACTCGACGTCCGGCTCCTCGCTGACGGATATACTGCCTCTTTCCTGCAAGAGTGCCATTCCAGCTAGCTGACTGCTCAAGTCGCTCACACCCTCATCCACATCTTCGCTATCTGCCAGAACTCCAGACTCGTCTGCATATTGGAAAGCGACGGAATAATCGTTCTTCTTGTGTCGCGCAGATGTCGGCAGACGTTTCGACGTGTACAAAGCTGGCGGCTGATTCACAGACCGGCTGGGAGATAAGACTGAGACACTGCTTGTTGATGTATGGCCTCGTCTGCTAGTCCCTGCATAGTGATTTGCCAATGCCAAGGGTGTGCCTATGACACCTCGTCTTTCCGGTACGACTATGTGTGAGGTCCCAGCCTGCGCGTTGTTCAAATCAATGAAGCTTGCAGATGGACTTGCGATAGGCGTTGGCCTGATTGATATGTCATTGGGCGGGAAAGCAGGCTTCCCAGACGGAGCCGACCGCGCAGGCCCAGCTATTGAAGACGAGCTTCTATGAAGGTACGGATGGCGAGATGAAGAGGAAGTAGTAGAATAGGCTAAGTGCGACGTGCTTGCGCGCGGTGGTCTTGTGTTTGTGAAAACAATAGTGAAGGTCGCGTTCTCGCCAGCGAAGAAGGCGGATGACGACGGGGTGATAGTAACTTGCACACCTCCATGCATACTCTGCGAAGCATACAGCGTATCTTCTGCCCGGCCTTTGCCTTTTGAGGCCATGTTGCAGGCCTTTTGGCTTCCGGTCAATTGGTGTAATGCAAGATGTTCTACCAGATTTGTCAAGAAAGGCCTTTGCGAACTTGATTTTGGTAATCTGACTGGAACAATGTACAAGCGGAATTGGCTTTTCTACTCTCTATTGGAGGTGTCGCAACGGCTTTTTCTCTTACAGGCATTGAAAGACATATGCTGTCTCGACCTGGGTACTACTTGAAGACGATACCTTCTATATCAGCTGGGGGATCTAACTTACACAAGTAGCCATGAATGCGGAGATATTGGCACATCTGTCTGGCTTCTCCCCTTCGCGCCCCTACACTTAGCGTGCCGTCCATTGTCTAACCAAATAATCCAGGGAGTCCAGCAGCCCCCGCTTACACAACGATAACGAGACAAAAAACAGCACACTCCATCAAAGGAACTAACAAGTAACGATTGTCGACCCAAAGCATGTCCAGAGGTCGGGCGTCCAAGCTCCAAAGACAAAAGACAAGAGAGACCGCCTATCTCTACTTGGGACAGGGATATGAAGTCCCCTCTCTCTCTTTCCTTCTTCGTCAATCTCCTTGACTCTGTAGCGTAACATTCCAGCCTTTTGACATCAACTTCCATCTCATCTTCTACTAGGTTCAGCTGGCCTGACCCATCGAAGCCTTTCGCCCTATTCACCTGCAGCACATACCACATAATCATCGCCTCAATTGGATCTCAATACAAGAAGCCTCTTACCTTTTAGCAAGCAAGTAAAACACAGATAGGACAAGCTAAGCATGGCGCGCTCTCAAAGGTAGGTAGTATTCCTTGGCTTTGCGTTACAGATTCAAGGAATAAGGAATCATGAACTGATCGTTGTCTCTTGTCACGTCCATAGTAGATTACCTGACCCTCATCGAGCCGTGACTAGATCTCGGCGTGCTGCCTTTGCGCTGCAAGAAGCTCAAAATCGCATTGCTCTAGAGACTGCCGCTGCGGCACACGAAGCTCAGCTGGCTGAGCGTCGCCAAAGAAGGGCACAAGTGGCTCAACGCCGAGCAGTCGCCAGACAAGAGTCTCTGGAACGCGAGGCAGCAACAGTTGAGCAAGCCGCTCTGCGCTGGACCCATAGACTTGAAGGCCGACAGACAATTGAAGCTGCTCAAGAGCTCCGACATGATGCCGCAAGAGCGACCGCCCCTGGACGAGCTGAAACTGCTGCCATGACGAAAGCAGCTGAAGAAGCATCCGGTCATCAAGAACACAAGAGCAAAAAGCGACAGCGTTCAGATATCACAGAAGAGAACGAGGGCAGCAAGCGATACAAGAAGCGTCAGCGCTTAGATAGTAGTGCAAAAGGCTCGATCCACCAGCTTGAAGCCTCTACCTCCTCTGCTGGCGTCAATCGTCCTTCATCAGCTTCGAAGGACGAGTCTCCATACAATCGCGCTAGTAGTCCTATCGATCGGGCTACGGAAGCGGCGATAGCGAGAGCTCTCGCAGAATTGGACGACCTGGCCGAAACCGCTGCTCCTGGGACTTCAATGCCGCCCAGAGCTGGCGGCAGCGGCTCCACGCGAGGAGGGCCCCCAGCACCAGTAGTAGGCGAAGGCGTCTGGTACCGTCTTGGTCAAAGGTCGCGAGACAGGGCAGCTCAAGGACACGTCAATCGTCCTTCATCAACTCCGGTCGCTTCTACCTCTTCTGCACCCCTTCCTTCCACATCTCGCGCCACACCAACACAGGCTATAGCTACCCGGGACGAACCTCGTACTGAGAGGCGCGCCGGGCAGAATGACTTAGGGCAGCGCATGCGCAGGGAACTGGGGATTGGGGAAGATTATGGAGACGTAGACGACTTCGTGGGAGGCTTCCGCCGCACCTCTGTCGAGGGCTCGTCTCTCTTCAGTATGTCAAGCTCTGGAAGGCAGCACGAAGCTCAGCCGGCTGAGCGTCGTCAACGAAGGGCACAAGCGCCTCGACGCAGAGTACGCAGAGTACGCAGGCCACAGGAGGCGGCTCAAGTGGAAGCTCTCCCAACGGGAGAGGCTGAACTTGAAGGCGCCAGACAAGAGGCCTCTTCCTCTTCTTCTCGCGTCAATCGCCCCTCATCGACTCCGGTAGCATCTACCTCTTCTGCTACCCTCCCTTCCACATCTCGCGCCACAGCAAGACAGGCTACCCAGGGCAAAGCTCATGCTGAGGGCCGCGCCGAGCAGAACGAAGTAGTGCGCAGGGACGCGGGGGTTGGAGAGGATTATGAAGAGGTAGGCGAGTTCGTAGCAGGCGTCAGCCGCGACTTCGCCGAGGGTTCGGTTTTCGTCACTATGTCAGGCTCCCTGAGGCGCCGGAGATGAATAAGGAAGAGCAGGGTTAGACTGAAGAGGAGGCAATATCTGCAGAATGGGTAGAAGCACAAGAAATACACTTTAGCTTGGGCAGCATATAAGCTGAATATACACCAGAATCAAATACCAGTGCATAGACAAAAGCTCCGTTGTATCTGTAGCAGGGCTCGCATCGCCCTGGCGGCTTACTGTAAGCAATGATGTTCTCTGTACCGCACGAGCATCACCGAGGTGCTGCCCTGGTAGTTTAAAGCGAGTTGTGCGTTTCTGAGCCCCCTTGCCGCTTCTTGAAGGACACTTTTTGACCGTCGCAAAGGCTTCGTGATCGCAGAGTATTCCCTTTGAACCGATTTAAGCGAGGTAGGATGAGACCTCGAGTACCTCTAAATCAATAAAGGTATGAAGTGGTTGTTCAGTTTGGATTTCAGCTTCAGTATGATTAGGGTCCTCCGAGTAAAGTTTAAATAAATCTTCAGGTTTGAGTGGAGGGCTCACACACATAAAGTGCCGTATGCTAGACGAAATCATTTCCCATGTCGCTTTCTAGCAGTGTCTCAGTGCACACGCCCACAGATCAGGAGGAGCTCTTTGAGTGCTGATGTAGATATGGGCAGCTTGCTGCTAGCGGCACGAGCGCGGATATCAGCGATTGCATGAGGTAGTGCACTTCGTAATTTCGCGTGTGGGGTGTCGAGCACGCTAGCTGGAGGCGGTTTCGCAAGTTGTAGTTTTACAAACAGGGCTTATGCGGGGAACGTCACTTTTATTAAGCCAGATGGCTAAGAGAGCCGTACTCAGATGAGGTGATGACACTATGCAGCTCCCTGACAGTAACTCAAGCTGTCCGCTGAATAGGCTTCAGCAGCCAGTCCATCAGAAGCCAGGGTGGTTCCAGCTCTTGGGAAGGTAGCAGCTTCATCCAGCAGTGACCAGGAGTGTTTTGCATATAGTAAGTCGCTGTGTTCGGAGCACTCCCAATGATGGCGGGACTTCGCACTTTAGGTCCTCGTCTGTAATTTGGACGGTACCTCACGCGCAGGAGGTAGATACAGCAGGTATAATACAGCAGGTATATGTGAACATGCGATGAATGTGTGCATCGTTAGAGCAGTATCAAGGGTCGAGTTAGTTTCGACGAGGAATAGGGACCAGTGGGAATTTTCGCATAGGGAAGGAGCCTTGTAGTACGATAGCATACGAAAATACATATCAGGTAGCAATGATCTTGACTTGGTCAGCTTTGCACACACAGCTGTCTTGCATTATTGACGATGTCCGGGTCTGTTCTCTCCCAACTCTCAAAGCCGCCCAAATCCCCAAAGGTTTCCCCTTCGAGTTGGACTTTTCGCCCTCTTCTTTCTTCTTCCTTTCGACCTCTTCTATCTCTTTCTCCTACCAACACCTCACCTCCTCCTCTATCTCCCTGGACACCGAGGACGCTCCCAAGTTTCGCCCGGCCCTGTACCTCAGCTACTCCCTTTGTGGTGCTTTCAGTTCAAGCAAGGCTCATCTCAAGTAGTCTAGTACAGAAAGAAGCATGTCCGTCGATACCGTCCCTGTTCCTGCGCCTGTAGCTGGCGAGACCGGCAAGGTTTCGAGCTCAGCAGCAGACGAGGCTCAACCCACCTCTCCCACTCCGCAGCGCAGCAGTAACAACAACACCAACAACAGTCAAGATGGGCAATTCACATTGCGCGCCCTTATCACCTCGAAAGAAGCTGGTATCATCATTGGCAAAGCGGGCAAGAACGTCGCTGATCTGCGCGAGACGACGGGGTGCAGAGCTGGAGTCTCGAAAGTAGTACCTGGTGTACAAGAGCGCGTCTTGAGCGTTGCTGGTACGCTCGAAGGAGTTGTGAAAGCGTATTCTTCCATCTTGTCGAATATGGCCGATAATCCTTCTGGCCAGACGGACTCTGGTTCCTCAAACGCTGGAATCGCTTCAAACATCACCCTCAAACTCCTAGTTGCGAATGCGATCATGGGAAGCCTGATTGGAAAGGGAGGAGCTACCATCCAAGCTTTACAGACCAAGCATCAGAGCAAGATCCTCACTGTGAAAGAGATGCTTCCAAACTCTACAGATAGAATTGTCTCTGTTGAAGGACCTCTATCAGCTGTGGATGCTACCATCGCTGAGCTTGCCAAGATCGTTTCTGAGCAAGACTCTTCCCGCCTCACGAACCAGATCCCTTATCAGCCCGGTGCGCACGCAGCTGCTACCTCAGCTACGAACGGCGGTCTTGGAGGAAACCAGATGCTAGGAGGCGTAGCTGCCGGAGGTAATTTTACGGGCGTAGGAGGGTTCGCAGCTTTCCCTGGTGGAGCTATTGCCGCAGGTCCCAGATATGGAAACCAGAACAACAGACGCCAGCAACAGAACAACAACAATGGCGTTCAGAGGACTGCTGGGGGTGCCGCTGCTTCACAGGCTGTCCCCACTCCTTCCAACCCCGATCTCCGAACGCAAAACATTTCTATTCCAAGCGATATGGTATGTCTCGTCCTTTCATACAATGCGAAAGTAGTGCTGACCCGCCGCTTTTAATTTTGGCAGGTCGGCTGCATCATCGGCCGTGGAGGTAGCAAGATCAACGAGATCCGCCAGCAGTCTGGAGCCAAGATTTCTATTGCCAAAGATGCTCATGATGAGTCTGGTGAAAGGATGTTTACTATTACTGGATCGTCAGAGGCGCTCGAGAAGGCGCTCTTCTTGCTCTATGGTCAGCTCGAGGGAGAGAAGGAAAAGAGGATCCAGCACCAGCGTCAGGAGGTGGCTTAGATGCCGTCGACAGTATATCTGCTTGACGTAGATCTCTCCTTTCTGCCGTTCTATTCAATCAGAGATGCCGCACGAGGGTCACAACATGCTATCGATCGCTATCTCCCAACCAACCAAACCAAAATCCAAATCAGGAATTGTCGAGACTATCCTTTCCATGGTATGATAGATACTGGTGTTCTACATCCCCACTCCTCTCCTATTCTCTCTTTCTCGCGTATTACTACGCTCTTCCTTCTCCTCTCTGGCCATCGATCTATCTTTTCCGTTACCAAACCACCGTTACTTATAGATACACACCCACTCCCCTTCCCCTAAACTCCCCAAGTTCCCTTTTGACGATATTGTCGGGCGCAAAAGCTAGTATCCTTATTTTTTGTCAGTGTCGTTAGTCTGCCGCTGTACGCCCAAATGCAATGAAAGAAAGTCAAGGGAAAAATGACACAGCACATGCTCTGGATTGTGGACTGATACTGATGCGTTGTGCGTGCCTGGATATGAGGGTGGGACCTGATATCCTGTTGAACAAGGAACCCTGTCGCGAACCAGGGGAGATCGCTGGTGATGAGGTGTTGTCGGGAGCTGTCATTGCGTTTGTCTATGCTACGCCGTATACTCATCGCACACTGCACGTTCTGGCAAGCCTGTCAGGCACAGATGATTCTCCCCAAACCTGCTCGGATTTCCTTCGTTGTAACTGGAGAATCTTCCCACTCTTCACCGCTATGACTGTGTACTACACGCTACATGGCTCCTGCATTTTCCCTGCAATTTCCTCAAAGTACAGTATCGCGTTTGCCACTCTGCCGATTTTCTCGCCCTGGGAGGGAAGGTCGTCGAAGAAAAAACTGGCCCTCAAAGTTGGGAGAGGCAGAGGCAGCTCTCTTCTCTGTTCTTCACCAGAGTAGTCACTCATAAAACACACACAAAACATACACAATGTAAGTAGAAATACAGCTACAATCCATGGACATCGCATCCATCAATCTGGGATGACTGGCTCGGGGGATGGACCTGGGCGAACGAGCGAATCATGCACCGTCAAGGCCGCCTGCTCTGGCTCATGAAAGCGCGAAGAAGGCCAGCAGCACCAGCATCAACCCTCTAGTGATACATCCACATGACGCAGCACCCTCCTGCCCGCCCTCGCCATCCTCCAGCCCCAGTCATCCCGGAAAAACTCTGCACAAGGGGAAGGCCAAAGCTGACGCATTCATGCCTCTTTCGATAACCTTACAACTCACAGGGGTAAAGAGAGTGAGTAGAATTAACACTCCCAAGCTCTGCCAGCAGTATCGCTGACCTGACTCGTTTTTCAGAGGGACACATCAAGTTAGTGGCTGCCGCGATAAGGAACTGCAAGACTGGACAAGCATGCTAACCTCTTCCCTACCTCCTCTTCAGCGTCGTCGTGTATGTCTATCCCGCTTTCAGCCCTTATCTCTCTCGTTCCTGACAGCAGTCTTCCCTCAGCATCGGACACGTAGATTCCGGAAAGTCGACCACCACTGGTCACTTGATCTACAAGTGCGGTGGTATTGACAAGCGTGCGCATACTTTCCCTTCATTCTAAAGCGGCAAACTCGAGGCTAATTTTTTCCGATTTTTCCAGGAACCATCGAGAAGTTCGAGAAGGAAGCCGCCGAGTTGGGCAAGGGTTCCTTCAAGTACGCCTGGGTACTCGACAAGCTCAAGGCCGAGCGAGAGCGTGGTATCACCATCGACATTGCTCTATGGAAGTTCGAGACCCCCAAGTACTACGTCACCGTCATCGATGCCCCAGGTCACCGTGATTTCATCAAGAGTGAGTAGCAGTCTATCACTACGGTATTGATGAAAGACGGTTGCTGATTGCCCCGCTCGTTTGTGTTTTCCCAGACATGATCACAGGTACCTCCCAGGCCGATTGCGCTATTCTCATCATTGCCGCCGGTACTGGTGAGTTCGAGGCCGGTATCTCCAAGGATGGACAGACCCGAGAGCACGCTCTCTTGGCTTTCACCCTCGGTGTACGTCAGCTCATCGTCGCCATCAACAAGATGGACACCACCAAGGTCAGCACACTTTCCATCTACTTTAGCATACTTGCACATTTACTGACAATGTTATGCAGTGGTCCGAGTCCCGATACGAGGAAATCGTAAAGGAAACCTCCAACTTCATCAAGAAGGTCGGATTCAACCCCAAGTCCGTTGCCTTCGTACCCATCTCCGGATGGCACGGAGACAACATGTTGGAGGAGTCCACCAACATGACCTGGTTCAAGGGCTGGAACAAGGAGACCAAGTCTGGTGCTTCCAAGGGAAAGACCCTGCTCGAGGCCATCGACTCCATCGAGCCTCCTTCAAGACCTACCGACAAGCCTCTCCGTCTCCCTCTGCAAGATGTCTACAAGATCGGTGGTATTGGAACGGTGCCCGTCGGACGTGTCGAGACTGGTACCATCAAGGCTGGTATGGTCGTCACTTTCGCTCCTTCTGCCGTGACGACCGAAGTCAAGTCTGTCGAGATGCACCACGAACAGCTCGAGGCCGGTCTCCCAGGTGACAACGTCGGATTCAACGTCAAGAACGTATCCGTCAAGGATATCCGAAGAGGAAACGTCTGCTCAGACTCAAAGAATGACCCTGCAAAGGGAGCTGCTTCTTTCAACGCCCAGGTCATCGTCATCAACCACCCTGGTCAGATCGGAAACGGATACTCACCCGTCCTCGATTGCCACACCGGTAAGCTCGACTTTCTTTTCACTTGCACATTTGATACATGTAACTGACGTATGTCTCTGTTTACCAGCACACATCTCGTGAGGAGTTACAGCAACGATTAGACATCATGCACAATATACTGATATTCATATCTTGCAGATGCCGATTCGACACCCTCCTCGAGAAGATTGACCGAAGATCCGGAAAGTCCATCGAAGATGCCCCCAAGTTCATCAAGTCTGGTGGTAAGTGTAGAAATGTCTTCTGGTCATTAGTATGAGCTAACAGATTTGTAACAGACGCCGCTATCGTCAAGATGGTTCCCACCAAGCCTCTTTGCGTTGAGACCTTCTCCGACTACCCTCCTCTTGGTCGATTCGCCGTCCGTGACATGAGACAAACCGTCGCTGTCGGTGTCATCAAGTCCGTAGAGAAGGAAGAGAAGGCCGGAAAGACGACCAAGGCAGCTGAGAAGGCCCAGAAGAAGAAGTAAACAACTCGACTTTACTATTAATGTCGTTGTTCGCCTCATTTCTCAGCTTCTAAAATATCCAGCGGTCCCCCTCTGTTCTTTCTTCTGCCCCTATGTTGCCTGTCATCACACATTGAAACCTCAAAGGGTGGTGTAGGATCTAGAGATTGTTCTCATTTCATTATAATGCTGCTGTAGAACCTCTTCTTTACACTCATTTCGCTCTGCACTTTCGAAAAGACCAAACTTTCATTCCTCGATGCCTCTGCCTTTACGATCCTTGAAGCAGTACTCAGTACATACAGTCTACATCTTCTACGTCGACACCAGATGGCTCATCCGCCCAGCTTAGGTCTTTTCAGCCTTGGAAACTCGACCTTCATGCCTTCGTCGCTCTTCTTCTGACAAGCTAACTTCAACCAACCTTCCACATGCCGCACTGACTTCCACATTCACCGTGTCTCTACGCCACTGTAGCACTTCTGGGCTGCTACACAACGACAACTTCGACCTCCGGAAAGGACTACACCTAGCTTGTTATCCGCAAAGCTAGCTTCATCTGGTCGCAACAGCATGTAGAGAGCACGTTGGGATGCTACCTAGCTACTCAGCAAGACTAGACGTCGCAATCTTATTCCATGGCAATCCGGCTTCAGAGATCCGCCGACCGGGAGCTGGAGGCGCATAATCACTTCAAGGCAGATAATCATACATTTCTCATTCTTGCACAGTACTTTCTCTGGCTGCAGCTTTCATGGGCTTCTACACCGCTTCCGGCGCAACCTTCTCTACTGCAAGCTTGCCTTTAGATAAGATGCCGAGCAATAGGCACCTCCACAGACACTTTCCGACTATACTGTTTGCACATTTTCTGAAGCTTACCTCAGTCCCGCCCGTAGTGCGCCTCCTGAAAGCTAATACGATCGCCTGCAGCGAACTCATGCTGGCTGACGATTGTCGTGATTCCGGCTATATCTTCCAAGAAAGCTGGTCTGACACCACTATCCCCTGCCTCGCACTAGTATTCCTCCACTGTCGTGGAAGTGGAAGACCAGCGGTTCTTAGCGCGAAACAAAATCTTCCAACCTCCACTTCCGTGACAATGTGCATACAATCTGCACTATAAAAGACGCTTAAAAGGAGCACTCTCTCTTGCTTCTCTTCATAACATTCGATCCACTTCCTTTCCTTGTCTAATCCTTCTAACACACCATACACTCACCCAATACCATGGAGAGCCAGCTTTTCCTCCTTCTTCCAACTCATCTAATGGCATACAAAGCACGGGCTCCAATGACGAAGCCTGCAGTCCTCTCCTCTACGGCTTTGTAAGCAGCATGGGATCTCCTTGTCTCCCGTGGCACCTCGATTCCAGCGACAGATGCCTGCGCATCAAGCGACAACACGGACTTACCAATTTCGAAACGCGCGATGTACGCATGCATGATGCTAGGTGCGTATCGCCCCTTGAAGCAGACATTCAGCTGATCCGATCCACAGGGATTGCCGACCTTGAGCTCGATTACGAGACAAACATGATGGAGCTACATAACGGCGATTATGTCTGCAACGATAAACGGCTTGCCGTCCTCCCAAAGCTCACCCTGACAGGAAGCCTGCTGGGTAAACGGCCCGCCGAATTTCCTTACGCTGCCAGGCACCTTAAAGAACGACAGGCGGCCCTTCTAACACTGTACCCGTTGGCCCAAGATCAGGGTTCAACGCAAGATCAGGATTCCACGCGTCTTCTTCTCAGCTCTCCAAACCTCTCTATCCATCGAACCCTTCTCGACCTAATGAACCTCCCAAGACCTTCAAGACTCTCGAAGGGAGCTTTCGTGCCCTTCGTGAAGACCAGGAACGCTGGCGTGCCGAAGGACGTTACGATGAGGACAGCAACAACATATCCACCGCAAACGACACCACGTCAAATAAGTTAGAGAAGGAGCGAAAGGAGAAAGAGGCCGAGGAGCGAGTCCAGATCACAGAGGAAGCCAAGCAGAGCTTTTTTTGGTCTCGCTGTGAGACCAAACCTACCGTTCGAAGAGGGGTATATCGTAACCGGTAGCAACGCCCTCATAGGTGAGGAGATGGATATTTCACTTCAGCATTTTGGCATGCCGCTAAAATGCACATTTCTACGACAATCGTTGCGCTCTTTACTGCAAACTTTCATAGCCGCCGACTCTATCTTCGGACAGACCGACACAAGGGTACGGGGCTGGATCGAGTACTGCGATGATGTGGATGAAGATGATATGCTCGAGGACACCGAGCCCTTTTGGGTGCTTATGCTGGATTCTCGCGCATGCGCCTTTCTGGCTTCTCAATGGCTGGCGTTCCCGGGTGCTACAGTGACACTCCAACCCGTAGCTCTTCCTCATGATCTGGCAAGCGTAGTTTTGGATGACGAATACCGAGACTACAGCATGCGACCGGCGGATAGGATCACATCCACTTCTGCAAACTCCTTCGAAAAGATCTTAGCGATAGACATCGCCGAAAGGGTTCTGGCTTCCAGCGGTCGCATTGTGCCTACAGACACGGCGTCTGTGTCGACCATGCTTTGCGTCACCTTTTACCTCACCTTCGTCAGTTGCTCAAAGCACGATCATCGCGGCTTTCAAGGCCATTCTGCTCCAAATGCTCAAGGCCACCCCATTGGTACCGTACTACTGATCGCATCAAAGACACGTCAACTACGAGACTGCCGCGGGGTGATCCTATAGAAACGCTCCGCTTCAGCTGGGGACCAAGACAGTGATTGGCGCATCTAAACACGTAAGGAAAGCAAGGAAAGCAATATACCACGTCCCAATCGTATAAGGCTGAAAGGATCAGCCTACAGAACAACAAAAGGAAGCCGCGTCTAAGAAACGAAAGACGGCCAACGACCACACGCTGTCACTCTCACAATTCTACGAGCAATGGAAGCCGCCACAAAACATACAAAGCGACGATAGCTGCGCTTCTGAAAGATGGAAGGACAAACTTGCGATGAAAAAGGCCGTACTTGTCAAAATTGACGCTCAAATTCAAAGCTGTTTAGAGAATCGCAGAGCTCTCTGAATAAATTGAATATGAGAAATTCGGTTGACAGTTCGCCAAGCTCGATTCCATGTCCTTCACTAAAATTGACGAACCAAGCACGCCACATTGCTGTCAAGGGTTTTCCTTCTACGTACTCAATTCAAATCACATTTTCTACTTTACCTTTACAATTGCGCTCCACTGCGCCCAACCCATCCTCTCTCGCCCGCACCTGAGATTCAAGTAAAACACCGATGTACGTGTAATGGCAGGACTCTCACGGGTCGTCTGGCGGAGGAGAAAGCGAAATTCGAGGGCCAATACAAAACTCTCGTTCGCGAGCACCTGAGGAAGCTGCAAGAGACACATAAGGACCACGATAGGAGAATACATAAGGTCCTGGAGGAGGAAGGTGCAGACTACGCAAATGCGTCATATCCAAATCAGCCCACTCCTCGGAATAAACGACTTACTTGCAGTGAGGTAGACACCCGCTCAAGGAGCACCACGACATCATTTGATCGCACTCTTCAAGGAGCTGTTTCGGGAAGGTTCACCTATGGCCAGAGCGAGCAACATCAACATAGACACGGTGTACGACATTTCAGATGCCCGGGAAACCCGTACAGAAGCTCTAGCACGCTCAATGGCAATGGATGCCGAATCAGTTCTTGATGCAATGGCGAATCACTCTCCGGTGACAGCAAGAGGATATACAGTACAGAATGATATCACTTCTATGCGACTAACAAAGTCGAAGCACGCCTTGACCCGCGAGCGAGCAGACATCGCCTCGCTGGCAAAGCATCAGGGCGCTCGCCATCGACATCGATGCGATTCCATTGGTGCTCGTTCGCCGCTTCTTTGCGCTTATGTTGCCTTCTCTCAAGGAGCTGGATCTTGGCGCAGCATTCGATGCTGCTCTGGCAGAGCTTACTGACTTTCCCTTCCCTTCTGTCGAGACTCTGAAACTCCGAGACGCACGACTACCTAGCTTTGGACGAAACACAGTATCAAATCTCACAAGTCTCCACCTATTTGACACCGTGACGCCTCTCATGGCTATAAGCGCCCCGGTTCTCCCGAATCTCAAGCGCCTAACGATTTGGAACTCTTGTTTTGACGAGCAGACAGTAAAATGTGTGGAAGCCTTGGCTATAGCCTCGCTGGACGTGTTATCCTTGGACATAGGAGCGGAAGGTGGATTGGTCACCCCCGACCGAGATCGGGATCCCGCTATTATCATCGAGCGGATGCTGCATGGCTTTCGTGGCCAACTGGTTGGATTCGGCCTGTCTGGATGCCTCTCTGCTACCCTGATCGATGCCAGTCTCCTCCAATATCTGGGCACCGTTAAAACCCTCACCCTTGGCGGGCTCTTCGCTGGAGGCCTCAGTCTCCTGCTCGGTCGTTTGCATGCATCCATGCCGCTGCTTGAGCACCTCTTTATCTTCTACGAGATTCAGCTTCCTGCCTGGGATATGCTGACTGCCTTCCAACAACTGGCAACACCATCTGAATACTCATCATGGAACGAGATTATAAGCCAAACCACCAGGTATACGATCAAGCTGAGCGCTGAAGACATATCGTACTGGTTCCGAGCGCACCGCTGGGAGACTTTTCTATCGCTCCAATTCAGCGATTCGTCGAGTTCGCGACGCAAGAGTATGACATCGGCCTCATCAATTTGGACAGGATCTCAGGCGGCATCGCCAGGCGCAGCGGGGACACTGAACTCTTGCTGATGCAGGTTGCAAATCAAGTACAAGCAAGTTCGATACGTCCGACAGATAAGCATGATCTTTCTCAATTTACTCTTTGACCGGCTAAAAGTCTTCATTCTCAGGGCCCTGAATGACAGGCACTTCTCCACGAATCGACAACATCAATAATCAATCAAACGTAATCTTCTTCGCCTTGATATTCGGGTCGATCTCTCTATAATGGTCTCCGTAAGCAGCATGCGCCTTCTTTTTGATCGTGCCTCCGAACGCAGCAAGCGCTTCTGGGACTTCTTGCCCTGCATCGCGTAGAACACGCTGCAGTTCTCCTGCAAGATGTTTCTCGTCCTCTGTGAAGAAGGTCACGCTGCGGCCTTCGCGACCCGCACGACCTGTTCGTCCGATACGATGGACATAGTCTTCCACGAGCAGCGGGAAGGTGTAGTTGACTGCAAGTAAGAGAATCAGTAGGGGCCCAGAGAAACGCTGTTCAATAGGACGCACCGACTAGCTCGACTTTGGGAATATCCAGCCCACGCGCAGCTACATCCGTAGCGACTAGCACGCCTGTAATACCCTGACGGAAGTCCTCTAGTGCTTTTGTTCGCTTGTCCTGCGATAGATCTCCTTGAATGCATCCCACTTCGTACCCTTGTCTCTCTAGCCAAGTAGCCACACGAGCAGCTTCTTTCTTGTATAATGCGAAGACAAGCACCTTCTCCCTCTGGGCACCTTTTCCAGTAGGCTGCTTGCCATATCGAGGAGAGGGGTAGCCTTCTGCCCTCATGACATCTAGCAATTTGCCATCCTTCTGTCTTCCGTCTTGCAGCACGATTACGCTCTGCTTGACGCTTGTATTTGCGCTCAGCTCATCAGAACCAACGATAATCCTGATTGGATCAACCATGAAGTCGTTCGCCAATCTTCTAACGGAAACGGGCCAAGTCGCAGAAAACATGGAGGTGATACGTCCTTCTGATCCAGCTGCTGAAGGCTTGCATTGGCTTATAATGTTACGAATATCGTTCTCGAATCCTTTGTCGAGCATTCTGTCTGCTTCGTCCAAGACCAGCCATTGGACATTACTCAAATCCAAGCTTCCGTCTGAAGCGAGATCGAGGAGCCGACCAGGTGTGCCTACTACGATACGAGGCCTCTTTTGCAACAAACGAACTTGCTCTTGCTTTGAAGCACCGCCGTACAAGCATACGATGCCTAGACCGAGCGTTTCGCTAATGTGGCCAAGATTTGTTTGTGTCTGCATGGCCAATTCTCGCGTAGGTGCTACTACAAGGGCATTGACGGTGCTTTTGAGGGATGTAGGAAGGTTGAGAATATGATGAAGGATGGGTACGCCGAAAGCGAGGGTCTTGCCGGATCTACATGAAAAGCTGGTCAGTACGGGTTTGCGCTCGATGGGTATCTTCCGCCTACCCGGTCGCGGCTATCGCTACACAGTCCCTAGGACGATCTTTATTTGCAGCACCAAGCTGTATGCCCCAAGAAGCACTCTGCACGATAGTAGGTTTGGCAAAGGCGCTCAACCCAGCTTTTATGCCCGACGCGATGGGTAGAGCATCGAAGGAGAGGAAAGGAGGGAAGTTGTTGGCTGAACCTTCTGGTTCGTACGTCAATTCAGATTCCTTGATGAATGCTGCCACTTCTTTTGACGAAGCTGCTGACGAGGAGGTGCTGGTATGGCCGTTGCTGACTGGGACTGCTTGCTCTTGCTGTTTTGCAGCATTTCCAAAGGCACCTTTCACATTCTTCTTGCGCTTCTTCTTGTCTGGCTTCTCCTCGCCGTTCTCAGTAGGGGAAGGCTCGGCAGCTGTAGCACCGTTTCCAACGACTGTAGCGTCATCGCCGTCATTCTTCTTTGCTTTCTTCTGTTTCTTGTCCTTTTTGACTTCCTCAGCATCCTGGTTCTCGGTGCTCTCTTCGAGCTTGCGTTTCTTGAGTTTCTTTTCCTTCTTCAATCGCTTTCTCTCAGCTTCAGCGTCTGCGTCGTCTCCATTGCCTTTTGCTTCTGGCTGTACCGATGTTGATGTCGATGTCGATGCTTCAGCGCCAGATTGCTCTGCGGCCAGCTTCTTCAACCGTTTCTGCTCGCGCTTTGCAGCTTTTGCGGCGGCCTTCTGTGCTTCATCTTCTTGCGACATGGTCAATGGCTGGTATTGAGTGGTAGGAGCAGAGTCAACCTGCAAACATCCAAAGTCACTGCAAATCCTGCAATCTGGCCCCTATACAAAAGTCACGTGCAGGACCAGGCAGTGTCAGTGTAATATTGCCAAAGAAGCAGCAGCAGCAGCGAGCTCATGATAGTAGCCTCATCCAGACAGCAATGCACTCATCACACCGTCTCCTGTGGTTAAGCCAAGTCGAACGAAGAGATTTGGACTACTTCTTGGTCTTACAGCAATCTGAGCAGCATGGGGATAACCGAACAGATCAAGAACAAGCTGCATTCACACTCACATGACAAGTAGGTGCTCAAAACATGTAGATGCCAGGATCAGGCTGACGCCCTGTTCGCTAGATCCCAAGACCGCCCCGATGACAGTGACATCCAAGCGGCTCTGCAGCACGAAGCGAAGTCTCAAACTATCAAAGAGCCAGAAGCTGGAGCTGGAGCTGGAGCTGGCGTTGCTATCGAGTCCTTTGGCGGCGGACCACGCTTCGACAATTCAGGACCTGGTCCACAAGTTCAAGACTTTCATGGAAGCGACGCACAGCCCCAGAATCCGGTTGTAAGTCTACCGCAGTCGATGAATTGGGAGAAGAACTGATCCGCGAGCGTACAGGGCGCGAGGACAGACTTTGGGCGCATGGAAGGAGGAATGAACGAAGACCTGCCTACGGATAGGAGGTCGACCCCATAGATGTATTTCGTTCTCTATACAAACTACTTCCAACTGTGTAGCATAGTAACGCTGGAAATAATGAAGGACAATTTAAATGGATGCCGTGAGACTAGCTTGCTCGCCAGGAAATATGCTTTTCCTGGTACCCGAAGCGCTATCTGGGCTATCGGTCACTGTCGGTATGTCTTCGCTTGCTTTCATGCGATTCCGAGCCAGTGACAATGGATTTATCACAATGGGATGCGATGTAAGGAAAGGTAGGTTGTAGTGTCGTAGTAGTGGAAGAAATACTCCGCAGCATTACCCGAAGTATATCAGGAAACAGTAGCATGAATGCCAACAATCTCGTCCAGCGAAATCGGAAAAAGTGGTTTATCATATCACGGTACGATGAGCTGTGATCTGGGTGGTGATTTGTGCCTTCTTTGACCATTGTTTGTCGCCTCATAGCTATCGCATGCCCATGATAGCGATTCGGAGATGGTGAATCTAAGTGACAGGGAATCCGTATGCTCTGCTTCCGTCGTGAGAAGGGGGATCGGAGGGCGAGTGTATGAGCAGAGAACCTTTTATCTAGCTCCTTCTGTATCAATAAAGAAGGAGGGAGCCTCTCCTTCTGGCTGCGGCTCTTCTTGCTTGTTCCTTTTAGCGCGTTTCTTTTTCTCCCTCTTCTTGAGCAATCTGACTTCTTTCTCATCTTCTTTCAATTTACGTTTCGCAGCACGCTTTTCTGAACCTGTGATGAGGTTCGCCTGCATTTCTGCAAGCGACATGGAGGGAGGATGGAAGTCTGGACTCTCGGCAGCTTGTTCTAGCAACTCAGGGAGGAGGTCAATGTCGATTTTACTTTTTCTCTTCTTCTTGCTCTTCGCAGCTATACTGGAGGACTCGGCGCTTGAATCCTGCTCTGAAGTCTGAGGACGTTGTTTGCCTTTGTTGCCGGCAGCCGCGCGTTCATGCTGCATCTCTGCAAATGTCGCGAGTCGTCTGTACTCTTCTCTAGCTCGCTTGCGGCGCTCTACGCGGTCTTTGAGCTTGTCCTTCTTGTCCCCTTCGCGTCCTTTCCTCGAGAGTTTCGACATCTTGAACCGCTTCTTGTCTTTACGGCTTGCATCTTGTACATTGAGTGATACATAGTCTGTGTTGGTTTCAAACGACATCGTTTACTTTCTTTCCTCAAAGAAATGGTTGGAGCGAATGAAAGAGCCGTCTGTCGCTTCAGCTTAATCACCTCGAACATGTCCGACTACATGGCGCAGGCAAGCTACGCCGTCTTGAATCTGCAAGGAATGGACTGATCCTAACGCGTAACCTGAACCGTCCCAGGCCTCTGCCTATGCCTCCATGAAGCCCTATACTCCCCTCCTCTCAGACTCTCTCGCTTCCACTGCTGCAGTCACGCTGGTCGGGCTAGGCTTCCTACTGAGCTTCGTATTCTCGACGTATGACTCTGGATCCCTGAGTTGCTGCGTTGATACATCGGCTGAGCCGTTTTGACTGACCAGACTGCCCAAGAAGACTGTACCTCTGCCTGAATTGGGCGTGGCCCTCATCGCAAGCGCACTCCTGGGGTTAGGGACTGTAGCGACATTCTGCTGGATGGGCGTGTCCGTTTGACCGTAGGGAATCTGCAGGTGAGTTGCCGATACAGCCAAGGCGAGATCAAGGAAACTAATATGGACATTCCAGAGGATATTTGTGATTGTTGTGACATGTAGCAAAGACAGGGCTTTCCTTACAAACGCATGCATTCTGAAGGAGGGATTGGCTGAATTTCCTGAACAATTACGACAACAAGAAAGCTAAAGCGACTTCTAGATCCGACCTTCCGATGACACAGACATAAAGAAGATCCCTAACACACAAAGAAGCCCGAATCGTCGTCTGCCGGCGGCCGCTGGAGATAGAAGCGCTCTATCGCCCATGAGAATGCAGAAAAGGACGCCCCCGCCCATAGTATGGATCGTACACCATTCTTCCTCGCAAGTAGACCGCCCGCTAAGAACCCTCCCGCCATAGCAGACTCGATGTCCTTTTTCCCGCGATACTGCGCGCAAACAGCATGTTTCAGCTAGTGGACCCTACAATTCCGGACCAAGATGGCAGCTTACAGTCTCCACTAAGCATTCACAGACAGCGTACGCGCCTCCTACAGCCCCGAAGCCTTTGCCCTGCCTGACCGCACTCTGCCAACCGTCTTTCATAGCTTTCTTGTACGAGACTTCCTTGCCGTCCAATGTCCGTCCGAAGGGAGTATCATACGCCATTCCAAACGAGAAGAGCGAGAGAAGTATACCAAACCCGAAGCCTTTAAGCATTTTTTTGAATGAACTAAATTAGGGGGTGAACATATGAAGGAGATTGGTAGATCCTGGTCGCACCGACTACGCCTGATAGTACGCCTTTCGCAACGCAGCTTTCCATCCCAGCAGTCACCCAGCGCTGTTGCTTCAGCTTGTAGAGCTCTGCCTTTTTCTCGTCGACAGTTGCGCCTGGCCAGCATCCTGGCGCGATGACGGGCGCAATGAGCGGATGCGCTTGCATAGCGAACCGACTTGTGATCCTTGAACGAGCTTGAGTGGAATTTCCGAAGAATTGCGTTCTTGTCGAAAGAAAGTCGCGGCTTGTCGTTTCTTCGACCCGAAAAGCGCCTGAATTATGCTGGCAAGACGAGCATGTATACCTCTGACGAGCATGCAACCTGCAAGATCCATGTCCCTATGCTGCCCTAATCTCCCATATGCACCTCATTATGCTGGACCATCATCGCGACGTCGCAGAAGCCGGAGCTATGCCTCAGAAGCAGCTGGCATGTCCAGAGCCTTCTTTCAGAACATTCAGAAGCCTCCCCGGTCACCTACAAGTCAAGCTCAGCATCCCGAACAGCCATCAAAGATCGACAATAGCATCGATGCTTTGCTAGCCGATTTCCATCTTGCGATACAGCAGCAGAAAGATGACATAGCATGTGCATCTATCCCGGAACTCTATGACCAACTCGCAAAGAACGCCAGTAAGGTCCTTGATCAAGAACTGCCGTATGAAGACACGCCTGGATCAGAACGGCAGATAAAATGCGAGACGAGCGTGTCGAGCTGGCTGGACAGCTGTAATCTTGCACAGAGTCGGTGGGACGGACGAAAAGTGCAGGACATAGAAGATGATGGACTGGCTCTCGTCGCGCATGTCGCGTCGGCTGAAGAACCGGTTATGAATTGGTCACTTGGCTTCCTTATCAGAACAACAGATGGAACGCATTTCGCCGTCTCATGTAGTCATACTCTAGAATCTGTAGGTAGCCATGCACTTGGTCAAATGCAATCTACTGAGATGAAAATTGGACGTCAGGCCGCACATCATTGCCGCTCGCGCATGCCTACAAGCTCATCTACGTTTATAACTACAAGAAGTGGCCACGTGTATCCTGTAGCATCACTCAGCACTTCACTCCCTCTTCACGACATCGCGATATACGCGCTCTCCAGCAAACCATGCAACATAGCTTCAGCTGCAAACGCACCATCATTACGTTCTTTGCCAATAGGCCTGTATCCTGCAGCGGTCGGTGCAAAACAATCCATCTTCCTAGCGGGAAACGATGAGTGGAAGCAATGTAGAGTCGTAGGGTACAAAGATCCGCGAGGCAACGATGTAGAGGTGAGCAATACTCTCTAAAGCACACGTACACAAGCAAGTAACGCATTGTTCCAGCCTGGTACCTACGATGAACTCAATAGCCTGTCGATAGACGTCCTTCCTGTTTCTGGCTCTTCAGGCGGACCTCTAGTATCAGAAGCTGGCGCAGTCACAGGCCTTGTACGAGGTTCAAGACTAGCATACGGAGATAAGAGGAGTGTCGGGTTCGCGACGCCCGCGGAGAAGATATTCGAGTTGTTCCAACTGCCTGGCCTGGGGAAGAAAGCAGGACCTGCCGCTAGTGGATTTGTACATCATTATTAGATTGTGATAAGCATAGAGGTTAGGTCGGAAAAATAGAGTAATGCATTGCAGTGTAGCATAGAACGAAGCCAAATCCAAACTCAACCTAGTCTAATCTGATGGTACAAAGTCACGTAAAGTCGCATATTCCAAAGAACAGCTGGATCCCTCTAAATGCAAATGCTTGGATCGGTTTGCAGAAGAAGACGCCAGAGTGGTTCGCACGCTTCTCGCATAGAAAAAGCCTCTTATGATTCGGCGCTCGCTTGTCTAGATCAAGCCTGTTGCTTCTGCTGAAGATGCTTAAGCTTCTGGCTCAGACTTCTGACAAGCTGAGCAGATCCTTCCTCGCGGGGCCTAGCATGCATGAATCAGCATCTATTGAACAGCATTACGCGTGCCGAGCCACCACTCACTTTGCTTCAGGAGTCTTTGCACCAGCTGCCTTCATGCTAGCCCTCGTCACATACTCTGGGTCTGGGAGGTCTAGTTTGTCCATGACTTCTGCGAGCTCTTGGGCGTCCCTTTCCTTCTGCGCCGCGTCTCTAGCGTTTCCCTCTTGCAGATACTCAGGCTCGGGCAGGTCGAGCTTGTCAAGTTGGTCCGCCAGGTCGTCCGACTGCGACGTGTCTCCAAAACGCGGTACAGAGTTTGTACCTGGACTCGCAGCGGGCCCTAGATAGGGTGAACTTGGGATGGACTTGACGAAAGGTGTGCTGTCGAGGTCTCCTGCGCTCAGTAGATTTGGGTTGAGCGTTGTTGGGCGAGTAGCCTCGTTCAGGCGGGAAGGGTCAGGTAGCTCCATTTCAGACAGATCCTTGCTGTAAAGACCGCGAGAACGGCGTTTCCATCAGCCTGTTTCACCTACTTTCGCGGCTCTGCGCTGAAAATGCACACCTCTGGTTGCTGGCTCGCCTGCTTTGCGCTGACCTCTTCGATGAAGGCGCGGCCTCGCCTGGGCAGAGGGCAGCGTTGGGCGACAAGCTCGAGCTCGCTTCGATGGTGCTGACCATGTCTGAACGATAGGAACGTGCGAAAGGTCAAGTTTCAGATGAGAACAAGACAAATCGGTTGAGGCAGGGTTGAAAGGGTAGGAACGCTAAAGTGAGCGTTTTCTGATCTACAACAACATTTCCTTCTGATGTGTAAACACCGTCTATCTGGATCAAGCACGCGTCGGCGTCCGCGTCAGCTCGCTGGCTTCCTCCAGGCTATTCCCTCGTAAAAGCTGTTCCCCTTCAACCGTGTCTACTTGAGGCGTATCCGCTGTGATACGCGTACAAGCGAACGCAAGACCTGCTGCCCATATCCCAAGTACTAGCCATACACTCTTGCTGGCTAGGTAACCCTTGTCGAGCGTAAGCGCCAGTAAAGACGGTCCTATAGCGGCGCCAAGTCCGCCGCCCTGCATGATCTTGGTCAGCACTTCATACCACAAATCGACGATTAGCTACCTACCACATTCGCTAGTATTTCGTCAGCAGCACAGGTCTTTGCGAGGTTTTCCGGCGTAGACCGCTTCGCGATAATTTGCTCGCAAGCGAGATACATAGGCGTGATGAGCGCCGACATGCAGAACGCCAGTATGAGACCGGTGAAGAGAATAGCTCTGCTCGCGCCTGCCTGAGCCAGTACTTGTAATAAAAAGTATAGAGCCAGCAGAACAGGCCAAAGAAAAGAGCAAAGCAGGGCCTTTTCCGGTCCAAAAGCTCGGGCGAAGCGAGGATAGAATACGAAGAGCCAGATGGACGAGAATAGTGGCCTGAGCACAAGAAAAGCGCTTGTTTCGCGGGTTGATAGGCCCATTCCTCCTAGATCGCGAGAGGTATAATAGAGGATAATCTCGATTTGAGCGTACGCATTACTCAATAGCTGAAACACTTAGACGTTAGCCTGGTAGTAGTACTCTAGTCAGCTTGACTCACCACAGACGCAAACCATATGCTGAGTATATAGACGGACCGCCTATTCAGAAAGCTAATCTGCGCAATAGCTGGTCGCTGCTGCATGAGGCTTTGCAGCGATGACCGCTTGTTTATCTTGCTGCTCATAGTAGGAGGACGTGTCTCTTTCATGAAAAAGAAGCCGATGACAGCTGTGCTTAGAGGAACCAATGTCGCCTAAAAACAGATATTAGCTGGGTATGTTAAGCAGTATCGGATCAGACGCACCACGACACACGGTAAAGCGTACGCGTATCTATCGAATAGTCCGCCCTGCAGCCAGGTGAACATTCCAGCAGGCTTCACGAAGATGCCCCCGAGAGCTGGACTGCATCGACTATTTAGCTAAAAGGGTCGGCAGAAGAAAAGCTTACGTACGCTGTGACCAGACCGAAAGAGAACCCGAATGAGCTCATAGCAAAGAAGACGGGTCTTGTCTTCTCATCCGAGATTTCGACAAGGTGTGTCTTCAAAGCTGGCGGTACAAAGGCAGCACAGAAGCCCAGGAGGCCTCTCATGAGGAGCAGAGTAGGGAAGGATGTACGAAAGGGAAAGCACATGCTCCAGACAGACGCCGCGACCAGTCCAAAGAGAATCGTGGGCTTGCGTCCAAACCGGTCACTCGACCAGGTTGCGGGAAGGACTCCAAGGACGACACAGAAGGAGAATACGCTTTGTAGCCAGCCAGTATACATCCCGACATGGACTGAGTCGGCGATGGACAGGTCGATGAGAAAAGGCGCTATCCTGCAGGACGAGACATCGCGACACATCGGTCAGCTTGCGTTTTCTTGAGCTTTCGCAGGCTTCAATGCACCATGGCAGTATCACAAAGTCCAGAAGAGGCTGTCGCAACCAGGGAAAACCGACGCAAGTCAGTCCAGACAGCTCTTGCAGCAGGTCGGCCGCTTCTTCGTGTAAACACACCGGAGAAGCGCGAGCCAGACAGACCAGCAAGTAGGCAGAGCGCAGTTCGCTCATCGTGTCGTCGTGGCTAGGTATAGAAGCAGACCGCCATGTCCGACATCCGATATGGACTTGCGAAGGCAAGCAGGATGACAAATGCAGAAATGAAAGTCGCAATAGTATCATTTCGCATAACATCATAGGGAAGGGTGTTACTAGGTACAACGGATCCGTCTTCATTATATCGTTTATTCGCTAAAAAGGTCGTTCTTGTTTGTTGTTGTTTGATAACGTAACTCAATCTTTCCATACAGCCTTGAATTCTGGAGTCTGCTGTAGTCACAACTTTCGAGATGGGCTGCAAGATGTACGCAAGACACCTCGCGTTTGACGTGACTGCGGCTAGATCGCTTAATCGCTGCCAGCGATGAGGGGAGCTCGCTCGCCATCATCGGCCAAAGATGGGCTTCTAGCAGTGAAGAAAGCAGCCTTGAGGATAGCAAGGAGAGAGATGATGAAGCCGGTCAGGGCGAACCAGTGGATAACCTTAGGGTGGGGCTGGTCTAAAACGCAGAACGGAATCGATGTAAGCTGGGAAACAAAGAAAAAGGAAATTATCATGCTTACTGGTGTAGACGCCGAGCAACATCCACGCAATGACGGCTGCACCGGCCATGTCGCCCTTCTGCGACTGGAAAGCGTAACCGACTGCGGTGAAACTGAGGAAACCGATGAGGATGACCACCAAAGCTTTCGTTCCAAGAGTAGCCTGTGAGCCTTCGATATTAGACGTCTTCGTATTCCAGCAGTGTAGAGTCACTTACGGCGTGGGTGTGCTTGTCCTGGCTGAAGGCTACAGTTCCGCTAAGGCAGACCAGGAAGACAGAGTATGCGTGCCAGAGAGCTACGATGCCCCTAGCATCAGTAGGTGTTCCATGAAATTATTTCTCCTTCTCGAGTACTCACAGAAAGGTAGGCTGACAAACAGTGCCTGTCCGGTAGTCTTGGGAGGGAATCGGTTCTTCATATCCCAGTAGACAGTCGAGATGACCAATGCGAGTACGCCGACGATGGCAAAGGCAATCTGTGTCCAAATTTCAGTTTCGTTTGCTTTGCACGTTCAGCAAATTCCGTCATCGTAGACTGACGATGTAGTGTCCACGGTGGTAGAAGGATGCCCATAGACCGTTCAATACACCGATGATGGCGAATCTGAAGCCGATGCCCTCGATGACAGACTCGAGTCCCGCATCAGTGAATTGGAAGACGACGGTTCCGAGTAGCAGGGCGTTGATGAGGGTCCAGACGTAGAATGCATATCGAGCAGGAGTGAGGTAGGAGATCTTCTCGTGTGCGCCAGGCTGTGATTATAGTCGCTTGTCAGCTTTTACAGAATACAATGGGTCCCGCATATTTCGTTCGAACGCACGTAGGCGACAGAGTAGATATTTGAGCCGAAGAAGAAGACCTATAGCAGCTGGATGTTAGACGTTACAGCAATACTCAGGCTCATGATCGCAAACGTACGAAAACGAGCTGCGAAAAAGCAAAGGCAGAAATCAGCAGAGCGTTGACTGACGTCGACGGACAAACATGGCCGGGCGAGCTGGCTCCTTGAAGCGGGAGCGTCAAGCGAGGTCTACTCACGACATTGAGAATCTTGAGAGGCAATCTCTGGGTCATCGTTGAAGGAGCCATGACTGCTGGAATCAAGAAGTCGAGTTGGGGAGACGCAGAGAGCACAAGAGATGACAGCCGATGTTTGGAGGTGTCCCGATATTTGTCGGAGGCGAGCAAGTACGCGTTACATGCACGTCAGCTTACAGCTTAATACAACATCGATAACGAACCACCCGCTCGCAAAGTCTCTCGCGTCAGTCTGAAGAATTAGCGTGTTCCAGGATGTCTGGGGGAAGAGGATGGATGCGAGCGATAACAACGTAGGTAGAGATACTACGCGTACAACTACCGCAGCAGTGCAGTCATGAAAGGAACAGGCGAGGGGTGAAACGGGAGATGGGAGGATCAAGGGAAATTGCATGTTAGCTGACCTTCAGCACGGTCTCAGAGGTTCTCCGTTCCATCCTCGAAGAATCGTCCGTCGATCATTGAGCACCCAGAACTCACCTCGTAGATTACTGCTGGCAGAGTTTTGTGCGAGCAGCTGTCGCATCACCGCAGTGGCCTCATCAATGCTGTATTGAGGTTTAACTGACATGTTATCGGGAGTGGGCGAGCTACTCCAGGTCAGTTCGCCATTCTGACGTAGCCTGTATGTGTAGTCTACCTAGAAGTTGGCATATCAGTCATGCTTTGAAGGGCGCTGCAACGCTTCTTTCTAGCTCAGTGTATCGTGTGAGCGTACACTCTGAAGCCTTATAACGGACATGGTTATCCCCGTAGAGTCGGACGATTGCCAGCCCCGTTTTAGGGTCAACCAGGTACATGGCGCGCTGCGAATAGCTTTGCGCTTGGCGAGCGGCTTCCAAAAGCTCGTTGTGGAATGCTCGGACAATACTAGGCATAGAGATGCGCTGTCCCGAGCAAGACACTTCAGTCCCTGCGTTATTTGGCAGAATGAGAGTCTTGAACTGTGTTGCAGGTGGATTAGCTGGTGTCAGACAGTCATAAAGTGAGGCCTCACTTTCTTCCAGACCAGTGTATCCTCCCAGTGTCCGCGAGTGCGAGGCATCTGATGTTTGACTTGGGTGGATTGCGAATCTCCGATAGTGGGGCTCAGGTAGCTGGGCTTTAGAGTGAAGTTGTTAGCAGAAGAGGCGGATGAGGAGGTAGGATGAAGAGCTGCTCAGCTAGCGTCCTAAATAGTAAGCAAGTAGGAGGCTGTGAATGGTGGCAGAAAAGCGCTACTTTGATAGGGAATTGAAAGGATGGACAGTGCTTTGATCGAGTGCGGCTTGCTAAATTTGGTGGTGCATGTATTCTCTTTGCATGTCTTACGCTGAAGCCTTTAGACAAGGTTTACGCCAATACGCGGTAGCCGGACATTCTGCGATGGCGGGACCCAAGAGTATGTCCTGAATCATCTCAGAGACCGACCGAGAACTCCATAGCCATCTATAGTAGCCGGAACAACGCTTAGCATCCAGACGAAGTCCCGAAAATATACCTCATTTGCCTAATGCTTCTCTCCCGCTTTGCGAATAGCCCAAGTGAGCTCGTACGTCGCCAACGCATCTTCATAGGAGCAGAACGGTTTGTTCTCTACCAAGCCATCGATCTGGGTTTGGAAAGGATCGTCGCCTTGAAAGACGAGATGCTCCGTAGTGTTGCTCTCAGGACTCGTTATGGCCAGCTTTGGGGCGTCCGTGTACATCTCGCTGAGCTTGAAGACATATCCGTCTGCGAGAACTTCGAACTGTTTGACCCGTATTCAGCTGCTCTTCTGGCTACCAGTGTGCAAACGGGCTCACCACCGTATCGTAGGTATTCTTATGCAGGGCGATGACATGAATCACGCTGCCTACTGCACCGCTCACATACTTCCATATGGAATTGGTGTACCGCGGCACTCTAGAGTCTTCCGGTATCGTATTTTCGTCGAAAGAAAGGGCGGAGAGCTTGCCAGGCTTTTCGTGATGTTCGACTGTATGCGTAAAGACGCTGTCCAATCGAGGTTTACCACCAAAGGCTAGTGAGAGGGATATGAGATGGGTAGCCTGCTCGACAATGGCTGTAAATCAACCTGCTTCAGTGATAAGAAGCGTTGAGATAGACGACGCGGCCCACGTCCACAGCTCTTGTGCTTGTTCCACCATGCCTGCTTGGCAGCGTGGCCGTAGGCCATGTAGTATCTAGCTTGTGTCCCCGTAATTGTCAGGTTCTTCTCGGCTATGATCCTCCGCATCATCTCGACGGCTTTGAGCGCTCGCATCATATACCCTACTCCGACTATGGCACCAGATTGCTTGTATGCATCAAGCACGGTACCTAGACCCAATTCTACAGCTGGATCCGCCGCTGAGACGGGTTTCTCGACGAGCCATCGCTTGCATCGTGGGAAGGATTGCAGAAGTCGAAGATCAAGATTCGTAGAGGGTGTAGTACCGCCTCGGAAGTGTGGTGGGCAGCCGTTGATAATCAAAGAAACAGGGAGGGAAGAACTTAGAGCTTCTGAAGCTTCTTCAGGAGTGGTCCAGTATCGGCACGCATCATATCCAGGTATCCCAGCTTGCTGCTTCAACGCGACTTGTGCCTTCGAGCGACTTGTGTCTGGATCGATCAAACCCAGAATCCTCAACGATGATCCGAATCTTTTCTCCAATCGTAGCGAGTGTGACCATGGTCCTTCTGGAGATCCAAAGTTGATTTCGCCTGCGGCAATTTCCCAAGAATTCGAAGGTGTCGGTCAGAGACTGATAACGAGATCAAACGAGCATGAAGGTTCTGGCTGGTCTACCTGCACCGACGTAGATGACTGTGAAGTACTCGACACCGTTCACGTCTTGCTGCATGTTGGTCGCGACAAGAGAAGAGCGCTGCGTACCGGCGTCATAGCTCCGACTTCACCTGTGCAGGCTGCTCCAGAATCAATTCTTTCGCGAGATTATGTCAAGCAGAAAGAAATATGGTGCTGATACGAGTCATCATGTCCACTTCGCAACGAGAAGGTTCCTCTGGTATTGGCAGAGCCAAACTCTTCCGTACATGGCCTTCACTTTCTGATCTTCTTACCTTGCCTGAACATTTGTCCTACTTCCTAATTATTCTCTGTATATCTTTTTCTGGCCTGCGTGGAAAGGCTGGATCGTTCTACATTGTCAGGCGAGCCAGTCTCACATTGGCTCATGAGAGGACGGCTGTGCTTCTCTAAGAGCAAGCATTAAGGAGGTTTGGTGATTGACGCGGTGCATACACGGTATGACTGAAGCTGTTTTGAACTCCCTCGTGATATGGTGTGCCTCTTTCATTAAAATATCTTCCAGCGACGCGTAGCAGGTCAAGCGTATTCGACCAAGTCCGCCTTCGGAAGCGTTGTGCGACTGCTTATGCACATCAACACCGCGATAAAGCTCATTGAAGGCCTCCAGATATTCTCAATCACTTAGGAACCTCAGCTGCATGGCGACAACTGATATACTTGATTCTCGACTCGAGAAGGGGAGGGGAGCGTACGACGAGGAATGCATACATACGCTTCGCTACACATCATGCACCCAGAGAAAGTCGGCGCAGCTCAACAATATATGAGCTTAAGTATTTTGGCGAGGGTGTCAAGACACAAACTGCTATTGACAGTCGCACTCTTGACACAGCTTGTTGGAGTATGCTGTAAGGATACTGCACACATGGTCTGCAAGCAGAGAGCCATCCCGCGTATTGACTTTTTTCATGCGCAACCCCGGATCTCAGAGTTTAGTTGGGACAGTCGCACCGCCATTGTATGCATTGTTGTACTATCTGTACCTCGTACAACTGCATCGATCTGCGCAGGCTGTGCAATGATGCCCTTCTTGACGTGTTTCTGAGAGTCAGCCTTTGTCTTCCCCCCAATCAATCAGTATAGGCAAGATGGCTCCTCAGCAGCAGCAGAAGAAGAAGCGCGTCCTCGTCGTCGGCGCTGGCGCAGCCGCGCAAGTTTTTCAACAGGATTCTTAACCCTTTTCTTCGCCGGGTGCTCCGCCTCCCCTATCAATCACTCATACCTCCTCTATACATCGAGACCGGCCTAGACGACGTGCAGCACCGATGGGTCAAGCAAAGCATCGCGTTTTTGGCCGCTGCCCAGTACCTCCCTCTTACACATCCAGCTCGACGAGCTCTGCAAGACTCTATTTCTCTTCAGTCTAGTCGAAAGGGATGCGTATACAAGCTGCGCGAAATCCTCCGCACATTTTCCTTCACGGAGAACCTCCAGGAGGGTGGAATTGGGTTCGATTGGGTCTCTCGCGCGACAGACGCGACTACTTCTCACTTCACACATATCCTGCATCGCGAGATGAGCCTGAAGAAGCTTGCTCCCTACTRCCATACGACAAGCCGTACTTCTCACCCTCAATCTTACCTCAAACACCCCGATCAGCAAGGTCGCTTTGCTTTGACCCTCTTCAGGACTGGTCATTCCCATCTTCGTTACCGCACAAGTATACAAGACAAACGAACAGAAGGAACAGTACGGGATCAGTCATGCCGTTACTGCAAGCAAGATCGGGAAGACGAGATGCACGCGTTTTTTGACTGTAGGAGTCCCGAAGTCTGGCCAACGCTTATTCAGTTCCACCGTTCATTGGTGGAGCTGCGCGATGCTGATCTCATACAGTTCGAAGACGAAGGAGACAAGAAAGTCCTTCTGCAGACACTCTTCCACTCATCGGTACCGCGCATACAAAATGCTGTTATTCGTGCAGCAGGGAAGATTGGAGACCTCTTCAATGCTCAAGATGCACGTCGCAAGAACCCTAGGCCGATGAGGGTCAAACGAGCTCAGACAGCAAGCATACCGATCAAGAAACTGCCTAGAACCATAGAATCCGATAGCGATTACAGCCCCTAGGGCTAGCTCCCACATTACTCTACACTTTCTCTCTACCCATCAGGCATTTTGAGCACCTCCCTGAGCAAATGAATGGACGCGACGCGTGTCGGAGTTTCTCAGTATGGTCGTCTGCAAGGACTGGCCACCCATGCACGACTCAGTAGACCCAGCTACTGCAAATACTCCACAAACATTAAGCCAGACACGAGAAACAACGACATCGCGCCTAGCGCTCCATCTCACTTCGCTCATACAAGCCAGGCCTGCCTCGCTTTTCTTACATGCATATAGTTTGTTAAACTATGATACACTGGTACATTATCGCTAGAAATACTTTACTTGTATTCATAGATTGTTTCTCCCAAATGGGCTCGACCTCTTGCAATCTAACCTCAACCTCAACCTCAACCAACATCAGCTTGAATCCCAGGAAATATGTAGGTGGATCCGACCAACACTTTAGTTGACACATTCACTGACAGTAGTGCTGCAGCCTATATCATCAACGTAAGCTGCCTCTGCATTCGTGCGATGATAAGGCGTCAGGCGACGAGCGGGCCCAGGCTTCTCAGCGTCATCAGGCGCAGCGAAGCCGCGAGCCCAGCTGCGTGATGCCATGAGGACAGCTTTAGGTCCTCAACGTCGTCTGGTTCCATGTCGTCGCTGACCATTGTGCGCGGAATTGCTGACGCTCGCTGCTCACTTTTTCCCCCTTCGCTTTCTCGCTCGCAGAACAGCCAGCACATATACAGCCATGTCCGCCCAAGACAAGTTCCGCTACTACATCTCGCAGATTGACAAGGAGGTGTGCTAGATACACTCGCTATTCTCTTCGCAAGTTTGGGCGCTGATTGTCCTACCACGTCATTCCCCTCTTTTTTTTCCTGCAGTTGTCGAAATACCCTGCGTTGAACAACCTCGAAGCAAAGACGGGTGTTCCCAAGGCATACTCCGTCCTCGGAGTCGCAGGTCTCTTTTCAACCTTCATCTTCTTCAACGTCTTTGCTGGATTCCTCTCCACTGCCCTCGGATGGGCTCTTCCAGCCTACTTCTCATTGAAGGCGCTCGAGTCTCCTTCCCACGGAGATGATGTCCAATGGCTCACTTACTGGACCGTCTTCGGTGCCTTCCAAATCGTCGAGTACTTCTCAGAGATGATCCTCTACTGGTGAGCGACAGCGGCGACGATCACTATCCCAACACCCGCATCTAATTGACGTTTTCGCGGTGTCGCAGGTTCCCATTCTACTACACTTTCAAGTGTGCATTCATCGTTTGGCTCATGCTCCCCCAGACCCGAGGTGCCGAGACCGTCTACCTCAAGGCACTCAAGCCTCTCGTCTCCTCATCCGCCGGCTCTTCATACAAGCCAGCAGAGACAACCACGACTGCTCCTACATCCGCAAGCCACTCCACCTAAGTGCCAGCAGGCGCAGCCGATAGTCATGGTCACATGGATATGCGCAGCGAGGTGGAGATGAGAATGCTGCTTAAGATGCGAAGGCATCTGATGAAATAGATTTCGAAACAGATACGAAATACGAACGTTGAAATGAACAACAGTTGTTTTCCTTCCGCCTATATACGAACAATTTGTCCTCTTCCCCCAGTCTTCAATTATGACAAGTTCCGAACACACGCTTATCTAATAAGCATGCTGCAGCGACAGGAATATCGGACTGACCAACAGACAATGGACTGACCAACAGACAAACCTTATCGTGTAATCAGTGACTTGGCACAGTTCCGTAACCCGGAAAAGGACCTTTCAGGAAGCAGCGATTCGGCTCAGCTGGTCGCCAGCGCAGATGTGTCAAGACGGTCTCCTTCTGAAGCAGAGCTAACCTATAAATGGCCATAAGTACATCATTTTAACTTATAAGCGATTATCTGCGCAAACTGCTCTTGCCTCAAGATCAGCCCAGAATCTCATTCTGATACATGAGCAGAACATCTCTAGCCTGTTTCCTTAACCTCTCGACGACCACAAATATCTTCCTCATCTGCGGTGGGTCGAGCGAAGCTGTCGATTCATTCGAAGAGACCGAGGACGAATCGGAGTCACTGAATACCGTCGCGCTAGACCGGCATGACGAGGCAGATGACGACGATGACGCTGACATTGTCAATGAACTTGGAACGAGACGGCGCTTTGTAGGGATGCCTTGAGCTGAACCTGGGCTTCCCATTGCAGATGGTGAGCTCTTGAGACTTGGATTCATGGGAGATGCAGATCGAGAAGCTGGTGTTGCCGCGATGTCCAGAGCTCTCAAGACCCTGTTGACTCCATCGAGGTTCTCTGAAGTCTTGCTAGACGGCCGCGCTAGCGAGGCAGGATTCGAGGGCGTAGGAGCGCGAGTGATTGACACTGGCGAGGACTTGTCAAGGGTTTTGTCGAGGTCCAAGCTCGAGACGGGTGATGCGTCGATGTTCCTCTTAGGCTGCAGGAGAGACGCAGCTGACGATATAGAGCTTCGTGATCTAGGCGGACTACCTTGCGGCGTAGTCGACTTATTCTTGACTACCTCTCTGTTCGAGCGCGAGAGGACAGGCGACGGTGCATATTTCGCATACGGCAATGCATCCAATGCATATCTCTTCAATCTCCTGAGGTGTATATTCTTGAGCTGATGACCTGTGATAGACTTAAGGGCCTTCAAGACGGCTTGCACTTCGACGTAGCGAGGATGTTTGTATAGTATGATAACCTTGCACGCTTTGACGAGTTTGTCCCAGTCCAGATCATCCTCCTTATTCCCTTTATCACTACCGTCCGACGCAGAGGATCGAGATGAGAGCGAGCCCCGAGTGCCGCGAGGGCCTGAAAGACTCAGTGACCCACTCGTGGCTGACGAGAGCGAGCTCGTCGTAGACAGCGATGTGGAGGAGGACGAGGATAGCGAGGACACTGGACCTGCGAACCCATGTTGTTGTGTAGCAGCAGCAGCAGCGTCCAGGCGAGCTTGTAAGGACCTCCTATAGGCGCCAGAGGATAGACGATGGTGGCCTGAATGGACTCTGTCTGCCATTCTTGTCGCAGTGAAGGACCAAAGTGTGTGCGAGGCTTTGAAGTGTACTTGTAAGATGCACCCTAGAGCGGTTCAGCGGGTTCGTCTGAAAGCTTTGAAGAGTTGTTGATCGCAACCTTTCATGCGGTCAACATGGCCCTTTTGTAAGTGACTATCGAAAGGGAAAGTCTGGGAGAAGAGATGTTGATGCAGAAGGCGTACGCAAGAAGGAGTGTAGATGCACATGTGTCTTTAGAGTGTGAGAGTAAGGTGACCATAAGGATCGTCAGCTGCGAGTGAACGCTGGAATTCAACGGGGAACTGCGATTGCCTCATCGCGTTAAATATGACAGATAGCTAACGGAAGGAAGGAAAACGGGTATTAGCACTGCTGCGGCCAGCTAGCTAGGAGGTCGAGAAGACGAATTGATGATGGCACGAAGTAAAACAAGGGGAAAGAAACAAAAAAAACATGCCTAGCTAGAACGAATGGACGTTGAGGTGAGGAAAGAAATGAGAGAAGTACTTGAAGAGGAGAGGAGAGGGAGAAGGACGACGCTTGCGGTGTGGACACAAAGTAGTAAAGTATCTAGATCTTGCTATGAAACGACAAATTCAAACTGCTCGTAGGGTAAGAGGGAGTACGTAAGATTGTCCGTGAGATGTGACATATATCAGAGGTGCGTCAAGTCGTAAATAGAATCATGTCCGGCTCTTCTAAAGCGCAAAGTAGGCCAGTGCCATTGCTCCTGCGCATCCTGCGATGATTGACCCAGTTGATGTCTTTGACGCTGCCGAGTTTGCTCCAAATACGTTTGAAGATGTTGGTTGTGGTTGATTTGCTTGTGGTCCTGCATTGTTGTTTCGCGAACTGCTGCTTGATGCTGCGGTTGCGGCTGCTGCGGATGTTGGTTGACTGGTCGATGCGATCGAGGATGATGAGGGTGTGGAAGCTACTGCTACAACTGATGATGTTGTAGGAGGGACTGTCGCAGGACCAGAGGGAGTAGGCGTAGCAGCCGCCGCGTTCCCGAAATACGACACTGGTTCAGTGTACCCGTAGGTCGCTCCATCGTATACTTGTGATACTGAGCATGTAGCTTGTGCGTCGGCGCCTATTGCGCAGCTGTATACGACTGCTCCTGGGGGTCCTATTTCAGTTGCAATCACGTTGGTTGCGTCTGCGGCGATGGTGACTGCAGCATTGCGTTAGCAATGCGTATGGATGAAACAACGTAGAGGACTAGGCTTGCCCCCATTGACGAGGTAGCTTGTGAAGCCATCTGGCCCTACTCCAATTTCCGAGACTGATGCACCAGGGGCATTCTCAGCGTCGCCGGGGACGTAGACTGACTGGGCGGCAGCTGTACCATCACATAGCATTAGCTGATAATCCTGGAACAATCTGGCTGGCCTTGATGGGAATTGGGCGCACCAAAGGGCACGAGCGCAATGGCTGCAGTGAGAGTGACAGAGAGAGCGGCGAGCATCATCAAGGGAATAGACAGATGGATCCAGCGAGGTGATGATGATACTTCAAGGAAGATGTCGTTCAATCTGGTTGGTCCTCTACCAAGCGTCGCCTCTGCACAGCTCCCCTCTGGTCGAAGAATTCGCGGAACACAGGGTCACGTGACTCAACAACAAGGCAGAGAATGGACAGTAGAATGCAGTAGAATGGAGTAGAGTAGTGATGTAATGTAGTATAACTCCATGTAGAATATATTGTATTCAAGTTCCAGCGAAAAAGCAGCATCCAATTTGACCCAGATTTCAGCTTCTACCGACATGTAGTAAGTGAGTACTGCGAGTGATGACCGCCTTCCCGTCGCTGTCCACACGCCATCTCCCATCTCCATGCATCCTCCACCCGTCATCATGCTGCCCGGCAATGGACATCGCCCTCGTCAGCAATCCATCCATCTCGACTGAAACAGCAGCGATAAAGCTGGTCAGATTATCAGGAGGTAGTCATACTGATGGCAGCGATGACCCGAGTCAAGATCCAAGCACAGTATGGCAGACTACCCTCGAGAAGAAAGCAGTATTGCATGATCTAAGAAATGCAGCTGGATCTGGCAATGCACCACCACCATTATCTGCTACACAAGATGTATGGCTCCAACCACGATTACCAGAATCACTCGCATGGAGCGATGACGGTGCGTCGTCCCTAACTTCACTTTCCACCTAGGTACCACGCTCAAGATGTATCTTCCAGGCCAGATGTTCGCATTCGCAGCATCCACATCCGACCTGAAGCTCTACTCGGTGCACGATGGGAAACCCTTAATCCAAGCAGTGCCCATCCCCAGCACTGATCCAGAAACGCCTCTATATCTTCTAAGCTGGCAAGAATGCGTTCCTTCCTTACTCAAACGCGACAAAAGAGAGACGTCCACAGCCGAAGAATTAGAATACTCCTTACCGCGCTTACCCGACCTCAAACCATCCTCTGGATCTGGATCCGGCAAAACAGAGAAAAACAAACCACAAAACGTATTCATGAATCCTTTCCTACCAGGCGGGAACAAGCCTTTTGTACCCTCTGTACAATTCAACAAAATGCCTTTTCCGACATTGGCGAATGCTCACCCTTCGTCGCCTATGGTGCCGTCGAGCCATCTGGGCGCAGATCTCTCAGACGACCCAGAGACGGCGGCTGAAGATGCCAATAACAGAGAGAAAACGCATTATAACCCTACGCTGCTCATGGCGGGCGATGAGAAGGGAAACTTGCACTTGTTAATGGGAGGTGCAGTCAGTCTCGGTGTCATACCGCTGTTGGGTGAACAGGGAGAGAATAACGCGGTCGTGGATATCATCTCGGCACATGTCGAGGGAACGGAAAGCAAGGACCCTACGCCGTTCAATCATCGGCATCGACATACGCTCAAATTATCGCTCTTGATCTCCGTCCCTCTCGACACCGACACTTCTTCTCCTGCTCTCGCCGCACCAATCAAAGAATGCATAGAAGCGCTTCGTCCTCCCGCACCTTCCCATTCAGCGCTCAAAGCCTCCTCATCCCGCAACAAATCCCTCCCTCCTCCTCCTCCTCCCAGCGCTTCCGAAACGTCTCAATCACTAGTGATGCGTCTTCACATACACCTTCCCTCCTTTCCCTCCGTCGAAGTAACCCAACTCACACGCGCAAGCACAGGACTCAATCTGTTTCTTTCCAACTTGTTTGAAATGACAGATGATGCGCGGAAAGCGTATGAAGAGATGAAAGAAGTCAAGAGAAAGTGGTTGGATAGGCTTAAAGACGATGATGGGGCGAAAATGAGGGTGGATCTGCAGTTGCTCAGTCTTCTATTAACGGGAAGACCAGCGAATAAAAACATGCATGAATATTTGGCGTCCAAGAATACGGAGCGTGTGAGTCTAAATCTCCATCCCTATATATCTGCTAATGTATCGGGGAAGCAAAAAGGCTGATCATTCTGATTGCTTGTGTTCGCAGAACCTCGATAGATGGGAGACTCTCCACGCAACAGCAATGACGAAACTCCGTAATCTATCATACCGAAATCTAACACCAGCATGTGAACGTCTCCTACTATGGATCACGCAGATCATAGGCTGGGGCAAACTCTGGAACTCCTCTTCTCCTTCTTCCTCATCTTTGGGAAGTGGGAATGGAATGGATATCCAGATTGAAGAATTCCAAAAATGCGCTGAATCGGTGAAAATCATCATGCATAACGCGGAAAAGCTCGAAGGACTCGTACTTGAAGAACAGCTGGGCTTTAGGGATTTCGCAGGCTGGGTCCGCTATGGTGCGCTGACAATCATATTTCTTCAAGGAAGAATGTATAGTAGGCAACGACTGACTCCATTCGCTAACTTATGTAGAACTTGAGCGGCTTTCAGCTATTGAAGCCCAGTCCCCTGCTCGTCCTACTCCCAAACACGACGTCTTAGCAGTAATGACTTATCTCAAGACGAAACTCTTAACAGACCCGTTGGACGCGTTCGTAAAAGTTGAAGAAGAGAAGGATGTCTTGTCAGCTGAGAGAGGATACACGGAGGCGTTGGACAGGTGGTTAAGCAAGATGGTGGAAGTGAATAAGATGGAGTACCTGAAGAAGGAGGGAGAGGAGAAATTGCCAGTCGTATTGGAGAAGCTGAAAACTATGCTGCGACAACAGGACCAAAGCGAAGAGCCGGATATGCAGATTGAGGCGGATGGAGGTGCAGGGAGTGGGAAGAGCGATCTGGCTGTGCCCTTCCAGCTCGACTGCGAGAAGATGTATACGGATCCTTTAGCTCTTCTTCCACCTCCTCTGCCAGCGCCTGTTCAGTCCCTCCCCCTCACTGCGACTCCTTCGACAATCAACCGTCGCAAATCAGCCGTAGCACCCTCTACACCCGCTCCTCCTGCTCAACCCGCTCTACCAAAAACGACCATAAATCCGACTACACTTCCTCTACCTGCTTATCTGCAGATCCTCTCTTCAAAACTCTCCAAAACACTCCATTATTCATTCTCGCGCATCACATCATCCCCGTCTTCCTCCTCCTCTTCGTCCACGGATACAGCAAAGATCGTAAAAGCGAAAAATATCATTTTGTGGCAGCCTCCTGATCGACAAGAAGACGATTCAATGACTGCGCTAGGTCTCGCGAGGGACCCTACGAAGATCTCGTCGAGGTTGATTAGGCATACCGGAAATGATGCGGCTGTTGAGGACAGTGATGGGACGAGCCAGCTTTGGATCGCATGCGAGACATCGCCTGGAGTCCTGTCATCCGATACGCAGGAAGGTGCATGTAAGTGACAAACATACTCTGATGTAAAATTCGGGAATCGTGCTAAAAAAGCCATGTTTCGAGCAGTCTGGCTGACAATGGTAGATGACGACGATCAAGTCCGCGCTACGGCTTTCGCTTTAGTCCAAGACGATGCGACACCGCTTGAGATACTGGACGTCGACTTTTTCGATGATGTCGAAGTCGCTCTACTGATTCGGGTCACACAATCTCAAGCCCAGCGTGCGTGTCCCTTTTATTTCCAACGTATGCACTAAAGGAACGTGCTGAACATGCCTCTATGTGTGCAGCCTTGGGATACGCGCTTGCTACGGTCCGCTATCGCGAGCCACCGCTTGTCGACATGCCTGGTCCGCTCGATCAATCCCGACTCCCTGTATGTCTTTTTCTCATTTGTCGCGTCTCTCCTTCCGCTGACGAATCCTAAACTTATTAGCCCCTCAAACCTATTCCATTCCATCGCTACCACGCATTCGAAAGCGGATTCGAGCCTTTGCAATTCTCCCTGAACGGCCGAAAAGGGCGTCGAATAGGCTGCGTACTAGGTAATCTAGGACGTGTACTTGAAGTGCTTGATCTTGATGACGAAGAGCCGGATGACGACGAAGGCGGAGCTGGGGACGGGGAAGAGACTGCTCGGGATGAAGAGGATATGCAAGAACCCCAGGAAGAATTCTTGGATGAACAAGGTGGAAGGTATCAATATGAGGATGATGCCCAGAGCTTCAGAGATGGGAGCATGCTGAATGGCCAAGATGAGGGTGAAGAGCCCATGATGGAAGAAGAGGAAGAAGACGACATGGACCTCTGATCCCATTTCATTCGATCACGAAGACCAACTTCGAAGTTGATGATCATAGAAACTACAGCTAGCGATCAGATCCTTCTTCCCTTCGTCTTCCATGGCCTGGCACCAATCCACGCCATACGCAAGGGCATCTTTCCCATGCGCATCAAAGCGTGTTATAACGCTACTCGCAACAGCACCCTCTTCGACGGATAGGACTTTGAACCCGTCATGCATGCATGCTGTCAATAGCTTGGTGGGATCGGAAGGGTGCCAACGGACACGCCAGACTCCGCCGCCTACGTCTTGTTCGCTGATTGGAGTGCGGAGATTACGAGGGTCAAAGAACCGGACGACTTCGTCATAGCTTGATATCGAAAGAATCAGCAGCAGCAGCAGATCGCATGTATCGAGGAGAAGGCTGGCGCACCTGCCAACAGCGAAGATATTCTCCCAGTGAGGATGGCATTGCAGAGTCGTTACGCCGGCAGAGAAGCTAGCAAGCGGAGTAGTAGGTGAGCCATAGATAGTGTAAAACAGCACGGCATTCTCACCTTTTGTTCACGGCTGCAGGCACGTCCATGCTCATTCGGAGATCCCATCTCTTGAGCTTACAATCGTCTCCGCCTGTATCACCGATCCTAGTCAGCTTGCACGCAATCGAGTGCTGAGGCAGAAAGCCAGCCTACCTGTCCATACGCTTTGCGTGTTCCAGTAGTCCCAGGCTGCTATCCACGGCTCATAGTCGTGTGCGTGCCAGTTTTGTGCTACTTGAAAGTCGTCTTGCGCGTCTAAAATACTGATGCTGCCATCTGACGATGAAACGACTATTTGCCCTGCATCGCTGCAGCTACTGGTCAGTGTTACAACTGAGGTAAAGTAGGTGATTTGATGTCACTGCGTAAGTCTGTTGCTCCAGTCTAGCGAAAGACTCAAGCTGCCCGGCTTGCCGATTTCCATGGTTTTCACATGATTTAACTACTGAGAGCGTCAGCTTCAGTAGAGTTATGTAGGGGCACATTCTAAAGACTCACTTGCTCGCAAGCGTAGTCATAGATCGCGACTTTGCCAGCAGCATCTGCTAGAGTCAAGCGATCCACGCCCTTTTCATGCGACCTTGAGACCTCCAAATCAGCATGAATGGAGGAAGAGTGCTAGATCGTGAGCTCACCATGACATGTCTAGGATGGCATCATGCTCGAAGCGGTGGAGTTCCTGACTTTAGGGAGAGTCAAAATTTGGCAAAACAAGTCGATGGAGGGACTGAGCCAGTACATCTTTCCTTGATCATTCATACGATTCAGTAGACACCGGCCGAGGCGTTTCGTGGCAGGAGAATCTTCGTTCGTTTCAGCAGATTCATCCTTGACGATTTGATATAGCCCGCATGCGAAAAGGCTTCTTTCGGATGGACATGTAGAGATGGAACATGCTGAATAGACAGTATCGACGTGATCCAGCGACTCAGCGTGTTTTACGGACATGAAATAAAGTAGTATCGCTACAAGGGAGAACGCATGATGCAGGAAACAACAGCACACCAACTGGGAAGAGTGCATTATTATGCACCATACTCGACTTCTACGAGCTTTCCAGGATTCATGATATTCTTCGGATCCAATTGCCGCTTGATGTTCCTCAGCAAGTCGACCGTACCTTTCCCTAGCTCGTTCTCGAGATACTTCATTTTGCCGTGACCTACACCGTGCTCTCCTGTACATGTACCTTCGAGCTTCTGTGCTCGCTCTACCATGTTGTGCACGCCCTCTTTCACCCTACTTAGTTCTTCATCGTCTTTGAAGAGCAGCAGGCCATGGAAGTTCTGTTAATGAACAATCAGCAGATAGTACCGTGCTTGAAGGCGAGTCAACTCACTCCGTCTCCTGCGTGCCCGACAATAGGCGCAATGATCTTTAATCTCCCCAAATCCTCCTTGGTCTCTCGCACGAGTCGCGGAAACTCGCTTATAGGTACGCACACATCGGTCGTCCAGCACCTTGATCCAGGATAATAGTCGAGAGCAGACCAAAGAGCAATCTTTCTAGCTCGCCAAAGTGACTCTTTCTCTGCTTCGGAGGTTGCGGTTATCAGCTTGGCGCCTTTATTCCGCTTGACGATTTCAGCTGTTACACATTTTTGGATCAGTCAATTGAGGGTTCAGAGAGAAGGATGATTGCGCACCAGTCCGCTTCATATCCAACTGGATCTGCTCGTGCGACCCGTTGAATTTGAAAAACAGAGAAGGCGCTTCCTGCCATTGTCGGGCACCTTTGGTCGTAGATTCTGCCTTGTTGATCGCTTTCATCATCAGATCGTCCAGGATCTCGATGCATTGCACGAGGACACCGTTCTGAACTACTTCTTTCACTGTGTCTGCTGCGTTCTCGATGCTTGGAAACGAGGATACGGCTACGGATGTGGGAAGAAGCGGTGCTAGCCGGAGTGTAGCTGAGTTTGACAGAGTCAGAAGAATGCAGGGAGAGCAGATGGTTGCATCCCACCTTCGACGACCAAGCCTAGCGTGCCTTCGCTACCGACAAACAGCTTGGTGAGATCTGGACCAGCAGATGACTTCCTTGCGCGTGACCGTGTCTTGATGACCTCGCCATTGGGCAGGACGACGGTCAGATTCAGGACATTTTCCCTCATTGTGCCATAGCGGACAGCTGCATGACAGAATCAGCATACATAGTATGAACACAAGGAGAGAACCTCGCCATTTGTGCCAGAACATCCAGTCCCGATCATACCGCCAATCTCTGCACCGGGCCCAGGCTGTACGAATGAGAATGAGCCCGATTTCTTGGGAAAGACGTCCTCTCTGGCTTACATCGACAGGGAAGAAGAGGTCTTTGCTCTTCAGCTCTTCGTTGAGCATTTCATACGGCATACCCGGCTGTACTACGACCTGCAATGTCACGCAAGACTCAGCTTGTCCAGCTGTAGGCGGTCAAGGGTGATTTTACCTACATCCATATCGCGCTCATGTAGCTTGACTATTTCATTCATATTCGTGCTGAAGTCGATAACAAAGCTTGGCCCAGTCTCGAGCTTCTCAAGCGGAATGGGCGCCTGTTTCTCGAAGCCTGTCAGAGGAAAGGATGGGGCATCGAAATGGCCTTCCAAGCTGGCTGAAGAAGGTGATATGATGGATGAGCATAGCTTGAGCATGCTTGGTTATGACGCGACTCACTACCACCACTGAAAGCTACCACAGGTATAGCATATTGATGGGCGGCCTTTACGATGCGGACTACCTGGAGACAGCGTAAGAAGTCTATTGAAGCATGAAGATCATGCTCACATCGTCTGTATTGCGAGGATAGAGCACCGCGCCCGGCAGCACTTTTGGGTCATGGTAGGTCCAGGACGAGCTTCCGTGGGATATCAGGTCCTCTCGGTCTTGCGATATACAGTCTGCTGGCAATGCGTTTTTCACTTGCTCGAAAGCTTTCGCAAAGTCATCCATCGATGGAGCTTTCGGCTTATCGGAAGCTGTCACTACCGAAGGAGTCGCTTCGCTTCTCGATTGCAGGCCTAATATGTATGTCTGCTTGCGCTCTCAGATGACGAGAAAGAGGGGGCAGATATCGCATTGCGCTCACGGCGGCACCTGTCAAGGTCGCTAGCAGAAGGGCAGTCGCATTGCTCCAGGTCTGCTTGGATGGCCCTGGCGGTGGTTTAGCATTGGAGATAGCAGGTCTTCTTGCCAGTGGATGGACATCTGGCGCTGATGCGAAGGCTCTTTGCCGGCTAAGTGGGGCCTTCTCGAGCTTGAAGCAGCAGCGCGATGTCGTCGCAGACCGCGCAAGCTGTCGTTGCAGCATACTCTGCTTGACAATCTGCTGTACGCAGTATCCGAGCTTCCGGCCTTTTTGTTGGCAAAAGATGTCCAGGCTCTTTCGTCAGAAGTTGAAGGTCAAGCCGCGACTAACCGATTTCAAGCAGAATTATGGCTTTGAATGGCTTCAGGATGACCAGGATACGTTGATACATCGACAGCAAACATCAAGGAACCTACCAGCACCATCTTAGCCAGGTCTTGCGCTGATCCCGCCTACGCTTTGACGCGTAAAGAACAACCAACAATCTGGTTCGCACGGCTTGATCAGCCATGCCAAAGCACAGCTCGCAAGATTCAGCGTCGTCTGTAAACGCTAGCGGGTCACCTATCCGACGTACAGCTCAATCTGGAGCTGGGGCCCGACCTCTATCATTTGTTGCTGCCAATTCAGGAGCAGCGCCAGATGCTACATCCCAAGGCAATGACCATGATGAAGAAGAGGGCATCATACCGTTCTCGACCAATGTCACGCCTCGGCTCAACAGCGCAACTCGACATACTAGCAGCGCTCCTGCCAGTCGATCAAGCAGCATATTGAGGAGCACCTTGACATCTCCGCAGAAGCAGCGGAATGTCATCATGCCTGTTGCGGAAGAGCATAGCCGTATGGCATCTACGTCGAAAACGGTCGCGCCTTCGACTCTAGGAGAAGCAGAGGACCCTGCACCTGCGCTGCCGGACGAGCTACTTGCAGCTTTAGCAAAGAGCCCACGTGTGGTTGCAGGTCAGCAATTGCACTTTCCGTCGCCGCTACCGTCCATGTGAGTCGCGTTCTTTGTCTGGAACTACAGCTCGAGCTGAGCTTCGTGCGTCTTACAGAGTTCCAAGCAGTCCTTTCAGCGGCGAAGACTTCTGGGGATCTCCAACAGGGCGTGCGCCGACTCCTGGCTCTTCATCGCCTCTGCCAGGTATACGCAGGAAGACGCAGTCAGGCTCGTACCAATGGCTGGGTTTGCCAGACAGCCCCGTCATTATCCCACCCACACCTTCACCTCCGAATCCGGGATTATCTAGTCCAGCATCTTCATCTAACCGGAATAGCATAAAAGCTTTGCGAAAAACAGCGAGTGCCGAATCGTTAAGAAGCAGAACGGGCACTAGCCAGGGCTTGGGCATTGGATATACGAAAAAAGCTGTAGATCAAGGACCAGCCCACGCTCGGCCGATGCCTTATAGCGAGATCAAGAGCATATGGAAAGGCCTGTCCTCCCGCTTGGCGAAGGGCAAAGAGCGGGTAGAGCAGAAAGGATCCTGGGTCGCTACTGCCAAACCTTCACCTCCAGAGCTTGGTAGACGCAGCTTATCGCTGAATCCGAAGAGGTCGCTGGAAAGACGGCTTTCGACAGCCTCAAATGCCTCTGCTCGATCGGTGCGACAAGCACCTGTAGCGCCGCAACCGCATAGAAGCCCTCCCAGGAGCAGCTTGAGCGAACGAATACAGTCTGATACGACACTGCGGAAATCGCAAGCCACTAATGCTTTATATCGAACACCGACAATGCTCGAGTTGGCAGAGACCGGAATGGAGGACGACCATACAGCATGGCTAGGTCGAGAAAACTTTGTTCAAGACTTGTCACAACGACGCACGCTTGATCAGAAGAGCGCAAAGCCATCGACTGTCAGCCTGAGGAGGGCAGCATCGTGGGCTGTAAGACAGGCGGAGCTCGAAGCTGAAGATGAAGGAGATACAGCTAGCGAAAGAAGCGAAATAGCCAGTATGACCTCCTTCGTTGACCTCCCAGAAGAGGACGGAGGCGCTCCCAGCGGTGGTGACTTAAGCTCTCCTTCAAAGCGACAAATTCCTCAAAGCTTCTCAACTCCACATCAATTGCCATCGTCTCCGACACCTACTGCCGTTCCAAGGAATCTAGACAGCCCGCGACCTCGAAGCGTCAGCGAGAGCTTCATCCTCACCCCAATGGCTTCAAGCATGTGGAGTACCAACGGTGCTAACTCGCCGCGGAACATGCATTCCTACAGCAACTTACCAAGATCAGAAGTACCCATTAAAGTCCGTTCTCGCAAAGGCTCGTCTTCCAAGTCCATCAGGGTGAGTATGCTCTCTGCTCTATCAATACAGAGTGTATGCTTACGGCTAGTGCTAGCATCGTGGTAGCGCAGACTTTGTCATTGCAGTAAGTTTCGCGCTGCTAGTAGTTCGTAGCGCTGCCCGCTTACAAATATCGCCCTCAGATCGTCGGGCAGCGAGAAGTCGGCAAATCGACCATCATCGAAAGCAATCTCAAACTTTCCAAAAGTAGCTCTACAGTTGTACAGGAAACGAACAACGGGAAAGGTATAAACAGGGATCTCCTGCTGATCAAAGCATGGCTGACCGAATAATCTATTAGTTGTGTCATACATCGGCGACTTCTCCGTCCTCGGGAGCACAAGAACCATCGAGATTCTGGAAGTCGATACAAACATACTGGAGACCACCAAAGATGGTCTGAAGTGGCCGCCGAATTTGCCATCTCCAGACGGCGCAATGCTCTGTTTCAAGCATGGTGACCCGAAAGCTATCGGTGAACTGACAACACTCCTCAGTAAGCTGCCAAACCAGCATGCACGTGCGTTGATAAATCGATTGACGCCTCCTTTCAGACGGGTTTTGGACACGAGGCGGCATAGCCCTTATCGCCCTTGCGACACATTGTACTCCTGCTACTGCGACAAGTCAGCGAGCTGCAGTCGACAAGACCGCTGAAATATGCAATATCCGTAAGTTTCGCTCGCTGAACAGAGTGGTCAAGCCAAGCCGACATAGCATACAGATGGCGCTGGTCTCGTACACCTTGATGGTGGTCTAGAAGATCCTAATCGCAAAGCCAAGAACAGCTTACAGTGGATCTTACGCAAGATAATCGATTCTCGAGGTAGTCAATCTCCCTCTCCGTGTCTGATGCATTACCTACAAACGCTGACTCGCTATGCATAGGCTCTACTGCCTCCAAAGGTTCGGCATCACCTACGCACACGAAGCGCAGGAGACAAGGCTGTCAGACCCCCATGCCAGAAGGCGCTCAGTTAGCTGGAGAACAGGCAGCGGCCATGCAGAACATAGCAGAAGCAGATGCTCAAGCTACTGAAGAGTCTCTCGAGGCTGAAAAGTGGGTCTCATCCTGTTAGCGATCAACGTTCTAGGCTAAGCCGTTTCGCGCCAGGCCCAAATTCAGCCAGATGGACATTTACCTGACCCGAGAAGATATACTTCAGAAATTTATATATGCTGTTGTCACAGGAAATGGTAAGTCGGCTTGATCTAAGTTGAGGCCTAGATTGACAGCCTTTTCTGCAGACGATCAACACGTGCAGAGCTTTCTTATCATATTTCGGCGGTTCGCGCGGCCATTCGAGTGAGTAAAAGTAATTTTGTGGGTCGCTCACCACTGAGATCCCTCTTCATAGCGTCATTCACCTTATCGTCGAGCGGTTTATGCGATTGGAAAGCTATCTCAGCAGCGATCCTCTTTTAACCCGATTCGCCCAAATGAAGTGAGGGACTCTTGTCTTGTTGCATATTAGCCTGGCTAAGACGTACTTTCAGACTCTGCAATGCCTTGGCTTACTGGCTGGATCGACATCCTGGCGATTTCTCTGGCCCGTCTACCCGCGCCGTCCTCCGAGCTTTCGTCGATCAGCTCTTGACAGCCAATTGGGTCCATCATTACGCAATGGAGCTACTAGCAGCGGTCGAGAAGACACGACAAATGGAAGATCCAGAAAAAGCTTGGGCTCTACCCGATCCTGTCGAAATGCCTGATTTGCAAGCTTATGGCTTTGCGAACAATTCAAGAAGACCTAGTCTTGTTCCTTCGTTCACATCGACTATCAGCACCGCGGCTTCCAGTTCTACCAAAGTTTCCAATCAGCCGAGCACGCCTGCGACTCCCACAATGAGCAATGATCGGTATAGCTTCACTTTAAGTCCCGACGCCAATCTTGTGACGGCATCTGGTAAACAGCTATCAAGGCAACGCGCATATTCGGATGCCAATACTTCAGCCTCATCCGATCTCCCGGCAAGCACTCGGTCAACGCATTCCGTCTCAAGCCAACAGATGTCGCACAAACACTCTCTTCTGATAGATGCGTCCAACCTCGTCATGGAAACCCCTGTCTCGAGATTAGCTCAGCAGATCACAAAGCTGGCTTGGGATACATTTTCCGCAATGCAGGTAAGCGTGGATAAGTACATTTTAGCGGTATTGCGCCGCCATTATCTGACATTCAAACTCTTCCCAGCCGAGGGACCTGCTACGATACGTGATGGTGCCGCGAGATCCAGACAATCCAGCAGAGCCGCCTCAGCGATCTTCCGCTGACCCCGTAGGTCGGAGCATAGCGCTTGCGAATTACCTATCCAACTGGGTCGCAACTCTCATTATGGTCCAAAGCAAGGCGAAGCTGCGGATCAGAGTCACCGAACACTTTATCAGGCTGGCAGAAGCACTCAGAAAACTTGACAACTACGACTGTCTCAGTGAGTAACATCTTCCAACAACGATTTCAATGAAGTCTAACTGTACTCTTCCGCATAGTGGCCATCCTGCTAGGGCTCAATTGCCAACCTGTTCATCGACTGAAAGAGCTCGCAAACAATATCCCGGTCGACATCATGAAGCGCTTCCAAAGCATGAATGTTCTCATGAGCACCAGCCGTGCTTTTGCAGCTTACCGCCTAGCAATCAGCACTGCGCGGCCAGAGTTTATCCCCTACCTGTAGGTCCCCGCAGATTGGCTACGCAGCGCGGCGCCCTGCTGACCGATGTGATTTTGCAGCGGAGTCCATCTTCAAGACATCACACGTCTACAGGACGGTAAATCCGACATGAAAGATGGTCTGGTCAACTGGAGCAAGATGCGCCAAATAGCCCGACATTGCGCAATTGTGACCGACTGTAGCAGAGTGACCACTGAGTATCTGCACGATGACAACCTCTCGCGACTTGTGACGGATCTACCTGTCTACTCTCTCGACAGCGATGTAAGAGCGAATCTTCCCTGCGGCCTGAACTCGTCTGATTTTTATGTCGCTAATAGTCCCTGTACGACTTATCTTACGCCTACAAACCTCGTCAAGCACGCAATGCAAGCAACCACGCAATCCAAACGCAGACCGGGAAGTTCAGGAAATTTGTCGACTCGCTTAGCCCGCAATAGTCGTCCTTTGTCCAGCATTCATTTCATATACCTCTCGTTTATTCCTTCCACGATATAGTCTGCAGTTTATTTTGAGTAGTACGTAGACCCTTTGTGTCCCTTGTCATTATTCGTTCGCAATTCAAGAATTGATGGCCAACTATGGGACTACCGTCTGCACAGGCGGAACTACCACCCTTACACCTGAATCTGCTACGAGCTTTCAACAAAGACTGGCTGGAACAAAGTGATCCATCTACGCGGGTCTTCTTGCGCGCATGGATCTTCGGCTACTGTGCTCAGACGGTCCCAGCTAGCCTCAGACTTCTAGCTCTGACGATACTATCATCCAAGAACCGCTCGCCTGTACTCTTCCTGCGACGCTTGAAGTCCATTTTCACAGGAGCTCTCGGACGTCGAAATAGCCTCGCGCTATTCTTTGGAGTCGGTTTGGGCTTGTCAAGATGGCTCGATAGTGTGCTCTATCGCGTCCTCTGCAGTATCACAAAGGACTCTTCTGAGGGACTGGAGGGCAAAAGACAATATTCGCGAAAGATCAGCGTGTTATCGACGAGCATATCGACTTTCTGCTCTACTTTCCTCGCGTTCCGACTTCAGCATAGAAGTAGAACGAAGGGTCTTCCTCCCCTAGCTACACTGCCATTGGTCTCGCTGCCCGAAGGAAAGCCCAATGCACGCGCGCTTCAAGCAAGCTACGAGAGCTCTACCATGGACTTTACGCTCTTCCTTCTCGTTCGCGCGCTGGATACTAGTATAAGAGCCATTTACAAGAAGCTGAAGGGCGAAAGCTACACCCTCATACGTGCTCTGGCCGAGAAAGGCGATGTTCTGCTGTTCTGGCTATCTTCATGGCGGATCATGTGGGTATGGTTTTACAAGCCTTGGCTTCTACCTTCTTCATACAACAAGTGAGCTCGCTCCTACCCTCAATGGTCACTACAAACATTTGACGATCTGGTCAGATGGATACACTCGCTAGCACGCATGGATGCAGATCTGCTGCAGCTGCTCAGACACGCGAGAGAAGGAGAATGGGTGTATGGTCAAGTACCCAGTCTTCATGAGGCGCGACAATTGGGACCTTCGATCTGTGAACGGCTAGGATATCACGGGTCTCTTGGTGATCCCGTAAAGGTAAGGCAGGCATGGGCATTCTATATCATGTCGTGATATCTGACGAGGCGTCATGCAGATCGTGGCTTTTCCTTGCGAGATCGTTCATGGAGAGCTCGTAAACAGTGCCAGCTGTGAGGTGAACATTCTCAAGAGGTGGCTAGTAGCATATGTTCAGAGCTTTTCACTATATCTTCCGGTATGTCTTTATTTGCCATCGCAATATCTTAGCTAAACCTTGCGGTAGATACACGCCATACCCCTTCTACTTTTCTCGTTCCGAAAGTCGACAAAGAAGCCTTTCGCTGCTTTGATGAGAGTCTTGACTGGCTCAAGTAGATCCTCCGCTTTCTTAGCGACCTTCGTAGCGGCTGTCTGGGCTGGAGTCTGTCTAGGAAGAACACGGATCGGACCGCTCATAATCCCAGATCAGCAGCGTTGTGGGTCAAATGTTCACTTCAAGGACTAGGAGAGATCTAAAATGCTGTCGCTTGTAGGGGATGGAGGGCTCGCGATGCTGCTCGGCACTTTCCTGGGTGGATGGGTAAGCTTCCAAAGGTTACAAATGGACGGATTACCTAGCACTAACGCTGCATTATGTGATCAGTCTGTTTTGATCGAGAACAGGCGTAGACGGGGCGAGATGGCCTTGTTCGTTGCGCCTCGAGCATTGTGAGTGCTCGACACAGAAGAAATGCCCAAGTCTGGGCTGATCCAGCGTTCATTTGCAGATATTCGGTCCTTGAAGAGGTGCTTCCAAAGACAATCTTGACAAATAAGCGAGCTACTGCGATAGCTGAGAGGTGCGTTCTACATGTTGGGACCCAAGCCTGAGCCTTCATTGACACGGAATGCTGCATAGGCTGGTCTTCTCGTTGAGCAGTGCAATCATCATCACGAGTGCTGTATACGAGCCTGAGCACATCCGCGGCGTTGTGCGCTCTATCACTCGACTCCTCGTTGGAAATTGGCATTAAGCCGCACAATCACTTCAAACAGACTATAGGGAAGTGCGAAGTGGAATATCTGCAAGCTCAAGCTATCGACTGATAGCCTCCTGTCCCTGACTTGGGCTGCGGCACGTCTATGCGAGGTGGTTGGGAGAGTCTTTCTTCGATCTCGTCGTCGTCGTCCATTCGCGTGCTATGATATGGTGTAGATTGATGATAGGCGGGTCCTTCATCTGCTGACCACACTGGATATGTAGCATTTAGACACTCTCGACATAAAAAGTAGGAAGGCTAGATCTTCGCTCACCTGTTGTGCCTCCAGGTCCTATAGAGCCAATGTTAGGAAGACCTTGTTGTTTCAGATTACTAGATATCGCTAGTAGCGTCACGGGCTGCCGAGACTATGTCAGCTTTCCCGACTTATTCAGATCTTAGATCGTCTAGCCTTACCTTTAAGAACATGTTGGCGAGAAGGATGAAGGTTATAAAGCTGCCAGTCTCGCGAGAGCCGCTTATCAACCACTGCAAACCAAGCCAAGGCCGTCAGTCGACGCTACCTTGGTCTTGAGACAGAGCATCTGACCAAGACATCCAGGACCAGGGAGAACGCATGTAAAGCTCCAAATTGCCTAAGGCCTTCCGATGAGGACTTGTCTAGGACCTGCCAAGCGGCTTTCAGCTTTCGAGATACGGACCTAAGGCAGATTCGCAAGCGTACGAGTAGCCCGAATAACGCGATAGGTAGGTTAAAGCCAGTTGACCTTGGAGAGATGGCAGATGCTGCGCTCTTGGATTGTTCAGAGGTATCAGCAAGGCTCCAGACCGGTCGATCCGGATCTCAGCTCACGAGGCCTGAATGGACCAGCAACAGCCTTGATAAGTCAAGACTCGATGTCAGGTTGGATATATCGTTCATGATGGGACAGAGATGAGATTGAAGAAGACGATGTAATAGGATCTCGATCAAAGAGGGTCCTGCTGAGCCTTCATCTGAGGAAGAGCATTTGCGCAAGTGAAAGAAGAACTATATACAACAACAATGCACATCTAATTATCCTCTAGAACTCTAAAACCCAACATCTCCACTCTTCCACGGCTCTACCACGACCTTCTCTGTGCCTCTTTCTTTCCTCAAGACGTATCTTTCGAGTGCGTATACTTGATACGTAGCGCTTGCCAATCTCGCAGCTATCGCATGTTTTGGGTTGTGATTGGCAGCTATAGCATGCGCGCGGGATTGCCAGATGCATGTCGCCAAGTTTTCGCCTGCTTCGTTTACCGCACCGTACCAGTACAGTATCAGCCCGCCTGCTGTTACGGCCTCTTCGTGGGCTTCGCGGTCGGCTTTGTAGAGATGCTCTGTGTTAGCATCGCTGCGCCGGATGCTTCGAAAGGCGACGATGTACCTGCGAGCATGATATCGTTCATCAATGTGCATTTTATAATTGCGGTAGTATCGGCTACTCACCACTCCCTTTCTACCTCTTTCGGTAGCAGTATTTCAGGCCAATTGAACGCCTCCGTATAGGGCAGTGTCGCATACGACGAGTCTACAGCGCGAAATTGGTAGAGTGCGTAGTGTAGAGCCAGGCTCGCTTCATCGATCTCAGGGAGGTCCGACTCTGTCCATCCTATCTGAAGCTTGGAAACATCGACGATAGGCGTAGGAGCCGAGTCTGGAGATGCGAGGAGGGCAGCGGGTAGTCTGCTCAGCAGAGGAGGTGTAAAGTAGCTCGCTAAAGTTGTGACGGGAGGAGGAGCAGATTGCTCGAGGTGGAAGCCAGGCATGGCTGAACACTGGGAGTCAGAAGGGTATAGGACCGTTGAATGGAAGGCAGAAGAGAGAGAAGAGCTCTATCCTTTGGAACATCGCGTAACCTTGCTCGCCTGGCTCACTTGCGCTTTAGCCCTCGACAAAGGCGAGCAAATGCCGCCATCCTTTGCAAAGGTCCGTCAGCTCGAGAAACGCAAGGGCAGGGCAGCGTTCGATTGGGTTATCGTGCATGTTGAGCAGTACAGCTGTACGAGCGTGCGGAGGTTAGTCTGGAAAAGCCCACAAGGCAAGTTGGGGCAGAAAAGCCCTCCACGCGATGATCTGCCAGTCCGAAAAGTTGGCATTGCTTCGACTGGAAGATGGGAGGATTTGATGGTGTGCGAGATGGAGTGTGCATGCTGCAGGCCCTCTGGGACACCTAGAGTATGAGGATGATACTGGGACAACCTGCTGACTAATCAACTGAGTATTGCCGATTGACAGGCTGACTAAGCAGAGCACTTAGGCCAGACAAGGATTTGTCATCAACGGGTTCTTCTACGCTTTAGACAAGGCAAGGTACGCAATGAATGAGGAGATGCTGCAACTATCAGTTGATTCTAGACTGTTCTACAATGCCTCTGTTGTGCTCCTGCTCCTCCCGCTCCGCAAGCTCCTTGTCGGGATGACCTCACTCGTTGCGCTGGTTTCTGCTAAGTCCGAGGAGGTGCAAAGATCTGGCTGGCTCTCTCTTTCACCCCAACTACTTCTTATAGCAAGCAAGTATGTCAAAGGAACAAGGTGAGTGTAGCTTCGTAGACTAGTTGAAGTGAGCGGAGAATGCTGACATGATCGACCGTAATCCCTGCTTCTCCAATCCACAAAGGCCAAGCTGAGGGCATCACAGAGCCTAGAGCTTCCTCCCTTCCAGATGCTGTACTCGAACTGCTACCTAAGATCCCCAAAGATGAGGCCGTCGACGAGCAGCTTGTCAAGGACCTGCAAGTCGAAGTCGCGCGCCTAAGACTGATCAACCCACTAACGATGTACGCACAGGGTCACGTACCAGAGAGCTAGCAACTACCTCGCAGCTGCCATGATCTTCGTGAGCAGGATTTCCAAGCTGTCTTTGACAATATTGAGGTAGCTAATTATACTGTGGAACATGCATGCAGCTCACTGAAGGACCTATGGATCCCAAGAAAGACCTCAAGCAGGAGATGATCAAGAAGTAGGTACACTCTGGTTGCGAATCTGGAAAGCGTCGCTGACATTTTGTCCCTCAGACGTTTACTTGGACACTGGGTTCGCATTCGCAAAACTATTCGATGACATGGTACTAACCTTCTTATCTAGGGAACTTGTCCCGGTCTATCTTTGATCATGGCCCATGCCAACCGTCTCATCCGTGATTTTGATGCCCAAATCATGACCATCACCGGTCCAGGTCATGGAGCTCCAGGCGTACTGTCAGGTCTATGGCTCGAAGGATCAATGACCCGCTTCTACAGCGACTATGGTACGGACAAGAAAGGTCTCGACAGATTCATCAAAGCTTTCAGCTGGCCAGGCGGTTTCCCTTCGCATGTGAATGCCGAGACACCAGGACAGATCCACGAAGGAGGAGAACTAGGATACGCGCTCGCAGTGGCTTATGGTTCAATCATGGATAATCCCGATCTCATCACGGTTGCCATTATTGGTGACGGCGAGAGCGAGACTGGACCTACAGCTGCAGCATGGCATTCGCACAAGTTCATCGATGCAGCAGAGAGTGGAGCAGTCTTGCCTATTCTGCACGCGAACGGCTTCAAGATCTCCGAACGTACCTTGATGGGAACAGCCGATAACAAAGAAATCGTCACGCTCTTCACGGGCTACGGCTATCAATGTGCTATTGTGGATTATGGAGACCTAGCACACGCTTCAGATGAACAGGATCATGCTATTCAAATCAACCTCGCCAACACGATGAAGTGGGCTCTGGACGAGATTAGGAAGATCCAAGCTGCAGCGAGAAGCGGAAAGCCTATTACCAAACCTAGATGGCCTATGATCGTCCTCAGAACGCCAAAAGGATGGACCGGACCTAGATTTGTAGGCGGACTGCCAGTACAGAACAGCTTCAGAGCTCGTGAGTCATCTCTTTGGACCTCTCCACAGGCACTGGCTGATGGATATTCTGATGAACAGATCAAGTTCCTCTGCCCGACGCCCGAAAGGACTCCGACCAGTTCGAGCAACTGAAAGACTGGCTCGCTTCCTACAAGCCTTTGGAGCTCTTCGATCCCGAAGCGTCCGACATCATCCGACCCGAAGTCACGGCAATCTTACCTAAAGATACCACGAAGCGTCTAGGACAGTTGAAAGTGTCCTATGACAATCACCAACCGCTCGATTGTGCGGACTGGCTGCAGTTTGCCAGCAAGAAGAATGATCAAGCCAGTCCGATGAAAGCCGTTGGCAAATATTTGACGGATGTCATTGAGAGAAACGTAAGCAGAAATTGTATTTGGGTAAGCCGTCGCTGAAGTTGCTTGATCGTAGCCCAAGACGTTCCGTATCTTCTCACCTGACGAGCTGCGATCAAATAAGCTGGACCAAGTCTTTACGAAGACTACTAGGTATGGCTTGCGTTGCAGTGCGTCAATTAGCTCATCTACTGATGTCTCGCAATCGTAGGAACATGCAATGGGACCCTGAAACTGCCAACAAAGGCGGTAGAGTCATTGAAATGCTCTCTGAGCATACTCTACAAGGCTTCTTGCAGGGCTACACCCTTACTGGCAGGACTGGCCTCTTCCCTTCGTATGAAGCTTTCTTGGGCATGTAAGTCGCGACCGTCTTAGCTTGTTTGAAAAAGAGCGATGGAGCTGATGAATCTGGCGTTTACAAAGTGTCGACACTATGATTTCTCAATATGCAAAGTGTAAGCTCGCCCTTTTCAGACTCTAGCGGGGTACATACTGAGTACTGTCTCCACGTCGCGCTAGTCGTCAAAGTGGCTGTCGAGGATACCACTTGGAGAAAGCCAATGAGCTCCCTCAACTACATCGAGACATCCACTCTGTGGCGACAAGAGCACAACGGCTACTCTCACCAGAATCCAGGCTTGATCGACTCCCTGTTGAATTTGCCGCACAACTGCGTTCGCATCTACCTTCCTCCCGATGCGAATACCGCAGTATCGTGCATGGCGCACTGTCTGCGCTCCAAGAACTACGTCAATCTGATCGTCGGCTCAAAATCTCCTGGAACCAACTGGCTTACCCCAGAAGAGGCTAACAAACACTGCATCGCTGGTATCTCCGTTTGGAAACAATACTCTACATTCGATGGAGAGAACCCGGATGTAGTGCTTTGCGGAATCGGCGTGGAGGTCACGCAGGAAGTATTGCAAGCGTGCCAGATCCTCAAGAGGGACGCACCTAATCTCAGGGTACGAGTGGTCAATGTGGTCGATCTGCTCGTATTGGACACTCCCGGCACACACCCTCACGCCCTGACCGAAGACTCCTTCGACAGTATCTTCACCCGAGACAAGCCTGTGTAAGCACTCTTTCCGCATTCTCTGTAAGATCCCTCCTAATCCGCTTGACCTACACAGGATCATCGCCGGACACGGATATCCGTCAAGCATCAAGAGCCTACTGTTTGAGCGCGGTTCAGGTATCGGTCACAGCCGGTTCACAGTCGGTGGATACATCGAGCAAGGCACCACTACCACACCCTTCTCTATGCTGAGGTGAGCTCGTTATCCTGCGGGACCGGTACACGCTGATTACGGATGATCTTTGCAGAATGAACAAGGTCGGCCGCTTCAACATCGTTCAAGATGCTCTCCGTGGCATCCTTGCAAACAATCCCCAGCACCCAGTAGCGGTCGACGCACACGTTCTCATCTCGCAATACCAGCACAAGAACCGCGAGTTGGAGAAGTATGCTTTGGAACATGGCGAAGGTCAGTCAATAAGGCTTCGCAGGCTGCTTCATCGACCCTGTCTGATATGACGAGGACCTCACAGATCCTGAAGAATTCGCAGTTACTGTTCTTCACGAAGGTTAGGCGCGACCTATGGTGCGGCCACGTCAAGGAACAAGAAACAAGCTTGTGCCTCCGTTAAATTAGTTTACTTCGCTACTTCCTCGACTTGATAACTGCCTACAACGACTAGATTCGATAAATCTGCAATAGACAAGAAAATGTGGTGCGACAGGCTTCTTCTGTCCTGAGTCCGCCCATGCAAACTAGACAAAAATGATATTGTAACAATTACATATTCCTGCTTTACTACGAATTGATCGGCACCTCCTCGTCCGATGTAGCAGTGCTCGCGCTGCTGGCCGCAGTTGACGAACGTGGTCGCCTCAATTTCGCTGGAAGAATGGTAGAGGTCGATGCTAAGCGCAGCCCCAGAATATGCCGAACGTCCGTAGTAAAGCGCAAGCTGTCCAACATAGGTAGCAGATCTAACAATGCTTCATCGTTGGGGTCGTTAATCCAGCCTTCGATCGGAATGCCGTTCGCTAATACGGTATGCTCTTAGCATAGAAGAAAAAGGACATAATGACAGTGCAGACTCACCTCGATTCTTCGCATAACTGGCTGGCGAGTTGTCGATGAGGCACACGCGCGCTAAGTCCGCATCGACTATCGAGAGGTCCTTGACGTAGGAGCCGTTCGTAAACGTACACGACTCTCTGAATAAACGTCCATTAATGATGCCTTTGCCCTGGTCCAGCCAGTCGATGACAGGATCTGCATATTCTTGCATTGAAGCCGTGAAGATCACGACTGTATACCAGGAAGAGACCTGATTACGCACTCAGCTCAATCATTCGGTGGGCTTCGGTCTGGGCAGTTACCTTTCGCAAGAAGAAGTCTACCCATGGTCGCTTATAGACATGATATACCACACTGCGCCCATCTAGCACCACCTCGACTACCCGCACCTTGAGACCGCTCGTGTCGAATTTGTAAGCTAGTCTGTTATCTAAAGCCTGAGTGACTGGGTTGCCGTAGCCTCCGTTGTAGCCCATCCTAGATGTCGAGTGAATGAGCGTTTCATCGAGATCGAGAACCAGCATCTTCGGCTTGTCCACCGCTATTTGTGCAGCAGATGTCCTTGAATATGTTCTGGCGTGTCCCTTTCCAGGCGGCCGTGATTTGCTGAGCGGATTTGTGGTGTCCGATTCGCTCTTCTCTGTCGCATCGAACGTGCTCTTCCCATTGTTATCGGTAGATGTATTGATTGCTGTCGGATTGTTCAGTCGCCTCTTTGAGCTTGAGAGTCCTGGAAACCGCCATCTAGACTTGAGCTGCCCGTTTGCAGGCTCATTAACATGTTTTTCGGCAGGCCGCTGCGGTGCAGCGCTGGTCGCTTCTGTATATGAAAGAGGGTGATACTCTGTCCTTTGCGCTAGTCTGGCAACAGAGCGATGGGAAGAAGGACCCTCTATGCCGGGGGTCTGGATATGCGGCAGCTGTAGGCCGAAGAGGGACAAGAAGCGACGCAGAAGGATATAGAAGCGCACAGCACACTTTGCTGGCCATGACTGAGCAAGGAAGCGCGACTTTGCGAGGCGCTGATTGTGCTGATGAGACTTGTCCTCAACATTATCTCCGAAAGACGCTTGCGAGGAGGCTGCCGGACCCAGAGGAGCTGCAGAGCTTGCAGCTATCATTGCAGTATCTTGCGAAAGCACATCTTCCCCAGACGCTTCAGTCTCAATCCCAGCGGGTAACGCCGAGCTAGGAGGAAGCACTGATGAAGGCGTCGCAAACGGAGACGGATAGCCCGTCGCCTCTCCAGCACTTTCGGAATCCTGAGTAAATTGCGACTCTGAATGCGCGACGGTCACCGTATCGTTTGATGCTGTCCCCAACTCTTCGTACGCCTGCGCTTCTGGCGACTTGAGAAGGTCTTCTGGCTGCCAGGCATCATCACGGCGTCCGTCTACAGTGGTGGTAGCTTCATCGCGTCCTTCATCGCTGAGCTGCCGACGAAGATTCGCCCTGCTTCGTCGGGCACGCCTGGTAGCCCGAGTCGCTGGCGTGGAAGTCGACGCCAAAGCAGGCTGCTGCGGCTGTTCATCGCTGCTTCCACCCCATCCGCTCAGCAGCGAGATGGCATTCATCAGCTGGCATCGACTGGAGGGTTGTGTCGAATGTGCAGGGCAGAAAGCAAGAGCTCATGTTTCCACGTTCTTCACTGGTCGTCTTTGGTCGCTTGTCCATGATTTTATAGAGCTAACTACGTTACAATTTCTACATGTCGACACATTCGTTGCGAACTCCTTGCGACCTCCCATCTAGCGTCAATTTGCTCAATTGTTGCGTCAAGGACACTCATTTGATCTGCAGTGCCATGAGGGATCCGACGAAGGTAAGGATAAGCTTAGCACGCAGCTCGACAATGTCTTCCGGAGTCAGGAAGATGAGAGAGCCCAGCTAGAGCCCGATGACCGCGATCAGCCAAATTCCGTCGCAGCCGCCATGCATCTATGCGTACCTTCCTCGCAATAGATATAGCCAGCTTTGCATTCAATCGGCACTCTTCGTCTGTCTTGCCTTGGTACACGAGCGAGTAGTCGACGTAACCCGGCTTCATCGAATCGAGGAGGTCGAGGAAGAAGATCGCGTTCTTGTTGTTAGAGTCCTTGAAACTCTTCATTGTGGATGACTTGCCGCCGCTCTTGACCGTGTCATTAGCCCAACGCACAATATCGCTATCCGTCACTTCTCGCCCATTTTTACTCAAGCTAGCGAGAGTCTTGATAATATTCATACGCATCAACTGCCAGACGAGACCCAAAGTAAGAGTCTTGGACCCGTCTACGATGTCTGCGCCTTGAATGCCAACGATGTGCATGCGGTTTGCTTTGGCGAGTTCTACTCCATAGTTGGTGTTTTCTACCATCTTGAAGCGAGAGAGAGGAGGTTTGGGCTCTTCTCCTTCCGCGAGCTCGACTGGCTGCTCAATAATCTTGGGTTTGGACACTCGGCGCCAGATAACTGATCCCGGTATGATCTTATCGAAGGCTTGCAGGATGATGACACCATCTCGCAAGTCGTCAAACAGGTTGTTGACAGCAGGGTCTACTTCTAGAGAGTTGAGCCAAAGCGTAAAGACTCGAGCTTCCCGCTCTCCCTCGGCATCGAAGTCTTCGATCTCAGGTCGCTCAGTCTCCTCCAGCGGCTGCACGTCGGTAGGAGCGACAGGATTAGCACGATCCAGCTTCAACCATACTGCGGATCATACCTCTAGTCCAGGCCACGTATTGAAGAGGTTTGCCACAAAGGCCAGGTTGAGCTTAGGATTACCCGCGACGAGTGACTTGGAAGTAAGGTACTTGCGGCATCCTATACGGTCGGCATTGTCGAGAACCTGAAAATGAGCACATCCTGATTAGATAGACTAGATCGTGACAGGCGAAATTTGCCGGAAACCGGCTGCCGGATCCCCTGGATCGGCCAAGAGGAACGAACCTCGCTAGCGCGTTGACTAATGTCGCGGGTCTGTAAAGGTGACCGGGAGCACTCGTTTGGCTTGAGTTGATTGAGGAGAACAGTATAATTTTCGCCATCCGATACATCCTTCGAGAAATTGTGTACTCTGCAAAAATATCCAAAAATGTGAGAAATGTTGACACGACTTTTGGTGTCACAGCCCACCGCTTTGGCCAGTTTGCAGCTTTGAGATGGAAGTTGAACCATCTGAGAAGGATCTGATCTGGCGGTAGGCGGAGGAACTGATCCAGGGTTTCGCCATCCTCCAAAAGGCGATACAGTTCGGGATGCAGCTTGATATCGATCTTACTGAGAAGTCCTCTGCGTATGATTTGCCAGATGAGTCCAAGCACTAGGTGCTCTCTGCCTTCAATGAGATCGGCCGAACCGACATTCACGACGCTGCACCCGATCGCCTTTGCAGATGAGATGACTATGTTGTTGTTCTCAGTCATCTGGAAGTTGTTGAGAGCTTTCGGACCACCGCTTTGCGCTGGAGAAGCAGTAGGCTGTGAAGGAATGCGTCTGTGGGTTTTGCTCGTCGCTTTATTCAGGACTCGCTCGTCGATGGTGTCAGGAACCGAATCGTTTATGAGCTTCGAAAGGAGTAGACCGTCTACACTGCTAGTCAGTATTCTGCTCAGCCAGCAGGTCGAGTGTAATTACCTCTAGTCTCATCAAATAGCTGCATGGTATCCGTTGGAATAGGCAAGCGGTCTCCAATGTCGCTGTCGCCGGCCAACACCTGAAACAAAGGATCAGGCGAGACGGGAAGATGCTGTAGAAGTACATACACCGTTGATATGCCTCGTGAACTCGCTCTTTCTGCAGGACATGACGCTTTCAGCTGTAGTGTTAAAGTGTGCCGGATCTAAAGTCGCACTTACTCTTCCTGATCTATTGTGTGACTGGAAGTCATGGTTGCGCCTCCCAAAACAGCTTTGTTCTGGTTCTGCGCGCCCGGTCTGCCTGGGATTGTGGGACCTCGATTGCCCGAACCCTGCTTCTTCGCTTTGAGTTTAGATACCAGGTCGACATAGTCGTCTAATGCGACACGGCCACTGCGACATCCGCTGTCAGTGAGAGTAGGCGACTGAGGCAGGCCATGACGGCTGAGCATCATATGCAGGCGAGCCCCGTCTTTCGCAAACAGGATTCGCCAGTCGTCAGCTGTGGATAACTTACGTAGCGTCAACCTGTACCTCTTTGAGCGTTTCACGGACTTGGTCGTATGTTCCGACGCCTTGGGATGCGAGCGCCGTCGCTACTTCCTGGCGGTCGACCGATTCCTTGCCTTGCACATCAAGCGCGCTGAAGTGCGTTTACATCAGCAGTTTCCAGCTTCTGTCATGGGCTCAGAGCTACTTGAACGACGAGATGAGCTGCATCTGCAGCATCGCCCCGGCACCCCGAAGACGTCAGCCTGGATCCTGCCAGCTTGCTGAGCCTCGAAAGGAAGCACTACCCACTAGCTCTTGTTGCTGAATCTCTGGAAAACGACGCTGTAGCTTGAAGACCGACATCTTGGGCGGATTGCTGAGCTGTCGACAAGTCTGGAGCAAGGAAAACAACAAAATGCAAGCTTACGCTGAATTAGATGCTGCCATCCTCACTCGGAGCAGGCTCCATGACAGGATATAGCGTCGTATACCACCTTCTATTACGGATTACCCACGCCGGGCCTGAGAAGCACTTCTGCGCTCACGTCTGCGTCCAAAACATTTTGCAACTGAGAGGCTTTGGCTATGCATAGGGCGACTATGACCTGTCAAGATATTCGGCAAGCACTTATCAATGTAAGCCTCGGTATACGCTGGCTTGCGCAGCCTCGCAATTTCAGCCGTCCCAGCTCCCGAACGTTCCAGAGATTACAGCAAAGGCCTAATACGAGGGCGCTGACATACACTATATTGAACCATGTCGAGATTGCAAAGTCGACCAGCCCTGGCACACTTTCCGCTGTGCGGAGAATGGAAAGCGCTCATCTGGCGAGTTGATGTTGGCGAAAACCTTAAGCAGTCTCGCAGGTGAAGGCGCCTCACAAATTCTACTCTTGTTGAGAGTCAACGCGACAGCTGGCTTATTTAGTTCTCAGATTTATCGACCTTCATCATTATTCACCAGCACACTTCCCGCATACTGTGTGCTTTTCTGGTCCTGATTAGCGTCATCTGCAGGTACTTGCTTCTTGCTGGGCCTTCCCCACATCCCCACACTGGTGCTTACTGTGAGTACTATAAACACGCTGATGCAGAGCTGAGATGCTTACGGTGTCACATAAATCGACGTCGTTGGTCCGCCTTCTCTGTCTGTACCGTGCAGAGTGCCTATAGGTCTACAGCCTGTCGAGGAATACGAGAAGGGTCGCTTTGCTGTTTCAGCGACCGAAGTCTGGACGAGCTCTTTCGGGCGTCTCCTCGTACATGGCAGTGTGGGTTTGCGGGTAGGCAGATGCGAACTCTTTTGATGAGATCTCCTTTTGTTCGAGGCCGGTACTCCTTTTATAGCGTGAGGGCTTTTGTACCGCTTTTGTTCACTCTTCAAAGGCCATCAGTAGCTGCCGATGGGTACGCGGAGCTCGTCGTCCATCTCGAATTCTGGGGACATAGTTCTGTATCATACCCTTGGCCTTTTATCTGTGAGGTGCCTCGTGTAGGCAATCTCGCTAGACGCGTGCAGTGTGTGTCGGTCGATCTCTTGGGAAGGCAAATCGCAGTGTCTGTTTTGCAATTGTTGACAGCGCACCAACACCCTCGAGCATTACTCTTCTTGACAGCTGTCAGGCGCTTTGGCATATCGCTCCGTTCATTATCATTATTTGGCCCAACGCTCGAGTACAAAGCTGCCGAAGAGCTTTGCTGCAAGCAGACAGACCCATCCATCGGACTTTCCAGCTTCGCAAGACGGTGCCAGCAACCCCTCTACTGCACACATACACGACTCTTCAGATCTCCCTCAGGCCTTTCCTGCTTGAGACCGGCTTTCAAGGCGAGGCTCTGAGGTGTCTCAGAAGTCGGCGACCTTTTTTCGCACCTCTGCAGACTTTACCCTCGGCACTACTCTGCCAGCCTTTGCTTAGTTTTTCATCTTCTGCCAACTCCTCCTCATGCGAAGGGTAGGCTCCATCGCCGTTGTCTGCATGATGACCCCCGGCTGACAATCGGTAATGACTTGGTTATCCCACAAGGAAGAGGGAGATGCACCCCCAGCCTTGAACACGATGACAGTCAAGTCACCTCTGCATTACCGCACACAAACAGAAGAAAGCAGCGATAGCTCTTTCCTATATACGCCTACCGCCGACGGTGAATCTCTAAGTCCGTTCGATCTCCAAGGACAGGCTGGCGACTACGTGTCAAGAAATGATCATGTTGGGAATCAGCATCTTCAACCTCCCCTGGAGGCTCCCGCCGAAGCCTGGGTACAGGGTAGCTTAAACCCAGAAGAAGCAAATCATGTACAATCCGCTCAAGCGCCTACTAAGGCACCGGAAGGCAAGAAGATTCCTAGACCATCAAATGCTTGGATACTCTATAGGTCAGACAGGATCGCAGCTATGCGCGCGGGCATGCGGGAAGGAGATCCAAAGCCAACTCAAGCAGACCTATCTAAGCAATTTGGAAACGACTGGAAACATGAATCTCAAGCCACAAAATCATACTATGAGCGCCTATCGGAGCAGGCGCGAGAGGAGCACGCTCTCAAGCATCCAGGTAGGCATCAGGTCCACCTAGAAACTTCGTCAGATCAGTCTGATACCTCTTCTTGCAGACTGGAAGTTTAGTCGAAAGCAACGTAAAGTGTCACCAAGCTCGCAAGATGCCGGTGGGAACAACCAGGAAGCTTCTTTTCCGAAACGAGCCCGGACCACAACCTCACCGCGCAACAAGACGCGACCATCCCCGCCATCGCAGTCGGCCAGTGATACAAAAGTCGGATTAGACAGCACCACTGTAGCAGCTCATTATCCTGAAAGGAGTGCTATGGTGATGCACAGACCTACGACTGCAAGTGCGGTGCCACAAGCTACGCAAGGCGCGCCGAGCAGCCTTCATTATGTGTTCCCAACTCAAAATCATCAGCACGTTCAGAAGCGAACTGTCTACGATGCTCGGCTTCAATCCACTTCAACCGGTCTCAATTCTACGCTTGGGCGAAGGAATTCGAGCGCGATTGAGCTCTTCGGTGGCTATCGTCCGCAAGTCAGCTCGAGGCAGGTGTTGGCGCCCTCCCCACAAGCTCAGAATATACATACCTCGAACGGGCTGTTTCAATCAGCTTCCAGCGAAGGTAATTGTTCGTCCTTCCGGCCGCCTTCGACGGCGATCTCCCCTGAAATACACTTCAATGTCCCCCCGACGACTCTTGCTGGCCTGCCATGGGGCCTTTTGCCATCGGGTGCACCACCAAATGTACCCTCCAGCGATGGTCAGCCCGTCCAGTATGTCCAGCTAGAGGTGAGATTTTACAGAAGTGTGACCGGGCAGCTATACTGACAACCTACTGTTCAGAGCCAAGTCGAGCCTCCGCACTGGGTACTACCGACTATGCCGCAGACATCTGTTTGTACTCAACAAAGTCCGACGCTATCCCGATACGATCAGTTACACTTACCGGGCTGGATGCTTCCTTTCTGCAATTTGAGGGTGAAGCCGGACGACTTCACTGGTGTTCCGCTAGGGGATTTTCTGCTCGATCTCCAAAATCGGACGCAGGCTACGGTTTTCGATTCGTTTCTTCACGATGCTTCTGGCACCTTGGTGAGCTTCTTTGCGTAACGTCTGCAGGCCGTTTACTGATACCATACGTCAGCCTGAGCAGAATCGGGGCCACAGTACTACGGGCTCTGCCATGCCTAACGGCTATTCCTTTCCATGATGACGCAGGCTCGTAGAGAGACGTGTTCAGCAGTACCCCAGTGTTTATCAACACCTCAGTCTCTGTTTACTAGAAGACCCTCAGTTTACTGTCAGGCGTACCGCAGTGTTTTTCGTAGTTGGGTGACAGAGGGTAGGAGCTCAGCAGTAAGCCGAAGCTGGAAGCAGTTGTGTTATTGTCGCCAAGTCTTGTACAAAGTAGCGAGCATGTGGTTGTGAAATTGTCAATAAATACACGGCTTCGCCCAGCGAGCTTTTCTAGGCCTGCTGCATATGAAGTATCATGTATGCGTCGTAATAACGAGTAGCGCATCTTTTTCCATCCCTCACATAGTTTTGCCCTTGCTCCGGTCGGAGATTCCGGCTTGTCGAGACCCGTAACTGAGGCAGGAACCGAATCATGCAGCCCAATCATCTCGCTTTCTCTTCTTCTCTTACTCAAACGAACGCACTCTCTCTAACCTTCTGCCATGCCGACTGTCTCGCGTACTGATGTGCTTATTGTGGGAGCCGGGCCTGGTAATTTCAAAGAGCAAGCACACAAGAGTCATGTTGATATATTCTCTTTGAAGCTGGGCTCATGCTCGCGACTCAGCTAGCAAAGCTCAAGATCGCTACCCGGATCATCGATAAATCACCTGTTTGTCCTGTCCATTCTTCGCCAGCTTCAGCTGCTGACTACCCCAAAGCACCCTGTCCTCAGAGGACATGCTGATGGTATGTCTACTGCACTCCCTCCTACTCCGTCTCAAGCTCATTGAAGCCAAATGCTTCAGGCCTGCAATGTCGGACCGGAGAGATCTTCGCGGCTCTAGGAATCAAGTCGCGCTTCGAGGATGAATCACATGAATGTGCTGAGGTCGTAATGTGGAATCCTGGTCCTTCGGGAGGGGGCATCGTTCAGACGGATCGCGTGGTCGATGTGAGCAACACTCGAACAGCTGATACTCAAATGTATGGCTGAGAGATACCTCTCAGACCCTTCCGGGACTATCGTGGGCCCGACACGTCAATCTAGGGCAAGACCGTGTAGAAGCCATCTTCATGCAAGCAATGGAAAGCCTGAGTGAGTGCGGCTTGTTCTAGCAACCCCTCTTACTGATTTTGGCATACGTATGATAGACAAGCTATCAGTAGAACGCCTTACAGCTCCAGTCTCTCTATCTGCCGATGAAAACGTTGGCAACTTTGCCTCCGATTCTTACCCTCTTACCCTCAAAGTCAACAAGCTACCTGAGCCTGAGCAATTGGCGAACGGAGATGTGCAGAATGGTCTTTACCGATCAAATCTCTTCAATCACGAGGAGAGTGCACAGCCAGAAACGGAAGAGGTTGAAGAGATCCAGTGCAAGTTTATCGTTGGCTGCGACGGCGCCCGATCTTGGGTTCGCAAGTTGGTATTGGCGCTTTCACGTCCTCGACGCATACTTACGATTATGTCAGAACTTTGGGACTGGAGTTGAAAGGCGATTCAGCCAATGAATATTGGGGAGCGTTCGATGCAATCATTAAGAGCGATGTAGGCGATTCGAAAAGGCGCAACCTTAGGGAGCTAAAATCTGGTGTATAGCTGCCTACGCTTCGAATGAAGAATGCTATCCACTCAGCGGAGTCAGGCTCTGTCCTGATGGTTCCCCGCGAGGAAGGGATGGTCAGAGTCTACACTCAAATGGGTACTCTCGAAGCTGGCACTCGCATGAATCGGTCCGAAGCAAGCCTGGAGAAGCTGATAGCCAAGACGAAAGAAGTGATGAAGCCATACAAACTCGACTTCGTCTATGTCGACTGGTGGACTGTATATGAGATCGGGCAACGCGTGTGCGACACCTTCTCAGCTCATGGTAATCGGGTATTCCTGGCTGGCGACAGCGTACATACGCATTCACCCAAGGCCGGACAAGGCATGAACGTCTCGATGGCGGATACTTTCAATCTAGGGTGGAAACTCGCTATGATCCTGAACGGTCAGGCCACTCCTGATATTCTAGATACATGTACCCACTTATTTGGTTGATTTCTGCGCTCTGTCATTAGCTGACGGCTTTGGCAGATCAACAAGAGCGGCATGCGACTGCACAGCAGCTTATAGACTTTGACTACAAGTGGTCTCGCATGTTCTCAGGTAAGGCTGATGGGCAGTCAGTCAGCCCTGAAGCCTGGAAGAAGGCATGGGATCAGTCGATCAAATTCACCAGCGGTACTGGAGTGATTTACAAGCCAAATCTCCTAATTACCGACACTCAGAAGAACGCGGACAAATTGGCAAAGTCTGTCATCGTTGGCTCTGTGAGCACTGGAGGGACAGGCCTAATGTCTTCTGTGGCTTACCATCGATCTTTTTTAGCACTTTGAGAATCACCAGGTGGTCGGAGCGAGTAATGCGCATGCAATACAGCTACAAACATGTGTGAAGGCAGATGGCCGGTGGAGAATCATGAGTAAGTACTACTAGAAAGACTGAGTATGTAGTCAGCGCTAAAATAAGTCGCAGTTTTCCCTGGGGACTTGCAGAATTCCGACTGCGCAGGACGGCTGCAGAGATTGGGCAACTATCTAGGCTCTTCAGATAGCCCTCCTCGGCGTTTCACATCAGCTAGCGAAGATGTCGACTCGGTCATTCAGATCTTGACGGTTTTCGCATCACCGCACCGCTTCGTGCAGGATAAATTGGCTGAATTACCACAAATTTTGCTGCCGGAGCGTAAGCCGTATGGCATCAGAGGTAAGCATCCGCAACTCGCTGCTGATTCAGACCCTCGGCTGACATGGATGCAGCTTTCGACACGCTTTTCTGCGACGAGCCGTCTTACCACAATGGCGATGGCAGAGCCTACAATGGCTACGGCATAGACACTACTACGGGATGCGTGATCATAGTGAGACCGGATCAGCATGTTGCAGGCGTATATGGGATGGAAGAACACGAGAGCATCGGGGATTTCTTCGAGAGCTTCATGGTCGCTTCCACGTAGTAGTGACTTATAGATATGTGCAGGTCACATCTGCATGCGTTCTGACACTTCTTCTCACCTTGTTGTGCCTGCTTCAGCTCCTGCCGGCCCAAAGAGAAGTCCAACGCGTCTCGGCCGAAAGTCACGTGTCTCAGCTGGTTACATCATGCCAGTTGTGCCGATCCTGCAGAGTGTCCAGCGCTGACAGAGTTGCAGTGCCTCTTGTTCTTCTACTTATCAGAACATTGAACGAAGAAAGTAATCAACGATGCAAAGTGCGTCCTGCAGCTGGATCTATATCGTTAAGCTGAACTTGTGTGCCTGACTATCTACAGCAATCGCGAAGTGGGATCTTGGCCGTCTTCTTTTCTGGCTAAACGCTGATGGACGCAACACAGTGCCGTTCAGAACTACATGGGAGATGCCCCCAGCGAGGTCAAGGCAGGCTACAAACACAGACCTGGCGGCGAGACGATGCGAGCTCTCGCTTGGTTTGGAAACGCGAACGTCAAGGTCATCGATGCCCCCATTCCCGACATCACTCAGGACGATGATATTATCCTCAAAGTCACCGGTACAACCATCTGTGGTGCGTAGTGGCTGAGAATCAAGTACCTGCAGACTTGCTGACCTAGTACACTGGTTGCAGGATCTGACCTTCATTGTGAGCAAAGCTGAAAAGCCGAATAGAGATACTCTCTGAAGACTCCTTTCAGTGTATCACTCCGAAATCGTAGCTCTTCAAAGCGGTGACATTCTCGGAGTAGGTCCGGCACGCGAAGCCTCTATGTAGCTTGCTAATACGCTTCTCGCAGCACGAATTTTGTGGTGTACGTGACTTTCTTGTACTCTTCAAGGCCGTAGCTCAAGGTTGCGAACGCGTATCAGAAAATCGACAAGGTCGGACCAAATGTCAAGAACCTCAAAGTCGGCCAGCGAGTAGTCGTTTCTTTCCAGATCGCTTGCGGTCATTGTCGATACTGCGATAAGAAGCTTTCATCCTTCTGCGAGAACACAAACCCGTCAAGTCTCATGCAGACTGCCTATGGATCCAGAGACGCAGGCTTCTGTAGGTTCTCATCCTTACATTGCAGGTGTGCGACCTGACATCGTCCAACAGTCGGATACAGCCACTTTACCGGCGGTTTCCCAGGTGGTCAAGCTGAATATGTCAAGGTACCTTTCGGGGAGGTCAACTGCTTGCCTATCCCCGACGATGTCAGCGACGAAGAGGCGATCTACCTCTCAGATGTACTACGTGAGTGCATATTCTATGCGCGTCGCCGGATGAAGCTGACATAATGACCTTAGCGACTTCGTAAATCTCATCTCTCCTCGGCCATGCGAAGCTAGCTAACGATATTTCTAGCTACCACTGTGTCGTAGATACCGGAGTAGCAGAGGGCGACACTGTCGGTATTTGGGGGTGAGTCTTCGAGTCTATTGCTTGAAGCCGTGCTGACTATCCCACGCTCAGACTCGGCCCAATCGGTCTAGCCGCCGCAAGGTGGTGTCAGCTTAAGGGTGCTAAACGAGTCATCGGTATCGACGGAGTTCCCTTCCGTCTCCAATATGCTCAAGAGAAGCTCGGCATCGAAGTCGTTAACTTCAACGAAGTCAGCGATATCCCCAAGCATTTGCTCGAGATGGTTCCAGGTGGACTCGACAAAGCTCTGGACTGTGGTACCTTCCACGAGCCAAAGACTCTGCTACACAAGGTCCAGAAGACGCTCATGCTCGAGACTGACGTCCCTGAGACCATCAACGAAATGCTTGTGTCTACCCGCAAAATGGGAAGCTGTGGAATGATAGCTGCATACTCGGCGTTCGCTAACGGCGTCAACGTTGGTGAGTAACATGTTCGTCACGATGTACAGCTTGGATACCGTTTGACCTTGCTTTAATGGTGTAGGCGCTTTGATGGAAAAGGGCATTCGACTGGTGCGCGAATCTCATAGTACACTTGCGATAAGGCTTTAACTCAGCAATATTGGCACCACAGATCGGAAACGGTCAAGCTCCTGTCCATTGTAGTTTCAACAGCCTTCGTCAATAAGTGAGCATATTGGAAGCTGACCAGCACCTGCCTTCCAGTATACTGGGAAGAGATCCTCAACGACTACATCAGAACCAAAAAGTTCGACATTGGGCTCATTCTTACGTAGGCAGGCACGATTCTTCAATAGTTGATGAGCTCACTTGTACTTGTCCCCACAGCCATCGCTTCACGATGGAAGACATGGCAGAGCTATACGGCAAATTCGACAAACGAGTTCCAGGCTTGCTCAAGACCTACGTCGAGACCAAGTTCTCTGATCCTCCCAAGGCTGGCTACCCTACTCTGACTTCTATCAAAGATCTAGCAGACAAGTGAAATACCTGTATCATAATGCTCTTTGGCTATGTTCACGTTCGATACAACAACAGACTGCAGTTGATAGACTTCCGAAACGTAGTACACTTTCCTATGTCGTCAGAAGTAATAGTATTAAGAAATAGTTTCCTTCCGGCCTTCCTGCCATAACTTTGACATCTCCAGTACTGCAGGGTCATCTGCTTTGAGCAGCTTCTTTTCTACGCCATAACGTGCCCATACCATGGCAAAATCGAGCGGCTTCATCGATATAATTCCACTATTGGTCTGCACTTTGCTAGGTAGGGTTTCGGGCATGCCGACGAAGAGGATGCACATGTTCACAATCGCTTCCGGACTTGGTTTCAGTGAAAATGACAGATAGTATAGCATCAGCTTCGTGCCTGTACAGAATCGGAAGCCGGTATCGACGAAGAAAGCTTTGCTGAGAATATCTGCTTCATCTGTGGTTGCACATTCAGCGCGACAATGGGAGGAATGGCAAAAGACGCACGACTTCGATTACCCTCCATGATGCGGCAGATCCCGAAGATCAGCAGACTGGTCAAGGACCGGATCTTGCTATCTGCAACGGTACGCATATTCTGATTGATGTTATCCGAAAGCGCGGCAGGCAGAGTTACGTAGGGTAGTGAAGCTGTTCCCATTACGGAAGCTGCCAGATTTTGCACTGACTGAGGCTAGATAAGGAGCTTAGTTATGCTCGTAACTGCCTGTAAACCTCTCGCACTTACTGTCAGCAGGACAGGAGGCACAATGCCTTCCATTGCTGGGAGCGGCAGCGACGCCAGAAGATCCGGGTACATGCCCGCAAACGGCATTGCGTATTTTAAGATGTCTTCAAGTTCATACTTGCTTTCAGTCCCCTTCCTGACGCCCTTCCGAAAGTCGTCTAGATCGCTTGCTGCCTGTGCCCCTTGCTGTATTACGCGACGATGGCAAAGGTGCAGATAAAGAGCCATGAAAAGATGTCGCGTAGTTGGTCGAGCAGTATCCGGGATGGGGTCTCCTAAAGTAGGGTTGGGAAGAGCCAGGCCCACTCGTATGCCGGCGAGAAAGACCGCTAAGGCCTCGAGTGGCTCTCTATGCTGCAGATGCAGTCTTGCCCTAAGTAAGCGAAGTCTTTGCATTTCAGGCAGCTCGTCCAGCGAGAACCCGTCCGAAGATGAGGGTGTGCCATTCAGGTTGAAGATGTTGCGCTCGGCGGCTTCGCATGCTTGCAGACCAGCTAGAACTTTCGACTCGGATGTTGATTGCGTGGCCGGCTTACGCTTGAGATTTAAACTCATTCTGACGGCTGGCCAGCATCTGTCGGGCACATGCTGCGTGCGGGCTATGCAGTCTTCCGCCAGATCGTTCCGACCCTTTGCTCAGAACTTAGCAGGCCATTATGATGACTATACGACAGAAATATGCTTACAAGAGCAGCATAGGCGGCAGCCATGTTAGTGAGAGCTTCTGCTGTCCTGGAATTGTGCTTGAGTTGGAGGTCCAGGAGACTCTTGGCGAGAAAGAGTGTAACGATGAATTGTTTCAAAGTAAAGAACATAGCAGACATCAAGAGGAGGAGGTCAGGATCATCCGGATAGAAAGTAGAGATTCGAAGTAGGGCGGTCTTGAGGACACGGTCTTGCGGGTTTCGCCTCTCTGCGGACCTGCTGAAGGCGAGGAGATAATCTCTATACGCTGGGCGCAGCCGGTTCCACTGGTGCGAATCCAACAGTATCTGACTGGCTACTTGACTGTTCTCGTCGGTAAGGGCGACAATTGAATAAGAATTGTCTACGCTAGGTAGTATGCTCGGCAGATGCGGTTCTATAGGTATCGAGGGCGCCGTGTTGTTGTGCATGAGATTCGCTGGCGTTATACCGGTCTCTACGGCGCTCGTCAATTGAAGATCATCACCACGCGTCCAGACAAGTACAATCCGCAAAGAAGCTACGTGAAGTGCGATCAACGCTGCTGCAGCTGTAGCCTAGAAAGCCAAATGTCAACCACCGAGGCCGACACGACCAGCGATCTACGCACTTGTGCAGTATGAAGAAGCGATGTTTGACCGTTATGCTTCGCCTTCAGTAAGTTCCCAGCTTGTTCGAAAAAATAGCAGTAAAATCGCCGAGCCTGTTTCAGGAATAATGACTAGATGCGATGTAGTGAAGTTAGCATCTGGGTAACTGGAAATATTGCAGGGTTACCTTTAACGCTGGGGAGGGATTAGATGCGTGATCTACGGCTAGGCTGCTATCTTTCATGACTTTACTTAAAGCTACATACGCCATGTCGCGAGCAGAGCGTATTTCGATGCTGATCTGCTCATCTTGCCGCTCGGCAATGTAGAGTGCCAACTGCCTTACATATGTCGCGAACTCGGGTGGAGGTGCTTGACCCGTTTGCAGCAGCGAATTGACTTTGGATGTACAGAAGGCTTCCCGATCGTATTCTTGAAGACCATTACTCCGAGGATTGCAAATAAGGCCCGACTCGAGGCCATCCATCTGCAAATTGAGCAGGACAGGTAGGCCCGTATGTTGTATGCTGATATTTGCAGTGATCTTGGGTGGGATGACGCCGGCTTTGATGGTCTGCAGTATGTCTTCGTGACGCGGATAGCTAGCACTCCACGTGTTAAAGGCAGCGAGGGTACTCGCTCGAGCGAGCTGTGACAAGATCTGAGTTGGTAGCTCCAGAATCTTGAAGATGTGGTCTTCGGACTGGAAGGCTCCCGCATCGGGTCGAGGCGGAGCTCGCGTTTCCACAGGAGGCTGATTCGGTGTAGCCAAGTACGGAAGCCGCGAAGGGTTGGCAGCATGGGTGCTAGAGCCCTGAAGCAGGACGCTAGGCGAAGTCGAAGATACCTCTGGAATGCTCGGTTGAAGCAGCGTCGGTAATTTGGGATTTGCCGACCAGAGTGAGACAAGGGCACACTTGTTCGCATCTTAGCTTGAGCTACAGCTGCAGAAGAACTGCACACACCTCCATCTGAACGGCCATCTGATGTCTATTGCTTCCCCGAACCGCACTCTCAGCTGCTTCTCGAAAGACCCTCTTCAAAGCTGAATAGATTGCTAGATCATCGCTGTCGTCTTTCTTCCTTATACTGAGATATGGGGTTAGTACTCAGCGTCTTCTTTCAGCATATCATATCAAACTTGCTTGCTGCGGACGATTTCTAAGCTGGACACGCTACGAGGCAGACCGTGTACGTCCTGACTGGACTGTACTAACATGTGGTATTAGCACATGAGGGAACGTGTTTATGGCATCAAATGGGGCTTACAAGGTAACCATCTGAAATGCGAGCCGATGTTTGGGCCCTTCTTGGTGCTGTAATTTATGAGTTGGTCGACGAATCGTAGGCGGACAGTCTGATCTTCTGTCGGAGGTCTGGCGAGTATTGGATCTACATTCTTTTCGACCTGAGGAATCGCTGGCAAATCGGGTTCTCGACTCCACTCTCTCTTCAGAGCGACCTAGAGGGCATGCATCAGCCGCAACATCAGATAGCTAGAGAGACTACCGCGTACCTCGAGCAGTACAGCTTCTGACCATTGAGGATCCTCTTTGGCTACCCAATCTTGACTTTCAGTAAACACTCTTAGGACGTCTCGGTAGACGCGTTCGGCTGCGATATAATCGCCTTGAAGTAGCCTTCCCAGACAATCAACATGCATTCAAATTGGCGGTATATTCGAGCCTACTTCTGCTTGACCGAGTCGAGAGATCTTGCATTGGGAGCATTCGAGTACAGTTCACCGTAGCGCGCCCGGTCTAGCAAGGTCTTCGCATAAGCTGAGGCGTCACATCATCATCATCATAGTCCGGAGGCCAGCAGTACCCGGAGGACTCGCAAACTTGACGCCGATGATTTCGTCCTTCTCGTTGCGGAACGAGATGAGCCCGTCAATCAGCCGCAGATAGGGCGTCGCATCGAGACTCTGAGGTGTATCAGGCGCAGAAGGAGCAGTCGCAGTCATCTCTTCACGTCCGAAAGCATTGTTGGCAGAAGACAGAGAAGCACGTGCACCGATTTTATTGCAACCTTTTACAACCGAAACTGCTGGAACGAGGAACCACCATGTCTATATCTAAGCAAGCTAGTATAGGAGTAAAGGTATCTGAGATGCCCTAAAGCTTTTGTGGTGAAGCGATGAAAGCGGTATCGAGGTATCCTTAGACCTTCTGAGGCGGAGGCGAGCTTCCTACCCATGCTCTGACATAGTCTGCAAAAGACACCATGCATACCTGAAGGGAGTAGGTTGGAAGATCAGTACTGTACAAAAGAATTTAGTCAGAGAGAAACCCACTGTCTGCCAGATTCCGAGACCAATGCGCGGTGTGACACCACGGTACAGAGCCTTGATACCTCCCTCCTTGTAGACGTATGCCAAAGTGTTGAAGACAGTCAACTTGGCAGGCCTATTGGCTGAAGTCTGCTTGGCCATAGACTGCATCTCCACTCGCACGACCTCAATAGGCTGGTTCCATGTTCCTAGAGCACCTCCAACAGTCGATGCTGCAATCTTGTCCAAGGCCCCGAGTTTGTCTTTCTCGCCAACTCCTCTTAGTCGTCGAATGCCTTGCTCTGCTAAGCGTGCGAACCCCATACGAGACCCCCAATTTGTCATCTGTCGTAATCTGTGCATGTCTCGTTAGACTTTTGATCCGCCCTTTCTACTTCAGACTTACGCGACAGCGTTAACACCCTTGTTGATTCCCTTGATACCCTCGCGCTGGTAGATGTCCTAAATCGGCACGATAATATTCAGATCCAAGGCTCGGTAACCTGAAACACTATTGATCTCTTACACCGAAGACTAATGAGCAAAGCAAGTCAGCCTGAGTTGGACGAAGGATATGGGTAAGAAAAGCACACCTTTCCAGGTTGACGGAGGCTTCTCTGCTCCAGATACGACTGCCTTGTGCCTCGTAATCTCGGCCGTTTTCATAGCTTGGGGCTTTGCATCAGCGTCTTCGTCTCGCCTTGTAGCCCGCGACTCACTTGTACAGAAGCCCATTGTTGCGTATGCTTGTGCGATACCTCCTCCCATGCCACCCAGCAGACCTGCAGTACCAGGGCTGAATCCAGCGTCTACACCTCTGTTCTCGATTTCGGCAGCACAGAAGAGAAGAACGGCTCCTTTGGTCGAAGCCTCGATCCATGCCCTGGCGGGAAGCGGTGTCAGCGCTCCCAGTGCATCTCGTATAGTGGATTTGCAATTCACCATGGAATGAGCCCTTGGTACACTGTATTATAAAAGAAAGGTCAGCAGATGCAAAGGACACGCTTCCACGAGAGCAGTCGCACCTCCGCTAAGTCCACCACGCGACCAGACAGTAGCAGCTGCTTGTGCCATAGTTTGCGATCTGATTTGACATGTTGGTTGCGTTAAACAGCAAAGGCTAATGGCCGGCAGGCGTACCTGTTGGCAGCCATCTGCGTCTTCAAAACCTACGGACGCAAAGGATGTAAGTATGATAGCATGTCTTGTCCAATATGGCTCTACTCACCTCAAGAGGCTGTCCTAGCGTTGTGACTTCGAACATGCTGCATTTCCGGATCAGTTGACGGCCCAGGACAGCAGACACGGCTGAACCCACTTCATGATACCTTGAAACGCGCATGTAAGCTGGTCAGTCTGGTGCGTTTAGATCCAGAGATACGGCCTATCCCACCTCCTGCAAGTCGCGAATGAGAACCGTCAGAATGGTTGAGCGACTTCGCATGCAGCTTTCGAGCCCTGGCGCCAGCTCACCAACTGCAATATTGCTGTACGAGATCTGCTTCTTGCCTCCAGGGCCTCTCACATCCATTGCGGGCGCCATCTTCAAATCTCGTGCTTTTGGGGGGTGCGGTTAGGGGCAAGGTAGGTCGGATAACGTTGAGCAGGCAGTAGTTCTTGCGAAAGGTGTAGACTCCCGGTAGTATGTATCTTCAAGGACTGTGGTCTGGATTTGCGATGCTCTTCGACGTTTCTGTGCGAATTCCAACAAGCTGTTTTCTCAGGATTCAACCGGATCAAGGCGATGTGACAAATTCAACGAGCTACTGCTTTGCGATTGCGATTACGATTGAGTGAGACTAGAAGGAAAGGTATACGTGACTACTGACTACTGCTTCTGCACCGACTACGCGTACTTTTAATCACTGCTTGGAAGCCAATTCCGTTTGCAGTTTCATATTTGCTTCTTGTAGCTGCCGGATCTGTTCTTCATATCGCATCTCTGCGTCCTTCAACGTATTGTTGTGTGCGTGGTGTAGATCTTGTAGCTTCGACTCTTGATCGGCTTTCACAGCTTGCATCTCTTCCGAAGCGCGCTGCAATTGCGCTTTCAGCGGTTCTATCACATCTTCCATCATCTTATGAGTGTCTTGTGTCCCCTCTTGTGCCTTCTTCAGCTCCGCTTGTGTCTTCTCGATGTCTCGATGAGCAGACGCGGTAGCCTCTTTCAATTGGTTCCGCAAGTCAGCTTCCGCTGTGAGACGAGCTTCAGTGAGCTTCTCCAACTCTTCGTTGTGTAATTTGTAAGTATCCTTCAGTCGAGACTCCGCTTCCACCAGTTTGGACCTAGACTCTTCCGCTTCGGTCATCGCCCTCTCTAGCTCCGCATGCAGGAATTCAGACGTGTCACTATCCTTGCTGTCGCTTGCCTGTTCTGCGAGAGAAGCATTCGCAGTTTGTAAGGCCTCTTGAGCTGCCGCCGCGGCTGACAGAGCCTCCTTCAGGGATGCTTCACTCGCTTGAAGGGAAGCGGTGACTGAGGCCTCCTGAGCCTTTGATTTCAGAAGATCGGCACGAGTGGCCTCAGCCTCTATACGCAAGCTGTTGATCTCATTCGTATGTTTTGCGGTTGCTTGGGCCAGCTCGGCTTCGTGAGCATTCTTTGTGCTCGTCAACTCAGCTTCGAGAGCGGTGCGGAGCTGTATTGGCATCAGTTATCTGGTCAATGCAGGGAGACAAAGCGCATACCTGATCTACGCTAGCCGTCGACTGCTCCCGCAAGCCTTTCAGTTCGTCCTGCAAAGCATGCTCCGCGTCTCTGCGTGCCGAATCATAGGCACCCTTGAATTTGTCTTCATGTTCTTGCATGAGTGTGCCGATTCTCTGCTGATGTTCTTCTTTGACAGACTAAGTTTGGATCCGTCAATACAGTCAAAATTTGAGCTTCTCCCTGGTTACTTACCTCTGTCTGCTGCTTCAGCGCATCTAAATCTTGAATATGCACTTGCTGAACTTCCTCCGCGTGCCGCTTTGCCTCACTGAGCTCCTGCTCGAGCTCGGCGATTCTCGCTGTAAATTCTTTCTTTGCATCATCTCTTGCCTCTTCAGCTTGCGCAGAAGCCGATGTCTTCCATTCCTTATCGATGCTCTCTAGCTCTTCTCTACGGCTTTCCTCTTGCTCCCGCTTTAGCTGTTCAATCGAAGCATCATGCTTCTTTTGCGCTTCAGACAATACTTCGCTCTCTTTCGAAGAGGCCTCTTCAAGTGCTTTTGCCAGCTTTCTAGAATGTTCTTGTAGACTGGAGGCTAGTGCTTCTTCGTGAGAAGCTTTAAGAGCGGCGATCGCTTCTGTGTGAGCTTGTTGTAGTGACGCTTGCCCTTCTTTCACTTGCGTCTGCGCTTCTTCCAATTGCGTCTTCAGATCGGCTAGAGCCGCCTGATCCGCCGCCTCGAGCTCTGTCCGCAAATGCGCTAGCTCCGACTCATGCTTCTGCATCAGGTCAGCCTGAAGTGTCGAATTCGTTTCCTTCGCCAGTGCGAGCTGTGCGGCAGTAGCTTCCAGATTCCTGCCAGCGCTTTCCATCTGCGAAGCCATCTCTTCATACTTCCTATCTGAAGTAGCCTTCTCATCTTCCGCTTCGTGTAGCTTCTTGCTGATGTCGGCTAGCTGTTTAGTGACTATGTCCAGCTCATCTGTAGTCGTAGAGTGGCCTTGCTTCGCTGCTTCGAGCTCTTCTCGGACCTCCTCTAGCTGCTTGACGGCTGCCTGATGGTGCGATTGAACTTCCTCAAGTTCGCTACTGCGAGTTTTCAGATTCTCAAGTGCGACTTCCTTGTCGGCTAAAACACCTTCAAGCTCCTTGATCTGTTTGTGCTAGAGTCAATGTGGATTATTCCCTGCCAGGGTATGCTATGCTTACCTTCGCATTCGCCTCTGACGCTGCACCGGTTTTGCCAGCTGCAGGAAGACCACCAACGGCTCTTGATGCAGGAGACGTGACCGCACTGGCAGTCTTTGTACTCCCAGTTGAAGCTGACAAGGGGTTTCTGGCAGCAGCTGTTGTTCGCGAAGCGGTCGTAGATGCACTTGCAGGCGCTCTTGACGTAAGAGCTGTTGTTCGGGTCGTCGTGACGGGTTTCACAGTCGCTGAAGAAGAGGCTGAAGGTGGTCTGGCCCTGCCAGTGGGTCTGCTGGGGGCCGTCGTGGCTGGAACGCGCGCTTTAGGAGCAGTCGCAGCAGGAACTGACGTAGTAGAAGCTCCTGTGCTTGCTGCTGGCTTGGCTGTGCGAGCGGCAGTACCGACTGCTGGCGGTACACGAGCTCCTCCCATTGATGGCCGTGCCGCAGCTGGTCGAGCTGGCGGCGCACCAGCAGTCGATGCATTGATAGCACCTACCCTAGCGCTGACAGAAGATGGTGCGCCCGATCTAGCTGGTACGGTCGTTCGCACAGGCGGCTTCGCGCTCGCGCCTGCTATCGTGCTTGATCCAGGAACCGGTCGAGCTGAAGCTGGTACTTTCACGCCTTTCACAGGCGTAGAGGCAGCAGATGCGGAAGGTGCTACGACTGTCTTTTGCGATGATGCCAGATTAGGGGTAGGTCCCTTACGCGCCGGAAGTGCTGATGCTTCTGGTTTGCTGGGCTCGCTGGCTGTCTCTTGTTCACACTTGTTGATATCGATGCCTCGATCCTCTGTGGAAGCCGCTTGAACATCTTCATCCACAGCAGTATGGCCTGTGCAACACGGGGCGTCAGTTGACGGCCAGCGAGGAGCAATCTGAACCAGCAGTACTTGAGTCTGACGTTTCCTGAGCATGTCCATTGGTAGGCGAGTCAATCTTATCCTCTGCCAGCGCATCTTCGAGCTCTGGCTGAGTATGGTCCTCAGGTTTAGCTTTATGCGTCGCGCTTTCGCCGTTCTGCGCGTCTGCAGCGTGTACTGCAGCAGGTGTGGTGTTCACATCAGTGTCTTGGTCATCGCTCATGGCTCGAGTCGAGTGGTTTGAAAACAAAGGACACGGACGATGTAGCGTTCTTGAAGAGCAAAAGCTAAGTTTGCTACATCTAACAGCTTGTAGAATGCAGGCTAGAGATGGTACAAAGCTATCGTAATGTTGCTTCTGGCTTGCAAGGTCACAGCAGCGACTGCGTGCTCCCTGCTTCTTTGCTTTCACAATCCAGCATTTCCGCCAAACGATGAGCTTGCATGACGACGGTATTGACGATGATGGATTGACGATGGATGTCGACGCTGGCCCTTCTTCAGCTCCAGCTGGCGAAACTGCTGCCTCAGCTTCAGCGTCGAATTCTGAGCGCAGCGCAAGGACGAGGCTGCTGCATCGAGTGCGCTTTGTCGACTGGAATCCATCTGCTGTGACTGCCATCGCTGTGACTCCCATCACTTGGAACCCGACTTCTTCGGCCTATCCCTACGCCAGCTCGTCCAGAGGCGTCCTGGCTATCGCAAGGCAGAATGGAAACATCGAAATCTACACCTGGCTCGCGGATCAGTCGCAAAAACCTGCAAGAACTCACGCAAGAGCTAATGCTGCAAAGAAGCCTGAGTCCGGTAAATGGGTGCTCGAGAAGGTAAAGTATCGCATAGCGTTAAAGAGAAAAAGTCGCATGCGAAAAACTGACTGTTGCACCAAATGGCAGACGCTGGCTGTCCCATACCCTTCCCGCGTAGAGCATCTCGTATTCACACATCAGACACTCCTCTCAGAATCAGACCTCGACCTCTTCGACGAGCAAGAGCAAGCACGCGAGCTCGAAAAGCTTGCATCTGCAAGACCTCGTCTCTTCTCTGCTGGTGGTGGAAGCGATGTGTGGGAGTGGGAATGGGGTCAAGGATTAGGGCATGTCAAGGTGCGACCGACTTTTCCTGCTTGCATGCGACGGTAGGCTGAATGCTGATGCATCCTACAGCGAACACTATCTTCGCAAGGAGGAGCTATATGGTCAATGGCTGCTAATCCTCAAAACACAATGCTTGCATTGGGTTGCGACGATGGTTCAGTTCGGATAGTCTCGCTGTGGGATGGCGAATTTGAGCATATTCGCAAGTTCTCGGCCGTCAAGACTAGGATCTTAAGCATAGCCTGGGGGCCAATGCAGATCAAAGGAAGCCCTCTGTCATTGCCCAAGAAACTTCGCAAAGCCGAAACGCCAGCGACACCGGCAGAACCAATCATCGATTCGACTGGCAAGATCCGAGCTGTCGACTTTGAGGATGTCGTCCTTGTTACAGGATGTGCAGACTCTTCCGTCAGAGTATGGGATGCACGCTCTGGAATGTGCAGAAGCAGGATGACAACAGACAAGATCGAAGGCGAACAAACGCTCGTATGGTCTGTAGCTGTACTACAAGATGGAACCATCGTTTCTGGAGACTCTCTGGGTATAGTCGCATTCTGGGATAGCAAGACATATACGCAGATACAGAATATAAAGCCACATCAAGCGGATGTATTGGCTTTGACTATTGGATCGGATGGAAAGACAATCTTCTCGTCGGGAGTAGATCAGCATGTGGTGCAGCTTCAACGTACGCTTATAGAAGATTCGAGCTTGATGAGCGGCATGCAGGGCAAGCAGAACAGGAATCGAGATAGAACACGCTGGACAGTCGCCAATACGAAGCGTTATCATTCGCATGACGTACGAGCGCTCAGTATATCTCCGCCTTACTCCCTCATATCACATATTACTCCTCTCCCATCTTCATCTGCTGGTATCGCTGCGCAAAAACGCCAACTTCCCATACTTGTATCTGGAGGTCTGGACTTCACAGTAGTATACAACACCATGTCAGCAGAGTCTGGCCAAGCTGTTCGACAACTCGCATGCAGCAAGACTCGCTTACTCGACCCTTCTTCAAATAACCTCAATAGAGCTAGCTATATTCCAGCTCGCAATGCGCCGGTTCATTTGGCACCTGAAGCAAAACTCATCAGCAAAGTCAGACCTGGAGGAGTAGATATCTACAAAGTAGGGAAAGAGGAAGCGATTCTTGAGATGGAAATCAAGGTAAGTTGGTTCCAAATCCCCCTAATAAGCCGGACTGATCTTTCTGTCGTTACATAGCTGCGTACCGCCTGTACAGCTTCTGCTATTTCACCGGATGGCGCCTGGCTAGCTGTTTCCGACCTCTACGAAGTCAAGATGTTCAAGTTGAAGATGAGCGTGAGTAATATTTGCTTCGTCCGGAGAATGGAACCGCTAACGCTACGTCACAGTCCGAGGGTGTTCTTAAAGCCTATCGAAATTCAGCTGTCTCTGCCGCTCTGGAATCGCACCCACAGCTCAAGGAAGATCAAGGAGCATCCGTCCTACATTTCTCGCCTGATTCAAGCCGCTTGATAATCGCTACAGTCGGTGCGAGAGTCGCTGTTATCGACTTGCCGGAAACGAAGGAGGAGCCAGCAACTGTTCTCAGAGTTTTCTCTCAGCATCGCAGCGGAAAGTCATCGAGCGGGAGAGCGATAGCCGGTGACAAAGGTCAAGGCAAACAACCAAATGGAGACGCCATGTCAGCGGACGAAGAATCTTCAGACGACAACGAAAGCGATGAAGAGGATGATGACGAGGAGAGCAGCATATCGACCATCGCTTGTGCAGCTATGAGCGTAGATGGACAATGGCTCGTCACAGCCGATCTGTCAAGGCGCATGCACGTCTTCAACCTGGATATCCTACAGCATCATTCTCCTCTACCCTCTCTTCCCGCACCCGCAGCTGCTCTAGCTTTCAGCTCTCTGAACCCTTCACTTCTCGCTATAGGCGCTGTCGACAATACGATAGCCTTCCTCGATGTCGATACGCGGACTGTGCCAAATTGGGCGTACCGCCTTGCACAAGGCTTCAATACCGCGATGAAGCAAGAACGCGACACTATCACTGGTATCTCCTTCGATCCCAAAGCTATCAAGACAGATACGATCATGGTCCACGGTCCAAGCTGGCACATCAACGGTCGAATGAACGGCTTGGCTATAACAACAGCAATGGCTGAACAACGGTCCAAACGCAAGCTCGTCGATAGTGCCGAAGAAGAAGATGCCTCTACTGACATAAGGCATTCAAACGTAAAATCGGAGATACACGTGGCTCCTTTCGTGTCGCGCAAGTTTGGATCTATCCTCCTCTTTGATTTCGCAAGCGACGGTGAATTGGTCCTGGTGGAGAGACCTTACTTTGATTTGTTGGCTGGTATGGCGCCTGCGTATGCAGAGCGTAGATATGGAACGTTGTAGAGCGCCTTCCATGTTACCGTGTGAGGTATGGGTTATAATTGCAACAGAATTGGGCGTCTCGTTCGGCAAGCGTGCCTTGCGCCCCTTTTCAGACCTAATCGCAACTTCGCAAGCTGATATATGCGCGAAACCCGTCAAACTCAAACTCATCCGAAGCGAGCTGGATCTGAAATGATATATGTGAGCCAAAGTCGACTAATGAAAAGCTGAAAGACAGGACTGACAGGCGCTTCAGGTCTGGTTCTGGCAGGAGGTATGTCCTCTTCCTTTCCTGCATCCTGAGTTATCGGTGCTGCCACTCTTCCTGCGCCCGGACCTGGTTGTGCTGCCGGACCTGGAACTCACGCGGTTTCGCCTGCGATGGCTGTATCGATAGGCTTGAAAGTGTTGAAGTAGGTCGTTTGAATTCTGGAGACCGCTTTCTGGACTCTTCGACCACTCCATTTGCCGATGTTGACTGGGCCTGATGATCTGGACTCCGATCTTCTAGCATGAAGGGCTTCGACATCTTCCGATAACAAAGGACGTGGTCGCGCGCCGTTAAAAGATGCTCTTTCCTGCGCGGCTTGCATGTCACTGTTTTCTGGCCGCCGGCGGAGGCAGGATTTTGAGTAAATATATAACTTACCTGCGTCTCGTTCATTAACTTATTGAAAGGTCGAGGAAATGCGCTCCTTGAAAGAACCGCCGCTGGTCTGTCTTCTGCGAGAACTCGGCGGACCGGTCTCAGGCCAGCCAAAATCAGTTCCGAGTCTGGCAGCGTCTTCTTCTGCCTGACCGTCTAGCCGAGCAGGACTTAGCGTCTGCTTTATGGTTTGAGTAGGAGGCGCTGCTTGGCCCTGAGGCGAAGGAACGGCCGCCATAGGTTGACGGAGCGCTCGAGGTATCCAGTCGGGGTTGACATACGCAACCCCATCTCTGATGATCTCGTCGGGTTCAGGGATATCCTAACAAGATTGTGAGCCAAATGCATCAAGCCAGCCTAACGTACTTACAGGTGAGAGCTCCCTGTATGGAGCTGCCGGCACTTCTGCCTGGACAGCTGCAGCTACTTCTGGAAGTGCGGCTGGCGCAGCTGCAATGACCGATGCTGGAGCTGGCGCCGCAGCTGTAGCCGCCATGTCCACTGGGCGGAAGGCGTTGAAGAAGCCCAACCGTACTCGGTTCACCACTCCTTACACTCGCTTCCCGCTCCATTTTCCGAGCTCGACCGGTCCCAAAGCTCGCGACTCTAGGCGCCTTGCATGAAGGGCCTGAATATCTTCAGACAGCTGAGGACGAGGGCGTGCGCTGAAGAAGGCGGCTCGTTCCTGTGCGCTTTGCATACTGACGTCGTCCGGCATCTGGAAAACTTGCATCGCAAAACGGATCGATCTTACTCTCAACCTTACTTTCACAAGGCCTGTATTCTCGGGAGCGGGAAAATATACACGCGCCCTGGGAGCTGCCCAGGCGGTAACGACGGTCACGAAGATGCCAATGAGGAAGCCAGCTACGCCCCAGATGTATTTCGTGACTTGTTCAGGCATATTGAACAGCGTCCTAGCTATAAAGGTGTCCCTGATGCGCGGATTCATAGATTTTCCAATCCGCTGCAATGCCTTTAGAAATGGCTCCGTGATGCCTTTGGCTCGCTCGGTAGGGAATTGTCCAATGTCCTCCATGGAGGAAAAGTGCGTGTAGACGCTTGAGTATGTATATCGAGGTGACTTGAGAAGGCTCGAACAGGTATAAGTCTTGATCGGTAGCCTGACTAAGGCCATCATGTCAAGCCCTCTAAGATAGGCTGATTGCCAGCAGCCATTACTTGAGTAACATTTGCAGGCAGTCGGAGAGATTGCTGCAACTGCAAAGGCGGTTGCACCAGCGGCTTCAGAGCCCTGCAGACGATGTGATACGCTGACTAGTGATCACATTAGCTACAGACTGAAGATAGCAAGCTTGCTCAACTCACAACTTCCAGGTTGCTGATGCGTGCTTAGCCCCATTACGTTCTGCTTGATCGGCCCTTGTCCAATAACGCACGCGTGGTTACTCCAGCTCGTAGCTTGTAGACAGGCGTACGTAGTGCTTTATGTGAAGTTAGATAGATAAATTGGAGATAGATAAATTAGATGAGAGGCCATATTATCGGGGATGAGTGTAAGGGGAGGCAGGTGTAAATGTGGTAGTAGCAATGCAAAGAAGTGAAGATTAAATCGAATGTGAATGTGAATATTGAGTAGATGAATGTTATGAAGAAAGACGAGAGCAGAGCACTGATTGGAGCGGATTTTATAGCCACGTCGAATGCTTCCAGATCTGCGGAAGTTGGAAGATGGGTGGGTCAAACGCGCTAATGCTAGCGTACCTCCACGGTCATGGAAGTGGAGGAAGATAGCATGCTTACGTCGGCAGACCCTGGAAGATTGACGTTTAGTCCAACTCCGTAAGGGTGGTCGGACGAGGGGAAGCGATTGCAGGTGAGCACCTATGGAGCCCCTGTGTATGTAGACAGTGTCAATGAGAAGCTGTATGAAAGGGCAAAAAGATCGAGCCGGGCGGCGGAAGGAAACGACAGTCTTTTGTATTGCCCGTAGGGAAAGCAGCATGAGACACCAAAAACTCTAGTGCAGTATCGTGAAGAAACGGTAAGAGTGTAGGAAGGATGTATGAAGAGTGCGTGTGTAGAGGTAGGCAGCCTGAGAGACTTCTCAAGCCGCTTTGCCCGAAACACAGGAAGGAAAGGGGAAAAAGGACGAGAACATGTATCAAGGATGTGAAGATGAGTGTGGAAAGGCTTGTGAGATCCCTTGCGGGTCGCTCTGGCCTGCTTTTGAGGGTCTGGGGCGCGCTTAACCAGATCCACCAGAGTATACCTTTCCGAACAGAACTTGCTGCAATTTGTCGTACATACTGAGCACACCTGCGCCTGCGACACCTCTGAGGACTGTAGAAGCAAAATAGAGGTCAGCTGGGGCCCACGGGACGTTGTAGGGGCAAAAAGCTTGCTGTTTGCGCCAGCCTGGAGGAAGGAGAGGTCAGCAATGTTCACATAACGTGTACACATTCAAACGAGAGCTGCGATTGACTTACTCCCTTGAAGAGAGATGAAACACCCTCAGCCTTGACGATCTGTCGACCGCAGTCCATCATTCCGTTGTAGTGAACCTTCTCTCCGGATGTCATCATCATTCTTCGTCTGATGGTGTCTAGAGGGTAAGAAGCGATACCGGCACCAGTGGTGACACCCCATCCGAGAAGGAAGGAAGCGAGGAAAGAGCCTTGAAGGGAACCGGTGAGGACGACGGGCTTGAGGGAATCGTACATTCCAAAGTAGAGACCTCTGTATACGATGATACCGACGACGGAGGGCAAGAAACCACGGTAGACTGGAAGAAGTCGAATTTAGGGGGTGGCAAAAGATAAGATTAAAACTGATTAAGAACTTACGACCAGCGATACCATCGGAAGCGAGAGTCTTCTTGTAGACATCCAACAGACCGTTGAATTGACGTTCACCGCCTCCCTTTTTGGCTGACTTGTTGTCGTTGGCGAGACGGGTACGGGCGTAGTCGAGAGAGTAGACGAAGAGAAGGGAAGATGCACCAGCCATACCACCGGAAGCCAAGTTACCAGCTAGCCACCAGTAGTAACCATCTCGCTCCTTCTTGTAGCCGAAAAGTGACCTTGCAGAGCGAAAAAGTCAGTATTTATGCGGAATAAAGCTTTCTTTCAGCGGAGAACTCACTTGAAGTAGTCCTTGAAGGCAAAGTTAAGAGCCTGAGTAGGGAAGTATCGGATGACGTTGGCGGTGTTTCCTCTCCAGACTGCAATCAAAATTCAGCATTTTGCTGAACCAGAGCTGTGATCTTCTCGGCTCACAAGAGACCATTCCCTCGTCGGCGTAGGTTCGTCGAGCGCAGTCGACGATACCGGTGTAGGGAGTAGCAAGACGACCAGACTTGATCATCTCACCCTGATTCTGGACAAGGAGCTATTGCGGGAGGTCGTTTCAGCACTGCGGTTGACTTGATTTTGGCGGATTTATGCACCTTGATTCGCTCGATGGGAGCAGCGGCAGTCTTTGCGACGGCGGCCGACACACCTACGAGTAGAACATTAGTACATTGTATACTTTCAGATAGGCTATGCTACCCACCTCCCATGAGGAAGTCGACCATGAAGCCTTGGACACCCTTCTTTTCCATCGACATGGTGGAAGCTGTAGACAAGAGCTGTCAGTTTGACTAGTCGAAGTCCTACTATACTACGTCGTGCTGCATGCCCCATCCACCCATCTTGCTTCAAGCTGGCCCGTTTTCGCTGCTGAAAAAAGGGAAGGCCGAAGCTTTGGGAAGCTTGCCTGATGCGCTGGGTGCCGACACTCGCGAGATGGATGGATGGATAGACGATGCAGCATTGCAGATTGCAGCATAGTAGCTTCTGCATTATTCCTACTTACTTTTTGTGAGTTTTGAGGGGGGAGGATGGGAGAGAGAGAAAGGAAAAAATTGAAGGCAAAGAGCCCACTGCCAGCGAAAAAGGCCGCCCCGGGTAATCCCGACAAGTAGAGAATATTGAGTGAGAGTAGATCAGATAGCTACTGATGCATAGCGAATAAGGCACACTCAGATAAGCCCGTCAGTCCAAATTCAAATCCAACCAACCCAGCCAAAGGAGCTAGGCACAGGAACGGGCAGGCAGGGAAGTATATGTAGGTATGATAGCATCCATACTTGCATTTCATACACGGCACAACAACGACAAACAGATCGCCGAGCTACTCCCAACAAAAATGCGGAATGGTACAAGGCAGGGGAGAAGAGCGGGACTTGAAATATAATAAATGAATACTTAACGGCAGATGACACAGCTGAGATTCAGTAGCTCATCACGCCCATCGGGTTCTGCTCGTCTCAGGCTCCTCCCAATCACTGTCTGCACGCCGCTTCTGCGCGGCTGCAGAGCTGACTCCACCTCGATATGGTATAGGCCCACCATCTCCGTCGTCGTCGTTGTCCGAATCAGACAAGGTCAGGTCAATTATACCTCCTCCACCTTTTGCGGCTCCTGCAGTGGCTCCCGTTCCAGAGCTTGACAGGCCAGATTTGTTGGCTTGACTTGATTTTGCCGGAGGTACGTAGGCTCCATAATCGTCGTCGTCATCATCGTCTCCGAGATCAATGACCTCTGCAGGGGTTTTGCTCTTGCCGTGTCTGCCTGTCGTAGCTGCAGGCGGTTGAAGCGAATTTCTTCCTCCATCCCCGTTCTGCAGAGAGGGCTTTCGGTCCGCAAAAGGTGTTCCGAGATCCATGTCATCGAAAGAACCTTCTCGCGTGCCATTCGCGGAGGGTGGGTTTGGCGTTGATGAGGGACGTAATAACCTGGCTTTCGCTTCAGCCACTTTGGGCGCAGTGCCATATTTGTTGTCTTCGGAACGCCATGTACCGTCTACTTCGACGATGACTGTATCGATAGAGGAAGGGACATTCTTCTTGATATCTTCGGTAAAGCTGTCAAGGCAGAATTAGCATTTCTGGCTAACATCTCACTCGGCCTCGACCTACCAATCGTATGCCAGATCATCGTGATTCATAGCTCGATTACATACAGGACAGAGCCAGGTCGGCGTAGACTCCATCATGGTCAAATAGATCTTAGCATCGAAGCATTGCAGATGCACACAATGCAGACTTCGTATCGGGACAGACATGTTCATGAATGATAACGGGTCCTTGAGAGACAGTGAAGATGCTGTTGCGACTAGATCTGGATCTTCAGCTTGACGTTTCACTGTTGATTGTTTCTCAGTGATTAGCTTTCCTTAGATCCATACGAATGTGAATAGATACTCACAGCTCTTGACGACATCTTCCTTAGTCCTAATCTTTTGCGTTTTAAGCTTTTCTACAATCGCGTCTATCCCCGTAGCTTCCACAAAGTAAACGATCATATAATGCAACTTATCCGTATTTATGTAGTTCAATTCTACTCTATTGATGTTGTTCTGACTAGCCGAATCTATCCTGAGTGCATAATCGCTGGATCTACTCGCTTTCGTCGATTCTTTGCCATGTATCGTTGCGGACCCTACGTTGGCCGGAGGCGCTGTGCCAGGCTTCTTCTTGATGCCTTTGAGATTCGCGACAATTGCATACCCATTTGTTTTGGCTTCGCATGCTCCTGGAAACTCGATCGGAACATTGGTATTACGGGTCACGGCGTTGCCGTAGGTACTGTATCCGTTGCTGGGCTTGTAGTGATCTTCGGAGCATGCGTATAAGCGTAATTGATATTGTGGAGCTTTGCTGTCGTTACGAGCGACTAAGAGCTTCTGCCGCTGATCATCAGTAAGCTGGATGGTCGCGCTTGCTGTCAGCTTGTCGCCTTGCTGTGCCTCTGAAGACAAGGCAAAAATGGTTCTATTAGCTTTGAAACACTACCTCTCAAAGAAGTTCCTTACTGCGCAACTCGACGACCGGTGATACAGCCACTAGTATCTTGAAGAACGGACTACTTTTGAAATTGATAGGCACAGCGGGTTGACCAGCAAAATTCGATTTGGGTACAGGTGGAAGAGCTGTAGGCCATGCTGTAGGTATCGATGCTGCGGCAGTGCCTCGGGATGCTGCGCCGTTTGTCGTGGATGAGGAAGCGGAGCTGTAGGGTGGAGCTTGCCACGATGGCGTGGAAGCTTTCTGCGTTGCTTGGTAGCGTCCTGATGCAGTAGTACTTGCTAAAGAGCCTGCCCGCTGCTGTGTCTGCGGTTGGAGATGCTGAGTTGACGTAGAAGCGACGGAAAAACTCCGCCCTGGTGAGCTTGTCATGCCAAAACTTGGTGTACCTCTGTTACCGTTGACGAGTGTGGAAGTTGATGCCGATGACGAAGGAACAGCTGTGCTGGTAGAAGCCGATGAGGAAGGTGCAGCATAGTTTGATGTGGAAGCTGGTGGAGCATAAGAGGTGGATGTAGAGGGGGTCGAGTATACAAATCCCCTGTGTTTCATGCTCAGCTATTGCGCAAAATCACATGTGGACAAGCGGGACTTACTGTGCTTCTCCTATCAACGTGGCAATCTTTGTATATTCAGGAAACTTGGAATTCTTGAAGAATCGAAGCGCTTCTCGTACGCGAGCGGTGAGGTCTGCCTTCTTGCCCGAGACTTTGACATGATATCTGTTTGTCGCATTTATCCCTGCAATCACCATCTTCAGGCGTTCAACGGTAACCCGTCCGTAGTTGTCCAGCCCATCTAGAAGATACTGGAACGCAACAGAGTATCACTTCAGCTATCTTGCGGACAGCCAAAAGGTGAACGCGCTTACTTCGCAATCTTCGTAGGTTGGGGGTTTAGCCGCCATGATTGGAGGCGTATAATCGAGGAGGTCACCCCGGCCAGCCTTGATATAGAGATCTAGCTCGTCTGCGTCTATAAAGCGTCTCCACTCCTTCTGAAAGTCTTCCCAGGAGCCTGTCGGATTCTCGTAGTAACTTGGGTTCTTCTGCTCGGGAGCTGTCGCACGACTAGTAGAGGGTGCGCTGAGATCTTCTGAGCTATTGTAGCTGTATCCCAACGCTGCTGGGGCAGGGTAAGTAGGGTAAGGGTTGTTGTATGTGGCGAGAGATCCTGAACTGGACTGAGGGAGAGAATGGTATGGCGGCTGGGAATACGCGTATGGATGTGAAGGTAGTGGTGGAAGATAAGACGAGTAATGGTATGTGTGGGGATATGGATTGCCAGTGCGATTCGTGTATTGCTGATAGTCGAAATGATACGGCAACGACGAGCCTGACGGAGCTAGGTAACCAGATGTGTTGGGGAGTACAGCTACAGTGGAAGATGATGCTGAAGTAGATGCGCCAGCTGGATTGTTGTTGTTGAACGTTGAAGCTGTTTGCAATCCACGATAGCTATTGTCGTAGGGCGAATACGCTGATTGAGCGTAAGGCTGCTGATATCCCGCTTGCTGATGATGAGATCCAAGATGCGGCAATGTTTGTTGCTGCTCGCCGAATCCACCGCTGGTCTGCCAGATCTCCTCGCCGTTGTTGATGTTGCTACTGATGGTGCTTTGAGATTGCGCACTCTGAGTAGGTCGCTGGTGCTCGTTTCGACTAGAATTGTTCATACATTCGACATCACTCGATGCAGATGGTCGCTTTGAGTGATTGATTGTATTGCTTTGGAAAGAGCCTGTCGCAAAATTACGCCAACTTGGACAACGCCCATTCCAGCCTCACACTACTACTTTTGTCTTGTACAGAAGCTACTAAACTGCATTCTATGCTCATCGGGCTAATCGATTGACTCAGGGATAGGAAAACCTGGGTAACGCTATCTATCTCATCTTCCGGATGTTGCAATTCACTCGGGTCGGCAAACCACACTGACTAGCGCACTTCGTCTCAGCAGGATGTGCAGAAAGCCGACAAGCCTGCCCAGGCTCAGCGGTCGCCTTGCTGAGACGCGTTAATTACATAGCTCGACCGATCTGCAGCGGTCTTGACGTAAGCTTCAGCCAGAATGAGGACCATTGAGACCGTCATGAGCCTGATTTTAGTGTCTAGGAGTCCAATGCAAAATGAAGTGTTAGGTGTACCAGATCTTGTTGCTGCTTGGGACCAACAGTTTCGTCGATGTGTTGAGCGTGATTCCAGTATTACCGCCGCTTTCTGCGGCCCGAGCGACGATTGCGCGAGCGCTTCCTTCTGCCTCCACTTCGAGAATAGGATTCTGAATCATCCGAGTCCGAAGCGCTCGATCCATCAGAGCTATAATCCGAATCATCTTCACTGCTCGAATCGCTTTCTTCGCTATCACTGTGTGATTTGTATCTGCGATGTCGTCCATTGCGTTTTCTTCGCGTTCTGGTCGGAGACGATGCTTTCGCTCGCGCCGGCTGCTGTTGTTGCGCGACCATGGTGGGTGCCATCACGCCAGGCGCTATCATCTGTGGATACCCGCGCATGAGCTGATTGGCTGGCACAAGCATCCTTGGAGCCGCATTGGCTACAGCTCGCGGACGTAGGGGCATGACCAGCGTTCGAGAAGGATCTCGAGGATCTGGAGGAGGGGCTGTCGCTGCTTCCTGTGACAGACATGTTTTCATTTGCGGCAGCTGACTTTGCAATGAGGAAAGCTTACTTTCAAGGCAGATACGTGCACTAAGCCGTCCTGAACATCGATACTGAGAAGTTAAACAGAAATTTCAGCTCATTCTCATGCTCTCATAGGGATGACTCACCGAATCTCCTCTGATGCCGCACAGCTTCGCCAAAGCTCGACATCCGTTGCCGCTTCTTCGTTATCCGTCCAAAAAGCATGAAGCCTCACGAGCTGCGGCAAGCTTTTCTGTCTGACAGCCGCAAATATCCCATTGACAGATACTCGGGGACAATTGTCTAGCCGAAGCGCGACAAGCGAGCTCAGATGAGTTTTGGGAGGCTGACCGCGTTTCTCGCCTTCCATGCTTGGTTGCACAGAGAAGAGATTGTCGGAGGCTGCTAAGCCTGCACAATGTAAGAACTTCAGCGAGTCAGGAAACCTTGAAGCAGTATCCGCGACGAGGTAGGATGCTGACGAAGCTCGTCAGTATACTTTGTGAGGTTTGCGATGTGTCTCCTTACCAGTCTGGTCCATCTCACTCTCGCTCTCCGCTGGCAGAAGTATGCTCAACATCTGAACGTTCTGTCCGTAGTTGTTGACCGCTTTTGCGATGGATGTTCCAGACAGTCCAACGTTCTTTTCGAACTTCAAGCACAATAAGCTGTCTTTTGACCCTCCTAGCAAGTTATCGACGTGCTGCGGAAACATTTTGCAGTGCGAGAAATCTACGCGCAAAAGCTTGCATGTCGGATAATACTGATTCGTGCCAGATAGCGTCATATCAGGACCCCAGAGGCTGCATCTGTCATCAGCAAAGTATTTCAGTATAAAGATTCTGGACCTACCGTAAAGCTTGCAAGCCATGATTCCGATATAGCAACCCGCTGACGGCTGAAAAGGGAACGGAAGCGTCTCGTGCCGTTATGAGAGAGAAAGCACGCATCTCGGTGTGACTAGGTATAGTATCAAGGAAGGATTGCAGAAATTGGGTTTCGTGCTCTAAAGCAGCCGTATGGAGTTCCAGACTCGTTAGGCTGAGAGCGAGGCTGAATAGCTTTTTGACTTCAGGAATGAACATATCGAGGGCTTCGGGGTCGTCTGGTCACTCGATACATCAGCTCACACCATGCTCCACAAAGCTGCGACAGATCTCACCAAAAACTATGCTCAGTGCGTCTCCTTGCCCATTGAGCACATGTCGCTTGATGCGAGCTTTCTCTTCTTCGTCATCAATGTATCGACTGCAAGCGATGATGATCTTGTGACTCCTGGTAAGAGGAGGCAGCGCAGGAGCCGGGAACTGAGGCAGCTTCCACTGCGGACTAGGAGGCGGCGGGACAGGCTCCATGTCTTCATCTCCGTAATCGTCCTCTCCGCCAGGTGGGCCGCCTCTGCCCATATCTGGAGGGTAGCCTCGGCCTTGCGGTTGTCGAGGTTGTGTCGAGCATAGATTGCTTATGATGTTGCCCATATGGTCGATGTTACTTTCAAGCTGTTCACCTGCATTGAATTACGTAGCGTTAAGCAGACCCAACAGGCACTGTGAAAGGCGGCCAGCAGAGAGCGGTCAGCATCCGAACAAAGGACAGAGTCAGCTTCTAAATGCCGACTTTATGACGGTTCTGTAGCAGAGAAGCAGTCTAAGTCGATAAAAGCATGTATCAGTCATGATGAGAAATATGGAGGCCCTGTACAACGTCTTGTTTAAACAGTAAAATCATGTCGGAATGGGTACATCTGAGATAGATCTGTGTAAGTGCTGGACAACCTTTTCCAAAAGCATTGACTGCGCTCACCAATAACAAGTCAAAACAAAAAAGCGATAACCGCACTCTCCTCGAAGACGAGTAAGCTAAGGGAAGAAGAACCTTCTAGCAAGCGCATCCCTCCTGCTTTCCTGCAGGTCCACTAGTCAAGTCCACACGGTTTGCTTGATCGGCAGCTCGACTGGCAGCTCCTGCTCTTCCGCCTTGCGAAGTTCGAGCGTTCGCAAGGATCTGCTCAATTGGGATTGCTTTGGCTGATTGATGCAGAGGAATTAGCAGCTGTAAGAAGATTATGTGTAGCCTCGGTATAGCTGACCTATTTCGGTGAAGATCTCGACTACTCCCTCTCCGGTCTTTGCGGATGTCTCGCCGAACAGCAATGCAGCCTCTTTCGCATATGCTTCTGCCTCCTGGCGCGATACCTGCCTCTTGCTAGCAGGGCTGTTGGCATCGCTGTCGGTTCCGTCATCAGGTGTGGCAGTCGCGTCGTCTGCCTCGGAATCGTCGTTGTCTTCATCTCCGTTCGAAGAGGTGGAAGATGAAGCTGCTGCGTTACCCTGAACGAGATCGACCTTGTTGCCGACGAATGCAATGACGATGTTGGAGTTTGCTTGTCGCTGGAGCTCTTTCACCCAGCTCTTCGCCTTCTCCAAGGAGGACTGCGACCTCCATCAGCATCGCATCGCAGTGCAATCCAAAGCAGACCACGTACTGCTTTCGTTACATCGTATGCGACAATAGCTGCTGCTGCGTTACGATAGTACATTGGCGCCAAGCTGAGGTCGAACCGGGACGAGCAGCGCGTCAGCTACTCTGCTGCCCAGGACCAGACTTTGGCCGTAGAAATCTATATGTACCTGTGGAACCGTTCCTGGCCTGCAGTGTCCCAGATCTCGAACTTGATAACCTTGTCCTCGAGTCTGCATTTCTGGGTGAGAAAGGCGGCCCCGACTGTCGTTCGCAAAGCGTGTCAGCGTTGCTTCTTGCATGTAACAATCTTGATTATCGTTTGTCGCGCACTTGTAGGCTCCTTGAACTCCTGGAAATCGTTCTGGACAAAGCGCAGCACAATGGACGACTTGCCGACCGAGCTCTGGGCGGATCCAGCGAATACGACCAGTCAGTAAGGCTGCTGTGAATCTGTGGATGTCGTAGGGTTCCCTCACCTCGCCTGGTCAATGCCAAAGTGTTTAAATGGTTTCAAAGGGTCGCCCCGTCAGTTCACCAGCCAGCTCAACGAGCTTGAAATGCCTTGAATGGCCTCACCTAAAAGGACAATCTTGCATTGAACTGGACGCTGAGGCTGACCGCTGCTCGCTGAAGGTGCTTCGTCTGCCATGGCTGACACTCCGGCAAGACAATGATTGACGTGAAGATAAAGAGGGTTTCAGAAGTGCCTCAAAGGCTACAGAACTTGAGATCGCACAACATATCGCATAGCTACACGTAGCACACCGAAATAATATCAGACATACAAACTCGCGTCACATCAAGAGCTGAGCCAACGCCACGCGCAGACTGGACCTCACATGCCCTTCGAAGGTCGCTTTCTCATGGTGGCCTGCCGTATTCCCGTTAGTCCTATCACATTGATAAAGTTGTCTGTGGCTCACCCAAGGCGGCAACGGCTGGGGATTGCCAGCATCAAGGATCTTGAGCAGTTCTGCAGGAGTGTGCTTTCTGGGCACTACCACTTCGTATACATACTCCTTGAACCAGTCAGCGGTGCAAACAAAGTAGCCTGCAATCCAGCGGATTAGTGTGTGTTTCTATCGAGTCTTGCGGGAAAGGCTTGCCTTTAGAACCATAATCTGGACCCCAGCTGTTCTCGATGCGGTATCTGACGGCTTTGCCGTTCTCTAGATGTACGCCAGAGATCATCATAGCGTGGGAAGGGTAGCTTGCTCCAGTTGTAAGGCGCTCGGCCTTGTTCATTCCGAGCTTGAAGCCAAATGTGCCTTCATAGTCGCGGATGTTGGTATCCCAGATACCTCTATCCCTGTCAGAAAGAGCTCTAGAATCGCATGCGAACCTGGAAAGCGTCTCACGGTGAGCTAGATCTGTGAGGCGCGAAGAACACTTACCAAACTGGCTCGTCTGCCTTGAGCAGCTTCACAACGGCTTGCTCAAGGTCTTCGATCCCTGTATTGACGTAAAGCAGATCACGGCCTCCATAAACATTGTGGCCTCGCTCCATGACATATAGCTTTCCGAGCTCATGATTGGGCTGGTTGACAAGCGAGATGTTGTCTGCAGGCTTGAAGACGGGCTCTAGAGCCTTATAGAGCTCCAGTGGAGTAGTCTCCAGCAAGTGGTATTGACCCTTCTTGTCGTAGAACTCGTGTTTGAACTGCTTGTTCGGCGAAGGCGGAGTACCCAAGCACATCGACAAGACCGTATAGATCTCGCCAAGCTGCTCAGTCTTGCGAATGCGACAAGCAGAGACTGCAGCTGCCTCGGCGCTAGCCTGGGTCAGCTGAGTCTGAGATAGCACAGTCTGCTTGGTATGGGCGTATAGCTTGCGAAGCTCCAAGCTATACTCGCGTAGCTTGGTGTTGACAAGCTCGTCCATCTTGGCTGAGTTGCTGGAACTGAAGCTCTCGGGGCAGAGAGGTTGAGGAACAAGACCATATCTTTCGAAGAGGTCGATCGCGAACGCCCACTCGCCGCCATCTGCGGTCCGCGAAAGCTTAGCATATCGTAGCAGATGGGAACAAACATAGCGCACCGCTGACAGGATCTCCCATAAAGTGCTCCATCATACGAGAATCCATCTTCTCCTCGGCTAGATCGATGATGTTCTCCAGGAAGAAGTTGGACTTCTCCAGGTGGTCCCAGAAGAATGGATAAGCTTGGCTGAACTCAAACTCGTCGGTATTGTATTTCTTGGCTATAGCAAGCATTAGCCAGCGATCTCGTGTACCAGTGAACGCTGGGAACTAACCGAAAGCAAGGCGTGCCATGTTCAGGGCGGCAAACAACCAGCATCTTCCAGATTGTTTCTGATTCGTGATGGCTAGGAACGATGAGCACCATTAGCTGAAGGAGTCGCATCCATGGTGCCGAGCGGGTCCAAACACACGCGTAACCTGGGTGGTCAGCTTGACGTTGAAGACCTGTGTGTCCAGAATCTCTGCATCTCTCGATGTGAGATTAGCTAGTATGTCCTGCTTGCTACGATGTGGAAGAGTTGGACAGGTAAGCCCCTTGTCCGGGTATGGGCAAGCCGATTGGAGCGATAACGAACCTGAGGATGGTTCCCAAGGCTTTGCGCGCAGGTTCAGACTGGTACTGCTTCTCATAGACGTCGATATCGTCCAGGGTCACGGTAGCGCTGCCGGAACCATGCTGGATTGCCCTGGCCTTATCGTCGTGTCGGACAGCCAAACTTGAGAGCTGTTTCTCGAGCAGAGAAGTGGCAGATACAGGTGCTACTGGCTTGCGAGGTAAGGTTGATGAGGTGGATTGAGCTGCTCCCATGTTTGAACTGATTGTCGCAAGTGTTACGCGATAGGCAAGTGACAAAGCCACGTGAACGCGAAGCGCAGCCAGGCGCATGTTTCCTTCGCGAAGAGATACAACGCATCACTCTGCAATCTGCACTATCGGTAACAATGCTTCTAGGCGATCTAAGCAGTCGCAGTCTTGGGTCCAGCAGGGCGGATCTCCCAGAGCTGTCGGCGAGCTGTCAGTTCTGTATCTCATCCTTTAGCACACGACATGACACACCTGAGGCGCCTTCGCCTTAGAGGCATCGCAAGCAGCATCGATGGCAAAGCCGCCGGTGGCTTTGACAGCGCATCGAGCTGCTTCATTGGCGAAATAGATGGCACAGATGTACGAATCGGGATTTGCTTTGGTTCCCTTCGTGGCGCTGCACAGTAACTTCCAGGGCAGAGGCGAGGGAACGGTCGAGGCTGGCACGACTGTAAGCGATCCCTTGGTATCGTCGTAGGCGATCACTGCCTTGTCAGTCCCGTCCGAGGGCAGCTTGATCTGGGAGAGACCTGCTGCAGATGCGTCCGCTGTGATATCGACGTCCACTGCGGAATGCTTAGTGCTCGTTTATCCGACGGCTCGTAGAGATCGCCGAAACTCACGGTATCCTGAAGCATCGTTGACTGTGATCTTCTTGTCGACGTTGCTAGGATCATCTGCTAGGTACCAAACGGGATATAAATCGTACTTTGTTGTAGTCGAGATTTCGGGCTTGACCGAAAGGGCCAAACTAACATTCAGGCTGGGTGCCGCCGGGTCGGTACGCTTGATCATCTTCGGAGCTGCGTAGCCTAGAGATGGCTCACGAGCGAGCTGAGGTCTGGCCAGAGCAGGGATGGTGACTGCAGTCAGTGCAAGGAGGGATGTAGCGAGATTGCGGGAGAACATTGTAAGGATGTGAGAATGCTTAGATATATGTGCGTATGGATGGCGTGAGAGGTTCAATGAATGTGATGACTGCCAGAGTCTTTGTAGCTGTGGGCGAGCTGAAAATTGAGTTGCGGTTGATTGTGGACAAATCAAGCGGGCATGCAGCAGTGTAGAGAGCTCCAACGATTCTGATTAAGGGTGCTCTGCAGTCAAAGGGAGGCTTCCGCTTGACAAGAGGTCGAAATGCTTGCGGCCCGCTCGAGAAAGGATCGAAGGCCCGCTTACCAGAAGAGCCTTAGTAGATGCAGCTGAGTTCGCAATCGCATCCCATATGTGGATTCGCGAGGTTTATTATTGCTGTGTGGTCTGGAGGCGGATGTCGTAGAGGCCAGTCATTCCGGTCAGTCGAAGCACAGTCTCTGCAAGCACGTAAGCATATGTCTTTCTCTTCAGAGGTTTGTATGTATACCCAAGTGTCACTGCTAGGAAATCGTCTTGCGGCTGTCAGACTTGAATTCTTCGCTTTTCGTTTCGACTCAAAACTTCATCTACTCAGTGACGCGCGAGAGCAAACAGATCCAGCCATGGTAAGATGCGGCGGTGTATCCGTTCAGAAGGGCAGTCGTTGACCATCGCTCTGTCTCGTTCGCCTGCGCCAGCCCCGACGACGACGCGACGTGAGAATTGGCTGCTTGCTGGATCCGCTGGACAAAGGCTGACGCTGGAATCCTGAATTTGGCTGCACATCTCATCTGTACGCTCTTCAGGACGAAGACGATGAGCCGGTCGAAGAAGATGATCAGCCCGATGAGCTGGAACGGGCTGAAGCTGCGCTCGCTGCAAAACGCAAAGAAAAGGGCAAATCAAGCAGCAGCAGCAAAGACAAAGGCAAGAAGAAGAGCAGCAAAGACAAAGACGCCCGGCGAAACGACGCGAGCGACGAGGAAAACGAAGCGAGCGAAGATGACGAGAATGCTGCCTCAACTCGCAAGGGAAAGTCCAAGATGAGCGATAAGGTGCTTACTACAACTGTGTACATGAGTATAACATGTTTCGCCAGCTGAAACACGCGTTTCTTGCTCCTGGGAAACCAGGACGTGACCGAGAAAGCCCGCGGGCTCGTCAGGTTCGCCATCTGCAACGAGGCCAGCAAGAGGCTGCTCAAGCGTGATGAGATCAACAAGAAAGGTGTGTATCCGGTAGTGAGTCCGATAGCAACGCTTACCAAGACACATTATCAGTTTTGGCCGGCAATACGCGTGCTTTCGCTCAAGTCTTCAGCAAAGCCAATGGACTACTTCAGAACAATTTCGGAATGGAGCTTGTGGAACTCTTCCCTCAGAACTCTGAAGAGCCAGCCGAGAAACCCAAGAAGAAGAACGCTGCGCAGGCCGCGAACGAGGATGAGGGCGACGAAGGCGGATCCGATGAAGAAGGTGAAGGAGAAGGCCGCAAGAAGAAGAAGAAGAAGAAGGCCAAGAAGGATAATGATAAACCCAAGAAGGGCAGTGCGAAAGCATTCTGCTTACGAACTACGCTCGATGACCAGATACTTCAAGCAGCCATAGCTCCCGATACAAATATCGAGAATGATACGATGGATCGCAGAGAACTAGATGCTACCGGCTCATTGGGAGATGCAGCTTCTGTCCAATTGCAGGAATGGAAGCAAGGGGATGATGCTATCTTTGACTGGAAGACCGGGCCAGAACAACGTACACTCATGGGTATCCTCTACGTTATTCTGAGCCTTATACTCGTCAACGAGCGCGTACTCACAGATGGTGGGCATTCCAAAACCTTGGGTACTAACGATTCACGCATGCTGATGGTGTTTGGCTTCTGCCTTAATATTGTACAGAACAACTCCTGACGCACCTCAAGAACATCAATCTGCGTCTAGAGACACCTTTGCCGCTCAACCCAACGGCCTTACGTCCAGAGAAGCAGACATTGAATACTTTCCTCTCCCTGCTCATTAAACAGAACTATCTGGAGAAGACAAAGCTGGCCACAAGTAGCAGCAATAAGGCACAATCTACTCAGAGCGGAGGCACACAGCGCGTCAAAGCGACACAGGCAACGCAGCGATCGACGCAGCGCGGAAACGAGGACAATCAGCCTTCCACAGGCTCAGCAGACGAAGAATGGAGATGGGGCGCTCGTGCATACAAGGAGATCGGAGAAGCCGGTATTGCAGACTTTGTTAAGGACTTTTACAAAGAACATCCGGGAGCCGATAAGGGCGGTGTCAAGACTTCGGCTCAGCTAAAGAAGGAGATACTGAGAGGTGTCAACGGCGGCAAGACCGAACCTGGCCTGTCCAACGCAAGAGACGATGATGATGATTAGTCCTCCCCAGGCTGATCCGCTATGCAATTTCGGTACATTCTGCTCAGAGCGTCGTTTATTCTTTCACTATTTTGTTGTCTGGACCATTTCGAACCATTGGAATAAGGTTATCGTATTTGTTATACTTATTACAGCTGGACCGTGCTCTGTACGGGTCAACCTGCTATGCCGTCGATATCTACAACAAATCGGACTGATGTAACTGCCAAATATGACTACTCGAATCTCCTCTGCAGATTATGCGAAGTGACTACTCTGGAAACGTGCAAACAGGCGAATTAGTGTATGGCGCAAGTTCAAGAACAGACAGAACGTACCGTTCTACGTGCGAGAAGAACCACAATCTGCTCTCCTGGTCAGGAAGAGCGAGGAAGGGTCCTCTTGCACCTCCCCTTAGACTGAGAGAAATGCCATTCGGTTCCAAGCTGATGCTCTGCAAGTCGCCAAGCGGTACGTGCCACATCACTTTAAGCTTGGTGACGCGAGCCAAGATAACTGCATCGGTCGTGAGCAGGACTATGAGGTCGTTGGCGTTATCACCACTGATCGCAAGATGTGCTATATAATAATCGTTGAAGAAGCGTCCGTTCTCCAGATTCTTAAGCCAGAATTGGCCAAGTGCTTCGCGCTCGTTGAAAGGCTGGATAGCATGAGGACATCAGCCTTTACTACAATATCGACAATTATTATGATCTTACCCTGAGGACCTTGTCGTGCGGTATCGTGCGGGGCAGTCTGACTTTATCAATGGAGCTCTGGTCAAAGACTGTCGTCGTGTTTCTTATGCCTACGGATCCAAAAGGCGTGTTAAGCTCAGCTTCATTCTCGCCTACGGAGTCAGAAGTCTCCAACCCACCTTCTGTGACATTGCTCGCCAGATCGAACATTCCGACAACAGGCTTTGTTGCAAAACCAACCACACCCTTTCCGATGCCCTTGATGAAGCCAGCCGCGCCTCCTGCTTCCGCTCCCTCGATGGGCTTTCTCGCCAACCCCTCGAAGCCGCTTGCGACGCTAGACACGAGAGAGCCCGCACCTGCTGCGACGCCATAAAGAGCATGCCGAGGCTTATTACGGTACTGCCGCATCCTGCGTTGGCTTTGGAACTGTTTGTCGAGGGTTGCTGCAGATAGACCTTTGCCGATACTGCCCGTGACTTTGGTCATGCTGTCTGTTACTCCAAAGACGGTCTTCTTGACGAAGCTGCCAGCGCCTCGAGCGAGGCCTGCTCCAAAGTCTCGGAATTCGACAACCCCCTCAGTGGGCTCGTAGAACAGATCGGCCACACCTGAAGAGACATTGCTGAAGAGACCAATCGGATTACCGAGGAAGTCTGCAGAACCGAGCACGCGATAGAGTTGGTTGACGAATTCTTGCTGGTAGTGAAGCATGACACGCTGAGCCAGTACAGCATACGAGCACCGGACATCCGACACTATGAGCGCGTTCAGCCGAATGGGTGCGTCGTTGACATTGCCAAGAGCCATCGTTACTGCGTTCAAGAAATAGGCAACGGCATTGCGGTTGCTTTGGAAAATACTGCGTGGGGACAATTAGCTTTGTGCATAGACGGTGACTTATGTTGTAGCCTCACTCCGAGTCGCTATTCAGCGTCTCCGTCCGCATGAAAGACAGGTCGAGCTGCACAGGCTGCAGTTCCAGGGACTCAAAATAGACGTCTGTACTTTGCACGGCTTCCGGCTCGTCAGGCAATGGCTTGGTCTCGTCTTCGCTTAGCAAAGAAGGAGGTGGGGCGTCGCCTGTGGTGCCTCGAAGCTTGGTGAAGTCGAGCAGAGCAAACAGGAAGTCTTCGTCGACCTCGACAGTCATCTCTTGCAGTAGGATGCTTGCATACTTGAAGTATAGCACTCCGTGGGCTAAGGCAGTATCAGCATTGGTCTTGCTGACTCAAGTATAGAAGCGGCTTACCTTGACTCTTCAGCAACGTGACAGCTACTTGAAGATTAGGGTGTACTTCCAGTTCCTTACCGTCTCGTGGAATGACCGATGGATACAAAAGCAGAGGGAAGATGCCACCGAAAAGCTGATTGTCGATTTGTATCCACTTGATACTGAAGCGGACAGACTGACTGTCTGCAGAATCTGCGTAGCTGAGCCGAATCCCGCGGAAGGATGCGTAGACAAGCTCCGCCATATTCCGATTGATGACGGAGATGCCTATCCCCTCGAGGGATAGATTTACGCTGAACGTTACGGGAGTCTTCTGCTCTTTAGCCTCAAATTCTGCCTCTCTCGAGCTGGAGCTGGACGTTCGGCCCATGGAAAGACTCGTGTCGCGACGTTGTAGCTTGAAGAGGGACAAAGATTCGTCGTAATTTGTTATGCGGACCACTTGCCTATGACCTTCTGCCAAGACATCGATTGATACAGCTTGACGAGTATTGCCGTTCTAATGAACGGTCGTCAGGCCATAATTAGCGGTACTCTACAGGAGCCGAAGGCTCACGTTGAATTTGAAAGGCACGAGACTGCCGATCTCCATCACATTCAGAAGTCTTTCTTTGTTTCCATGTATCATGCGCATGATCTTCTCGTTTTGCGCTGGATAATCCCATGCATAGGGTAGATTAGAATGTGCAGCTACTTGATATTGCTTTTCCGCTTGTGAACGACCCGAGCTTTGCTGCGACGTCTGACGATGAGAGTGGAAACTTTAGCGACAGGGTACAGAACGGACTTGTGTACTCACCGCTTGACTGATCGAGAAGCCGAAGTCGGACGCGTTTTCGATGAGAATTGGGTATCCTCTCTCTTCATGGTCAAGACGGACGAAGACGACCGGCCCGCTCAAAGCAACATCGGCGCGGATGAGGCGCTCACGAGCATTCTCATCCTGAATACGAGCATGTACTTCTCCAATCTCGCACACACTGAACGGCGGTGACCTGTCACAAGTTTTCAGCCGATATTCACTTAAGTATGCAGGGTTCTTACCACTTGTTGATGCTTGGGTAAGAGACCACCATGTGCAGCGGGCTGTTTAGGCGCCACCAGTGAATAGGCTGTTTTTCACCTGCCGTTAAGGTGAGAGTATATGTGGATCCGGAAGGTCGCACGCAGATATCATCCTTTGTATTATTGGCGATCACAAATCTTGGGTAGAAGGTTATAACCTTGATGATTTTGTACTGCGTAGAATCAGGCATTAACAGCTAAGTCAAGTATAGTCAACATCGATTAGCTTACGTTGCCAACTCCCTCTGTGACCTTCATGCCAACATGCACCTGTTCTTGACCGCTTTGGGAAGAGACGACCACTTCGCTTTCCGTACCGATCGTTTCCAAGCTCAGCGGCTAGCAAGAGAATATTAGAGCTGTCTGACACTCATATGCCGTTCTCCTTACTTGGGACCAGCCAGAGCTCGCCAGGCGAAGCTGCACTCGATTACGTGCATCGCGGGAAGGGAAGGAAAATATCAATGGCAATGGCTCCGCTCGTTGATGTGAAGCTGAGGTAAATACATATGTGTTAGGACCAGGAATGTCCGGGAGTGCGGGCAACTCACTAGAGAAAAGGCTCTGGCCAGCCACGTTTTTGGCGCTGGAAAACGATGTTTTCGACTTCAAGGCCAGTTCTAGCCCAGTCTTATTGTAGATGACGTAAGGAGCATAGATCTGAACCTTGAAGGCCCCACCGGACGCAGGGTATCGTTCGTAATGTAGGCGAAGAGCTATCTTTAGGCCATCATTATCTTCCATGAGCATCTCGTCTTCGATAGCGAGATCATCGGGATTGTCAGTATTGATGATTGCAAACTCGCTTCGCTTGAAGGCTACGATGCAGTGAGACAGGCATCAGCAGCTGCTCACCCAGGTGCATCCTGTAACTACAGACTTACGCGAGTCTTGGATCTCGGCGCTTAGAAGTAAGAGATGATTCAAGTCAGCCATGTGCAGCGGGCTAACTCCACCCTTGCGCAAGAAGCTAGACCAGTTGTGTTCGCGATTTTTGTCATAGATGCGGAAACGTATATCGTAAGGCAGAAGGTTTTCTACCTCAATAGGGGGTCGAAGTCGTAGGGTGAGGCGGGGATAAGATCTAGGTCACCTCATTAGCGTTTCAACTGGCATGAGCATGCGTATGCGATCTTACTTGAGTATCGGGTCAGCTTTGTCAAACTCTGAGAAGGCTTGGAACCTGAAGGAAGCTTCCTTCTCGTTGGATTTACAGGATATGACCCGCCGTGGGCGTTTGATCAGGTCTTGCCAGTGGTAAGCCTCGGTCGACCAAGCATGCCCAAAGCCAGCTGTCAGATCGTGTCAGCGATTGTGATTTAGTGCGCCTATGTAAAGACTCTCACGATCCGGCCGCAGTTTTATGCGCTGATTGTACGCCGATTCGATGGGCACCGAGCATTCCCCGCCAGGGGCTGGTATGGAAGATCAGGTTGATACTACGCCCAATAAAAGTCACGACTATTGGACTCACGCAGCTTGAAAACGGTAGAGGCTTTCTTGCCGTTTGCGTCAACTATGATCATTTCGCTGGGAACCATGGTCAAGTTTTCGATCTTGAACGTCGACCTGAACGTAACAATTTTGACATTGTTGACGAGCTTGACCTCACATAGCATCCTGTGTGTCGTCTGATCGATCTTTGGCTTCAGTCTGTAGACCTGCTCCCCTTCCCTTTCTACAGAGATATGCTTGACTCGTTCCCAAGATGTTCCTTGCAAGGATATGCCGACCGAGTTATGCACGACAGCTGTAGTGGCTGCTTCTCGCATGGTCTTCCAGTCGTCCATTCTCCATGGAAGGTCATCGCCATCTGCAAGCAGCTGTGATGATGGAGCGTTGCGCGTCATGTCGTCCGACTCCGCCCAGATGGATATTTTGCAACCAGTGCGATTCCGAATAAGGAAAGGAGCGTTTGAGCCACGACTGGTCTTGAGGATCTCTTCTCCCTGCTGATTCCAGAGAGATAACGAGTTCATGGCTAATTCGATGAACGTGTGAGTAATGTTGACTTCTAGCCTGCGCTTCGATGATAAGGCGATAGCCATCGCCTGGGTGGCAGCCGTCTTGTTGGCCTGTGGGGTGGAATCAACTATTAGCTCCGGTAGAGGAGCACGGCAACCTCATGGAATAGCTAAGTACCTGAATACTGAACTCCCAAGGGTCCATGAGGGCTTCCCATCTGGAATTGGTTAGATTGTAATAATTGATGACCGGGATGATGTTGACGTTCGCCCGCATCTACGACCATGGCATCAGCTGGTCCTAAGCTGTACGTACATGACTTACGTCCGCAGACCAGTCCTGCACCCGAGCACTGAACCGAGGTGCCTTCAAGTCCAGGACCGGCAACTCGTGCAGGTCTGAAATCAGAACAAGACGGAACCCGCCGAATGTAGCGCGCAGCTGGAGACATCAATGTGAATTAGCGATGCTAGGATGAAACACTAGGGTGGAAAAAAGGATCCTTACCGATTCGCGCGTAGCCAGAAGCTCTGCTTTTGGTTGTTGTGGAGCAGAAGCTCGGCGTCGAGCATTAGTACTGACCTGGCTGACCCTTTTGGCTTCTACGGGTCGTCTTGGCTGTTCTATCTGCTTGTCTTCCTTGTTTGAAGTGGAGGCTCCTGACAGCTCGATGGCTCGCGAGACTATCGAGGTAGCTAACGTGATGTCGCGCATGGAAAGGCGCAAGACCAGTGCCTGTAGGTCTAGTTCGATGCTTGAATTTTGGGACCCGTTGTCTGCGCGGTTGTCCATCGACAGATTAAGATCGAAATCGTCGAGGATCCTGATAGTCTCCTTCTGCTTGTCCATTTTGCAAAGGAAGATGCCCATATGATCGACACTCAATACCAAGGTACCCTGCTGCGCCAATTGAACTTGACGAATTGACAGAACGATAGCTTCGCTATCGGACCGACTAGGATCTGCTAACAGTTTGACAGATGCCTGGACCACATTGACCCGGAAGGCCAGACCTTGCGAAGCAGAAGGAGTAGCTGCGGTATCTTGGCCCTCCTCGGGATCTCGCGCCCCATTCGAAGAGTCTGTTGTAGTCGCAGCGGAATCCTTGAAGGGCGCGCTTGCAAAGTCCAACATTGCGAACAGCGGATCCAGGGAGAAGATAACAGAAGGCGTATCGACAGTAATGTTAGCGACGGAGCTGCTCTCGCTGCCTCCGGTAACAGCGTAGCTGATCATCAATTGGTATCCCTTCTCGCGAGATGCTGGAAGGATTTCCCGGAATTTGGTCTCGATAGATGGTCGTGTATCATGCACAGTCTGACAGCGCCTATCAGCTATCACCATCCGAAGATCCGATAATGCAGGAACTCACGAAGGACCTAAGCAGGACTTCCGCTTCCATCGAGCCGTTAGAGACCATTTTGTGCTTGACATCCACATCGTTCAGGGAGAAGCAGGCCAAAGTGCATCGCTTGAGTGCCTCCTGCGTTTGCGCTTCTTTCGTGTATATCTCCAGATATATCGTCTTGAGGGTGAAGGCAAACTCGAGCTTGCTGTAAAGAACAACTTTCTCTCCCTGTTCGTTGAACGCGACTTTGGCAAGTTCTGGGAACAGATCGATAGTCTCAGATTCTTTAGACCCACTCGCTTCTTCAGCGGGGCTAGGAGAAGTGACTCGAGCTGGAGTATTGTTAGCTGTGGCTTGAGCAACGAGGTGATGGTCTTCCTCCTCCTCTTCTTCCGTTGTCGCGAAGGTGCTTGGGATGGAACGCGACAAATCGAGCAGGAACGCATACTGATTGGCGGTCAGATGCATGCGTACATCCGACATATGGCCAATGATCTGAACGAAGGGCAATAGGTCAGACTTTGAAGCGGACATTCCTGTCCAAGATACCGCACCTCTGTATCTGGTCTGGTTCTCGTTGAAGCTCTCCTCTCCTGGCCTTCCGCCATAGTGATGTCAAACTTGAGGTCCACATCTCGAAGCATCTGAATCATCTCGCCTCTTTTCGGACTCGAGGATAGGCGGATCTTGCTAAGCGTGGCAGTGATCTTGGTCAAGGTAGCAGGTCCTTCACTGGCAAATGTGTTGTTCACGCTCATTTCACCAAGGTTGGCAACCAGGGTTTCGCCCTCGTTCTGATCATGCGGAAAGACAAGGATTGGTGTATGTACTAGTATATCGTAATGCATCTTGCTAGCTTGGTTCGAGATTTCTGTCGCCTGTTGCGCAGCCGCATTCGTTGTTGCGTCATATACGGCCTTCATGCGCCCAAACTTTGTTAGGAATCTTAGGATGCGGTGCATTGGCCCCTGTACAAATGTGAAGCGGAAAGAGCCGCTTCTGAGATATACCATAGAATCGTAACCGGGGTATGTTGCAGCATCGTGAGCATCGTACTTCTCGTATTGGAAATCGGCCAGATTATCCCCTTCGATCGTCAGGAGCTGTTTATACTTGGTGTCCTGGTCGCCATTGTAATCGTCGCTCAAAGAGAGGTTGCCCAGGCGGGCATTCACACGCATACTGGGACCCCTGAGGAGAACGCTTACGTCTGCTGCTCGAAGTGACAGGGTCGCGAGGCGACTACCGTCATCATTCAAGATAGCTCGGACTTCGCTTAATTTGACCTTGACCCGTAGTTTCTCTACGGCGTTCTCTGCCAATGTAGCGTTTTGCGAAGCGTCTAGCTTGTTGTCAGACGTGGATTCTACGGCAGAATTGGCAGGCGGAGTCTGCTCAGGGCCGCCTGTGAACGTTGTCATAACCCAATCGAACAGCATGAGCTACTAAGGGAGTCAGTACATGTAGAAAAAGCTCAATTTACACACTTACGATACTGGCACGAGTGACTACCAGGCTGATAGTCGACATTTCGACTTCCACACTCTAATATGACAGATGCTTCTCAGTAAATCCTCGTTGTCGGTCTCTCAGTGTCAGCTCACCTGATTGTTGCCTTCGTGCACCGTCATGAACTCAGGAGAATCTGGCTGAACCTTGGCATATTTGATGGAAACTAAATCTTTGCCTGCTTCTTTAGCCGCTGTCCCATCCTCTTCGGAAGATACCAGCTGCGGGAATAGGGAAGTTGCTTCTACCATCTTGTCCTCGATAGAGAAAGAGGCTAGAGTTATACCGACTTGCATATCGTAAGGTCGCAGTGCGAAGCCAAACCGGAAGGTATGGAGGATCGTGTCGACGAGAAGCTTGTCTGGCTTATCAATTGAAGGATCCGACCTGTATATGGACGCTTGCAGTTTGGAGACGGTGAAGGAAAACTCGAAGGATTTTTGGCGGAAATTGGCGTTCTGTTTGAATGAGAATCTTACGATTAGCGGTTTGCCCGGGGTCCTATAATGACTAAGCTTACGCTTTCGACTATCTCATTGGTATCGTAAAACTGATCTTCTACTGCGTCTTTGTCTTTGTCGGCTATTTCATCAGCAGTCTCGTCCTTCTTGGTCTCATCGTCTTCATACTCGACATCCGTCTCTTCACCCAAGCTCAAGGCATCATCCTCATCCAAATACAAAGGTGCCTGCTTGAATCTCTGATTACCGCTGATTGATATGTCCTTTTTAGCTGATTGTTCGCCTTTGGCATCCGGTATGCCAGGTGCGTCGCTTGGGGCTGTGGGCAGCTCTTCCCCGAGCTTTGGGAGGGCAATGTCAATCATTCGCATGAGGTTTTTGTACTTCCGATCACTGAAATGAACATGTAGGTCGGGAAGATCTCCTGTGATTCGGAATCTGGTGAGATTGGGTGCTTTGGCTACAATGCAGGTTTCTGCGAGGAATGCGATGCTGATCCGATCCAGTATGTGCACTTGAGGACTAGACTCGGCGGCAAGGGCGCCCATACACGCCTCGAGAGTGTTTGCCATAAGCAGCTGTGCTGATTCCAATTTGATGTGATAGCGATCGTACATGAGAGATTCGAGACGCTCGAAGTCTTCGTTGTCGTAATGCTGGTTCTCCTTGTTTCGAATATCGGCTACGGCCTTCTTGTCGACGAGTTTACTTTCTACAGAAATGTGACCAGCATCCAAGACAATATGTTGACAGGTAGACTTGGTGACATCCTCCGGAATGATTATGATTGGCGCATTCATGTCCACCCGCAAATCGACTGTCTTGTGCTGCTGGAGAGCAAATTCGAGTCCTGCCCTTGTCTCTTTGCGAATGTTGTCCAAAGTACCACTCGCAGCATCCACGAGGGCATTGACCGACTCCAAGTGGCTTGCAGGGGGTTTGAAGAAGGCGACAATAGCTTCCACGTAGCCTTTGTGGTAGACAACCTCCATATATCTCATCTTGACTGTGAGACCGGTGTCTGCTCGCTCATCCAGAGGATTCTGCTCGAACTTGACGTAGAAGAATGGGTCCTCTAGCTTGGCTCCACTTTCCGCAGTTGCTGAAGCTACGGCTGAGTCCTGTGTAGCAGTTCGCGCCCCTTCGGCTGGCCTTGCATCTGGATTGACGATGTATCCACCGTCGTGTGCTGAGCTGTCTCCTCCGGCTTCTTTGACGCGTACGATCTGCTTGTGAAGTGTGTCCGGCTTCGTTCCATCATAGACCGACATGCCTCCTAGCGCCAGCTCCGCTTCCAGGTTCTCCGGCCGTTGCACAACATCGGCTGAAAATTTGTCAAAGACTACCTTGAGCATGTCCACAACTTTACCATGAGGATCTTTCCTTAGCGCGAACGAGCCAGTGTCCAGCTTGGCATTGACTCGCATCTTTAGTGCTTCTTTGGGTAAATCAATATCGGCGGCGACCGTCTCCTTCTCGTTCCAATCAATAGCATCGTATAGCTCCTTCCGCTGCTCGTCGCTCAAAAGGTCTTGCGGCTGATCTTCCTCCTTGTGCGCTTGCGTCTTATTTCCGCCCCAAACCCAGCCCAGCCAGCCAGAACTGCTCGATGTTCCGCTAGTGCCTTTACCTTTCGCGCCTCCCTGTAGGTCCTTCTGTTGCGCCGTCTGTCTGGCGTTGACCCTTTCTTTGCGCAGCTCTGAACGCGCTATCGAGCGATAAAAGCGAATGTCTTGATAAGCTAGCTTCTGCTCGAGTTCGTCGAGTCGTGCCTTGTCCTGGATCCGGGCTATCAGCTGATGTAGGTTGCAGATGGCCGGCAGAACTCACGTCTGCAGTACTTTCACCTCTGGCATTCAGCTTGAAGCAATAGACATATAGCTTGCGATCATCTCTTCGCTCTCGGAAGTAGTCCCAGGTCCATTTGCGATGACGCTCTTTGACTTCCTGCAGGATAGCTTTCTGCGCGAATTGGAAAAGAGCCCTGCTCTTGTTCTGCTCGAGCTGCTTCTGATCGGGTCTGTATTTCCGATACTGGTTCTTGCGAGTGTAAAAGTGAAACAGATCGAGCATGCTGAGAGCGTCCTTGTACTGATGCTCGTCGACTGCGAAGGCTATCTCTCTAAAGAGAAGCTGTGCGTCTGTTTTGGGCGTGTCTTTGTTGGCGTGATGATTGAGGACCAGGCGACCTTCGCCTGAGACAGGTCGCAAAATGTATTGATGTTCTACCATTTCCGATTCCTTTGCATCTGCTTTCGCGATAAGACTGTTGAACTGCTTGATAGCTTGGTCTGCTGGATGTCCTGCTAGCGAGTCGGCATTCGAGTCGAAATATATAGCGAGCGAGTCGAGATTGGCGAGCTTGTGGATTCCCTCCTGCGAGTTGTGGATATATGTCGGCTGCCAGAACTTGTCTGTCGACATTGCACTGAAGCCGGCTAGCGTGACACCAATTGCGAATGGATGTCCGGGCACGCTGACATCGTCTTCGTAGCGCAAGTGGACGTTCTTGACCGTGATCTGGACATTATCCACGATACGATTGGTCAGAGATGCGGCGAAAGACTCGTTCTTGGCTTCATCTTCAGCTGAAAGTCCGGCTGATGGCTTTGTCGTCAGTAGCTCGGCCGACTCGAGCTTCTCCATCTTTGCCGCCTGTGCTCGTTTCGCCTCCTCCTCTGGGTCATAGTGAGCGTCTGGCGACGCAGGTGAAGCCAGTAGATAGACATTCTCGATGAGGATCTTGACAGGCTTTCCCTTGAGCTGCATGAATAGGACGCGACCAGGCGACAGTCAGGAGGACTCCAATGAAACAATGTTAATTACACACATTGCTCCACGGTATGGTCAGAGTCAAGTCGCCCAGGTAGCCTTCTTTGACGTCGACCGGCAGCCGAAACTTGTCGAGAGCCTCTTTGCGGAGCTTCAAGTTCTTGAGTCGCACATCACCGCTGAAGATACCGATGTTGAGCTGGCTTGTGTTGAGATTCTCGACATAGGTCTTGAGGAAACGGTTCAGTAGGCCAGCTACGACGCCCTCGAGGCTGCATGTGCGTCACACCGTCAGAATCTCGAGCGCCTCGTGAAATCTGTTGGAAACCTACACCATCGCGCGCTTGATCTACGTGCGCTGCGAATCTTGATACTGAACTCTCTCTGCTGCCTCGCTGGAACCTGTTGGCCGGAAGAGAGGGCAAATCTGGCCTGTTCAATCTATCGATTCCAAAGCTGCTCTGCATGCGCAAATCCAGACTGAATACGCAATCCAAGGTGTACTTGAAGAAATATACGGTGATCTCTGCTACACTGAGATCGTTTTGGAAAGTGTCACCACCGCCTGGCCTAAACAAAGTCGCATAAACTAGGGCTAGTCAGACTCTGATTCTCGCCTACTGCGTGACTTCTTGGTCTTCTTCGTCTTGGAACTGACGACCGCCAGCTCTCCTTTGGCATTGTTATGTCTGCGACGGGCATTGAAACCCATCAAACTTCCACCCCCCATAAAGAGTGGGCCTCTCTTGTTGATGGTCCCATCTCCGTCTTTGATCATCTTGGCGAGGTTTCTGGCGAGGAAGAGCAGGCCGGCAGTTCCTGAAGCCGCACCAAAGAGACCTTCCTTTAGTCCAACCTTATTGACGCGCTTAAGGACATTCGTTTCCCCCTCTACTTCTGTCTCCCTCCTGCCGGCTCTGTGCCTTTCTTTGCGCTCCCTTCTGGCCTTGTGACGTTCTCTGCGCAACAATGCCAACTCGCGCTCATGTTCTCTGCGTCTATCGCTCTCGTAACCCGAATCATAGTCAGATGAGGAGGAGGACGAGCCAGAAGCACTGTTGGGATAGACGGTATAGCTGTGACCTCTGCTGCTGCGTGACCCATGATGACGCGAGTGACGGGAATGACGAGAGTGATGAGAGTGACGGCTGCTTGCGGGGCTTATGGTCCTCTCCTCGATGACGATGTCTCCTCTTCTGCCCATTGTGGTATAGCTGCGGGTGGATGCTGACTCGAAGCGTTGGACAAGGTCTACGGCTCTTCTGCGGTCCGCTCTGGGTGTGTAGGAAAGCAAAGATGCAGAGCGACGCTGCTGGAACCTCTCGCACTCGTATTGGGAGGCGCTGCCTTTTGTCAGCAAGACCATCCGTACAGCCACGTTACGGGTCCGACAAAGCTTCCAAGTTTTCAGCTGCCTTCAGGTCTTGCGGTCTGCGACGTACACGACCTCGGTGGTAGCAAATGACCTATAGATACTGCGCGGAAATGGATGTGCATAGGTGAAGCATTGCAGGCGAATCTTAGACGGCGAGCGAAACAAGGCACGCTGCGAGAATAACATACACTACACGTTCAAGGCCTCAGGGCAGCAGGCATGCGGACCTAGTGTCTGTGGCTTCTTCTACTGTGAGACTTCTCCTCATAGTCACCTCGAATACCTTTTCTGTCACCTTTCTTGACTCTGACATTTCGTCTGTGAACGCCTTCGAAGATGCCAAATTGAAACAGGGCATGATGAAGCTTCGAGGTGGGTGTTCCACGTATGCGATCTCGCGTATGTTGGAATGCTCCATAGAGAGCCGCAGCCAGGCCCGCAGCCTCACGTATCCCAGCACCTCCACGCCCGTGCCTATTGGGTCTCCACGTGGTTGCAGAATGTGTAAAGGACCTGTCTGACTCGTGTACCTTATGAGATCTTTTGGATTTATCGGAGTTGCCGCGCTTGCCCCTGATCATAGTCACGATTCCAGTAGAGCCAGACTTGGAAGAAGCGCGAGTATCGATAGAGCTACTCGATTCAGTATCCGAGGTATCGTAACTGCCGGGCGTATCTACGATCGTGCCCTCGCTAGATAAAGAACTGGTGTCGGACTCAGAGTAGTAATACTTGGATCTGTGACTGCCGTGCTTGGACTTGTGGCTTCTGGAGCCGGAGCGGGAGTGGGATCGAGAGCTTCGGCTGCTGCCTCCATCGCGCTTGCGGAGTGAGGCATGAACGTTGCGCTTCTTACCTCGTCCCTCCACAGAGATAGCATCATCGTCGTGTCGATAGCGAAGTTTAGTTGGCATGATGGAGTGTGGTGTGACGATACGAGCCAACTAGGCGAGCCTCTTTGTTGCTTGTTGTAGGAGAGGAGAGAGGAGGGAGCAGAGCTCCTCTCGCCTGCAAGCAGAAAGAGCGAGCTGGTCGTACAGAGGGCTGTGTCTTGTAGCTGACCGTCTAAGCGGTGGCGGAATCCTTTGAAGCAGGCAGGCAGGCAGTCGAAGTTTTCGCTGTTCGTCTTGCAGGGTGGGGGCGAGTGAGCTGATCAGAGTGAAGAGAGCTGAATTTACAGTGTAGGTGGAATAGATCAAACGAGCTTGCAATGGCTTGCAATCCCAGCCCTGCCTTTTTTTCCATTAGAACGTTTCAAATGTGTAGTGACATTGAAATAAGCAAGGCCTTGACGATGACAGAGGTGCTCGAAGAGTTACATCATGGCCAGGATTTTGGAACGAGAAACAATCAGCACAACGGGAGGGCAAAGTCGGGAAGCTCCGGTTATCGTCGGGATCTACTGCTTCCTGCACGTCGTTTGGAGCTGCCATGCTTCTTGTTACTCTTTCCTATACCACCGCCCACAAACTTGTTGATGATGCCAGCGAAACCAGTTGCAATGTCGAGATAGGCAGAGATTCCACCTTCCTTCTTGCCGCGGATGCCTCTGACAGCACCATATAGAGCATGGACTCCACGAGTGCTTGTGATGAGATTATGGCCTTTGCCTCTTGGTCCGGAATGTTTGCTGCGGTTTTTATCTCTGCTGCGGCTTTTATCTCTGGAAGATCTGGACTTGCGCCTACGGTCATCGTCGGATTCGGGCTCTGAGTCAGAGAGACTTTCGCTCTCTGAGTCACTGTACTTGCTGGATCTGCCATGCCTGCTTCTGGACTTGCTCGGCTTGAATCGCGATGAAACGCGGGATGAGAGGGACGAAGCGCCTGTAGAAACACTGTCCAAGCTGTCGTCCGAAGATCCACTGTTCGACTGACTGCTTTCGGAGTCACTGGAATCGCCTCGGCGGCGATGTCTGTTGGAGCTGCGTCCACCGTGCTTGCTGCGACTGCGATCTCGATCTCGTCCGTGGCGCGACATGACCATATCGTTGTAGCCGCTGCCGCCGTACATATCAGGCATGCTTTGGGCATGCCCGCCGTGTCTACCCATGGGATAGGCTGGAGGAGGAGCGTAAGTCGTTCCTCCATAGTTGCCGCCGCCGTAACCTTGATTGTAGCTAGGCATGATCTGTTCAATGTAGTGCTCAGTGATGATATCTTTCGTTTCAGTCTAGCTTGTAGCCTACCTTGTGCTACCGGATGTGTGAGGGAGTGAAGGAAAGAGAAAGAGAGATGGACAAGGCGGACAAGCTGCAGCAAAAGCTAGCAGAGCGACTTGCTATGCTTTTCGTCGGTGTAAATCAGCAGCTGCGTTGTACAAGTCTGTAAAGCTTTTCGAGTTTTGGTGAAAATCGTTGCCGGTGTTCTGGCGGTGCTTCTTGTATCATAGTAGGCACCTCGGACTTCCGGCGAAAGAACCGCGAGCGCAAGCGTGAGCAGTTGTTGCTATACTCGCCAACGTGCTGTTATGCAGGTTCTGTTGTCTTCCAGGTAGGTCTCGGGAAGTCAATTACCAGATCCTTGTTCGTTGTGTGCAGTACTTTGGACAGCATGATCGCCTTCTGCAGCCTGTGCATTTGTCTACAACTGGCTGTCGGTACGTCTGCTCAAGCATTTCGCGCCTCTTGCGCTCCTTCAGGCATTGCTATGAGGCGGTCCTGCGGGTTCAGACCGTCGAGAGCACTGCAAGGCAGAAGATCGCCATCTTGTCGCGGTATGTGGGATTCCATGAGAGTACAAGACAATAAAGAGGCAACGTGGACTGCCGTCTCGACTATCATCTGGTTCGATAAAGGTGTCGGGCGGATAAGAAGGAGGCAAAGGTGGCCGCTTGAAGATCAAGGATCGCAACGGCAAGACGAAGACACTGCCAGGCAGAGATTCGGTATGGCGAAGGTGAGGTGTATATTTCCCACTCTGTTTTTGACTTGTGTGCTAAAGAAGGAGCAGAAGTGAGGAAGAAGAACAACCGAAAATCCCTATAGCACAAAAGGATGAGGGGAACAACGCTTTTCATCGGAATCGAATAAGGAGAGACAACTCTGCTTCTTCTGCTTTCGGCAGGCGCTGATCCTAAGAAACTTCGGAGACCCAGGCACTGGGAAGCGGGGGCATGAGGAGGAAGAAGATGTTCCTGCAAGGAGGGAAAGGGAAAGGTATGTGAGAATATGATATGCCGAAATCATGCTATTAGGAGAGGAAGGGAAGGGTATAGCTCAACGAATGATGGAGGAATTATGAGCGACGTCGTGTAAGGGTGGAAGAAAGTTGCAAAATTCCAAGGGTATACTTTTGAGGCGAGGGATGTATATGAGAAAAGAGGATAGTTCTCTCAGATGACTTTTGAAGTATCTTGTAGGAGAAGAGGGTCGTACGAATGTATGCGCGGTCGGAAAGGGAGCTGTCTGAGGATAACAGCCAAGACGAATCAAGTTCGCATTCGTCCATCACTGCAAAGACGTGTAAACGTCCTCCAACTTCGTACTTTCGCTTCTGCCGACTTAGATGGTAGGCGTGTTGAATCCGCTCTGGCCAGTCGATTTATTGACGCCAGCAGGTCCGCAGGTTTCTGCATTCACGAGCATTATCAGCCAGTGTCTTCGTCATCCCCTCAGCTTCGTGCCACCAAATGCTTACCATCAAACAAGCTATCTGCGACGCTAGCTACTTTCGACAGACTCTCGGCCCTTGATCTTCCACTGCTTACTCCCTTATCTGCACCATTTACTTTCGCAGCTGATCCATTACCATTGATTTTTCCATTCTTGAGTGCTTTCTGGATATCTCTCTTCTCTGATGCCTTCTTGTATGTTTTGCGATAGAAGGAGATGAATAACACGAGGTACGAAGAGAGGATCGCACAGCCTTGTAAAGCGGCATATTCCGTCCCTGCACAGTCGCCTTTGCATGGAAGGACGTTCGAGGCGAACTTGTATGCGAAGTGCGAGTATGCTGCGAGCAACGAAAAAGGATATTAGTCTTGAAGAAATAGAAGGGGATGAAGAGGGCTGACGTACTGCCGAAATAGACCATGCCTAGATCAATCACGAACTGTGTGATCTGCAAGACTGTGACATATCTCTTCCACCAGATCTTGTACCCCGCAGCGGTAGCCCAGTAGTAGTAGTACATGATGACATGGACGAATAGATTCAGGACGATGACGATCCAGCTGATTGACGTCTTTCCATTAAGCTGAGTATAGCATAGAACAGCAGTAGCGGCGTGGTGGTAGACGTGCAGGAAAGCCAGAGGCTTCTTCTTGACGACGAGGAACATGGTGTCGAGTAGCTCCCAGTACTTGAAGAAGTAGTTGATGATGTAGTACGTCTCCATGCGAGGCGTCCATGATTTACTGTTGCAGATGGCGTAGAAGAGACCGTGGTTGTAGATGATGGGAACGATCTAGCCAGCACGCGTTTCTGCATTAGTATATGCAGATAGAGTGAGATAGAGATAGTGGAGACTCACTTCTTGAAGCATGAGCGCGAGTAGCAGACCAGAAGCAGATGAGAGAAGGAGGTTATGGATTTGGAAGAGCCTCGCGAATTCTGCGCGCACGTCGATGGGACTAGTTCAGTACTGTTGTAGAGGAAGAGTAAGAGAGGATGTGTTGCGACCCACTGAACGCCGGCCTGTCCTTCATGAGTTCTCTCGTGCCAAAGATTGTAGAGAGATAGATGACCACCGCGACGGCGACTTGGGCGTCTATATGCACGCATAGCAGATACATTTCACACAAGATCAATCAGCTTTCCTCTCTCTCTCTCTTTCGCTTGACTTTTTCTTGCAGCGCGCATGCTCCGTTGCTCTCTCTGCGAAAAATCGTAGAAAACTTGACGCACCCGTCGACATGGGGCTTGTCCCAGGGAACCATCTGTATGTCCATACTGGTGGTTTGTACTGCTGAGGCAGTGCGTCTATCCCTCTTGCGATATGGCCATGGAGATCCAGCGCTCCTCCTGCATACGAGGATGTGCTCAATGCTCCGCTCGACTGGAGCGTGTCGCGGATGCTCGACAGCAGCTTGCTCATGGTCGATGTTTAACTCGAGATGTTGATGTTGTCCAATCCCAAACTTGTTGATGGAATTTTGTTGTTTGTTGAGGATGCCTTTCGCTTTCAGCTTAACCGGAGAGTCGCGACGAGCAAGAGAAGACGGCGAGTTATGCACATTCACGCTCAAGTGCAACAGTAACTAGCAGAGTACAACAACTACAATCAATACATCTTGTCTGGCTCTTCACGGTTCAAGAACCAGGCTTGCTTTTCGTACTTGAAGCCAGTCGGCAGAACACGACAGGATAGATGTTGGGAGACAGAGGTGTATCAAGGCATACAACTGGCGTCATGTATAACCATACAAACCCTGCAATGAATAAGGTCGATATGTATTCCCTGCGATCAGTCTAAAGATGGGTTAGCTCGAATCGAAGCAGGCGGATCAGGATAGAGTAGTCGATGGGCTGGCTGGCTGGCTGGGATTGAAGGTGTTGGATGTTGTTGTTGCTTCTGTACTCAATCATCATCATCGTCGCTGCTGCTCTTGCTGCTTCAACCACCTTTCGACGATATATTCACTGCTAATTCGCCTGCCACGCGAGCGGTCCTCAGCACTAGTTAGGCTCGCGAGGGAAATATCGATAGAGGGAGAGGGCGAGGAATAGAAGTCAATAGAAGAGTAGCATCCTTTACGACCAACTTACACCACCATCCTCGGTGTGTCGACACTGCGCCAAAGCTAAATCATCAGCCAGACGGTCAGCCCAGGTCCAGGCCAGGCTGCTTTCAGGAGGGAGCCCATTCTCGAGGTGCAGTCAGGGAGGGAGCAAGTAGTTACTCATAGCGATTGGGATTGCTTCTACTACAATACTCGGTACTATACTACTCTACATCCATCGATCCTCCTGTGGTCTGTCGATCCATCAAGTCAGCCTACCCTGCCAGCTCCAGCCTAGCGCAAGCCCGACGCACTAGCTTCGACGGGTCCATCAGTCTCGAGGATAGCCCTCAGCTTTACGCCAACTACACAGTATACATACATCGAATATTATATATACTGGATGCTCCATCGACGTCCCTAGCGACTCTGGCTCACTGGACTGGCTGGATACATCGGGCTGGCGCTCGCTCGCGTGGTCAATTTGAGCACGGGAAGGGCATAGAGCGATAGAAGAATGAGCCTCGTCCTCACAGCAGAAGCAGCACATCCACCGCACATCGATATACTACAACAATCAACAATGAATGGCACAGCGGCAGCCATGGCCAACCCTGCAGCAATCTACAGCTTAAAGTCACAAAGCTCATCTGCGCAATACCTGTCAAACGGCGATCAACATTCTCATTCCCAGTCGCCGTCACAATCACAGCATGCGAATGGGCATTCTTCTTCACACCCATCGCCATCACCGTCGCCGACAACGACGAGCGTCCCATCAACAACTTCATCATCCTCCGCAACGGGCACTTTTATCCGAAATGGAGATATCGTATATGATAGAGGGCCACCCCCAGCTGCTCCACTACCAGCAGTCGGCGCACGAAGCTACACCGTCTTGAAAGAAGTTGGAGATGGCAGTTTCGGAACCGTCTGGCTGGCAGATTGGCATTCCCCATTATCGTGAGTATTCTGAAAACGCACGCCGACGACTTCTGTACAATTCAAAAGACGCAACGTGAAGAGTACTGATTATTTCCTGTGATGCCTGCGCAGATTGCCCAAAGGGACGGGACCCCCGGGGCCGTCTTCAAGACCTGAATATAAAGGAAAACGCCTCGTTGCGCTCAAGCGGATGAAGAAGGCATTCGAAGGCGGATGGGACGAGTGTATGAAGTTGAAGGAACTAAAGGTGCGCCTCTCTCAGCCCTATTATCCATGTTGTTCAGCTAATCACGGATATCTCCGCTCGTTTACGCAGTCCCTTCGCTCAATACCTCTACATCCTAATATCATTCCCTTGTACGATGCTTTCCTCCTGCCTTCCTCCCGCGAGCTCTACTTCGTCTTCGAATGCATGGAAGGCAACCTATACCAACTCACAAAATCTCGTAAAGGACGTCCTCTAGCAGCAGGGCTCGTTGCCGATCTATTTCATCAGATCCTGCTAGGGCTGGACCATATACACACTTCGGGGTACTTTCATCGAGATATGAAGCCTGAGAACCTGCTCATCACTACGACGGGCTTGGCGGATTACCCATGCTACATCCCGCCCCACTTATGCAACGACACGAAATACGTAGCTCTGAAACAAGCGAATCCAGAGAAAGACGTAGTTGCAATCGTCAAGATTGCTGATTTCGGATTGGCAAGAGAAACGAGGTCGAAACCGCCTTTTACGGAATACGTCTCTACGAGGTGGTATAGAGCCCCTGAAGTACTTCTGCGCTCGAGAGACTATTCAAACCCCGTCGATATGTGGGCTGTGGGAACCATACTGAGCGAGATGGTCAATCTCAAACCACTCTTTCCGGGACAGAGCGAGGTCGATCAGGTGTACAAGATCTGCGAAGTACTAGGAGATCCGTCGCCGGATTACGGGTACTACGACTCGCATTTCCGCTCTTCTTCCACACAAACACAAAATAGTGCCAGTACAAGGCGGATAAGGGGAGGAGGGACTTGGGAACGCGGTATCAAAATGGCCAAACACGTCGGGTTTTCCTTTCCTAAGATCAAGCCGCTGGATTTCGCCTCTTTATACGACATGAATCAGGTCCCCCATCAGTTGGTCGAAATTATGGAGGACCTCATGCGCTATGAGCCAAAAAGCAGGATGACGACGGTAGAATGTCTCGACCATCCATACTTCTCGAAAGTCGCAAGTAGGTTGAAACCGACGCTTGTGCCTGCGCTGCCGAATCATCTACTACGAGCTCAAGCACAACAAGCGCAACAAGCGCAGATACCGCCAAAAGTCCATGTGCAACAACAAGTACCATACACTCTCCCTACGCCCAATTCTGCCCTCTCGAGGGAAGTCCCGCCTTCGCATTCCCATTCTTCGCAGAATGCAAAAGTACCTTTCGAACCTACTTCCGCACCACCACATCACTCGGGCGGTCTTCCCTTGCCTCATTCATCTCACTATCCTCATGCAAATGGAAATGGTATACCAGGCTCTCCCTCGCCTTCCGCCCACTCTCAGTCAGAATACTATGCATCGGCCTCGCAAGCCCGCGATAGGCATTCAATTGCTCATTCAGTCATGTCTGACTCGTCGGCGCTCGCCGGCGTACAGGTGCATCTGGGCGGCTCGACTACAAGTAATTTGTCCAGTCCGAACATGGGATATCCGGAATCTGTCAGTGATGTCAATATGGAAGACGAGTCTTCTCTATCGCCTCATCTACCGTCCATCCATCAGACACAATCACAATATTACGCCCAAGACCAGCAAATACAGCAGCAAGGGCAAACACAGGCTCAGGCGCCACCAAGTCCTGTACCGAGCTCGGTGTACTCGTTCGGTCAAGGACCCTCCGATTCGCCTTCGTCGTCTCTACCTCCACCTCTTCCTTCCTCGCACTATCACCACCACCTCTCCCAGCCTTCTCGGCAACAACATCCCTTGCGGCAAGGCGCCAACGGGTATGCCTCCTCAGTCCATTCCGGATCATACTACAACCCTTCCATCTACTCGGGGATGGGCGGAGGCAGGAGAGGGTCAGCAGGTGGAGCATCTACATTCTACGACGGCTCGATCTTCGAAGGTATCGCCCCTACACGTGCAGCTTCTATACTTTCCTTCCCGGCAAGTTATGGAGAAGCTCCACCAAGTCCTAAATTTTCACAACCACAACCACACTCCCAGCCGCCTTCAATGCATCATGCACCAAACCCTTATGTGCAAGGCATGAGGCGACAGCGGAATGATTCTGATAATTTCTCAGTGGACTTTGAGAGGGAAGCATTACAGCGCTCACAGAATGCACACGTTAGCAATTCAGGCAGCATAGAAAGCCTGAAAGCCGCAGCTGCTTCGTCATCGAACAGTACGACCACGACATCTACGAAATCTGGAAAGAGAGGCTGGATGAGCAGTATTCTCAACTCTGGAAGTTCATCCCATCAACAGCCTGCGTACAGTCACCCGCAACAACAGCCTCTGGTCGTGCCGCCAAGCTTTGCAGCTCAACAACAGCAGCAGCAACAAGCTGTCATCAATGCGAACGCAGCGGCAGCTGCAGCTGCTGCCGTCGTTGCGTCTTCCGCCTCGATTCGATCCGGTACGACTTCTTTGAAGCGCAGTCCTTCGGAACGCAGTGTCGAAGTACCCGCAGCTGCATCTTCCTCACCGAGTGTGCCTTTGGACCCTAAGAAAGCGAAGAAAGAAGCCGAGCGGCTGGCCAAAGAAGCAGAGAAAGCGAAACGAGAAGCTGCGCAGAGAGCAGCTCGAGATCGCGCAAGAGCAGTCATGCAGAAGCGCCAAGCGCTCGCTCAAGCTGCTGATCCCTTGCATAATGTCGGACAGCATCAGATGCCGGGTATTGTCTCGAATTCGGCGGCCAAGGCGCAGCAACAGGCTGCTCAGCTCCAGAGAGAACAGGATAAAGAGAAGCAGAGAATGATGTTGGAAGCGGCTGCCAGGAAACAACAGATCATACTCAATAGCAAGTTACCTCAGATACAGGAGGATGGAAGGTATGTTACATTCTTTGGCGAAGTTGGGAAAGGGTCAAGACTGATAAATGCTCTGCTTTTTGTAGGCTTCGGAACCCCCAGTATCCAGCTCACCAGCAGTACCAGCCTGATATGCGGTACAAGGCACGACGGCGGGATGATGACGACGATGTCCACTCAATGTCATCCAGCGAGACCCGATCGGAAAGGCGGTTCAGCATCTCTTCGCATGCCACAGCAAGCACAGTCAGCACCACAAATACCTTCGACAGCGATCCTGGTGCATCACGGACAGGTCGACCTGGTGCTTCTGGTGGCTTGTTGGCTCCTTTGCGGAGATCACCTTCTGTCGCTTCCTTCGGCGGACAGAGCCATCTTTCCGTTGGTTCGCAAAACAGTGGTCATTCGTATTCGTCAAGGCGGGATTTGGGCACATCAGGATCCAATTCTAGCAGTCTGGAATTCGGACTTGTGGGCAGGTTCCAGGGTCTTACGGCTGCTGAATCGGATTCTAGATCAGCCTCCGGAGCAGGCTCTACGTCTCCCACTTCTGCAGGAGGTGACTCGCAGCATCCTTCCAGTCCTTACTACAACCATCCTACACCACACATGCCTTCTCATGGTCAATTCGCCAAACATCCAGGCTCAGCACCTGGAACAGGCGGACACAGCCATCAGCAGCATAGCATCACCTTACCTCCTATCTCCTCCTTCGATCATCCACCACCAAAGGAATTCTCCTTCCCTGGCTCGCCGGCTGGGTCTCTACCTCGGACGTCGCAGTCGCAGAACTCGAACAATTCAACCATATCGGGAAGCTCAAACTTTGTTTCTCATAATATGTATCATCAACAACAACAGCAGCAGCATCATTCGCATCACCCATGATTATAGTGCTCAAATACGATTCTGCACAAAGACTGGCCAAATTGGGGAGGCGGAATGCTAACTCCGCGCACCTCTTTCTCCCTCTTTCCTGTATACCTGCCCACATACCTATCTCAATCTCCGTTCGTGTCTTTTTCAGCTTTTCCAGCTGCGCGGGTCAAGTATTTGCTGTATCCATTCGATTTTATCTCCTAGAAGATTTTAGCCCTCCTCCATCAGTAGTAGCGTAGTACCGGCTGATCCTGTACTACTTTTTTGATTCTATAGAAGTCTCCACCACACTCGTTTTACTTATCTTCTAGCGTTGAGGATATGTTTCGTCCTTTCGTTCTCTTACATACGGGTGTCACAGCTAGCTGGTCTTAGGGTAATACAAGATGGAAGCCTGTTGACACTTTGTTACTCTCTGGGCGTAACTTGTATGTTGCAAACAAGTGACAGCCGGAATGACGTTTAGGGGCTTCTCCATCTTGCTCTCCCACCCCTAATATCGTATACAATCAGTCAGAGTTCCAATGGCTTTCAGACTGCTTACACGCTCTACAATGCAAGCTCGTGCTGGGCCTCTGGCATCTGCGCATGTCAGCGTCACTCGCAACTTCCAGACTTCGCGAGTCGCAAGAGCCGAAGTTGAAAGCGGCAAGGTCAGCGGGCCAGCATATATCTGAGCAACATCAAGCGTACGGCGAAGCTAACAGGACCTCTGATTCCCCTTCCCTAACCCATGTCCTGTCCACTATCACTGATAGAGCAAGGTCAGCAAAAGGCTGTACCAGCCTAGTCATCGAGTCTATGATCTGATCTTTGGATGATTCTATGCTTCAGAAAGCTGCCCTTATGTCTGCCGAGCTCTTCCCGCTCTATGCTATCGTCGTCCTGGTCAGTCGGATTATCAACCCCAGCAACCGTCTCCCCTAATCCTGATTTCCATTGCAGGCCGTTTCTGGAGGCCTGTACTCGATAAGCAAGCATCGTGCGTCCTTGCGTTCTTGGTCTCTCCCCCTTGTTACGAGACTGACGTTATCTCCGATGTACAGTTTTCACTGATAACGATGTAAGAGCTTTGCCCTTGTGTTTTGTGGCATTCGGTCCTGTGCTGAAGAGTTCCTCATCCCTTCGAAGATTCGGCGACTACCTGAAACGCCAGACGAGTCTGGGAAGCCTCTAGCCCGACCTGACTGGCAAGAGGTCAAGCGAGCAAAGACCAATTGAGACGTTCCGACCAAAGGAGAATCGCTAGATAGTCATTAGTGCCGAAGTGATGCAAGACAGCGCTTGAAGGCGGGCGATCGGTTCCTTGGCTTCTGATACACCTGGATCCCAAGATGCAGTCCCAGTATTATATAGAGTAAGAACTGGTATCCTGTGTAGTTGTAGTAAGATTCGAGGTTGGAAAAGCCCATAATGATAAAGAAATGATCAGCTTTCCGGCCAGCGACGGACCATGCAGATTGTGCTATCGAGGGAGCAAATGCAACTGTGCAGTCATCTTTAATGGCCAATCAGACTCAAGATCTCGTATTGCCTTCAATTATTAGTGATTATCGCCGCTTTCCGACTTGATTAATCGCTTGCTGACGACGACCCGGCTCTTCTTTGTTCTACAACTTTTCGCCAGATTCGACATCGATGCGACGAGCAATAGTGCTGACACCTTCATCGTCGTCGGCGTCAACGCTGCGAGCGACGCTAGCTCGTCCTCATCGACTTGGGCCAGTGGCATCGACCTCGAGCTGGCCATCATCGAGCAGCAGGAAGCTCGCACGAGGCTACGCTACAGAAAGCAGCAGCAACAATAACAACAAGGGCAAGGAATCGACAGAAGACAAGAAAGTCCAGCAGCAGCGGGATGATGCTGACTCGCAGCCTGGCAAACCGTCATCATCATCGCCCTTTCCCGGCCTGGAGGAGTTCTTCAAAGGAGCCGTACGCAAAGGTGGACCTAGCAACACTACTGGCAACAAGCTCGCTGGTGCAAACCCGCCCAGAAAGCTAGGCAAAGACGCTTTTCCGTTTGGACTTGGGGAGAACTCAGCAAAGGACAGCGAGAGTCACTCCGATAAGAGCAAGACAGGCTCATCAGGAGGATCTAATGGAGGCAGCTCTGGTGGGCCGCAGCTGCCCAGTAGCCTGGGATCGTACATTGTGCCCGTCGGATCTCTCCTTCTCTTCCTCTACCTGTCGAACTCCGAATCGTCGGCTCGCGAGATTACATGGCAAGAGTTTAGAACTGCTTTCCTGGACAAGGGACTGGTAGACAAGCTCACTGTCGTGAACCGATCCAAAGTCCGGGTTCACCTACACAGCAATGCGACCGGCGTTCTATACCCACAGAGCCCAGCTGCGGATGGAAGATCGAGCTATTACTTCTCCATAGGCTCAGTCGAGGCGTTCGAGAAGAAGCTGGAGGACGCGCAAGCCGAGTTAAGCATCCCGAGCGCCGAAAGAGTACCAGTCGCATACAAGGACGAAACAAGCATCTCAAACACTCTCCTCAGCTTCGCACCTACATTCATGATCGTTGGTCTCCTGTACTACTTGTCTAGAAGAGCGGGCGGCGGAGCTTCTGGCGGAATTGGCGGAGGACCAGGTGGCATCTTTGGCGTCGGCAAATCTAAGGCGCGAATGTTCAACGTGAGTCGCGTCTATCTCTCATCTCATATCTGCTTTGTTGCTGAGTTAGCCTGCTTTTGCCTGTTTAGCAAGAAACCGATGTCAAAGTACGCTTCAAGGATGTGGCAGGAATGGACGAAGCAAAGGAAGAGATTATGGAGTTTGTCAAGTTCCTTCAGGAGCCAAAGAAGTACCAACGTCTAGGCGCAAAGATTCCTCGAGGAGCCATCATCTCAGGGCCTCCAGGAACGGGTAAAACACTTCTTGCCAAAGCAACAGCTGGAGAAGCAGGCGTTCCTTTCCTCTCGGTATCTGGTTCAGAGTTTGTCGAGATGTTTGTCGGTGTCGGTTCTTCCCGAGTCCGCGATCTCTTCGCAACCGCAAAGAAGAATGCACCCTCTATCATCTTTATCGATGAGATTGATGCTATCGGTAAAGCAAGAGGTAAGGGAGGTCAATTCGGTGGAAATGACGAGCGGGAGAGCACGCTCAATCAGCTCCTCGTCGAGATGGACGGTTTCGGTACAAAAGAGCAAGTAGTCGTTCTTGCCGGTACAAATCGAGTGGACGTGCTAGATAGTGCGCTGCTACGTCCTGGTCGATTCGACAGGAATATTGCAGTGGGCAACCCCGACGTCAGCGGTCGAAGACAGATATTCAAGGTTCATCTACGGCCGCTTGTGCTAAGTCTCAAGGAGGCAAAGAAGAAGGAAAACAAGAAGACGGCAGATGATGAGAGTGAATCGCTTGGTACAGGTAGCGCGGCTCCTGCAGCTGATGCAATGCCGGCTACTCAGTCTGCGTCTGCTGTTCAAGAGCAAACGTCTTCTGCAGGAGCCGGGGAGGTGGTCGTCGACTTGAATAACAGCCACTTGCTCAAAGATGCGCACCTATCAAGGGCGACCGAAGCCTCAGCTATACCCCAGCCTTTCAACCCTCAACCGCTCCCTTCCACTGCTTCGCCTTCCAAACAATCTGCTACTACTTCCGACGAAGCTGGTAAAGAAGATATTGAAAGTCCAGACGATGTGGACGTCTCTGCAGAAATGGCGCATCTGGCCAAGAAACTCGCAGTGCACACACCAGGCTTTTCTGGTGCAGACATCGCCAACGTCTGCAACGAAGCTGCTTTGATCGCTGCGAGAAAAGGAGCAGACTATGTTACAGAAGGGCATTTCGAGGCTGCTATCGAGCGTGTCATTGCTGGTCTGGAGAGGAAGAGCAGAGTTCTCAGCCCGGAAGAGAAGAAAACTGTTGCTTACCATGAAGCTGGACACGCCGTTTGTGGTTGGTTCCTCGAGCACGCGGATCCACTGTGAGTACTCTGCTTACCTACTGCCCGACTCGATTCTGAGGTTTATATCTCACAGCCTGAAGGTATCAATCGTTCCACGAGGTGTTGGTACGCTAGGATATGCGCAATACGTACCTAAGGAGCGCTTCTTGTACACAACGGAGGCTCTGATGGACCGTGTCGCCATGACCCTCGGCGGGCGGGTGTCTGAAGAGATCTTCTTCAAGCGGATAACGACAGGTGCTCAGGGTAAGCTTCATGGGATGAAAGCTATAATGTGTATCTTCAGCTAATGAATCCATAAATAGACGATCTGCAGAAGATCTCGAATATCTGCCAGCAGATAGTCGCTTCTTATGGCATGAGCTCGGCGATCGGGCCTGTCAGCTACAAGCAAGATGATGGAAGTTTCCAGAAACCCTTCAGCGAGCGGACCGGGCAGCTCATTGACGAAGAGGTCCGGCGTCTCATCCAGGAAGCGCACAAGCGTACGACAGAGCTCTTGACCGAAAAGAAAGAGGCTGTCGAAAAGGTCGCTAAACTGCTGCTTGAGAAGGAAATCATCAACAGAGAGGATATGATCCGACTGCTTGGTGATAGGCCTTTCCCGGAAAGTGATCCCGATACAGCTCGTCAGCTGGGCTGGTCACATCCATTTGGAGGATCTGGCGGTGAACATGGTCGAGATGCACCTCTGCCGGGCGGGATCGAGGAAGGACCCCTGGCTGCTGCAAGGTCTGCTCAATCTACCCTATAGAGCTGTACGTATCACTGGTCTGTCTTGGGACTTGTGCTCTTCCATCCTTGTGTATTTGCTACAGTACGTTCCAACTAAGCGTGTACATACCGTAGTGATGTAGAAATTCACAGCATTTTCCCCTTCAAGTCAAAGGCCCATCCGGACGCGCTGTCTCCAGGGTGGTCAGCTCTTGTTGACACGATCAGCATGATTTGCAAAGCTACACTACGGCTTCGAGGAGTTCGGTGCAGACGCCAAATGCATGTACGACCTCGAGCGGACAACAACAGAAAGACTCGGTCCCTTCAGCTCTTGTCACCCCATTTCTTCGATGTCCAGCCCTTCGCGTACGTCGCTACGACTTTAGCTTGCGAGTTGAAGTCGGCTTTCTTGGAGCACTAATATCGCAGTGTGGCAGATAGGCTAATCAGCGCGGTCTTATGATCGAAACGACCTAACCTACCACCGTAGTGCATCCGGGCTGGCAAGTGTAAGCACTGTCCGGAAATGTAGTGCGCTGCGGGAAGCTAAGCATCAGCTGGACTGACTGTTTTACCAGAAGCGTGATTTACCTTGACACCATACACCCTGTATGTAGCGGAAGGATCCGAGTCTACTCGATAGGCTGATACAGGACTTTAGGTCAGCCAAAGATTCGCTCGGCACAAGGCTGCTCACAGGCAAAGCTCTTGGACCAGTCTAGATCAGTGGGTACCTCTATGCTCAAAGGGTCCCCACTTGGATTGTCAGGAGGAAGGACTTCGGTGCCAAACTCCCGTCCATCTCCCATGGGTACCGTGCCGAGAAGCTCGCTATTATACTGGCTATGCCTTTCAGGGCATGGCTGGTATCTGAGCATAGCTATTTAGAGGCATCAATAATGACAGCTGATTGTGACTTACGGAGCCGCGGTGTAGAATTGGTCGTTGTATCGGATGATGACTAGAGCTTCATCATCGTTTGGTACGAAATCGCCTTTGGCCATCCCCATAGCAATGACGAGCGTAAGGAGGGCAGCAATGGTGTGGCGCATAGTGTTAGCAATCTTGACAGATGACGCGTGGTATTGAGTGTGTTTAGGACCAGCCTAAGAGAACGGAAGAGCAGGATGTGAATGAGAGCAGGAAAGGTGCCTCACTCAATGAACACCATATTGACATTGGCTTTGACAGATAGCCCGGCTGCAGGAAAGGTACCTAGCCGAGATGGAAAGCAAGCGATGATGCCTTGTGCCGATCGGGCACAAAGCGAGGGAGTAAAGGTAAGATGTCCCCTCATGAATCTGGACTGAACGCGTAACGAACCTGCCTTGTGAGACAATGCCGGCATTGAGCTATTGAGAAGTAAAAGCCGATTCCACTGCGGTGTGTCTTCAGTAGGGTGGGCATCAGCAGTCACTGTGAACTGTTCAATCTCAGCGTTTACTTGTTGGTAGCCAGATCCGGAGAGAATCCTTCCGCGTGCTTAGCCAGGGTCGTCAAAGGGATCCCGGAAAGCACAAATGTATGGCAGATAATCGCGATAGAACGACATGGAGGTCGGAACAGGAAGGTCGCAAGCACAGACTTGCACTACTTCACCAAGGCTCGCTTATGCTGACGGAGACCACTCAACTTGATTTCCCTGCTTAGCATAGGTTGCTATAACGCGTGCCACGGAGTTGAAATCCTCGTAAGCTGTGCACTGAAGAGGAAAGTAGCGTGAAAAGGATTAGTGCGAAAGCAAGACTTAATCATCGGAAGCACGCACAGCGGCATTGCAGCCGGGCTGACAGGTGTACGCATTGTCCGGGAAGGTGCTTCGCTGCAGTTCAGACCGTTCAGACGCGGTAAGGTGGCCATGATCGTGCATTGCCTACCTTGATCTCATGTTTCTGCCACACATTCGAGGCAGCGCCATTCTTCTGGTAGTCTGATCGACATGTGGAGTCAATGAGTTTTCAAACCGACCGTCTGGTGGTACCGCCTCAACTTACATGCATAGCTTTTGGTCCAGTCGTGTTGTCCCTCTGGAACATCAATAAAAAAGAATCGTGCACCTTCGTCAACGACGACATTCGTCTGGTAGGAATCCGCTTTTCCTCCGCCAAAGAGGGTTCCGGGCTGTGGGCCAGAAGGCATTTGAGGACAGCCATCGTGCCTAGCCGTGTGCATCAGCTATCTGCATTGCAGATTTCGTTTTGTGATACTGACGGTGCGGCAGCAAAGATGAAATCCTTGGTACCGGTCTTATATTGAATGAGAGCAAAAGCTTCGTCATCGTTGGGCTGAAAGTCCGCTTGTACGCCGCCCAGGGTATATAGCGTGGCCAACACTATTACTGCTTGGGTTCGCATACTGTTCCTGACGAGATGTTCAGTTGATATACTGTTCGAGGAAGCTGATGAAACCCACTTGTCACGGATTGTCGACACTAGCGTGTAACTGCAATTTGCTGATGTCGTCCTGCTCGTCAAAGGGACATTCTGGAATGTAAGCGAATTGATCGTGCGGGAAAGACGCGGGTTAGAGGGAGCGGTGACCAAACAAGGCAGACCGGCGTCGTTTCCTTGCGTGAACAATGCTGTATGGTGATGACACGTAAGTAGACCCTGTTACAGATGATTTATGCTCGCAAAGCCACCCATGTTCCCACAACAGATAGAGCCGCATGCGAACAATGAATCATATCTCGATGCCACCTGCGAAACGATTTAATGCTGGATAGACAGATCAGATTGGCATAGCTGTGGCATTTGAGACATGATACTCACCTTCATCTAACCCTTTCATCGAAACCGGCTTCCCTACGAAGCCGTCCGCACCTGCGTCCAAGATTTTGTTGCTGCTCGCCGTGTTGACGTTGGCACTAAGAGCTATGATCACTAGACGATTCAGTCCATTTTCTGCTTCGTACTGTCGGATGAGTTGTGTGCTCTGCTCTCCGGACATGACGGGCATCTGCGAGATCGTAGTTAGCTAGCTAGTGGTAAGAGCCCGAGCGCGTACCTGTAAATCCATCAAGACCACATGGATAGTATCGTGCCACGATTTTACAGTCTCAAGAGCCTCAAGACCGTTGTAAGCCAGAATAACTTCGTACCCAAGCGTAACTAGCATCCGTTGCCCTAACTTGCTGTTCACGAGGTTGTCTTCGACCAAGAGAATCTTCCTTTTTGATGGTTCTGGAACCCAATGAGCTACAGCCGTGGGTTCCAGAACATCTGCCGTACATCCCGACAGCACATCCTTATCCTCGGCATGACCTCCGCTTTCAACGGATGTCGCAGCGGTAGAAGCGTCTTCAGACGCCTCGCTTGTCGTGCTACTGTGTACACTGGCGAATCGGACCAGCTTGGGCTTTTCTTTACCGGTCATAGTGGGCAGATCTGCCAGCGGTAAAATGAGCAGCTTTGCCAAGGCATGTATTTCCAGAGGTCTTTTGATCTGGAAACAACAAGATTACTTCGTGCCTGACCTGTCACGAGCCGATCTTTGCTTACCGGCAGGATCCGAGGCGAAGTTGGCAAGGATAGCAACTCAGTATCTGCCGAGTAGACGACCAAAAAGTAGGGGAATGCGTCCGATCGGCTGATAGGTGCTTCGCGAATAAGAACTAGGAGATCCGGCCTTGCGTTCATCAGTGTTGGTAAATCTATCCAAATGAAGTCGATCGAGCGCAGTTCGTCTGTGTTTTGAGGTAGGATGATGAAACCTCTCTTGCGCCAGCTTTCTTCGAGTGTGGCCTGCGTTCTAGGGCTTTTCGCAAATATTATCATTGTCCGCGCAGGCGTATTTGATGGTGCGTTGTTAGCGGCATCGTCGGCAGTACCGCATTGTACGTTCTTCAAGTCCACAAGGAATGTCGATCCGACACCTTCTGTGGACGTGACGCTGAGCTCGCCATTGAGTCGCGCAACGAGCCGTTTACATATAGCTAATCCCAAGCCAGAGCCATTGTTGATGCGAGTGAAGGTCATATCTGCTTGACGGAAGGGCTCGAAAATACGCTCTAGAAACCGCTGTGGTATGCCTATGCCGGTATCTGCGACCAAAAGGTGGATGTCGTCGCCTTTCTTTTCGATAAGGACCTTGATGAAGCCTTGACGAAGGTCGGTTTAGCGCTGTCTTGGACTATCGGACAGGCCCAAAGGGCACTCACCTTGACTGCAGAACTTGACGGCGTTATTGAGCAAGTTCATGAACTACGCAAAATGCGATTTTAGCGCTGTCCTGAACTATCAAGAGAGGGCACTCACGATGCGCGTAAGATACGTCTCGTCCAGATAGACGGCTTTCGGCACCGCATCGGCGATATCAATAACCAGTTCCAATCCTTCACCTTCGTCTGAGATTCTTGGCCCTTTGTCTTCTGTTATTTCGGAGAGGTTGTGGATAAACTCCCTAAGGTCTACTAAGACTGGTCTCGCTTGTGTTTCATCGTTGGCACGTTCCATACGCTAATAAGCAACGATGTTAGTTTGGATCCAATATAGATATGGCAGGCGCACCGAAAAATCGAGGATATTAGTCGAGATAAGCTGTAGCGTATGGCAGGCTCTTCGAATGGTCTCAGTATACAGAGCCTGCTCTTCATCGAGGTTTGTCCTAGCGAGCAGGTCTGCATAGCCTATGACTGAGAATAAAGGAGTCCTCAACTATTTAGACACACATGTCAGCGCTTCATCCTTTTAACCGAGTTTTGTTGGGGTCAAGGCCTGATGGATTCACCTCATGGGCCGCGACAGATGTGAACTCAGTCTGCATAGCCACGCTTGCGTCCAGAGCTTCTTTCTGTGCCAGAGTCCGCCACAATTGCTGCTTGATGTGGATCATCTCGATAAGTTTGTTCCGACTGAGGGTTGCCGCATAAGAAACAAGGGTTCTGCACATAAGTCCGTCAGTGACAATCACGTATAACGAAATGTGGTCAAAGGTACGTAGAGATGAGGCAGGTCGAGATCGCTGTGGCGACGATGAAGAAGCCAAGTGCAGGTGGATACCCAGGGTCTGACGTAGGCGGAGCTGAGCTATAGAAGGTTGCAGCGGACATGCCTGTGAAATGCATAGCAAATACCCCGGTCGCGGCAAGAGCACTGAAAGCCAACTGGCGGCCGATGTGGACCTCCATGTTGGGCACTATAGTACGCTCGATGATTAGTCGTACGTACAGAGAGAACGCTTGCGAGACTCACTGAAAAGTATGCCGATCAAGCAAACGATCCAAGCGATGGCTATTGACGCTGCGACTAGCCAACGATTCCAGACAGCAAAGCCACCATCGAGATGAAAAGCGGACATTCCGCTGCGAATCTTGTCAGCCAGCTTAATTATGTCCAACAATCTGCGAACGGCCTCACGAATAATGCATGCACCTGCGGACGGAAGAATTCAGCATGGCCACTTTACTGATTCTATAAATTGAGTATAGAGTACTCACACCACTGCAGCGGCCCATATACCGGACTTTGCGATTGCCTCTGTTGTACAATCGCCCCATAGCGTTTGGACGAGTTCGACGACTGACATGGGTGCTATTTTATGACCTTTCTTGAATTTTGCTCTCTCCTTTCTGCTCAATGGCAGACCTCTAACGAAAGAATTGCTTGAGGTGGTTGCGGAGCCACTCGTAGAAGTGCCGGTGAATGTTTCTCCTGATTCGCTATATCTTCTATCACGATCAAAGTCTTCTGACCCATCTGTGAGATCTGTGCTTGAGCCATTCGTACTGAGCTTGCCTTGGTGCGTCGTGCCACTACTCCACTTTCGAGAAAAGAAAGATAAGGAAGGTCGTCTTGAACTGGTGTCTGACTGTCGGGGAGTATTTGACGCTGAGCCAAGGACGCTCCCGCTCTGCATGTTCGTATTGTTTCTCTGTGGATTGAGAGTCGGAGATTCTCCATTCTGCTTTTGAAGGGCCAGATTTGCCGTGGCTTGAGCGAGCAGAGTGGGCTCGCGAGGCGCCGAGTGTGTCGAACCAACGTTCTGACTATGAAGATTACTAAGATCTGTCCTTTGGGCTCCGAGCTGCGGAGACAATGCTCGCGTCTCGAACGAAAATTTCGTATCGTCCATGGCTAGTGCTCGCAGTTGGCAATTTCTGTTGAGCGCCCTCTTCATGTGTGTCAATGATTGATCACCCGCTTCTATGATTTGCTCTTCTCGTTCCTCGTCGACTTCTTCGTCTATAACGGCCGACTCGCTCAACAGAGGCTGTCTTTCTATATCTTCCTGTTGGTCATCTGTCGGACTTTCCATGGGCATTGCACTGATAGTGCCTGATGACTCTGTGGTATCTGTATTGGCGCCATTGTCGCTCAATGCATGGCTTGCCGGTGCGAGTTGGTTGCGGTCTCTCTTTGCGGTCTTTCGCGATCGCCGCTTACGTCTTCTGATCAGTCTTGCAGTGAGAGCATCACTTATGAGCGCTAGCCAGGTGAAGAAGACAGCAAGGATCGCCGAGAAAGCTGTGAGACCGGGATCCAGTGAAACCGCTACTTCGAATTGTGCGGCTAGCATGGCCAGGAAGTGGACTGCATACAAAGCGTAAGCTTGTATCCTTTCTGACCGGGAGGTAGAAGAATGGCCTGACGTGACCAGATGCTGCATAACCCAAACAAGACCGCTGCGACGGCATTCCATGCATAGAAGCTGCAGGTCGTCCGTGAAGACAGACTTGCTTGACAGCATACCTGCCATCATTTCAATCAGCAAGGAAGGTCGTGCGAACCTATTTATCCATAGCGTTGCTAACTTGGGAGCTCGTCCACGTCCCGAGGAAGGACACGATCCATGAGAGTACGATGAGCGTGACGTTCCAGTGTATCACCAGCTTTCTGGGTGTTTCTTGCAGCAGTCCTGCAGCGGATGCGACCAGAGCTTCCAGCTCTTCTTCCCGAAGCATGGTCAGGCAGCTCTTTGGCGTTCGCCAGGCTTTCTTGCTTCTTCAGATGCTATTTCTACTGCTTCTCTGTACCCAGTCAAAGGTCATGTTTGACAGGTTGCTTCAGTTTTCCGCTCAACCTGATCCTGTTCTCTGCGAAAGCTGCTTCTTTCCCTCGTGGCCATGTCCGAACCGGATCGACACAAAATCTGAAATGCTGCGGGTAGCGGGCATCGATGTATCGTAGAAGCTGTATGCGTACATGGATCCAGCATGTAGACGCAGCTATCAGACTCCCGTTGCATTATTGCCTGACGCGCGCGCCTTCACGTGTCTCTGCTTTGCTCTGCTCTGTCCGATAGTCATGCTGCTGTGGCCTGCGAGCGACCTTCCTGACGGTCATGGACGTGTTCGCATATCTGCTGATGCTGCTGGTCGGCCTACCCTGTCTGAGCTGGCCTTTGCATATCCTCTCAAGCTCATGTGTCCCAACACTCTCGCGATGGACGCTGCTCTCGCTCCTGGCCTCATGTCCCTCTATATGATCTCGTACGGTGTGTATTGCTCTTGCGCTAATTCGCGAAAGAGTCAGGACACTAAGTACTTTCGCAGGCGGAGGACTCGTCTCAGGAGACATCATCCATCTCGACATGGGCATAGAAGCCGGATGCCATCTTGTGTTGCTTACTCAAGGAAGCACAAAAGTCTTCCGCAATAGGCCCGGAGGCACCTATTCCATCGCAAAATCCCCCAAAACAACCGCAACTATCACCACAAAGCAGACAATGAATGTACACATCGCCGCGTACGCCTCTCTCTTTCTACTCCCTGCTCCCGTAACGTGTTTCGAAAGAGCTTCCTATGCTCAGACGCAAACCTTCCATCTAGATGATAGCAGTTCGAGCAATCTTCTTCTGCTGGACTGGTTTACATCCGGTAGAATGTCCCGAGGCGAATCGTGGGCCTTCGACAAGTACAGAAGCGCAAACTGTATATACGTGTCCGGCAAGAAGGTCATCAACGATATTCTCCTGCTCGATCAAGGCAAAGTAACGCTGCAAAATAGAATGGCTGGGTATACATGCTATTGCACCCTATTCATCTATGGCACTGTTCTACAGCCTCTGCTAGAGCACTTTCAGACTCTCACGAGAGACTCGACCCAGTACAAGCTGCGTACAGCTCCACATGATATCATATGGTCATATAGCGAGCTCGAAACACCTCAGAAATTTGGGGTAGTGAGATGTGCTGGATCAGAGACGGAGATAGTTAAAGACTGGCTGGAGAAGAATCTGTTGCCAATTCGTAGTATCATCGGCAAGGACACCTACAAGGCTGCCTTCGTGTGATGAATTCAGTGATGGGTCGGACTGGAAATCGCCGTTTGACGGCCATCAAGTCAAGCACCTCATACAGATAGGGAAAATGCGCATTCGCCCAATATCTATCCCGCCCGACTTCGCCAGGCTGGTGACAGGACATGGGGAAACACGATCGTGACCAAAATCCAAGGAGATGGACACGGTCAGAAGTGGTGCACAGGTCTTAGCGCTTTATGATGATGATGCTTGCGAGAAGGGCAGCCAATGCCGTGCAAGATTGAAGACATGGGCGAGATGCTCGCTACGGACATGGCTAGAAGTCAGGCACCATCAGTCATCCGCATACAAAGTAGCCACACATCTCCAAGTCGACAGTGGGTCAGGTCTAGAATATACTCCCAAGGCTAGCTAGACGAAGAATCGTGAAGGGGGAACCTCTGCTGTGTAATCACGGAAAGCAACTGCATTACGGCAACTACAACTTCCACGAAACGAGCTATAGAGGAAAGCATTGAACTAGATAATACAATGAATGGGAAATACTTCTAAGATACTAGTTGTCTATTTGCAGAGAATCTAAAGATCTCCTGTCTAGGATGGCATACGTGCGTGTAGCATCGGTTGTATAGTGTTTTTGGCTGACAGATGAGCATAGGCTGTGCAGCTCTGCAGATATCGACTGATTTCCTGGAGGGTGGACGACGGCGTTGCAAGCAGAGGGCTTATTTTGTAGGAGTCCATTTGACGAGTTCCCATGGCCCGTTGTTCCTGTGTGCGGACCGAAGTCGACGTCAACATCGTAGCTAGTGAGGTCGTGAAAGGGAGTGTAGGACGCACCATTCCTCTACGCGCTTGGCAGCCAGTAGAGACATGACCGATTTGTCGGTACCTACAAAAGCGCTGCCTTTCGATTGAATGGCCTGCAGACAGGAAGATTAGCCACCAATCTCTCGTTCACGTCTGTCAGGTCGGCCAGACTTACAGCGTCAAGGACGACAGGCCACCAGATACTTCCATATTCCTGCACCGTCTTCATTTTCCTGTGATTGACGACTCTCCATCCCACATGCTCTAGCTGGGCCAAGAACATCTCGTCTTCCACTTCGTCTGTGGTGACAAGGACGTTCTTCGTATATGATCCTTTGCGATCGAGTAGTTCGTCCCGGATCTTGTTGATGGAGGCTTTGTAAAGCTCTAGCGGTGGATAACAGGATTCTGGATTCGAAGGGTCTTTGCACGCCTTCTTGAAGTCGCCTCGGCGGATGTGCACGCTGATGAACTGTTTGCAGGCCAAAAAAATATGTCAGAATAATCGATCTCCGGTGATAGAAGAACAAGGAAGCTCACGTCAGGTATGACTCCAACGTCTGTCTCCAAAAGATACCGAAGATAGGAGTCTGCAAGGGCGTCGATATCGGGATGCCAGTGTGCATATCTGCCAACGGCTTTCCAGACAGGTGCATGAGGCTGCCACCATTCCGTCGGTCCAGTCGCAGCTGTATAGAATCTGAATGATCCGCCGCGTGAAGTCAGCTTTCATGCGGTACCCTCGGAGATATAAACATGCGCACAGTGTATCATAGCATAATAACTGATCATCAGGAGGAAGTGGCAGTTCTGCATTCGTAAGCGGCTTCTTCCCATTTTCCGAAAGCGCTTCCCTCTTGTTCTTCGCTACCAAGCTGAGTTGTTTTGATTTAGCGTTATCGATGTCGTTATCTAGGAGAACAAGGTCCCAATAGCGGATATGCCGGCTGTTCATGCACAACGTGTCAGCTTCGAAACTCAAGGTTGGTGAAAGCTGCAAAAGTCGACTTGCTCTTGTGGGGGATGCGAATAGTGTAGAGGAGCTTGCCAGTACTCAATATCCAGTCCCAAGTGATGTTGTACCGCCGATCCTGCAGGTTTGCCTCCGGTAGAGGGCATCTGAGCGGCCCATAAGCTCCAACATGATATCTTCTCCCTCTTGACGCTATTCAACTTCTTCTTCCTCAGACTCTCATCTTTGAATTGCTCATTATCAACTTGCTCATTGATAGAGGAAACTTGTTCAGCTGCGACTTTTACGTTCTGCCAGTCTTGGACCGGATGGCGGATGAGCGACTCGAGACGTGGTATGTCGAAGATCTTGTTGAAGCCCAAATACCCTGCGGCGTGTCGATCCATCCCGGGACTGGCGGCGAACGGTGGGATGATAGGAACGCGGTCGGCCAGTTTCGACAGATAGATACCGTTGGCTACTGCTAGGAATTGCGAGGCTGAAGGGAACGGTGAAAGTCAATGATAGTTGGGCTAGCGAAATTGTGACGAAGAAGACCCACAGAAACCGTTCATCACTGCAGATAACATTACAGAGAAAGGCAAGTCAGCTCCGCGATCTAGCAAGGTAAAGCGTTAAGTCATAGCTTACTTCCGAACGTGAGGTACTTCTTGTCTTTCAATAGGTTATCTGAACAAGGGAGAAGAGGCGTGAGCCATATTCGATGGATAGCTGCGATATTGATGTTTGTGCTCACCTCTGAAGTGCGGCGTAGGCGCGCCTGATGCCAGCATATCTACACCTTTGGGATATCCTTCTGGATCGCATCCTCTATTACCACATGAAGTGCACTCCTTGCATTGCGCATCCTTCAAAGGCTTATCGTGCCGACGCTTTCTCTCATCTGCTTGCTGCATAACTTCTTCTCCTACTTCGCGTTCCAAGTCCTCTTCCTCTTCTTGCACGACTCCTTCACTACCAAGTGGTGCGTCGTTGTCGCTCTGCGCCATCAAGGGGTACTGGTCGCCTCGCCTGCCGAGGTTGCCCAACTTTTCTGTCGCTCGGGCAGCTGAATTGAGGACGGCCGGTATAGCTATTGTTGGGGAGGATTCGGTATCACTCGACATCATCGACAGACATAGGAGGAGTAGGAAGAGAGCAGCTGCGAAAGTGCCTACCAACCTCGAGACGGACGACGCGAGTGGTTTCAAAGGTCGTGGTAGGATGATAGCTAGTTTGTTTAGGTATCTTCGATGCCTGCGCGCCCTTCTTGTAGGTGATGATTGCCTGCTGCTGTTTTTGCTGGAATAGGCACTGGCTGGCGGACTTTTGGATGCCATGTAGGCGTTGAGGCGTGATGAGAACGAGTCGTCGCCGTCTGATGATGATGAAGATAGACATGTGCTCATGTCGCTACTGGCGTTGGATGAAGTGGATGGAGAGCTGATCATGGCCGAGCTGCCTACTCCTCCTCCTCCTGCCGTTGATCTCCTGTACTGATGGTCGCGGCGAGGTGATGTGGCAGCATCGTGTAGCTTTGCAGTGTCCATCGCATGGACGAGTTACTGCAGAAGATGTTAATGGATAGGAAAGGAAAGAAGAGAAGCGAAACAAAGGAGCGATGGAATCCCAACGTCTTTGAGAGAGAAACAATTGCCTCTGTTTGTTTGGCTTTAGACGACAGGGTCGCTTTGGCAACCAGACTGGCCCAGGAACGAGGAGATCCGAGAATAGATAAGATAGACGACAGGTAATCAGATGAGAGACAGAGATGTCTCAGATTGTGGGTCCAGAAGAAGAAGAAGTCCAAGTAAGATGGTGTCCTCTGCATGAAATCTGCCCCAACACGCTTTGGGTACCCGCTTAATCGAAGGAAGGAGGTCGCCTACCGTACCCTCCGCGCATCTTCAGCAGATCGCATCGCATCGCCTCTACTCTATCGTGTTGGCTCATCAATTGTCACAGCTTTCCTCTGCTCCTACATCTTGTTCTTTTCCATTAAGCCTGCATGATGGCTCGCTGTCGACTCGACGTCTCTCGCGCACGCAGAACGCGCATCTTTCCGGTATCTTGCTCGTCACTTCTCACGACTGCTTGGCTTCGTGGGCTATCGAGGCTACCTCGGATGGGCCAACAAGATCGAAGTATGGGCATCAGCGAATCCGACTACCTTTCGTGCTTGAATGCTGTTTCCTTTCGGTGTCCCAAACATAATTTGCCATTATGGCTCACGTAGGCATTCTTATGTTGCTACATTTGACAGCGCTTTCCACATCCTCCCTGCCCTGATCACCCACGCCCACACTGTCAATTACTGTTACCCCAGACTCAAATCGGCGCCCCTCGCACTCATCTGCGACATCAACCAACATCGATTTCCCCCTTCCTACTCCCCCTCTCATTCTTTGTCCAACTTGAAGATCACCTTCCCAATTTTGCCTTGTTCAAAGTAGTGGTAGTAAGTAGGTGCTTCTTCCAGGCTCACTGTGTGCTGGATGAATGTGCTGAACAAATCTCTATGCGTCCTTAGAACTTCCAGCGCTTCTTTAAAATATGTCGCTACGGAGCATCTGCCGAATTGAAAGCGGATGCTAGCATGTCATTCAGCGGAGCCACCTTGGTGAAGTATAATTGAGTCGACTCACTTCTTATTGAACAGAGCCGGACCATTCAAGACGACAGAATGCGTATGCATCCCACAACTACTTATGATTCCACAGGGTCTCACCAGGCGCATCGCAGTCTGCATAGCGCTCGGATGTCCGACTATCTCCAATATAGCATCTGCACCTCTCCCGTTGGTCTCGAGAAGAACTTGATCTCGAAGCTTGTCCAGAGGAAGAGCGATGGCACCGTGTTTTTCCGCTGCTTTGCGTCGTATCTCGGAGATGTCAAAGGCGTACACTTTGTCGAAGAATAAAGCTGCACACGTAATGGCACATAGTCCGACCTGTCGAAGTCCACGAACGATTGTCAGCGGTTTGCTCTTTGGCACCCCATTTTTGGCAAAACGTACCGGACCACAGCCAATGACTACACACACTCCTCCTTTACTAGGCTGTCCGGCTGCCGCATTCGCAGCTACCATATATCCCGTTGGCAGATTCGCAGCCATGAGGGTAATCAAGTCCATCGAGATATCTTCAGGAACATGGAACATGGACGTATCGGCATTCGGCACGCGCAGATATTCAGCTTGGGCGCCTGCTGTAGCTGGACTGCCGAATGCTTGACTGACTTCGCACCGAGCGGTGTTGCCAAGTTTGCAGTAAAAGCAGGAGCCTGGAGTAAAGAGTTGGTTAGTACCAGCATCTAGAGAGCGAGTGAGTTGTGAGGAAAACTACCGCAGGATGTCGTAAAAGCGACTACGACTGAATCTCCGACTTTAAACTTGTTGATCTTGTTTCCTATCTGAACGACTTTTCCACACGCTTCGTGTCCCATGATGAAGTTGTACGTCTTTGTATGATGTCCGCGATAATCGTGTAAGTCGGACCTTTGACATTGTAAAGAAAGCATGGCATATTCTCAGCCTTCCGCTCATTATCGTCTCAAAAGAAAGTCTGGCTCACCCGCATAAGCCTGTTCGATGTAGTTTGATGATGGCATCCGTGCCGTGACGGATATGCGGTGTGGGCACATTCATCACTTCGACGTGCTGGCTGTTACGGAGCACCACTGCTCGCATTGTCTTGGGCAGCAGCGGTGCATCCGCCATCTCTAGCAGGGGTGATTGCTACCAGTCGTGCTGTCGGTCTACAGAGTATGCGTGCGTGCAAGAAGAAGAAAAGCAGACTCCGGCCTGACTGCCCCGCATTGATACTAATGACACACGTGACACGGATGATGAATGGCACTTGAGTACGTCCAGACATCTGGCATGTCTAATAGAATCTCGATACCTCCCTAGCTCTGTCGCTAGCCTTGCCTCTGCTCGAAAACACAAAGGTACACCGCTGACCACTTGCTCACAAGCCGCGATGAAGTCAATTGTTTCGCTCGCGTCCGCATTGACTTGCGTAAATTTAGGCGCAACTGGACACCACTCGGAATAAATGTTTGACGATCTTCATTTGGTTTGTAAGGGCTCATGAGCCGAAGCCTCACTGAGCTCAATCCCTGAGTTTGAGGTTCGATGGACGGACAGAATTCTATGAAGAACGGCCGTGATCGTTCCATCACCTTGATTGCTGACTTTGTAGTAAAGAATGGCAAAGGCCTGCTCACGACGTAAGCAGATGCAAAAGAGGGGAATATTGCGAGGAAAGGAAGAAAGCCATTTCAGCAAGTTTGCTTAGCGCTTTGACAAGAGGAGACTGTGGCATAGTGAGGAGGTAGGAAGTAGAAGCTAGCAGGTATCACGTAGAGTTTTAAAAGAGGAGGGAGATGAGAAAGGTGGCGGAGGGAGGAAGGTGAAGCCATGGGTCTCAGAAGTAGACGGAAAGAGCTTGCTTGCTAGACCGAGGCTATGCGTATCTTGAGCAGGCAAAGTAAGGCTCCAGATACAATCATTTGCCGGTATAAACCTCAGTGATTTGGCAATTGGGGCATCGGCTGTGGGGGCATTCATCTCTTGGACAGGGTTTCTGCCTATATGGGATGCCAGACAGTCTGCATTGACAGCATGCCCAGATGTATTTGAGTTTCTTATTCTTGGGAGTCTTGTCGATAGGCGGGAGTTGACCTTCTGATGACGACGAGGATGAGCGACGAGTAATACCACTGGTGGGGTGAGGGGTTTCGGCGCTGCCATTGCGGCTTGACCTGGCGCGTGTGGCTCTGTTGAGATCACGAGATTCGTTGACTTCCTTGTTGGAGTCTTGTTGGGTAAGGGGAAATGAAGTGTCAGCAGGTCCTGAAGATTCAAATGTCGTGTTGAGCTGCACACCTATCGTGATGGAGTTGCAAGATCCGCGACGATCCGAGGGCCTTGGAAGAGCTGGCGGCATGCTTGAGCTTTTTGGGATTTGTGGGGGAGGTGGGTATTTGTAAGTGTGAAGCGACGGAGAGGTACTGCTTCGATCTCAAGACAAGAGAGCCAGAACGCAAGCGATTCGCTGGCTTTTATCCCCTGGCAGAAGAGGTGGGCGATGCCTTTCGTCTTTGCTTTGTCGTCGTCGCGTAGCTAGGCCCTTTCAGTGTCTCGACGGACTGTCCTACGCTAGCGAGAGTCAGTACGACACTCTAGCCGTAGGGGCAGCGGCAGATGCTCACCCGGGTAGCAGAATTTGACCTAAGTCCGCAACCAGCACAGTCTTCGCGTTGAGCGGCGGAGGCGAGTGCACCGACGGTGTAATGCAAATGCAACGCGCGAAGATGGTCTCTTAAGCGATACCAGGGGACGGTGAAAAGCCATGGCATGGCTCGAGGACGATACCGTTTGATCAAAAGCGATGACGTCCAGCAGCTCTCATCTGTGTAATAAGCAGGCGACAACTCACAAAATATGCGTGTCGAGCAGTCCTGTTAGCGCTATGTCAATGTTCGTGCCAAATCACTGCGGTGCGTTGATGAGCTTTGCAGGCCGTGAGCAGAGGTCCGCTGTAAGAGTCATTGTCGGGCAGGTACAGTAACGTCGGCAGAGGAGACGTTCAGCAGTACGGGACGATGAGCTATCCTCAGTACTCCACAAGATCCATGCCAGTAGTCGGTGAGAGATCAGCAGCAGATGGGAGAAAGTTCCACTTGCACGTAGGCCTGTTCGACACTCAACATCGCCTTTGATGGATGCTGCTTTACACTCGTGCACAGACTCTGCCAAACGATGCATGCATCATCTTCGTGGGAGATGGAACCAGTAGACGGATGTCTGATAGCCAAGCGGAGGTGTGGACCAAGTGTGAAGGGAAGGGAACCTTGAAAGGGAAAGATCGTGAGGAAGTAAAGCGCCCCTGGGCTGCTCGCATTGTCTTGGGCAGCAGCGGTGCTTCCGTCATTTCTAGCAGAGGTGATTGCTACCAGTGGTTCTATCGGTCTACAGGGTATGCGTACTAGGAAGGAGCAGACTCCGGCTTGACACCCCGCATTGATGCTGATGGCGCGCGTGGCACGAATACCGCAATCCGCCGCAATCAAGGCAATTGAGAGGCTTTTCCTCGCACTGTAGCATACATGGAAGCGACTAGGCCTTGAATTCCTTCGCTAGTCCAGATCAGTTCAACGTTTTGGTACTGAAAAGAGAAGATTGACTGGTCTTTCATGCTTCCAAGATGCAAGGATCAGCACGAGAAGGGCTTAGAGAGCTAACCTCTGAGGCCCAAGTGATAGCAAAGGAGCCTGCGCGTGCTCGCAGTCCACGGGAGTCAGTCGGAAATCAGTATAGCTGATAGTAAGGAGGATGAGAATGTTTTGAGATCAGGGAGATAACAAGTATGAAGGGAGATGCGATAACAAAGTCAAAGTCGATGGCTAGAGGGGAGGTCTTGAAGAAGGAAAGGGGAGATCGAGGGGTGGTTGATGGATCTTGCTGGACGGGCAGGCTTTTTGGCGGTAGCGATGCTATCGCTGGAGCCTGACTTTGGTAACAGGACAATGACCGTCATTCGAACCGCACCGGAGATGTCCACATGCGGGACAAGTCGTTACTCGGATAGACAGAGAAGGCCTTGCACAGTTGCCGCATTGCCAGACGAATGTGTGCTTTTCTTGGTCAGCTCTATAACGCCAGGAGGGTTACCGTCGGGGGCAGCATTGCGGGCCTGGGGACCTTCGAGCGGTAGACGTCTGGAGCCTCTTGAACTGTCGGACTTCTGGGATACGTCGGATCTTACGGATTCCCGGCGGGTGAGAGGGAGTCGGTTGGCAGTAGATCCTGAAGAACCTGGTCTCGTGTCGGATTTGACAGAGTCTCCATGTTTGAGAGAGCCTCTGCTGGCAGTAGGTCGCGAGGTGTTAGAGGTCATGCTTAAGCTTTCGTCTTTGTTTTGGTTGAGATGATGAAGTGGTGAAGAGGAAGTACTGGAGTGAGGAAAGCAGAAGCAAGATGCAAACGATTTGCTGGCTTTTATCCCCTGGCAAAAGAGCCTGGCGATGTCTTTCGTAACTGCTTTGTTGTCGTCGTGTAGCTAGGCCCTTTCAGAAATTCGTCTGACCGTCCTACGCTAGCTAGAGTCAGCTTGACGCGTTGGTATAGAGGGGAATGGGGACGACAAGGAGGCTCACTGGACAGCAGAATTTGCTTGGAGTCCGTAACAAGCGAGGATCAAAGTCTTCGCTCTATATCAAACTAGTGTACCGACGATGATGCAACTGCAACGTGCAAAGATGGTCTCGAGCGACACCAGGCCACGGCAAAGGAGCCTATGCACGCTCGTGAGGATTGGCCGCGCGAGAGGATACTCTTGTTAGCCTCAACGACACTGGACGTCGGACCGATGTCACCGAAAGATGCAGAGGGTCCGGCTCCCTGGCTAGAATTTGCCCATCATACTATGATCACCTTGTCGAGATTCCCGCGCCAGACATTCGCGTAGTAGTGGTCATCGAGCTACCTTGCGTATCATCATGGACTGATCCGGAGCAGACGTGTCGTCCGAGCGTCGTCGCCTGAAGATGAAGGATACGAGAGCATGTACTTGTGATCTCGCAGAGGGTGACAGTCATCGTCTAAGTGTCTCTGTAACGAAGCTGAGAGTGATTAGTAAGAGGTCAACCGCAGGTGGGACAGAGAGCAGCTTATAGTCAGACCGCCTGACAATTGACCTCGCCTTTCAATCAAGGATGCCCTCATTTGAAAGAAGATATCACGCAGAGGTGCCTGTCCTGCTCTCCAGCTCGTGTGTTGCCAAATGGAGCAGGTGTCACCCTCGTGGACGACATAAAGCTGGCGTGCGTCTGCCAACCCTTCGAATGTTTCCGCAAGGTGATCGGCGAACGCCGCAATCCTTCAAAAGGGAACATTGGGAGGTGAGGTTAGTCAAAGGGAACGGAAGGGTCAGTCTAATGAGGAGGGCATGCATCCCTGGAGAGTATCGAAGACGCATGATGGGATAGCATACCGAAGACGAGTACGGCGGCATCGTATTCAGCGCTGTGACTTTGCAGCAGCTCGTCCATACTCGAGATCTTGTATTGCGAGACATCTGGTCGATCTTTTGAGCCTCGGAGCTGAAGGCATGTGGTGGAGTATGTACCGCGAGGCAATAGAAAAGGAGTAGAAGCCTGTTGGGTCAACCTTGACTCCATATTGGTCGGAATCTAGGTACCCTAGTAGTCGATTCAGTGCGTCGGAGGAGTGTAAAGAAGCTGCTTCGTAAGCGAGGAGTAAGATTCGACTATATACATGTAATTCTTGGAGGGTTTTGACAGAAGACTGCTTGGGAGAGATCGTAGAACGAAAGCGAGGTGTCACGCTTTGATTTACTTGGCTTGAATCGGGACGGCTCGGGCGAAGGGGATGGGAAAAAAGGTTGTCACTGCTTTTTGAGAAACCCCGTATAGGCACAAGAACAGAATATAGAGTGTGGGACCCTTCCGCCCAATGAATGAGAGGCCAAATATTGATACAGTTCTGTACGAAAGATGGAGGTATAGAATTTTGCCAGCGTGGAAGATCCGAGAAGATTGTCGTGGCTGTTGTTCGTTCCGCCAGGATCTAAGAACATAGAGATTTGTGCTTGCTTTCCGCAGCCTGAGCAGGGATTGATTGCTTAATTGTATCTTGAGGCTCATTTCCCGCTCTACTGTCCAAGCTCTGCATCTCTACAACCTCATCTTCCAGCCATATTTTCTTCTCCCTCTCGCCAATCGACGGCGAGTCTACACAAGTCTGCGTAGAGATAGTGACAGCGACTTGCGAGACGCCCGTTCCAGTCTCATCGCCGATAGTCTTACTACCTCGGGAAGCCTTGAATGTTTTAGAAGACGAGAGCGAGATCGTGCCGTCTCTGGAAGAGGGAAGGAGATGCGAGGAAGACTTGGAATCGGGTTCGTCAATCTTGAGTGAGAGTGCAAGACGGGAGGTTAGGATACTGCTTAAAGCGACGCAAAAATTCCCGCCGGCATAGCCTTCCATTGGCGTGTGGAAATTGCGGGCGGACCTGGATGTTGTACTTGATTCAGCCTGATACATGATTCTGGTGCGCGGCGGAGGGACGTACAAGAAGCGGAAAGACATATTGAGGCAGGTAGCAAGGACTGTGCCTACGATGTATAGCGTGCCGTTCTGTCCGAGAGACTCGTCGATCAGCTCGTCTCCATTGCTTGATTATGGGGAAGCAGGCGCGCACCCTGACGATGTTGTCCATGACTGTGGATGTGATTCCAGCAGCGTTGTACTGCTTCTTTACCATGCATGATTTCCATAAAGCCAGACCGCTCGCAGCGAAATCGAAAATGAGGGACGAGAACTGACCGGCAAAACAAAGTCAGTATGGTTCAGCATGACAAGGAATGTAAGAGCGGTGCTCACGCAGGTATAGAATGCAGACATGATCATCGTGTCTTTGGGGATGCACGGACCTTGGCCCTCAAAGCGGAGTGTTTCTGCTCTGTTTGGGCGAAGTACAAGATATCCAGGGTCAGCTCGTTATTGTGGCATTTGAAATCGACTGACTTCAACGTACTGCGTGATCGTCCAACCGGAAATTGCGACGTGCGAGAAGTGTAGAGCGCAGAGAACGCCTGCTACGAGCTTGTTGCGACCCCAGATGGCTGAGTGAGAGTAGAAACAAAGTTAGCACGAGACCTTTTCAAGGGGAGAGAGGCGACCGGACGCACCATAGCAGCGTAAGATCAGGATGAAGCCGCTAAAGAAGTAGACGAGGACTGGGAAGGCGTTCTGCCAGCCTAGGAGTGATTGACACCTCGACGTTTCTCTGTTCATGCCCAGGCCTGCGTGGAAAGAAGGGCGAGATGGTCAGAGATCCTTCGCTCATTAGCAGAGGAAAGATGTAAAATTAATCGGGCTCACCGGCGAACACCACCACAGTGAGCGCGAGCATGCAGTATCTGTTCAATGATACGCGACTTTTGCGAGTGACCAGTTTGCACGCCATATCTTGCGGTACTCCTTCGTAAGGAGGAGGATAAAGTCGTGACAGACGATGCCAAAGAGGACGGCATAGTAGACGACCATGTATCGCGCAATCTCGCTAGGGGTGTGTCCGTCCACGGCATCTGTTGATGATGCTGTATCTGCCATGACTTGTTAGGTTCGCGAGATGAGGAGGGATGAGGACAGTGAGACGAGGGATGAGTGCGAGAGAGAAGAAGGAGCTAATTGGATTTTGCACTCTTGATAGGTCCTTCTTGCATGGCCAGGAGACTTTTAGTCCATCCAGGGGGTGTCGATAGTTTGGCTCTGCATCTGGCTAGCAGAGTCGTCCTTGCCCATACACGATCGTTCATCTCATCTCATCTTTAACGTTTGGCTTTGGCAGTGATTTGATGCGTCGTACGTGTCGTGCTAGATCTGGCAGTGACCTCGAGCTCGTCCTCCGAGCTTCTTCATCTCATCTCATCGTTTCACTGGCAGGAACGAGTGACCAGATCTCGATACCATAATATGTTGCAGACTAGACAAACACAAAGTCTCATCTCGCGGGAGAAGGGCAACCCCATCACCCGGACTGGCACAAAGTTTGGCTTTTTTCGCACCTCGTTTACGCGTACAAGGTACCTTCCATGGCGATGGACGTGTCGAGCAGAAGAAGCAAGTATCTGGATGATGCACCGGTGGACGAACGTCGTCAAAGGACCTCAGCTGGAACCGGATCCAGGGCGAGACTGGGCAGTGAAACGAGCTGATCCTGGACTGATGACACCGACGCTGGCCTCTCTCGCTACTCCTGCCTGCAAAGAACGAGCAAGAGCTGGTGTGCGCTGACCTCGTCCTGGCATGCTCCTGAGCGGGCGAATCCTCTCGTACCGCCTGACCCTCCTCCTCATCGCCTTTATCGCTGCCCTTCATGCCCTACCTGCTGCAGCGCAGAATGCAGAGTGCACAGGAGATGACTACAAGTGGTATGTGATATTACTTCTAGCTCTCGTGCGATAGCTGACAGACGAGGTCTGCTGCCAGGGCCTACAACTCGGCTGGCAAATCACCTTGCGCAGTCGCAAGTACTCTCAACACAGCTTGTGGATCACAACAACCTTTCCAAGTATTGCCAGCAGGCGCACCAGGCTACGGTGGACCCGGCAAACAAGATGACTGTCTATGCAATCTCGTAGAGTACAACTTGCTCCGACTATGCGCTCTGTGCCAAGGAAGAACAGGACCTGTGGAGGAGTTCAAAACATGGGCAACTCATTGCACGTCGCAGGATAAGGTGCAATTCACGGGAAAGACGCCTGCTGGACTCGTCGTGCCGGCATGGGCCAGCAAAGGATCGGTCAACGGGCCTTTCAACGTAAATGCGCTCAAGGACGGCAGTAGTGGGAGTGATGCTTCAGCATCCCCTACGTCTTCCTCGCCTTCTGCGACTACGCCTTCGTCTACATCGTCTTCCTCCAACAAGCCGGAAGTGAAGCCATCCTCCTCAGCAGCAGCTCCTCCTCCTGCAACGCAAACCTCATCCTCTACAACGACAGCGAGACCATCAATAAACTCTTCTACCACCAGTCCTGCCCCCAGCAGCAGCACGACTACGAAGGACAAGCCTGAGCCTGCTCCAGAATCTTCGTCAACATCATCAACACCACCGCCGCCGCCTTCTTCGTCAGAAACCAAGACGGAAAGCAGACAGCCCTCTATTCAGCCCGTGGCTTCGTCAAGTTCAGCGGAGAACAAGCCGGAGCCATCAAAGTCTGTGAGCAGTAGCTCATCATCGACAGTACCGCCCCCGCCTCCAGCAGCTTCAGCATCTTCTACCCCCTCGGCATCGTCTACTACAGCTCCTGACAAGACCAAGGACGGGTCGACAAGAACAGCACAAGAAGCGATACCGTCATCCTCGTCTTCCACCTCGCCTTCAACAAGCGAGAATGTACCATCAAGCGCGAATTCGTCGAACTCTGATATTACTCCGACTGCAGATCCAGCACCTTCAACAGATTTATCACCAGACTCTAGTAGCGCGGCCTCTGAGAGCACGACAAGGCGTCCTCGACCCACCAAGACGATCGCATCGCAAAGTTCAGCTGGTACCTCTACCGCTTCATCAGCCGTCAATTCGCAGACTGGCGTCAGTGAATCGTCTGCGAGCGAAGCAGCATCTTCTTCTGGCGATCTCTCAGAAGCGCTCGGTGGTATCGCTACTCCATCACCTCTATATAGCGAGAATTCTACCCTTATGACAGCAACCGAGAGTACCTCTACAGATACAGCTTCAGCAGATGGAGTAACCTCTTCTCCGCACGACCAAACACATAAGTCCGATCCAGCACATAGTCCTTCCAGCTCTGGCGCCTCTTCATCAGCAAGCAATCCTGCTGAATCTGCCATCAGCGCACTTGGCGGCGGATTTACAAGTAGCGCAGAGCAGACGTATGTACAAGAAGACGATGAAGCCAAACGAGAGAAGCAGAAACGCACAAATACAGCTATTATCTGCTCAATGGTAGGTATTACATTACTAGGATTGGCTATAGCGACGCGATTCTTCTTTGTCAAGCAGAAGAAGAAACGGGAAGAAGATCCTGAGTATCTAGGTACGAACGGCAATAACGATAGCAACTCGCAAGAGAAGGCTGCAGGTCTTTCTTCTGACTCTGAAGATGGCCAATCGCAAGACTCGCGCGAAGAACTAGTACCAGCAGCGGCACCTCGACAATCATTATGGGAGAATATTCGGAAGTCTTTCAGGCCTCCGAGACCACCTCGTCCATCTGCTCTACCACCATTACCTGTGATCCCACCACCTCCACCTAATCTAGCTGCTCTGCGACAACAAACTGCAAATCCTTCCGGCCTGCGAAGCAACAACACCAGTCGCCCGTCGTCTGACTATAATTACAATGATGCGATCTACTACGGTGGCAATGAGAATCAGCAGCAACAACAACACCACCACATGATCCCGTATGAATCCCCTGCCCCTCCCGAAATCTTCGTAAGCGATGCGGATCACCACGAGCATCAGCATCAACAGCAGCAGCATGCAGGCTTTCCTTTCCCAGACTACGTCAATAACGACTCGATGGCATATGGCCAACCACTTTACGGGCATCAGCCTGTACAGAACGCTTCTTACCGACCCCACATGTAAATCCTTGTCAAGTGACTTTGCTTAAACTAAGTTAGTGTGTGACTTCTTCGGACCTTACTCTTGCTGCTTCGCATCTCCGGACTCTCAATTTCCTGGTGTCGCGTCGGCTCCGAATTTTCGCTTACAATCCGCCTCCCCTTTCATCAATCTAGCCAACCCTCCGTCCAGAGATCCCATTCTGCTGCAACTTTGCGTAGTCTGCTGACGCTCCTGTTTGTGTGCACACCCGCAGACATCCCAATTGGCGGACAATTCCAGATTGCAATTTCGACCAAAACCATAGTGGGTATGTCGCAGCAACCGCAATAGATCAAGACCGTCATCACAAGCCTTTGCATACAATCCAATCTAACAAAAGGAGTACGATCAGTACAATGCGCCTGCTACTCCCGCGCTTTCTAGACGCAGCTGGTCTGCGCAAGAATACGCAACGCAGAGCTAGAAGCAAACGTCAATCTAGCTCAAGTAGCAGCAGCAGCAGTAGCGGTGGTGACCCCATTGTGCTGCCTCCTTTGTGAGTTGACGTTGCAGCCCTGCTTGAAGACTACAGCAGCTAAAGTAATGATGTAGGCCAGATAATAACGCCGAATTGTCTTCGTCACGTCTTCCTGCCGCAGATACAGTAGCGCCTGTGCAGACTAGCCCCGATACGACTTCTGACAACACGCTTCTACCGACTCAAACACGCACGCCAATACCGCCACCTGTCAATATGCCTACCGATCAAGATGACAGCGAGTCGTCGCAGAAAGCGCCGGAAACATCAACATCGTCACCGAGCAACACACCATCGGACGAGGACGACAACAACACGCCTTCGAGTACGGACACCAGATCGTCGACCTCCCCTTTCATAGCGTCGACATCGCCCCTCCCGTCACAACCCTCCCTCCCTACACCTGCTACTAGGCCCAACTTCGACACGACTGATACAGACGCAGATACAGGCGGAGCCACACGTACTAACAAACCAGCAATGGCACCCACTAGCAGCAAAACGCGGACTGAGCGTCCCACCTCCTCGTCGGCCGTGCTAAAGGGCTCAAAGGGCAATGACGGACACAAGCTAGAAAGCTCAGAAATCGACGTCAAGAAGACGCCAACGACGACATATGTGGCCATCGCGTTTGGCTGTCTAGGCGGGCTTTTGCTCATCATGGCACTGTCGGCTTACTACCGGCGGTGGAGGCGCAAACGGCGTCTGTCGAGACAAATACCAGATGATGAGTCTGTCAGCAAGTCGGAGGATCCGCCGCAGAGCGGCATGATCCCTCCTTCGCCGACCCTTACAGCCAGCTCATACGTGACTGAAGACAAGAGTAATGTTGGCCATCCCGACTGGAAGAATACAGACTTACCTGATGTACCACCCCTTCCTGTGGCATACCAACCACGACGCGAGTCTCGTAGTAGAACGAGCTCTGGCGCATCAGATCCTGCTATTCCTCCCGATATGCAAGAATTCGCGGGCCATCTTCGACAGCAGACCAGTTCTACGACGATAAGAAGCTCATCTGCGCCCATACTCTCTATCGAAACGCGAGGTCACACTCGAACATTTTCACGCCCTGCATCTGAACTTGTCCTCGGCGGGAGCACAATAGGTTCGTCCCATTCTGGCGGCAGCAGTACCATTTTGAGCGGAGACGAGCCAGCAAGCCCCAGCAAGATATATCCTCATCGTTACCCGAATGCTCGACACAACTCGTATGCTTCGAACAAGTACGAATCACTCAGACCTCCGTCCCAGAGAGTTTCCATGCCAAGTGGACCCGAACGCTTCAACTAAGATAATATATAACAGACCATGTGTGCTTCTATAATTCTCTGTCCGAGCCTTTCCATACGAGACTTGCTTGTGACTTATGGAAGTTCCTCCGGTTGCTTTGTATGGTGTGCAAACGTGGACTTTTCGCGTAACAGAGCATAAGTATACTCAGTCTTACCAAAGACATATTACATATACAGTGCTAACAACGGCTGCCTCATCTGGTCAAGTCAGACAGGCTGTCCAGACACCTCAGAACCCATGCTTTACACGTTTTATGAGTAGGTCGAGCAGCCCAGACTGTCGTCTTGCCAGAGGATGGACTGAAAACCCAGCCCACCCAAGCTGACTCGGGTTCTTGGCTTCCAGGCCTTGCTTACAGACATAGCATTTGGCCTGTGGAGTGTAAGTATATATATATATATGCTTCTTCTGAAACGAGATTTAAATATATGTATATATGTTTACCGCAGAAGACGTAAATGCTCGTATATGAAAGCTCGAGGGTCGCTTCATGGAGAATCGGTGCCCGCTGTATTCAGAAATCGCTGAGCTATTGAATGGCTCGTCATCCTTGTCCTATCGTTAGCTGGATCGACGATTTGTGATATAGCCGGGCGCGCAAGTAATTTGGCATTCGATGCTGACATTGTGTTTGCAGCACAATGACTATGATGCATGGAAAGTGAAGGGTAGGAGGAGAGGTAGGGCGAGATAGGTGAGATAGAGAAGCTGTGGAGAGAGTGCTCGCATCTTGAGGCTTGGATATCTTCGAGCCCCTGCTTAGCTGAGAGAATCCGATCCTGTAAAGCTCAAGCTATCGACTGCATCGTGGTATTACGAGCTGTCGGTGTTCTGAGTCTGTCAAAGTCGCTGCGGTCAGCAAGATCTATGTCGCCTATATGTATGTATAGCTTTAGCAAAAAGACATATATACATGTTTTACCTGCCATTAAAGTCCAACTCGGCGCGCCATAGCTTTGCGTCCTTGGCAATGTTTGTAGGCAATATCGATATCGATGACGGACCTAAGCACAGCAACAATTCAAATGATCAAAGCAGCTGGCCAGCTTATCAAATGCCATCACCGTTGACTTTCCCTATGACTTTCCCTTTGTCAGTATGTCGAGTTTACGTTCTTTATTGATAGGATCCGGATCGCTTCCTGCGCTGCAGTGCCTTTGTCTGACAAGGACTTCTGCCTCCAAGTGCACGTCAGGGGAGGTTGATCAGCACGTTGCTTTCAACCCGATCACCCACTTCCAAGCCAGCAATGCGCGACAATCACCTCGTCTACCCCTTGGCTCCTGCTCTGAATACTACAGCCGGTGCCCTCCTATCAAGTCTGAGCAACATCAGACGTGTCGGACGGCCGCAGAACGCACATATATCGAGTGCGCTAGCTTTTGATTCGACCATCCTCTGACTTCATATATCGGCGCCGATCAGTGAGCGCGTCAGGCTGTATTGCGGTGTGCTGACCCGAACTCTAGCTGCTAAGCTTACCTGAGTCGATCTCTCCCAGCTGATGGAACTATGCTTGTCTGCGGTTTTGCGCCGCCATCAAGGTCCCGTCTCCGTTGTCAACTGTCAGAATACTCTCTTGTCTATGTGCAGGACGTCCGGTAGTCCGTTAGGCTGCATGATCTCGCCCTACCTTCACTTTTGCTAGATGCACCTAGCTGAACTGCCTCCTACCAGATTGACCTCACTCCTTGTGCTGGCTTGTCGAATCTGACAAATCGCGATTCTCCCCCTTTTCCTTCAACATGTCGAACAAACCTGATACAGCGTTCTACTGCCAGACACTCTACAAAGGGCAGGCCTGCTGCAAGGACGCACTAGCAGAAACAAAAAGCATCGCCAGGCTTTTTATTGGCCTATAAAAGCAGGCACAAAGCTCTCCTCTTGCTTCTGCTCTCTACAACACAACAGCTATCTCTACAGCCATCTGCCCTCTCCTCGGTAGGATCTTCTTCAAGACAACGTCCTAAACTCCCAAATGCCATCAAATATCCCCAAAAGTACTGCTTCCGCTGTTGCCGTGCCCTCGTCCCGTCGAAGCACCGTACAAGCCCCAGGATCCCTCATAAACGACGGCGATACTGCCTCTCGCTCTACAAGGGAGCACGCTCCGACTGCTAATCCAGGCGGTCTGGCTTCAGATCAGGCCTCGTCGAATGGAGGATCAGTCAGCTCCATGAAGACCGGACACTCTGCAAGACGTGCCTCACAAGACAGAACAGGAGAAGCTACTCCACCCAATCGCCGTGATAACGGGACTGTTGCTGCTCTTCCCGCCCTAACAGCGTGGCCTAAGAAAAAGGAATACGCGTACGTCTGGCAATGCTGCGCATGCGGGCGCCCTTTAATACCTTATAGCAGGCGCGTCTGCGAGGCGTGCCGGGAGGTCCGATGCGCCAACTGCAAGGTCAGCAAACTATGGATTAAATAGGCACCACTTCCTGATGTCAGATTCGTCAGCATAGCTTATCGCCGCCTAACATCTTTCCTCTTGTCTTTGCTTTAGGCTTCCTATCTCTCCCAAACCCTTCTCACTCAAACTTCATTTAGTCCGTTCCTTCCGTCCTACTCAAACCCTGCGGCTTGACCCTGAATGGTCACAATGGGGAATCCTTCTTATTGATTCTTTACCTTAGGTCGTACTTTGCATAACATTCAGGGCCATTGAACGAGCTGACCCCTTCCCATTGAATTTGGGCCTCGTGCGGCTTTACGTGATCGATGATGAATAGGCTCCTGATTCTTCAGTCAAGCAGGGGCATCCGTCTACTTGCATTGCCCGGCATTGCACAGGCCGTAACATCGTTTATCTTTTCTGATTGACCAGACCAGGAGCACCAAAAAACTAAACTGCATTGCACCACACCGGATAGAGCTTGCTTTAGCGACATTCGTAACTTCCGAACAATTCGACAATGACTAGACAAATTTCGACACCAATGCCCATGCAGTCCGCCAGTCAAACCGCGGCTTCAGGACAGTGAGGTATTGTTGTTCATCGACATCTGTGGGGATACTGCTTGAGAAGAACCTGATAGTACCGTTTCATGGCCTGAGCCATATCTGCATATCCTGAAATGTTGCCTGCGAAACGTAGAGCGACCTCGCACCAACCTACAACTATATCTCAGCAAACTCGCCTCAGAGCCAGCGGCAGCACGTACTTGACCCATCTTCCGAGTCGACTGGAAAGAGATCCATGCCGGTGTTCCAGCATGTAGTAGCTAGCCATTCGACCTCTGCACGAGGATATTCCTGCTCTGACTTCTGTTAGGACCGACTTGAATACCTTTTAGACGGAAGAATAAAAGCCTACCTTTCCTGAAGCCTCAAGTAGACTTAGCGCAGCGTTTATGTACTGAGAAGCGCTAGCGTAATCATTGCGTTCCATGCTTGATCTGTCAATGCAGCCTTTCAGACCATATTTTGGACACCTCCAGAAATGTGGTACCTACGCAATGATACCGCGGAAATATTTCGAAAGTTTGGCTCTGCAGGATGAAGCTCAGTCAGGCTTAGCTTATAAGTCTCTTCATTTCCACTTACGGATCGCCAGTACGTGCTTCGGGTAGCCTACCTAGAACGGCCTGCCCGTAGGATCCATTGTTTAGCTCATCCGCTAAAGATGAGAGCAGAGTATGCATACCTCGAGCGCCTGCATTACGACTAGAAGTAAATTATTAGCTTTGACATTCATGCTTAGCACTGTTCACAGCTTCGGACGCACCATCTGAAGGGCATTCTGAAGCACTACAAGCGATCTCTGCGATTTTCTGGAAGAAGTCGACTCGAAAATTGCTGTTCGAGGCTTCCTGAATCAGACGTCTCGCATCTTCCCAGCGAGATAACGAGATCAGAATTTCGAGCTGGTACGCCATGATCGAGGGCTTGACAGTGCCGAACTCGTCATGACCATCTTGCAAGCTGTCAAGTCGGACAAGGAGCTCGGCCAGCTGTTCGAAGACGGAGTCGTACTCCTCGCACTGTATATATGAGTGTCACTCAGCGAGGCGTCTTCTTCCCATTCGAGAGCATTTCATTTACCTTTGCTGCACCTTCCCGCAATGTGTCTATTTGCGAGGATAGCGCAGCATATTTGAGGAGCATAGCATTCTTTCTGACAGTAGCTCGCTCTGTAGAAGATGCGGAAGCGTCTGTTTCTCGCCTCATGATTGCAAGGTAGGAATCCGCAAGATTTGCAGCGGCTGTGAAGACCGAAACGATTTCTGCCTTGGAGAAAGTCTTGTACCCAGCAAGAGAGAAGTTCAGAGCTGCGTGACGAGGTGTGCTCAGCTTCGATACACGCTCTTGTCGCTGCGATTATGATCACCTTTCTTGTATATCCAGGCTACATCAGACAGCATGGGTCTAGGAGGCTGGACGGCCGTCCCTTGTACAAGTTCGGCTGTGATAATCTGGTTGGCCGTTGCAAGCTGTTCGAGCACATTCGCTAGAATGGCTGGGAGAGCTTCTCCACTCGATGCTTCGTACTTCTCGACGGAAGTGTTTATCAGAGATCTATCTGAACGATCAGCATCAATCCTGTAGCTTCATGTCAGAAACAAGACTATCTCACCGGATCAGCATCAAGCCGTCCACACCCTTGATTGTCTTGTGCGTCTTCTGTGTTACTTGATAGATAGCTCGAATACAGTACTCGACAACTTGCTTGAGTTCGCACTCCTGAGCCTGTCTAGCTGACCAAAGCAGCATTTCGAGGACGAAGTCTTTGCTTGTCGCCATGTTCTGCAGGGCACGAATAGCTGTAAAAAAGAATTCAGGAGAGACGCCTTAAACAACGAATGGGACCACACACCTTGGTCTTGCAGCTCTTGTTGCGCAGCACTAAGAAAGCGGACGTAGTGGTCACTAGCAGTATCGGCGCCTGCATCTCTGATAACTTTCTCTGCTTCCGTATAATTTTCGGCCCGAAGGAGGGAAAGAGCTGCCTTCCTCCTCGCTTTCGGGAAGTTGGTATCTTGAAGTACCTTGAAGAGCGAATCGCAAGCTAACAAGTACCAGGAAGATGCTCGGTCGTATTTGTTTTGCTTGTATGCTAGGTCGCCATACTTCAGCAATAGTGATTGGCATATGAACTGTAGACAAGGTAAGGCATTGGTCGCGCGGGCATTCATACGATCTTAACGCACGGTGGCTTCCTTGCTGATGGCGAGCCCGCGATGCTTGCTCTGTAATGCCGAAGACAGCTCTTGTACTTTCGTCACATCCTTGTCGGTGTTCGTGAGGTTGTGAAAGAAAGCCACGAGTGGCAGATATACAAAGGATAGACCGCCGTCTTGCGCTCGATCGATGAGACCGAATGCCATACTTCTTAAGAGCGAGCTGGCGAGCGCGCGTCTAGGAATAAATCACTTAATATCGATCCAGGCGTCTCACTTTGTATTCGGGCTCACCGTGCTTGCGGTAATTGACGGACTTCTTTGACCAGCGAGATGACAGACTCTTTGTCGAGCTCTGTGCACTCTACAGACGTAATTAAGCCTGGATAGGCATGGTCAATCATCCTGGCTTGAGTTAGGTCTGAACGCATTTCTTACAATTTTGTATTTCGGTCTCGCCAGCATTGCGCTTGATGAGTAGTCGTAGTTTGAGCTTGGCTACCTTTGGGGAAGCTTCGATCTTCAGGACCTCGTCTAGTGTACTTTCTGCTTTTGAAAGGAGAGCCGCGTCGGTAAGTCCCGCTTCGAGGTATGCTTGAGCTATGTTCGATGTGATGCATCTCAACATCTTCAACGAGTGTGAACGAGGTGTAGCACCATACCTAAGGCTTTCATAGCTTTCAGCTGCGATAGAACCCGTTAGCGGATGTCCGCGTGCATGCGCTTAGGGCAGATATCGCACATGATGAGACCTCAATCGTTTCTCCGTGCCCGTCGATGGCGGCTCATGCTGGTTACCCATGCACCCATCTCGCTCTAGTAATCGAATAGCCATTTGCAGCCATTCAACTGCATCATGGGCTGTCTTGCTTTTATTCGAGGTCGTATGTTCCGCAGATGAGTTACTTCCGCCTTCAGTAGTGGAAGCAGGCTGCTTAATGGCGTTCACGTCCTGCTGTAACAAAGACTGCGCGAATTGATAGGCTTGACAAGCTGCCATCTCGATCTCGCGGGCATCACACTCTGAAAGAAGGGTTTCCACTATAATGCGCAATTGTCAGCCTGGCCTAGTTATGAGTGCACTCATTCGTACGTACTGGTTGCCTCTTTCATAGCATATTTGGCTACATCAGCCTTTTCTTGAAGCCAGGCCTGACACACATTGTCATCTCCCGTCACTCGAATGGGGCGAGCGCTTCTCACCAAACTTGAGCGAGCTAGGTAATGAGAGAGTGTAGCTTTTGATACTGCTTTGCGGAAGGTTTGTGGTTCTGCTATAAGATCTGCTTTTTGTAGCTTCGTTTGGTGGTTTGCAGCAGCTTTGCAAGCTTTTTCAGCCATAGTGACGTCTTTACAGGCTATAGTAAAGTATATCAGTGAAAGTCTTCGTACTTCGCCTCTGCATGCTCACAGAGGAACTCCTGAGCCGCTTTCGCATATAACTCGAAGATACGGAAAGTTTCTGCATTGCATGGCTAAAGTCAGCTGGTTGCTCTTCAGCATCATCGCCTAAGAATTTAGTACCTTGTATAGTGGGCGGAGTAGCACTGCCCAGCTCGACGAGGTGGGCCGCGACCAGCCGGGCTGCATGCGGGCCGGTCAGTATTGTCTTCTGCTTATCAGACACACAGACTCACCAAATCCTACTAGACGCCCTATTTCAGTCTTGTCGTGTTGCTGTCCTTCTTCTAGGGCCTTGGCGCCGCGTTCCTGCTGATCCACGAGAAGCGACTGCTTGATAGTTGTACTTCGGTTCCAGAGCATGACACCTTCTCTGTCCAGCTTGTCTTTTCTCTCTTGACTCGCTTCTTCTTTCTTTGCATTCTTGCTCCTGTTCTTGCCGGATGTTGAGTCATGCTTGTGAGCGACGCTGGCGTATTCTGTCAGGCGAGAGGAGAGCGTCTTGAGGTTGTAGATGCATTCTGACACATACAGACGTCAGTATATACTCGGGTTTCGCTTTAGTCCGTGCCCACCTTTCGTCTCCTTCGGGCCTGGAAGCTCGACGTGCAGGACTGTAAGGGCTTGGATCGCACCCAGTACCTGGGCGTACGCTTCATCAGCTTTCGCAGCTCCATTGCTGTCCTGTTTTGCTTTGACACGTTCAGTCATGGTGGTGCGAGCAGCGCTGCAAAATGGGGAGAGGGGAAGGAGTGAGAAGAGGGGAAAGGTCTGAAATAGCGAAAGGCAGAAAAGGGAAGAAGTGGTTGTGGAGTGTAGAAGTGATTTAGGGAAGGGGAGAATGTACAGGCCGGCTGTCCTACTTATCACAACATCCATACCCCGGACTTTCTAACTACAGCAGTACTTTCTATACCTTGGAAAGAATGGGAAGGGGAAGAATAAAAGCGAGTGTCTTTTTATTCAATGTTCGCGAAAGTGCCATTCTGGTGTAGAGGCGGCTGACTACCCTGAACGAGAGTTGTCATAGGCTGCATGCCAGACCTGTATACTCCCGTACTATTTTGCGCACTCGAAGGATTTCCCATCATTCTCAATCTCTCAATATCAGCCTGCTGCATTCCCCCTCCTGCTCCTGCTGCTGCATTATTATTACTAGCTTCCCCACTAGCGACTTTTTTACTGATTTCAGAAATAGCTTCGATCTGTTTCTCGATACCCAAACGTTCCATCTGTAATAATTGTTTAGCCATCTCTATCTGCCGTCGCTCGTTGTCTAGACTGGATTCGAGCATCTCGAATTGCGAGATTTTCAAGGAGAGTTTCGTGACTTGCGAGGAGACGAGTTGGTGGATTTGAGAAGTGAGATCGGCACTTGTTTGCTGTGCTAGTAGATGCGCTTTGGCGGCTGCACTTCCTAGTGCCAGACTTGCGGAGCGGTGGAGTTGGTTCTTGTTCCCACTCTCCGTGGAAGAGGTATCTTTGGCTTTCTCTCCATCGACAGCCATGTCCGAATCTTTCTGTTCGGCTCCGTTCTCCCCTTCTTCCGCGGAGGACTTGACAGCAACGTCACTCCTCTCGCCTTCATTTTCCGCCAGCGCTTGGTCTGCCTTCTTCTTAAGCTGTGCAGAGAGCTCTTTCACACTCTCGCTGGCAGCTTTAGCAGCAACTTCCGGGTCCACCACGCTGGCCAAGAACGCCACTACGCTCAAGACTGGATGTTCAGGTTGTGAGAAAGGCAGCTTGTCAACTCGCCCTAATTGCCCGCTGATAGTGCTGTTACTTCCTGCCCCGAGGCCCCCTTCGTTGACTAAGAATTCATCTTCGATAGGTAGTTGCAGGAATTGAGAAATACATTCCTCCCTCGACCGAGTCTTGATATGCTCTGAGATCTTGTCCCAATCATCATTGTACATCTCCAACCCTTCCAACAATAACAGAGTCTCTTGATCCGTCCATTGGCTGTTCGTTCCCTCTGTATCTATCTTTCTATGGGATGTCCTGTTGTCTATACGTAGGAAGTCGCCAGAGAAGAGGTTTGAAGGGAAGCGTCCTTCGGTGTAGCAGTTTGGACAGATGTCATATCTCGTTTCTCCACCATCAGGTTTGCTTGTCCTGCGTAGACTGTGGTATCGACATGGACTGCAGTCCGTCCCGCATGTATCACAAGTATACGATATCCCTTCTCCGTTTTCATCGCCGTCTTGCATGCTCGTATCGCCATTCGCTTTGGAGACAAGCTGAGGTGCTTGAGTTTCAGAAACAGCTTGTGCAGATTTGCCATCCGCGCTTGTGGAATAGATAGAAGTACGAAGAGGAAGGTTTGCAGTGTTTGGTCGGCTGGAAGAGGAGGCGGATTGCGCTGCTGCTTGTTGCTGCTTAAGCGCTTTTGTGCCGGGATGAAGAGGTTGAAGACCGCGAGGCATGTCCAACAGCACACGGAAATGACCGGTGAAAGGCGGACCAAGAGCACTGGGACGCGTTTCGGCGTCGATCTACGAGAGGAGCGAGATCAGCATACTGCAGACAGGCCTGCCGAGGTGGACTAATGCTCACCTGGTAGTTGATAAGTCCCCACTGCTCCAAGAACGAGTGCACACGGAGTATTGCGCATACATCTCCCGCCAAATTCCTCCTACACGCTGTGAAGGTGAGGTATTCCGTCGGGTTTAATCTATATGTATTGATCATGAAGTCCCTATAGTCTTTATAGATCGTCGGTGTTTTGGACTTGTTTCTGTTCGTGAAGAACTCGGGTAGTGACTTCTTCTCTACAGTTGCTATCTGTGCCATGTCGAACCACGCTGAATAGCTTGGGATTATGACTGGGTGTGTCTGGGCTGCGAGATACCTTCGTGCTTCTTCTTCTACTCTTCGTCGCGAGGTATTGCGGTCTTGAGTAGCTATTAGGGGTGCTGAGGGAGTAGGCAGAGGCGCTGGTGCAGCAGCTGGTGTCGCGCTGTTTCGACCTTGATCCTGCGGCATGGCTACGTCTTCAGACGGTCCAGCTGCTGGTACAGCACTTGTAGACGCAGTTGGTTGCTGCTGCTGCTGTTGTTTCATATGGTCATAGTTGACGGCTTCTCCCTTCTCTCGTCGCACGTCGTCGCCGGATATCCCGAATACTTGCATTCCAGGGACTTCCGCAGGTTGACCAGGTTGTGATAACTGTGGTTGCTGTGATCCCTCCATCTTTGCTCTCTTTGCGTGGTCATCTTGCAGCCGTTCTTGCTCTGAGGGCGAGCGTTTCAAGGCGTTAAAAGGTGATTGTTGCTGCTGATTGTACTGTGATTGTGCATCATTATTGTTGTTGCTGTTTAGGATGTTGCTGAATCCCTCTGTTCCATCCATCTTCAATTAACACTTTGCGGTTAGTCTCTGTTCAAGCGACAACATGGCCGCTCATGCAAGGACAGCGGGAGGAGCCTTCAATCCAGCGCTGCCAGGTGGGGCGATATACCGATGCAGAACATATACAATGCATACTCAACCTTTGGGATTGTCAACGCCAGGACTGGGACATCGAATGCTCGCGAAAGCTCTAGGTGGGATTGGCAACTGACTGTCTCAAGGCAGCTGGCTTAAACGTACAACATCCAGGAGCATCTATGTTCTTCTTCATCTTCTACAGGGTGGGCAGCTGCGACTCTGGATACGATACAGATGAATCCGGCTGACTGGGATAAACAGGCTCGCAAAGACGGCCCAGCCTTGATAGGCTTGAGGTGCATATCAGAATGGACAAAGGAAACATACAACTCACCTTCCCTATCCACAGACACCCGTGGGAAGGGCACGGGCACGGGCACGGGCACGGGCATGGAGAGTCACACTCCGAGGAGCACCATTGATTGGAAGAAGTCGTGTAAGCTGCGTTCATCATAGAGTAAGTAGACGTATGCTGACATGTGTAACCTTAGCAGACCGAGCTGAGCAGACTGTAGAGCGGGCAATCTTGTGTTCTTGTAGCAAAAGCATTACTCACCGTCCCGCAGTTCGCACAGGAGATGGCAACGTACTGATTGACAAGGAAGACTGATACTGGAGGAACCTGTTTACTTGAAGCCGCCCTTCCCTTAGGTCCTCCCCGACAGCAGACTCGCCAGACTGGACCCGGCGCTCCATTTTGCTGGCCCGGACTATCTTCGCCCACTACAAGACCGCAAGGCGTTCCCTAACGATACGATCGCATCACCCCACTTCGCGCCTTACGTGGTACCTCAGAAGCAACAACCCATCGCTCTCCTACAGACCGCCCTTTTAGGATGGCGCCTCTCACACACAGACTGTCACTTCGTCCCTTCACAACATGTTCTGATCTTACATACGGAAGCCAAGGCCCAGCTTAACTAAAATTTCGGCTGATGCACCGCACTGACTCTGACGTTGGGCTGGTAGGTAGGCTGACGGATTTCACGGACTCGACTGACTGTCCAAGTGACGGAACAACCATAAGCTTCGCCTTATGGCTGCTCCGTAGACTACAAGAGACCCTCCTCTGCCTACTCTCCTGCTCCTGTCCTCACCTCTTTGATCAGTCTCCGCGCAGCCAAAGCCTGCACCCTTACGCGAACCTACACAAACAAGATGTCGAAGAGAGATGACCATGGCCCTGCCAAAGGCTCGAAGACCTGGGGCCCTCAGTCCAGCGGCTCCGATTACAAGCCGAAAAAGATCAAGAAAACAGCTTCGTGGGGGTATGTGTACTTGTTCTGTCTTCGACCTTTTGTGAGGTACTCGTCCCTCTGCGGTGAAGCTGACGCCATCCTTTACTTTGCTGTCGAGCAGGCCAGAGGTGGACGATGATAGAAAACCGAGGTAAGCTTACAGACAGATAATTAGCCCCCGCGATAGTCAGCGGAGCTCATCTCTTTATTCATTTGTGAGCATAGGAAACAGTGAGCGTTCTCTTCTGCACCCTGCAGATGACCTGTTGTAGGCTCACGGTCCATCTCATGTAGAGCTAGAGAAGGAGACACGGAATACTACTATGGAGGACGCGACAGTGCCCACAAAGGGCTCTCCAAAGCAGAATTACGCGAACTACGGCTCGCGAGAGAGGCTGCTGCTCGAGAAGAGAGGTATGAGAAGAATGCTGGTTATGGGGTCGGACGACCGGACGAGTATGACAGTTACAATCGGGAAGCCTACATGCTGCCTTCTATACCGAAAGCAGACAGAAAGAAGCATAGGCGAGACCGTCGGCGCATGATGTAGGTGGGCTGGGAGCGCCGTCAGTGTCGTAAGCCACTACAAGAGGCCTTCTCCTCTGCGAACTGATTGAGATCCCATGGCCGGCTAAACATAATGTGTTCCAGCACGCGGCTGGGATTACTATAGCACACTAGAGTCAACACTTCCTTTCACAGAGCCCGCAGCTAAAAGCGCCTAAGTGATGACCAGGCAAGTTGTGCGGAGTCGACCTATGGGCAGGCAAGAATTTTCAGATACACAGCCCCGACGACTTCGAACTTCCACCTCGCCTGACCATGCTTACTGTATGACTTGACGGACTGACATTGTTGCCGAAAGAAAAATTCACTAGAGCCAGATCTCTCAAAGCTCAGCTTCCCATCCTCTCCTCCTTTTCTGCAAACATCGTCCAAGCCAGGCCTACCTCCTCGGAAGCTTTTTATACTGTGCTTTGAAGTATGTCGACTATCAGACACGACGCGGAGTGCTATCGAGATCCTCGGCAATCTGATCGCAAGATCAGACGAACAGCCGCCCAGGCAACGAGACATACGGGTTCTCGTAAGCACGTTCATTGTACCATCGGCAGATGTAAACCTACCTGGGCTAATTAACTTCTTGTACAGGCCTGTTCCTCGGCAGAGCGACGAGTACGACAATCGGTGGGTTACAGTCCTCCAGACTCTAGAGAGCTCCTGCTTATCTGTTCATGTTGCGTCATCACTACGAGCAACCGGAGACAAGATGGGTGCGTCTCTCCCGCATGCGCTTCCAGCTCTGAAAGAGCAGAGCTTGATCCAGTTCCATTGTGCGCTTTAGCCATCGACACAATCCCCGTCGTGGCGATTACTGGCGGCCAAAGAAAGCCCCGCCAGAAGTCGATTACTATGCCCAAAGTCGAGAGGAGGAGGTGAGGGGCCGACAGACTGCTGAGGATTTACGTTGAACAATAAAAGGCGGCTGGGAGCACGACAGAGGGCAAGACCACAAGCCGCACAGAGTACACTCGGATCGTTACAGACCCAGAGATGCCAATCAGGAGGAAAGAAGAGCCAAGAAAGCAGCGAGACGTGCGCAATTCCGTAAAGACTAGACGAGAATGTTGAGATGCCTCATTCGATCTTGAAGTACTGCCTGAAACTATCAAGTTAGTTTTCCTTCCCCATTTTCAATTAAAAAGTGCCAAAATCGAAGGACTCGCATTGCATAGGACATGTAAGGATATTCTGACGCTCAACGTGGTACTGCGTACGAGAAGATAAAGTCTCATAAACCTAGCCGAGCTCTTATATTATCCTATATTGAAAAAGTCTCTGCTCTTCGCGCCCAGAATCCCCGGCATGGTCGTGAGTATGTGCATCGAGGATACGTCGACTGCCGGGACTGTCTATATGAGGGCGCGTGGGATGTATGAAGGATGAGATGTTAGCGAAGCGGATGCAAGATCACGAGCCAGAATTTTCGCAGAGCTAGAGAAGCGTGCATCATGAGGGCAGGTCAGAGTGAATAATCTTGCATGTATACGGGTAGCACTTGTTCGTTACGTTTGCAGCAAGCGTACAAGATCCTTCGAGTTGCTTTCTCGACTTTGCCTTCAATTTTTCCCTCATCTCGATTGCCCCTTTCGCCTTCTGCCTTCCCTCGAAAATTGCCCAAGTCGGGAGGACCTCCTGCGCGACGTCGAAGCATCTGCGTGCATCTCACCACATATACCACCACAATGGCGACCATCGATAGCAAACCGATTGTCGTGGACTGCAAGGGTGAATTGCTGCCCGTTCTCAGCGAAACTACCGGATGAGATGGATGCTCATGGTTGCTTGTGCTTGGAACCTGCAGGTCACCTTATGGGACGACTGGCTTCCATCGTCGCAAAGCAGATCCTCAATGGCCAGAAGATCGTCCTCGTCCGATGCGAAGAGGTCAACGTCTCTGGATCCTTCTTCAGAATGAAGGTGCATTAGCGACATCAACTTGCGAAGGATTATTGAGGATAGAATGTTGATTGCGATATGATATGATATGATACACAGCTCCGCTACCACGAGTTCTTGAACAAAAGACATCTGGTTAACCCCAAGAAATCCGGTCCTTTCCACTTCAGAGCACCAAGCAAGATCCTCTTCAGAGCCATCCGAGGAATGCTGCCTCACAAGACACCAAGAGGTGCAGCTGCTATCCAGAGACTCAAGCTCTTCGAGGGTATCCCACCTCCGTACGACAAGAAGAAGCGAGTCGTCGTCCCTGCTGCTCTCCGAGTATTGAGATTGAAGCCTGGCAGGAAGTACTGCACCATCAAGGTGAATCGCATCAAACACGCCTGCATGGAAGAAAGCTAATGTAGTGTCGTTCCGGCAGCGTCTATCGCACGAAGTCGGCTGGAAGTACAAGGACGTCGTCGACCGCCTCGAAGAGAAGCGCAAAACCAAGTCAACCGCTTTCCATGAGCGAAAAGTCGCATCTGCAAAGCTCCGCGCAAACGCAGTTGCTGCATCATCAGAGATCAACGGAAAGCTCGCTCAGTTGGGATACTAGATGTTTTCGCTTCTCCCTACATCTACTTTTCGCTCTGGCTATTCGACTTGCGGCTACGACTAGTAGACGTATCATCACTACTACCCCTGTCCACCCTCTTCTTCCGGCCAAGTGCAGTAACTCTGTGCAAGGCAAAAAATTTCCCGTCTCACTCTGTAATAGGCAAGCGTTGTAAGGGGAATGCAAGCCGGATACGTTTGGGATAATGCTGTCACCATCTTCTCGTCAGACTTACAACTGATTCAGGAAAGCTGACGTCCTATCGATGAATTCCTTCATGGCACCCTCGTCCTCTATACAGTGATTCGCGTTCTTCAAGATTGTCGAATGACTTTTACCTCTTTCCGACGATCCACTGGCATTCTCAAATCTGTCCAACAACTTCTGGATGTCCAGCTGTTTTGGGTATGTCTCGTCCTTCTCGCACAAAAAGATGCACAGTTCCTTCTGTAACTCCCGGAATGGCTTGAAGATCTCATTCAACTGATCATCCGATAAATCAGAGCTGAAGTGATCCTCTTTCCCTCCCTTCGCAGCTAACGAGTACCATCTCGATGCTGTGATGTACTTAGGAGGCTCTCCCTCTCCAGTCGGATAGGCTGTATCGATGATCTCAGGTGGGATGGGATGATGGCCCTTCCCATTCGACATCATTTCAGAAGCGACTTGGATGGATTCAGAAAGTAAGGAAGAAGGCGTATTCGTTTCGGCATACTCGCGATCGCTGACGGGCGCTTGGAGGATAGCTGCTGTATATGACGATTGGGGATATAGCTGGAAGAAGCGTACGATATCTTGACAGCCTTTTGCATGTTTACAATCAGCGCGCGCGCGCCTTGTATATCCGCATAGCAGGTATGACACTTGCCGGTACTGTGTCCTAGGAGAACAAGCTTGCCTTTCTTGCCAGCTTTCGCACGTAGATACTTCTCTAGGGCATATAGATCCTCCGCATCCCGGTCCACATCGCCTGAACCCCATCCTTCATAGCTTGATCTCGTTAGGACTTGTATCAAGCTCCAGTTCTCCTGTAGAGTAGATAAAGCTTTCGAAAGAGGTTCCAGGACAGGTATTGCATTCAAGCCATCACTCAGTCCACCGACGAATATCAAGGCATTGGGAGATGTCGAAGAAGGCGATTCGAAAGCGACGAGCCTATGTTCCGAATCGTAGGTGTATAGCACGCCTTCAAGACCGGCTCCAGATGCCATTATATGCGTACTTTCGCCAGGCTCGCTGGTAGGGGAGAAACAGAGCTCAGGCACAATCAGATAAAAAAGAAAGTACTGATCGAGATAGGAAGATCAACCACGATGATGCAGCCAACATCAGATCAAGTCGTGTAGCCTTGGAGGTTCAGCAACTACATCGCGCACGAATTCCTTTTACTAAGATGATACCAGCAACTTCGCCTCGTCAGACCGAGGCAGCCGCGTAGGTCAGCTACACCTCATCTATCCCAAATTCTATGCTTTACGCATGCAGCGCTTCTGTACGAGAAACACAGCTTCCATTGTAGACTGTTAGAGGGAGCGCCGTCTAATCAAGATTTCTGATTCTGCTCTGATTAGTAGCTAGGAGGGTACGAAGCTAACAATACGGAACATCCCAACACGCGGATGTCCCCATGTCGGGGTGTCTACGCATTCTAAGGCTCTTCGAAAAGGCGTAAAAGCCATTCAACTCTTAGAGACCCAAAGTCGCAGTAGCAGCCCATAGATAGAAAGTCTGCGCTGTGATAGCAGCGAGGGCTTTGGTGGTTTCCGAGGCTTTGGTGCTTGGAAGCACTAGAGTCATGAAGTCGCTGGCTGTGACTGTCAGATTCGCGCAGAAGACCTAGAAGGTATGACGAAGGGTACTTGATGCGCTATATGTCTGCCTCATTATCGTTGCGACGTAGCTGAACCTAATGGAGACAACAGACGGACTACTGGTATGAATTGTTTGATCAGCTACGGCTCATCAATCAGAAGGTATATTGCCGCTCACCTGAATACTGCTACAGACCACTATCATCATTACTCGTTACACAGCTATACAGTCGCAGACGATGCTGCTTCGGTTGCCGCAGGCGTAGCTTCTGCCGCTAATGGTGGAGTGGATTTTGGCTGCCGTGCTTTGATTGCGGTCTTGGGTTTCGCAGGTCCTTTGTATCCATGGAAAGCTCTTCCAGCAGGTACTGCGGCGTTTAAGTCAGCTGTGAAGGCCAGATGAATGGCAACGCAGTTTCGTACTCAGGTTCTCCTGCAAAGCGAAGCGAATCAGCTATGAATTCTAGAATGCTGTTTATGATGCGCACCTTCTGCAGCAGCCATGCGACTCTCTTTGTAGGTTGCGCGCCCGTCCCAATCCAATATTTCACTCTTTCTCTGTCCCACTCGATACGCTTGACGAAATGCCTTGCGAGCTTCTTGCCTTCATCGAGCAGACTCCTCTCGTGTTTGGGAACATCTGGTATCCGCCTTGGGATGGCATCGTAGATCCCTACGGTCTCTAGGGGCGCCCCATCTCTGGCTCGAGGTCCATTCATCGCGACGATGTGGTAGACCTTGTCTTTGGAAGTGGGACATAGGCGATGGGGCGAAAGACGTAAACGAACGACCATCTTAACCAAGTGATGCGAAAGACGAGACTTGAGGGGATGAGCAAGAGTTAAGCCAGAGTCAAGAAGTAGGCCGAGAGACCCTGCACTGTGATGCGGTCGTCCAAGATTGATCAGCTTCAAACGCATATGCAATAGTCACTATCACTGTGAGAAAGCCTCACTCCGTCCATGTTCCAAATCTACAGGGCTTCCAAACGATATCGTAACTAAATGCTGATGGAATACAAGCAAGAAAATGTAAGGTGGAAGTGCTGCTAACATACTATATATATGCTACTCGTGTCGTTCAGTATTGTGGGTCCTCTACTTTCATAAAAGCATTTCGTCCTCCGTTTGTCGCTGCCATGGCTTGTCGTGCGATCATTCCGCAAAGGATTTTACACCCTAAGCCCATATACACTGACTGTTTCCTTCAGGCAGGGATGGGCTCGGCAAGTCGGGAAGTAGATGCGACTGGCTCGTCATATGACATGGCTCTGGAATGCTCTCGAGAATATACGCGAGTAGATTCTGACGGATGAGAAACATTAGTATATGGCACTCCGATATGGCCAGATGGACAGGCAGCTCACCTGTTCCGGCGTTGGAAGCGATCTCGAAGTCGTTCAGGATATCGGCCAAATCATCTCCTTCATCCTTGACGGTAGGGTGGTATTCCTCCTCTTCAGGAATAGGATCATCTTGGAACACATTTCTTCTGGCATTTGCCGAGGAGACTCTGCTAGATCGACGAGTGCCAGCAGCTCGAGCAGGAGCAGCGGGAGCGCCATCAGCCGCTGCGTCGGCAGCAGCGGGAGCAGGAACAGCAGCAACCTTCTTCTTGCGGGGAGCTGTCGCCTTCTTGCCTGCGGTAGCTCGCTTGCTCTTCTTGCGGAATCTCGCAGCGTCTTCACCGTCGATGAGCGCCGCTTCCTCCTGGTTGTTGTTCTCCTCTTCGAGAGCTTCCACATTGCGCTTGCCTCGGAGGCATAGAGGGATGTTGCGGATGTCGCCTTCAATCTGTCCAATGCCTTTTACTCCGTCTGCTCTCTCCCAAAGCAGGACGCTGGACTGAGTTCCGTCTGCCCAGCTCTCGGTGTAGCTATTAACGAGTCGGCCTCCATTTGCTTGAAAGAGATTCTTGACGACTTGTCGGAAATTCTTGTCGACGCTCGCCTGAGCATTCACGTGTAAATTGAAAGCCGTTTGCCGGAGGATATGACGAGCGACTTACATTGCGCACAGCGAGGTCAGTAGCTGCAGCAGCTTCCACACCAGCACCTCTAGGCATCGTTATCGTCGGATTATCGTAGGATGTTTCAGAGCGGAGCTGCCAGAAAGCGGAGCAGCCTGTCAGAATTGGCCGAGCGTCGTCGAATGGCGGATCTTGAGGCGTTCTGGATTTCGTGAAGACAGATCTGACGAGTGCGAAGAAGAGAAGCAAGAGTAGCTCCTCAGACTCGCAAGAATGCAAGAGAATTATCAGGGGGTGCGAAAGGAGGTCGATCGCACTTCCCAAAGAAGAAGGAGCTCATTGCACGCTAGCTGCGGACCGTTACAACTATACGCGTTGACGATCACGCGTCTACTATGTCTTACATCTCCGCCCAAGGTTCTGCAGCTCTCGTTCAAGTAGCTTGTATGAGACTCGTGCACTATGCTACACAACGAGAAAAAGGAAGAGTACTGCTGAGATCAAACCTGGAGAAGTCATAATCGGCGCGACAAAACCTGCTATCTTTCGCTAAAACAGTCTATCTGTAGATACTAACCATTTTGTTTTTTTGTCTTTTCCTTTGTTTTTGAGTTTTTTTCCTTATTTCTTTGTCAAGAAGTCTAGATCCTAGCTGTCGGAGAACCTGTCCATCGCATGCCGATATGCCAGCGGGAGTAGAGGCGCGGCTAGCGAGATGCTTTGCAGATGAAGCATGTCGATGGATCGTGGGTGTAGGAGCTTGCCCTGTTGGCGGGTGCGGGACCATGAGTAGAGGCGAGATTCTCGTGCGAGGCCATAGGGGAGGGGGCTACTCGAAATCAGCTGTGCAAAGGAAAATGCGAGGAAAAGAAAGCTTACCTCGAACCTGTTCCTGCTGTGGCCTAGCAGGCGCAGGCAGAGCCAGAGCAGGGCGGGCAGCTACTCGAACGGGATAGGGCTCATGTCTTCTGACCCGAACTCTGTCTGAGCGGTCTGGCTGCTGGTCTCTCTGTCTCTCGGTTTGGAAAGCAGGTGCTGGAGCCGCAGGCGACTCGCGCTGAACGCTGACGAAGTGCGACTGGCCCATCTGATCAGGTCTCGTGTGAGCCTCCAATACGGTGACCACTTCGCCATTGTCCGCTACGAATTGATTTCCGATGTCCAGTCGTCCAGTTCTTGGATTAAACGTGGTTCTTTGACGAGTCGTGGTTACGTTTGTGCGAGCCTGTGCCCCGCCAGCGCCGTTGTTGGCATTAGACTGTACGAGCAGCGAAAGGATCGCTTATCAGTATATAATGAAGGTTTGGGCGGACTGATGCATAGCCTACGTTTGGAGCTTGAGACTTGGACATGGCTCGGCAGCTGGAAGGAGGCTATGTGGAGTAGGAGATAGTGTGCTTCGATAGAATGGAGAGGAGGTGGGGAGTAGAGAAGAGATTCTGAAATTGAAAGGCATTGTATAGTCCAAAAAAACGGGGCAATTCGGCACAGACTATCATGTGGCTTCACGATGCTCGGATCATTACGTCGTGTGATGTACCGAGAAGCAGTTGAAAACAGGATGAGTGACATCTGACTTTGGGTTTTTTTGGCCTCACTAAGCCCTGTGACCGACCGTTGGCGCTTTGGGCACGGCGGATCCCAGTTGCCGTACTTCGGCGGCGGCGTTCCCTTTGTCCTTTGCAGGGCTAGAAATCAGTCGTATGACATTTATATCCACGTAGACTTTTTCGAACTTCTCAAGTCTTCTTATTGACTCTTCGCACTTCGAGTGATAGACAGTCTGCGAACGGTTGTCGTGTGACAAGTGACATATGGTTACAGTAAGCTTTGCAGGTATTCGCAGATCTCCCGGTCATCGAGAACTCGCATCTCAACCGTTCTTCGCGAGAAGCACTGGAAATGCAAGGGATCAGTATTATTGAGCGGAGATACGGTCCTGCCATACCATGCACTTCAGTACTTACGAGGTCGTCTAGCGCGGTACTTCTGAAACAAGCTTTCAGATCCAAGGGTAGCACGGACGGAAGGCGCAAGAAGTGCAGTGGCGGTCTGAATGGTGTGACGCCCGTTCGATGGCGATGCGAAGCTAGATCCTCCGATACTTTGAGGGCCATGATGACACTGCCTCGGTCGATTTCAGCAGGTAAGAGGAGGTAGATCTCGAAGGGCAGGTCGAGAAGCAGGATGCTATCCGAAGGCAACGTCGAGGCCGTATGGCCCGCCAGAGCGACGATCTGTGAATTAGATTGTTGGGTAAGTAGAGCCCTGCCGGCTGGGTAGTGACCATCTTACCGGTTCTCTGGATGTCGCCTGCACAGAATAGATGCCAATAGACTCCGTGTAGTGATCTCGATAGCGCCAGTGCTGTACAGTACTCCCAGTGAGCCCCTCTTCTCGATGTTCAGGAGTCTCGCAACTCACATTCGCACTGGCGTAATCCTCGTCCCCCATGATGTCCCTGAACAAGCTCTCCTCACGTCCTTCCTCCATATCTATCACTTGTCGTGAGTTGTGAGCCAATTCGGAAGCATACGCCCGCGCGGCTGCCCTCTCTGATGCTTTGCTGCCTTTCCCGTGCCAGACGTACAGCTCTTCGAAGACTGAAGCTACGTACGAGAAAGCTGAGCATAACGATATAGCGTGCTGAGATACATTTACTGTCAGCCTGTCGATCCAGAAGCCTCGGCCGGGAACAGAGTTCCACGCACCAATTCGACTTCGTCAACGAAGACGACACCCTTCGAGGGGGACTGTACTCGATACATAGTCGTATTGAGTATATCGAACGTGCTCCTCGATCCCTGCCGTATCACGAGTCTTCCGCCCAGCGCCCGAACAAGACTCTCGTCCTCACAACCCTGCTTCACCTCTTTCGCCCTCGTCCGATACCGACTTTCAAGTTCCTTCACCTTGTTCTCCTCCGCTTCTCCGGCGAGGTTATGTTTCCCTCTCCATAGAATGAGATCGGTATCGACGACGCCTCCGTGTTTCGAGCGCAGTACGATGCAGAGCAGGTAGGAGGAGTAGAAGGTGTCACATGGCATAGTGAGTGCTTTTGACGAGGATCCAACAAGGAGAAGGACATCTATACTGATATACTTGATATATGGCGTCTGCTTTACAGGTCGATCGAAGATTCGCAAGTCGACAGGCGGCAACGACTGCATTTCTGCTTCTGTAGCATAGGCATCAGCGTGATAAAAGTCGAAAAACTTTGAGGCGAATATACCTATTGCAAGCTTTGCCTTCTCAGCATTTGCGTCGCCAAGGGAAGTTGTCGATTGAGAGGCAGCTGGAGGCGTAGGCGCGTGTCTTGCAGGTCGACCGAGCGCTTTCACCGTCTGTTTCCAATCCTGTTTCGACGTTCCCATTGTCTTTTTCCCTTCATCGATGAAGGTGGAATAAGAAGAAGGTACAGCTGCAGTCGATGTTTGCGGAGCAACCTCATCTGGTTCTTGTTGAGACAGAATATGCTTATTTATCGTCATTGCGGACGGTCGTTCATAGCCTGAGGTAGTATTAGACGGCTGGACGGATCCAAGAGAGTGAGTTGTTGAATAGCCTTCTCTCAGAAGGCGGGACATAGTAGGGTCATTCGGCGCCATTTGAGTCGATGGTGACAATGGAGCGGACGACGAAGGTGGAGAAGAATCAATCTGTAAAACCGTAGATGAGTATGAGTCCGGGAAATAGGGTGGGACGGAGAAAGGGGGAGTGGGCGAAGAAAGGATGGCACTGACATGTGAAAACGACTCAAGAGCAGACGGATGCGCACCTGTGATTTGATTCAAGTCGTTCCCTTCCTGCTGACTGCGCAAATCTTGAGACACCGGCGATTGTTGTTCCTCTGCAGGCAGATCTTGGCCTGGCAGAGGGAGTTTCGGTGATGCTTGACCAGGCAGAGGCAGTGATGCACTTGGTGTGCTGCTGCCACTCTGCGACGCAGGCAATAGAATTGGACTTGTGACCTGCTGCTGAGATGCAGGGGAAAGTGATCTGACCATACCCGGCATAGCGACTGGACTCGGGCGATCGTACTCTTGTCCATGAATTTGGTTCCACGACGTATACGACGGAGAAGCAGCTTGTGCCGATTTTCCAGAGGACGCAGCAGGTTGAGATCTCACCATTCCCGGTAGGGCTACTTTACCTTTCCTTGCCGCAGTCTCCTTCAATAGATTCGCATCGCCTAAGAAAGTCTTCAAGCCTTTCCCATCTTGTTCGCCCATGTAGACTTCTAAACCAGATCCGTCCATCTGCTCAGGCCGTATTTTATTCAATACGGGTCCAGTGACTGTCTGTTTACCTCCGATGAAGTGCGCGAGGGACGTAGGCTTGTTGTGCGTTGGTGCGAGACCTAAGGAGACGGGATAAGAGGAGGAAGAAGGTTGGAAAGACCGAGTTGATGTAGGTGAAGGCGAGACTGATTTCTGATAGGGCTGAGGCGAGACGGAGATGGGGAGATTGAGCGACGGCTTGGGTGATATGGACGAGAACGAGCCAGCGGGTCTAGGGCTGTTGTAACTTGAGGCGGCCGAAGATGGCCTAGGAAAGCCTGCACTGCTACTGCTGCTGCTATAAGATGCTTTTGACGCTACGCCGTACGAGCTCTTGTAGTCCGTGGCAGATGCACCCTTCGCCACATCCGCGTCTTGTTTCTCCTCCGCGGCCTTGGTAACGCTCGCCAGCGAAAGCGGAGACGCCGTCCTTGCGATTGGTACGCCATACGACGATTTATAGTCGCCAGAACTGGATTTGACAGGAGATTCTCTATTGTTGATATTGCCAGAAGAAGAAGATGTGGTAGAAGAAGTGCTTGCGAGCTTCTGCTGGTTAGACAGGGATGGGGCTGGAGATGGTTTGTCGAAGCTCGAAGTACTCTTCTGCGCAGGACTCGAGAGACTTGGGATCTTTACGCCATACGAAGACTTGTAGTCCTTCTCTTGCACAGGTTCAGGAGCAGCTGCTTCTGGACGGTCTGTATCGACTTTCAAAGCAGGAACAGAGCTGGCCTGCCGACTTGGTGTACCGACTCCATATGATGCTTTATAGCTATCCATACTCTGCTTATTCTCATTCTCGCTCGACGATTGCCGATTTCGCGCTGGAATAGCGAATTCGTCGTCCTCATCTCCGAAGCCTGCACTGCGCCGCACTGGACGTCCGTCTTCGTCATCCGAGTCATCTTTATCAAGCGACATAGCGGCAACTCCATCATTGATACCCTCAACTTCATCCGTCTTCGATCCAATGATGGGGGAAGATGAACTCCCCACAGCCAGCTCTGGCGCTCGTGTCGATGCAGTACCGCTGCCGCTGCCCAGCTTTGGCGAAGCCGCAGGACTGACTCCATAGCTCGCTTTGTACGTGCCTCCCAAGACACTATCTCCTGTATTTGCAGAGGGGTTGTATCGATCTAAGACGCTTGATCGTTTGGCCGCTTTGGGCGTGAATGCTGGAGAAGGCTCATTTGCACTTGCACTTGTACTTGCAGCATTCGATGAAGCTGAAGACGAATATGTCGTTGGCCTGTTATACGAAGGTGCAGGCGAAGCATTGCCTCCGAACGAGCTCTTGCCAGCCAGATTCGGCGACGAAGCGGGACTCTGAAGCCCCGCGGTTCCGAATGATCTTGCAGAAGCAGTAGGTACAGGCGAAGAAGTAGGGGATGAAGAAGCTGAGCTAGAAGCGCGTTCTTCTCCCCATTTCAAGCGTTCTTTAACGAGATTGGAGCCCTTCAACCGCGTCAAAGAGGGCGTGCTTGATGCGTTGTTCGCTGGTGATGATGATGTGAGATTGGGTGAATAGTCGGGTTTAAAAGAGCGATCTGCACCTGCGCTTGCTGAGGCTGAGGCTATGGCGTTCGCGTTGATTGGCTTTACGGGCTTTGGCGCAAGGAGCGGTGTAGAGCTAGTTATGTTCTTCGAAGCTTCGGACGTAGTAGAAGCAGAAGATGCTACTGCAGGCGAAGTCGCCGGTGCTGCTGAAACTGAGAAAGACGTAGGGATAGTGGGCGATCGACTTGGGAGTATTATGTCTTTCGGTTTCTCCAGCACGTTGGGATGCGTAAGCGGGTGCTGCTTCTCTTCTTGCTCATCCTTGTTCTTCTGCGAAGCTGCAGAACCGGGCCTGACCATCCCCGGCAATCCCACTCCATTGCCTTTCCTCGCATATGCCCCTCCTTCAGTTTGTAGACCCTCTCCATGTTTCATCATCTTGCTCATGAACGTCTCTGTGGGTCTGTTCAGGTCGTCGGTCTCTAGACCTGCGCCGTCCATGAATTGCGGTCGCTGTTTGTTCAAGATAGGCCCGTTGATGGCTTTGCTTCCTCCTATAAAGTGCGCTAGTGATGTAGGTTTGCCAGAAGATGAAGTATCGTTAGTACTGTGATTGATGCCTGAAGAGACGGGGAAGGAGGTGTTGCGGGGTTGTAAGGTCTCTGTTCGAGCAGACGCTGACGGTAGACCAGTAGTGTCGGCTACTCCTACTCCGCTCATAGATGATATACTGCCTCCTCTGGATGCGATGCGACTCTGTCTTGCTTTGCGAGTAGCGAGCACCTCCTGCGAGCAACAGATTGAAACCATCAGATTGGCGTTCAAGATCAGCTCTTGACAGTCATTAGGTGGATATACCCGTACTTCTCTCAATCTCTCAGCTTCCGACTGCTCCCTTGCTGCTTGCCCTTGGAGCTCGTGGGCCTTTGCGAATGCCGAGGTGGTGGTTGATGTCGCTGGACAACATGGCCATTGCAGAATCAGCGTAGGTTTGGGCATAGTATAGGATGGTGACATTATTGTGTACATTCTCCTGCGGTGGTTTTATCGTCAGCCATGATAGGGAATACGTCGAAGGTCAAGCAAGCGAGCTCTTTCTGCGCGGATGATTGTTGGCAGATGTAATACAACGTTGGCAACTCATCAGATCAAACGGTTAGTAGCAAGAAAAGCTAGATTCTACCTCGAAGTCGCATATCGATATCGCTGCTGGGTACCGGTGCTCTCTTGCATCATCCAAGTCGTCGAAAGCAGTCTCATCGCATCCACACTCGCTACATCCACAGCTACTACATCGCAGTCATCAAGAAGTCAAAGGAAGTGACAGCCCTGTCCATCCATCCATCCGTCAGCGAATTACGCGCCCGCGCACGGTCCACTGGCTTTGGGCTTTGGGCTGAGAGCAGAGCCCACGAGGAGGAGGAGGGCCGTGTCGTCAAACCCAAACATATAGAAAGGTGATTGATTCATCAAAGAAGAACGGCGAGAAGAGAGAAGAGAGCGACCAAACGATGGAATAGGAAGGAGGGCAATACCGAGAGAAGTCAGGCGCAAGGGAACACACAGCGACCAGGCATCTACATCCTGCAAGGTTATCACATCAGGTGTCACAGTGCGATGTCCGAGCAAGTCGAGATGCAACAAGACCCCGGCAGCAGCATGACCAAGTCCCATGTAAAGCAGGATCCTGCAGCAATATCTGGCCCAAGTAGTGGTAGTGCTACTCAGCGCGACAGCATCAACAGCGCAGCTTCCTCGTCAGCAGAGACAGGCGCCAGCTTCGGCGCATCAAGCAACAACAGCGACCGCGACAGCAGCATGCACAATAACGACGATAACCGCAGAAACAGCGTAAACACCACAGCAACATCAGATACGTCCTCCTCTTCTTTACAGCAGAATGACAGCGGCAGCGCCGTCCAAGCACGGCCCTCGTGCTCTGTAGATCTAGCAGGCACTTCGCATCCGATGATGATGCAGAACTACACCTCCCTACCCTCGTCTACATCCATACACACCTCGCATTCATCTTCTGCTCTCTCGTATTCCTCCCAGAGATTACTCGCTTCCACCGGGCACGAGCCGGGGATAAGCAGTACTGGATCGACTATACAATCCAGCGGGAGTCTAGCTTCTTCTCATTCAATGCGAAGCAGTAGCAGTCTATCTCATTCCTCGGTCGCAGCAGTAAACAACAATGGAGCCATCCCAGCGTCCCCTATCGCTCGCGAACGAGAACAGCAGCAGCAACGCAGGCACACGCGAAACACACCAGAAACAAGCGCGACGAATCTGGATGTAGCAAATCTGGACCTAGCAGAAGGAGAAGGAACGTTCGAGACGACCGCTACGGGCTTATTTTCGAGATACGGTGAGGGATTGGGCATCTCGAATGCTGGACCTGGCAGTCGAGCGAGTGCAAGCGCGAGCGTGAGTACATAGTCATTACAGTAGGCCAATATAGCCCGATCTGATGCTCGTCTCTCCGAAGTCCCCACAGCGCGAACCTAGACGAGGGTTCCTATCGACCCTGTTGAACCGCTCTTCGTCCTTCAACGGCCGTTCCTCATCTACATCCACATCCACATCAACTACTCCCACGCCTTCGCTCTTGTCCAATACAAGAACACCGCCTATTCCATCATCAGCAGCAGCAGCTTCGGATACTCATCCGCCGCATAGGCAGCTCAACTACCCTGCGCGCTCACATAGCAGTATCGGGACTTATCCACACAATACAAGTGGCAATACTGCTTCATCACCATCATCGAGAGATCGGCAAGAGAGCGCAAGAGCGACGATTTCTCCTTCCTCATCGTCTGTATCAAACGGCAACAGTAGTTTGAGCCGCTCGCACCGAAGTTCTGGAATAGCTTCCTCGCCTAGTCTCCCTACGAACCTCTCTGCGCATGCTGAGAGTAATAATAGTAGTAGTAGACAACGGAACAGACTCTCATCTGCACTGGCTCCCTCAGCACACGACGGCGTCTTTTCGTCCATCTCTGCTTCTGCAAGTATGAATAACCTGCCGACTTCCGCTTCCTCTCCTTCAAACACACTTTCTCCCGACTTGGCGCAGTCTAGAAACGCGAGGTTCAGAGGGCATCTATCGAGTCCTGCTGCTGCTGCTCAAGCTCAGTCTACATATGACCACCAAGCACAGGCTACACAATCATCTACATTAACATCTCAGCGCGGTTTGCAAAGCAGTCCATCACTGCCTTTCATCAAAGGCCACAGCAGCAACAAAGACGGCGATTGCGATCCTCTACCCCAAGGCATTGTCACGCCCTCCCTCGAAGCTATTGGTCTTCATCTACTCGCACTTTCGCCCAATCTCAGTCTAGGCCGGTATGGCCAACCTCTGTGCGGTGCGGTATTGGACGGGAAATATCTCTTGATAGGCACGACGTTCGGCTTGGATTTCTTGCCTTTGAACCGAGCAGGGAACAAATCATCAAAAGGTGGATTATTCGAGCGATTCGCTTCTTCTTCTACTTCCTCTTCCACTACTTCGAATGGCAACATGGCCGGTCAGCTGTCGTCGGGGACAGCAGCAGTCGTAGAGCAGGACATCAAGACGCGCAAACCTATTTCGTTGATCAAGAAGACGAGGTTCAAGCAGCTCGTCGTGCTCAGTGAGAGAAGTAATGTATTGCTCGCAGTTGCAGGCAGGAACGATCATGTCCGAGTATATGCACTGGACAGCTTGAGGAAACTCATAGAGAAGAAGATCAAGGAGATTGACGATAAAGAGGGACCGCCGGCGCCTGTCATACCGCCGCAGCAGCATCTGAATACATCGCAGGGTTCGGCGGCAGCAAAGATGAAGATGAAAGCCCAACAGTCGCCGTCGGCGATCAAAGGCAAAGGCAGAGCATCGCCTATTCCACCGCCCCTCCCCTTATCCTCCTCTTCGCTCGGCTATCGACAACATCAAGAACGCGTCAAGACGCCCCTTCTCTCTCCTCCACCCGCCTACGTGTTCGGGGAAGACTTTTCGAGCCCTTCTTCTCAACAACAATACGCACGTCGCAGATCTTCAGCAACTTCTTCGGGTCCGCCTACACCGCGGTATCGCCGTTCTTCCCGTCCTAGCACTGCCGAAACTTCTCTTTCAAACACCAACTCCCGTCCTCCGAGTCTGCGATCCTCACCTATCCCTTCACCCCATACTTCTCCTTCCGCGTCAGGCGGTGGAAACAGGGAGTTCCACGCTTCTTCCCCTCGAGCTCTGAGAAGAGGTAATAAATCACGCGAGACGCTGAGGAGAGGTAGTACATCCGCCTCAGCGTCTTCTGCTGGATTTGGTGGAAATAATGCTTTCTCACCTGGGTCTGTGAGCAGAAGAGGTTCAGCAGCTACTGTGACGCCTCATACAGTCGCTGCTCTCGCAGCGGGTTCTGCTTCTCCTCCACTTCCTTCATCTTCATCAGCTGTTCCTTCTTCGAATATGATGACAAGGAGAAGAGGCTCCAGTATCACGATGTATGAATCTGGAATAGGAGGAGACGAGATTCCGCCCACTCCTGGCTTACCAGAAGTCTATCGGAGGGAAATGAGCTATAACAACCTCCAAGCTTTAGAAGATGAAAGCTACGAATGGGTGGACGCCCCTGAAGATCCAGATACGGAGATCTTAGCGGGCGAGGAACAAAGGCCTTCCATACCGCACGATAGCATAAGCCCTTCTACGTCCTACAATACCATCCCGATGTCTACGTCCGTCTCGGTAGATTCCACGCTATCGAGTCTCCTTTCTTCTCCACCTACTTCCTCAGTCATCTCGTCGTCTTCGCGGTTTTCCGGAAATCAATATTCTCCTTCGCCTAGCAGCTTCGCACTGTCGAATCGCAATAGATCTACATCCATCACCTTTTCAGCAATGAGCAGGTCTTCTTCCAGTAATCTCAGCAGGATGCAACCTAGAAGTCCGATAGCTATACAAGAAGATACTCAAGTGGAAGACGGAGATCAGGCACAAGATCAAGAAGAGGACGGAGAAGCGAGTGAAACAGCTTCGCAGCGCAGGAAAGCTATGCGCCTGAACACCAGGCGATTATCGCTTGCCGAGATATTGAGGGAGTCGAAGATGTCGCCTACTCTGCAAGGTCAAATGTCGAGATCTACTTCCGCGACTGGCTTCTATAATGGTAGCAGCGGCACTAGTAGTCCGACTGGGAGGCCCATGGCAAGATCTGCGACTGCCACCTCGTCCCACGAAGATATGAACTCGTTAGCGGATTTTTTGAGAGCCGGACCTCCCGCTTCAGAACATAGCAAAAGTCTAGTACACTCCAGGACAACCGATTCTCTCGCTAGTAACAAGGACAAAGCTTCCGAAACTACAAAACGAGAAACTGTGAATAAAGCAAGAATGCTTCCTCGGTCACCTGTGCTACCTTCTGCTATGGAGGAACGTGAAACTACACTAGGCTTACTGGATTTCATGATAAATGGACCTGGACCTGCTCCTGCCACAAGCAGCACAAGCGAATCTGCCTCCAGTGAAGAACGATCTGCACGCCGACTCTCTAAATCATCCAGACCAAAACGATCCGGCTCGCAAGCTTCCTTAGCAGCTTCGCTGTCGGCGCTTCTCCCTTCTTCATTTTTGACGGCCGAGCCAATGCCTAGCATACCTAGGTCGCCTGCTCTGACCTCGCTGCATGCGAAGGAGACTTCAACACCAGGAACAGAGGCAGGAGAAGGCAGGTCCAGAGCAAATTCCTCCAGGTCAGGTCAACGCAGTCCACGACCACGGACGATGACCTCGCCGGAAGCAGACACGCCCAACCCCTTAGCTACGTCCAGAGCTGCTAAACGCATGTCACTACAGCCTCGTAGCCCTACGATCCGGAATCAGGCAGATGACGCGACAGCTCCGGCACCAGAGATGCGGGGTACTTCGAACATGACTCGCTCATTCTCGTTACAAGAGGCGCTGAGCGCCGAGCCTGAGATAATGGAAGCAACTTCGCGTAGAACCCCAGCTACGACATCGTCAGAGGGGCTGGCGAGAAGTGCAAGTAGCGCCAGCGGTGGGCCGCATGCGAGGCAGAGAAATAGAAAGCGCTGGTCGCTTCTTGAAGGTCTACGAGGACCTGGCTCTTCACCTCTTCTGGCATCTAGCTCTAATATGTCGCTCAACAGCTCCGGTCAGCAAACTCAGAATGCTTCTCCTGCCCTTCCACAGACCGGCAGTACCCATATCACTCCCTCTGCCAGTCAGTCTTCCACTATCTCACTTTCACAGCAGACTGCGCCTGCTCTGCCATCTACTCCCGAAGTGCCACTCAAACCTCGCCCCGGTAATCTGGAAGAAGATTCTCCTCCTTTCGCCAATCTGGTAACAGACGCTCAAGAACATACCAATCCTGACGGGACCACAATCACTTTCACCCAAACAGATGTAACAAGTGTCGCGTCTGGCATGAACAATAGCAAGAATCGTCCCAGCGGACTCGGTAACAGTACCACAGCCGCGGCTGCTGGAACGCTCGAATATGTCAAACTTGCTAGAACCAAGGGAAGCAGATTCATACGAGCGAGCGAGACCAAGAAACGGACGTATCTTGCTGTATTGTGTGGAGAACAGGGCGAGCGAATTGAGCTCTTCACAGTGAATTTATCTGACGGCGATGCCATATTGGCTGGGCTGACACTGGCTTCCAGGGCTCTAAGAACGTATCCCTGTCGCTAAATAGAACATTCGTTCTACCTGAAACGCCAAGAACGTGCGTTAGAAGATTAATACAATCACATGCTGCCTTCAGCTGACTTCGATGATGATACGCAGAATCGAATTTCAGCTTCAAGGCGAAGATCTGCTTGACCTCTATCTCATCTACGACTCTGCCATCTTCGCGCTTGAACCGTCAACAGTCCGAGTCCGCGAAGTTGGTATACATCGTAATGAGCGTCGGGCGGCTCGAAGAGAAAGAGACAGACAAGCTCGGGAGGCTGCGTTGACTGCTAATCCTCAACCACAAGACGCGCCTGAAGGATCGCCGTCAGGGGAAGGCAACGAGGCCGACCGAGGAACAGCTAGCGAAGCACCCGCATCATCTCCGATGATCAACTCGACTTCAGGCGCTGAATCTGTGGATACGCAGAATGGAGACCCGCGGGACCTGTCTCTGGCTACCATCGATGGAACGGCTACGCAAACAGTTATTCCCTACACCACCTTCCAGCAACTGGAGTATCTACCACCTCTACCTGCTTCAGTGTTATCTGCATCATACATCATTCCTCCGACCTATGATTCCGTGCTTTCTGCATCTCCGATGCCTAGCCAGGACGGCTTCTCAAATGCATCCTCTCCTTACTCTCGCTCGTCCACCCCAGCAATGAGCCGCTTACCGAGCCATGCTTTCACTACTGCTCTTGCGACTCCGTCTGAGGAGCCCCTGCCTCTTTTGATGCCGGTATCTCTGCTGTCCAATCCGACTGCCAGAAATCCTGGCCCACCGGGCCTCTTCTTCGTCAGTAAAGGCAGGGCCTTGACTGGCATAGTCGTAAGTACTCTTGTTGCTGCTGTCATGCTATGCTAATGAGGCCCGTTCAGGATGGTGACGGCCGGTCTGTAATCAAGAAATCGGTTTCTTGGCTGTCCCCTGAGGTAGCACCCGCAGCAGCTTTGGAGTAAGTGTGGCGATCTTGATGTCCTGGTCCCACTGCTGACTATATTTCAGACAAGCACAGGGCCTGGAGATCTTCACTAGATTGGAGATCGTCCTCTCGCGCAGCAAGACCAGCGTATGCATAGTTGCGTTCGGGCCTAGCTGTATACGTGCGACCGAGCTAGGTGGCTCGTACGACTACAGCATTGAGGTCATTCCTCCGTTAGCCATCAAGCAGCGTGCGAAATCGAACAGTTCGTTGGCCTCTGTAGCCGCTGGTCGAGAACTGGAGGACATCTTCTTCCGCGATGTCACCTACTTGGCTAAGACGGCAGAAGCTACATTCTTTGCAGAGAGAGTAGGCAACAACGTTACTATACATACACTAGCTGCATCACAAACCCAACCTGTATCGTAGTCCTTCGTTCTTCGCTACATTCACTTACTACATCCGTAAATTTATCGCATCTGAAACATGCTTGCACTGCACTCAGATCTAATTTGATCACAGCCAGGTTTTGTATTGCCGACTAGGCAATCAGACACAGGCAACCTTGCTGGTTGATCTGTTGGTCGAGCACTAGTTCCCAGTCGAAATTCTCTCCATAGTATTCAATCAGAATGTCTGCATTAACATCGGAGATGGAGCACTCGTCCTCCAAGCTGAGCTTGTGGCCTTCGTCCGCCTTCTCGCCTGCGGTCTGAGGTCGAATGCGATAGACTACTCTGTGACCGTCATCCTGTACGAGTTGACCGTTGTCTAGCAGAGCATCGGAAAGGACAGTACGGCCAGAGTTTGTCGATGAGATTAGCAGGCCCTGATAAGTCTGCGGCAGCAGAAGATGGATTCGGCCTGCTGCATGCATCAGTGGAAGATATATATTACTTGGATACTGAGACTAATATGTACCATTGACGCTGCGGACTCGAATGTTCAGGCGCTGGGCATGTTGCTGCTCAGGAAAGGCCAGCCTGATGTGACCATTCGTGGACGTCACGTCAATTCCGATCTGACGTGGCAGACCTCCTTGGAAGTAGAGAGTCGTATCGATGTGACCATTGACTGAACACAGTCGGACATCTGGGGAGGGCTTCACAGTCGCAACGTCCACAACGTAGGTGCCAGTAATTGGAGAGTTAGTTTCTTTGCGTAGGCTGAGCAATAGGACATATTCAGAGCCTGCTCCGATTAACAGCTCATTGAGGCCGGAGCGTCTCACAAGGGTGAAGCGACTTCGTGTGCATTACGAGGGGGAGGCATCGATGGAGACTGGACAGAGAGAGTCTTGATCTACGCGTCAAGACTGCAATGAACACGGTGAGCAGGGAGATATGCACCTGAGATGTTGGCCGAAAACCGGTTGGACTCAACGATAAAGAACAAAGGAAATGTTGGCTTTTACTGTCGCATTATACACAAGTTATCATTCTCCAGCTCTTGATGCATTCTGTGTCTGTCGACCTACGTCAATACACCAATAAACGTGTCCCATTTCGTTTAACATCATACGATGGTCAATCTGTATCACTTTCAGCAGTATGCGGGGCCATGAGAATAGCTAGATTACCCGAGAGCAACTAGTATGGGTAGGCAGAGAGATGATAATTGTACAAACTAGGACGGAAGCGCAAAAGGAGGACATAGCAAAAGTAGAGGATTCAAGTTAAGAGGAGGAATGAAGGATGTTGAGAATGTGCGCGTCGACTGCTGCTTTTAATTATCCTACCATCGGATTGGACTGTGTTGCTTTTCAGCGGCCCTGATACTGACAATCCCGACAGTACCATACGGTGTTTCCCGCCCGATCGGTAGTGGTCCCGACACTATGATTACGATTCTTGCAGATTGTGTAAATAGCCAGCATGGTGGCGCGATGTCCAGAATTCGTCATGCAGACCCACGCGTGCTCCTGAGCTTTCCACTGCATGAGGCTCCCGCATCGAGCCGTACAGAATTGACCGGTGGAGGACATTGTAGAGACGTCGGTGTAAAGTAGACCTTCAACCTGCGGCGCTAAGTTCAAGAGCTAAACTGGAGGAGTCCTGTAAGCTTGATTGAGCGGATGGAGAGACAGAGCGCCATATGCTGTATTTCAGCTTTTTGAGGTTGAAGGACGCTGGAGAGCCGAGAAAGAGGTAACGGCACGAAGGGACTCGGAAAGGGGATTCGGCCTTGTCTCTGTGCTTTGTTCTTGCGGGATGTAATGCGAACGACCCTTTCTGAAGTCCGTTCCTTGTCCTATCCCTTTTTCAATTGATCACGAATATTACTGCGGGCAGTGCAGAGCTGATCTGCTGCTGCTCCTTGCATGCGCACCGATGTGGTCCAGAATACGCTGCGGCATTCTGGCATGATAATATGTCTGCCTTTACATTTTAAGTGCAATGTAGACCACTTTGATCCCAAATTGTATGTCTTAGTCAAGGAAGTCTTGTCTGAATGAAGGGGTCGCCTGAGGGGTGGACAGACAAGCCCGTGTTCGCAGTCAGAGACTGTTGTGGTCGGGAGCAACGCACAGCACTTCTTGAATAGCTGCCAGTGCAGCGGGTCGGAAGGCCGCTCTCCAGGACTGACAGATCAGTCGAGGTACGCGAATGCGCAGTTGACGGGATCGATAACGCATCACGACTGTGATGCCGGACTGGACATCATGGATGTGATGAAGCTAGATTGTGAGCCTTGCTGTACCATCGTTCATGCCCCCACTGGTTCCCGGCTCTTGGTCTTGAACATAGCTCGACACCAGCACAGCATAGCATCGAAAGGTCATCATCAGCATCCAGCGAACCAACAGCATCAGCACCAGCCGACGGCGACTCTGGCCTTCGCGACTTCGGTTGAACTGGCAGGGACAGATCCAGGATGGGAAGTGAAGCGCCAGGCGCGCCGCCGCCGATTTCGATAGCTACAGGAGTCATCGTCGCCCTTGCGTGCAGTCTGGTCCAGTCATTAGGTGAGGTGCACGCATACCAGCAGTTCTTGGGTCGTGTTTATTGACAAGAGAGTGAGCTGCCCAGGTCTGACAATCCAGCGCAAAAGTCACCTTCAGAATGAAGCTGCCCCTGCAAGTTTGCGACGTAGAGACTGGCAGCGTCCTCTTTGGCTCCTCGGATTCACCATCTATCTCACAACCAACATTACGGGCTCCGTCTTTCAAATAGGCGCTCTGCCAATTGTCGTTCTCGCACCGCTTGGAGCCGTCAGTTGCATCTTGTTCCACTCTGTACAGCTTCTACTGACTATCCCTGCGTGATCAGGTCTCGCTGCTATGGAATGCCTTCTTCGCTCGCATCTTGCTTGGCGACATCTTTTCCCACTATCTTGTCATTGGTTCGTACATTCTTGATAACAAGCAATTCAGCTGATGACATATATTGACAGGCACTGTCCTCATCGCTGGCGGAGCCGTCCTTATCGCTATATTCGGAGTCGTGCCCGACGTTACACATACGCTTGAAGAGCTTCTGGCACTTTACACGCGCCCCAAATTCATCGTATGGATAACTCTGCAGTTCGCAATTATCATTGCAGTTGTGGCCTTGGCGCACATCTCAGAAGCTCGCCTCGATAGAAGCCTACAAGATGTATACATCGCACTGCCGACCACATCAGAGGATGAAGACGATGACCTTGAAGGTGGTAGACGCACTGTCAACGATGCTAGCCGGAGGAATCGCAAGGCCAGGCGGTGGAGCACTCCTGCATATCTCGCCATCAATACAGACAACCTGCCAGATGCGACTCAAGGCCCTCCTCTCGCATCCCCTGGAGCCACACCTATACGTGCCGATGCCGAACATATACCGCCTGGGGCAAGAAAGCCAGGCTCACGCCATGTCAGTTTCGGAGTCAATTCCTACCGATCTCCAGTCACGAGTACGCATCAGAATGGCGATCACAACGAGGCAAAGATAAAGGGAATGAATGGACATTCTTCGAGCATCCGCCCCCGCCTAGCCGATGACAAAGCTCAGCAATACCGATTATGGCTTGGAATAGCTTATGGTTCTGCAAGCGGAACCCTATCTGGACTATGCCTACTATTCGCAAAGACGGGTATAGAGCTTCTAATTCTGACTGTGATGGGCAATAACCAATTCAAGAGATGGCAAAGCTGGATGATCGTCTTGGCCCTTCTCGTTTGCGAGCTGTTCCAGGTAAATCTACCCTTGCGTTTTCGAGAACGATGCTGAAGCTCCTTTGCAGCTATGGTATCTGAACAAATCCCTGCGCTTGGTCGGCCCAACCTTGATATGCCCGCTCGCTTTCTGCTTCTACAATCTCAGTTCCATTTTCAGCGGTCTGAGTGAGTTTTTCGCTTGATTGTTCCATCTTTCGACCCGCTCATATCGGTCATATCGCAGCCTACTACAATCAATGGGCGCTTCTGACCCCGCTTCAGATCGGGCTGATGTGCCTAGGAATAGTAGTACTGCTCGGCGGAGTCTGGATAGTCAGCTTGAAGTCGTCCGACAGTGAAGAAGAGGACTTGAGCCTATTAGCGAGGGAGGATCTCGATGAAGACGATGAAGCAGGCGAGTCCGACCGCTTACTCGACACTGGCGGTCTGAATGACGAGGAAGGAGGACATGAAGAAGAGTCGTACAATGACCTCAAGAGCCGTATAGCGCATCTGTACCAATCTTTCCTGGCTGATCAAGCAGCTCCACCACGCGGTTTCAGCGTAGGCATCGCAGCTTCATCACCTGGTTTCGCATTACGTCCACAAGGTGCTGCCCATGATCGGCTCCATCAAAGACGCAACACAGCTAGTGTAATTCCCAGCATACCGCGCATAAAGACGGGTCATTCGCATTCCCGCTCAGACGATCTATCCGTGGTTCAGTCGCCCACCAGCGACGATAGTATGCTCGCACGAATGGACGAAGCGGCTGCTTCTTCGCCTAACAGGCCTATACACCTGAATCGGACAGCAAGCGAAGGGCACGGCTCAACGGTACTTGCCAGCTCTACCGCAGGCAGGGACCGCGATGCCCTGAATTACAGACATAGACGGAAGAGAAGCCTGGCGGGAGATATATACGTCGGAGCAGCGGATCCATGGCACGAAGAACCGGCTTTAGAATCACCTTTGTCCCCTACGGGCGGAGGGGAATCGTCGAGAAATGGAATGCGTAGATCAAGCTCTTCCCACTCGATACCGAAGAGGAATGATGGGACTTTGTCGCCCCAGCGCTCTGGGTCGTCGTCTCAGGGCCAGCCGAAAAGTACCCTAGGTAGACTGCTGCCTTGGACAAATACGCGGACAAGGAGTCATGATTAGTGCGCGACGGTAGTGATTGGTTGTAAACTATAGTTTGTGATACAGTAATCGTCTTGTTTTTCGATATTTAGTGGTCTTCTTATGATACAGAGACAACTTCGTCTAGCACTGCAAACTACTGAAATGTGAACGATGACTGCTACAGCGACGAGGACTATGCTGAAGCTTCTATTGCAGGATCCCATTCTTCTTTCACCGCATCCCAGCCGAGCGTTTTGATACTGAAACAAAGGCTCGTTCATCAGCTTCTCGTGCCTCAAATGTAGATTACATGTCAGTCAACGCACTCGATGCCAGTCTGGGTAAGCATTCTGGCCATTCCTCTTTGCAGCGGATCATCGATAGGTTCCGGGTCCGAGGCGTCATCGTCTTCTTCTCGGTCGTCAGGAGGCGGGGAGTTGTATTCTACATCTCTTTGAGCATCCTCTTCCCTCTGTAATTCCAATCTTGCTTTCTTCCGCCTTTCGTAGTCATGATCGCCCGTACCGGCAGCGCTTGGCCTCTTCTTCGTATCTTTGCCTTTTAGGTCACTAATGTCTGGTAGTGGGGCGCGCTCTTCTTCCCTGTCTATGCTTTGGATGTATTCATCAAGCTGCTCATCATCCATTTTATCCATTTCCGCGTTTATGCGAGCTTGCTTTTCTTCCGCTTCGTTCTTTGTATCCCAGCCCCAACCATTCGACTGCTGCTGATATCCATTGTTGCTCTTCCTACTATTGTTGTTCAGAGTCCCGCCGTTCCTCTGCCTTTCGTCATTGTCGAGATTATCATACGCGTCTTTTGTGAGATCGTACAGCATATCGGCGGCTTCTCTTCCAGCAGCTAACCATTTCTCAGAGAGGACCCTGATATGTGCAGTGTTGTCTGCGACATCTTCGTTTTGTTCTCTTGCAGCTAAAAGTCTCTTAGCGTTCTTGAGGAGAGCCAGACGGCGCTCCAAGGCTGGCAATGCGGTCGACAGCTGGAAGCTTGTCATATTTGAAGATGCAGCGTCTTCATTGATCTCTGTAGCGTCCTGCTTGCTGGTTGTAGCGCCTGCACGTGACACTACTGGAGAGCGGAAAGGTTTGTTGAGAGCTGATTTTGATGAAGCTGCGGACGATCTACGCGCTACTGAAGGAGTGTTCAAAGATGCGGGATTGCGGAAGGGAGTGACGGCAGGTCTCGCGAGATTGTCAGAGGAGGACGATGTCACTTTTGAAGGAGTAGCAGAAGACGTAGGAATACTGTGATTGGACGGTCTACCACTCAGAGGAGAGCGGAAAGGCTTCATTGATTTGAAAGATGCGATGAGACCGCCGACTAGAGTACGCGAAGGTGCGCGAGGTGTATCGATAAACGCTGCTGATGGTACGGCTGCTTCCTCGCACGTTGGCTCGTCATCTTCAGCTCCAGCTTGCTCATCGTCGCCGTCTTGCTTGTCTTGACTTGCTTCTTCTTTGTCCTGATTATTGTCGCTCCTTTCTTTTGCTCCAGCTTGCTCTGTTTCCTGACCACTCTCATCTCGGTCATTCTGCCCTGATCCCTGCATTTCGCTGACACTCGCCTCCCCTTTCTCAGTCTCAGCCTCAGTCTCAGCTTGCTCAGCTGGATCCATCATCGTGAGCAAATGTCAAAGTGAACAAGGCAGTAACAGGCGCGATATTGAGCAGGAAACAAAGAAGAAAAAGCAAACGGCACAATAGCAAACATCTCTATGCCTCATGCTGCAACGTCTGTGCATTCACCGAACTGCCATGTCTGTCCGGCCCTAATCAGCCAAGCTGAATCCACCTTACGACGTGAACATTCTCTCTTGGGCTCTGCCATCATACGTATGCAGCATCTAGATACTGCCTCAGACCGCTCATATAGCTCTCACCTTGCCTAGCTAACAAGCTTCAGCGTCGTTGCGCCGAGGAGGTAGCACCGTCAAGGCTTGAACAACAGACGGGAAATGACAATTGATGACGGTACAGTATGACTTGTCACGCCCCTTTGCTGCACAAGCAGCCCAGCTGGTGGGTCACAACTCTGAAAATCTCATCCGATCGCGTTCTCCGAGGCATGCCCGCCGTGTCAAAGTCAACCTTCCACCTTCGATTTGCCGCTCCGCTGAGGAGCAGAAAAACAAAGAATCGGATGACAAGATCCATGGCATGACATCACTGCTAGCCAGAAACCTTAGGCAACCTGCCTGACGCGTCGTGACAGCCGAACAGACTTTCTCCGAGACGCTCGTGATAGATGCTCATGCGAAGCTTGCTTCTGCTTCTCCTCAACCCTTCCCCCTAACATCTATCATGGCACACTACATACTCACACTTTTCGATGAAGCAGCGCCTGCCCTGGCAGACGGCGAGTGACGTCCTCTTGACAGAAGCATGAGAACCGTGGCTTGTTGTTTTGGGCAACCTAAGCGGCGTCCCAAGTCCGCAAAAGCGGTATAAATTGCGTGCATCTCCTCATCCTCGTCTCTTCTCTTTCTTTTCATTCTCTCCAGCAACCTTTAATCGACCTCACGCTCTTTTAACATCGTCCTCATTTACACCACATTCTTTTAAACCATCTCCGGTAACCTCCTCCGCATTAACAAGCACAAGAAACTCTACGAACATGTACACCCTCAAGACAGTCATCGCTCTCGCTTCGCTTCTTGGTATGGTACACGCTCAGACAGACACACTAGACGTACGAGCCCTTGCATCCACTGCGCAATGCCCTGCTACACAAGGGCCCGACGTAAACGCCAATGTGCTCGCTGTCGTGCGCTTCGTCGAAACGGCTACTGCTAGCGTAGCTGTTGGACCTGTCAGCGTTCTCCAAGCGGAGCTCAGAGTCAACCTCGACGTCTGCCTCTGCGTCGATGCCAATGTGGCAGTTGGTGAGTACAGCTTTGCCTTTTCGCTTGCATACGTTCATCGCTGAAATTGACATTGTTGGAATTGCAGGTGCCATCGAGCTCCCTGCAAACTTGGAAGCAGATGCCATCGCCGACATCGAGGCCTATGCCGCTATTCGGGCTACAGTCGACCCCGCTGCGGACACTTTCAACCAGATTGTCAATATCGTTGGCGGTCCAGTAGCCGACGTAGACGTAGATCTTGTCCCTGTTCAAGTATGTGCTTGCAAAGCTTTCCAGTCTTTGACCATTGCTGACATTTCCTGTTTACAGCGGGTTAGCTGTGTCTGCCCAGCTGAAGCCACGCCTACATGTTCGAATGGAACCTGCAGCTGCGACTGCCCTACTGGCTTCTTCTACAATGCTACAACCGGTAGATGCGTCCTTCAAGCTTCTGCAGCACTCAATGGAAGACGCGCCAAGATGCCTGCTTATATCAAAGAGCGACAAGCCAAACGATCCGTTCATGCTTAGAGAAGAATCACCTACAAGCCTCCCTCGGAGCACATATTCACCCTCTCCAGGATCTCACAAGTTTTGTGTAGGTTCCGCGTTTTATGGCAAGAAATGCAATAGAGCCGTACTTATGCGTTTGCATTTATCATACTACAGTCGCTCTTCGGTTATTTCTCGACTTCACCATTTTGTTCCGTATTGGACGATTCGAGGACGGCTCTCGGCTTCGCTGTGCGCTTTGTTTGATTTCCTCCTCGCCAACGTTGTGTCAGCCTTTAGATCTGCACCAGCTTTCTAATATACACCGCATGCCCTCGATGACCTATCGTACGCGATACCCGCTACCTATCATATGCTCCTGATCTTCCTCCCGCCCTTCACCCACAGACTGACCTTCAGTCCAGCGGGAATTACCACAACTAACCCTGAGCGACGCCATATCAAGCAGAAGACACGTCGTGCCTGGGCGGGAGTATGGTCACTTTCTTTCGGCTCTGCTCCGACTATGGTCGGGGTTGCTTTGGCGCAGCTACCGTACAGGATCGACTGATTCACTACTAGATCGAGCAAAACCTGCAAGTTTCGCTGTTTAGCATGACCCTAAAAGGCCGAATGATTTTAACATCTGGATTTCGATTTCGCTGCTGCTTTCCTTTCCTTTCTCCATTTTCATCCACCAGTGCTGCCGCCTTCCTCCTTCGAGAATCCACATTCTTTCTATCCCACATTCTCTTGAGATAATCCATCACCATCATCCTACCATGTTGGCCGCCCCGAAGATCGTCCTCGCTTTCGCATCCGTTCTCAGCGCCGTCAGAGCGCAGACTGACGTTCTGGATGTCCGCGCCCTCGCTTCCACAGCAGAGTGCCCTGCCACAGATGGACCAGACGTTAACGCCAACGTCCTAGCTGTGGTTCGATTCGTCGAGACTGCTACCGCAACCGTCAAAGTCGGACCTATCGATGTGCTAGAAGCAGCTTTGAGCATCAACTTGGACGTATGTCTTTGCGTCGACGCCAACGTGGCTGTCGGTGAGTAGTCTATGCATCGACGATCTCGTACACGTTGTGCGTTCTCTTCTTACTTTGGGAACCCTTTCTCTGTTGCACAGGCGCCATCAACCTCCCAGTCGACTTGGAAGCTGCAGCCATCGCCGACATTGAAGCCTTCGCTGCTTTACAGGCGACCATTGACCCTGCTGCCAACTTCTTCAACCAGCTTGTCGGAGTGAACGGAGTCGAGGTCGATGTTGACCTTGTCCCTGTTCAGGTATGTTCGAGTCTCCTTCTTGTATATCAAATGTCGCCATGTTAACACCCTACCTTCTGCTACAGCGAACCAGCTGTGCCTGCCCGGCTGAAGCCACACCAACTTGCTCGAACGGTACTTGCAGCTGTGCCTGTCCAACTGGCTTCTTCTATGATGCTTCCAGCAACAGATGTCTCCTCTCAGCTTCCGGATCCAGGGCCGGCAGACGATCCAGAGTAGCTAGCGAGCTGTTGAGCAGACAGGCCAAGCACGAGAAGAGGATGCAGATGTAGAAGTACGGTGGGTCCCTCACGTTCCACCAGACCTGCGGCTATATATGCCATCATCTTTCCAGAAACCTATACGTCTTCTTTCCCAGTTATATATCTCCTTTTAATACGGTGTACGTAGCATACTACGACCTGATGAAATTGGAGGCGTGCAGCACGCTCTGCTACCTCGATTCCCTCTCCCTTGTGCAAGCGCCTGGCTATTCTTGCTTTGCAGTTAGGGTGCAGAGATGTCGACGCGCTCTTCAAGCCGGCTTGACGAAGAAAGGCTCGACGAGCTTGCTGACACTTTCCGCAGTAGTGAAGAGGATACCGCCTGCAAAGATCGTTCTTCCAAGTCTCATCAGAGTTCCGCGCCAAAAGGCCTTGATGCCACCGTCTTGGTAGATATCCTTGATGGCCTGTGTCGTTGTCGTGACATGCGCACTCTGGCTTCGTGTCTTGATACAGTCGAAAGGTTGGGTTGCGTACGTAGTGATCAGACCTGCGACTGCGCCATTCGCAAAGTTGACGGAGGTGCTCTGTTCTATGTTTCGAGCATTCTGCCAGTCTTTGATGATGTTGTAGCTTCCCATGCGAAAGCTAGTCGCGCCAGCTTGCTTCAACGTGGTGCCCGGTAGTCCGCGATAGAATGTGCGCAAGCCGTCTTCTTGGTACAGAAGCTTGATGGCTTGTATTGAAGAAGTGAAGCGTTTCTGTCCGCCAGCTCGAGCATCATCTATCAATGCTGTCTTAATGCGCTCGCTTGGGCAGACAGCCGTCACGCTGGCTACTTTTCGTCAGCTCAAGACTAGCAGCGAGTTCATTGAATGCACACACCTGCTACTCCAGCAGTCATACCTGCCAGCATGTTGCGAACAGGCGTAAGATTTCCAGTTTCCGGATCTTTGAAAGCGTTCTTGACCGTGTCAAAGGACAAGAAGCGCACAGCGTCTTTCCCGACACTTCCAACCATCAGAGGAACACAGCCTTTGTACATTGTGCGTAGACCTTCTTGCTTGTAGATCTGAGCAATGACGACAAATGGGTTTTTCGAGGTGATCTTTGCGGCTGAAGCATGCTGACGGAGCTGTACACGCGTCTTTGCGAACTCGAATGGATAGGTTGCGAACGCTTCTACACCACCAGCTATCCCGCCAGCAAGGAGGGAGACCACTGGAAGAGTGCGCTTGGACGAGTCTGGCATGACGAGACGAGACAAGAATGGGATGGATTAGGATTGCGAGGCTGATGAAGCAGTTCAAGATGCTGGAAGTAGGTCAATTGAGTCGCATGGAAAATCCTGACAAATCGAACTCCGCTGAAGCTGGTCGGCCTCTTCTCCTCCCCTATTCCTCCAAAGTCATGGTATCGCATACACTGTAACTGCGCGACGAGCATCATCGCACCAATAGACAAACATGACGATGGAGACTGAGCGAGCTCGACGCTTTGCGCCTCGACAAGGCGTCGGCCTGTCAAACAACGCCTGACTTCTGTCAGATTCCGGCCGCACGTACGGACAGTCTCTGCCTCTCTTCGTTTCCTCACATCTCTCTTTATCTTCTATCCCTGCTTGATCTACCTCCACCCCTACTCAGTTTGAAATCATGAACAGTCAATATCACCCTTTCTTCGTCGTAACAGATGACCTCGACCATCCTACTGTCAAGACCATCTTTGCTTCAGCTAGGCTGAACAATCTAGCTGTAGAAGCTCAGCAGAATGGCCATTTTGAGGATGCGGTCGGACAAGCAGGCTTTGGCAATGAAACTCAGAGTACGCGATCCAGAGTCGGTAGAAGTCGCTATATCATACGAAGGACTAGGCGTAGCTCTTCGCTTGTCGGGGAAGGTGCTCGAAGCAAGAGAATACCACGAGAAAGTTCTATACATCCGCGAAGATGTCGAATTTGGCGGGCTAGGCAAAGGCATACGAGAAGACGCGGCTTACACAAGAGATAGCCTTGCCTGCACACTTGAATTCGAAGGCAGGATGAAGGAAGCTAGAGAGATGCGACTCAGGGGGGAGGCCAAGGATGAAATGGTTTGCGCCAACTCACATGGGGCAAGTCTTGTCCATGCGTGTAGCCTGTCACATCATCTGATATCATGCAATTGTACAGTGCACTAAGACCGGCTGTCTACCCCGAAGCGAGCTTAATAGAGCCTGTCTCGGATGTCACGCAGTCTTCTATCACTCAATTGAATGTCACGAAGAAGCACTGGCCTAAGCATGGTCCCAGCTGCAAAGCTCATCAAGCGAAAACGAAGACGCAATCTTCTGCTTCCATATAAAGCGAAGCTGACCAAAACACTCATCGTAGATCTCTCGATGTAAGCAAGCGTCTGTAGTGGTCTGGCCCTTAGAGCATGAAGCCTGGGATGGGCCTCTAAAATTTTAGGCACAAAAAAGCGCGTTTACAGCATCGTAATACATTGGCTAGGCAGGAGGCCTACCAAGTACGGTCAAAATAGAAGAGGAAGAACAAGCATTCATACCAAATTGTGCATGCTTTTCTCCCCTCCTCCTCTCCGGCTTCTCCAACACCCGAAGTTTCCGGGGTGCCCCTGCTCAATTTGCCACTCCCGCTACTGGGGCTGGGCTGATTTGAATTCAGAGGGAAGTGATTGGATTGACCTTTCATTGATTCATTCATCAGCTTGTGTTTCTTCTTCTTCTCTTACCAACCAACCCTATCATCCATCTGCCATGCCTGCAACTGGTCCTCGAACAATGTGCGCAGCATCCCCCCCTTGTCTCAGAGCCCTGCTATCCCGAGCTGACATTTGGTTCTGTCTCTTGCTTGCTGCTACAGTGTCGTGTATGCTGCTCTTCTATGGCCATATAGTAGCAACCTGCCTCTGAACTAACGCGTCGTCTCTTTCCGTTGTCCTCTTTCAGCGGAGGCGTGAGTCTATACCCGACTTCCCGGAACAACATGGCACAACAAGTCTAACAGCGCTTCCATCTTGTAGGGACTTTCTGGACTCTCGGCCGCACACACCTTGTACGAACGAGGCGCGAATGTCCTCGTCCTCGATAAGAATGGCTTCTTCGGAGGTGAGATAGCCGCCCAAGTATGGCCTGCCTAAATCTGACGTGCAGCTGCCCAGGTAATTCCACCAAGGCTACCTCTGGTATTAATGGAGCGGTTAGAACAAGCATGTTGACGAATCTCGAAGAACGCGCTAAATCGCCGCGTGGTGTTTCAGGGCACGCGTTCTCAAGCAGACGCTGGCATCAAGGACTCCGTGAAGGCTTTCTTTGATGATACGAAGAAGTCAGCAAAGGACCTGGCAAGGGACGATCTTATCCAAGTCCTCGCAGGGGAGTCAGCTTCAGCGGTTCACTGGCTGCAAGACAAGGTAGGTCGCATCGCTTCATGCGTATTACCTCAGTACTCATGATCTGCGAACAGTTCAAGCTAGATCTGTCCATCCTCGGACGGCTTGGAGGTCACTCCTACCAGCGTACTCATCGTGGAGGTGCTCAATTTCCAGGGTGAGCTGATTCGCAACTGCTCTCGGACACAACACTGATTATGAGAACAGAATGGTCATCACATACGTAAGCTGAAGCGACGCCAATCGATTTCTACTTATTCTGACCTATCATATGCAAGGCCCTCATGGAGAAGCTTGAAGAGCTAGCCGACAACGAGCCTGACCGCATTCAAGTTTTGAAAAAAGCGCGAGTCACAAAGCTCATCCAAGACTCTGCAGGAGCCGTCACGGGAGTAGAGTATGAGTTCAAGGGACAGAAGTACACCGAGAATGGAGCTGTCATCGTCGCTACTGGCGGCTACGCAGCTGATTTCGAGAAGGACGGTATGCTCGCCAAACATCGTCCGGATACCCTCCCTCTCTCCACTACAAACGGTGATCACTGTACCGGAGACGGTCTAAAGATGGCTATGCAGATCGGCGCCAAGGGTATCGATCTGGAGAAGGTTCAGGTCCACCCAACAGGTCAGCTCTCCTTCTGCGCATGAGTCGTCCTACTACTTATCTCAACGATCTCAGGTCTCATCGATCCAAAGGACCCGAAAGCCAAGGTCAAGTTCTTGGCTGCAGAGGCTCTTCGTGGATCTGGAGGTCTGCTCCTCGATGGAAAGGGTAACAGATTCTGTGACGAGCTGGGCACAAGAGACTATGTCTCGCAAAGAATCTGGGACAATGGCGTCTACCCAGTCCGTCTGATCCTGAACGGCGCTGCTTCGAAGGATATCGAGTGGCATTGCAAGCACTAGTATGTTCACATACTTGTAATGTCGGCACGTCTGACTGATTCTGGTGCAGTGTCGGAAGAGGCTTGATGAAGAAGTTCAACTCGGGCGCCGAGCTTGCCAAAGACATGGGTATCTCTGAGGACCAGCTCAAGAGCGTCTTTGACGACTATAATCAAATCGCCAATGGCAAGAAGAAGGATCCCTTCGGCAAACGTTTCTTCAGCGATGGTCAGTGGAAGATGGACGATTACTTCAATGTAGCATGGATGGAACCCGTTCTACACTACACAATGGGTGGCCTCGAAATCAATGCCAAATCCCAGGTGATTAACGGAGAAGGCAAACCCATTCCTGGACTCTGGGCGTCAGGTGAAGTCGCTGGTGGTGTACATGGTGCAAATCGATTGGGTGGATCGTCCCTGCTGGGATGTGTAGTGTTCGGAAGAGTTGCGGGTGATGAAGCCGCTTCCTACCTCATGAAGCAGCTTTCTAGCGGAAAGATTGCCGGCGAACGTCTTAACCAGGGTAAGCTTTTCTTGGCTTCGATCTTCTGTTCTGTCTGAGCGTACTGACCGCGGTAATATCAAGTCGCAAGCCACCTCGAGACAAAGATCCGCATCGACCCATCCTCCAACAAAGCTGTCATCGAGTTCAGCTGGGATGGCCAACAAGCTTCTTCATCCTCTGCCTCGTCCTCAAGCTCGGTCTCCAATGCAGCTGCTCAGTCTGCACCTCCTCATCAGACTGATAATCTCGGACAAGTCCCGTACAATGATGCCCCTCCTCAGAAGAAAGAGTATACTCTTGAGGAAGTCGCTAAGCACAATACTGATGAGGATCCTTGGGTCGTGAGTTAGCTCAATTGACGATCTGCAGCCTCGCGGCTAACAACGACTGGTTTCTAAGGTCGTCAACGGAGAAGTTCTAGCCGTCAAAGACTTCTTGCCGGATCACCCAGGTTCGTACAAGCTAACAGTACGATCGGAGTATAAGCTGATTAGATCCTTCATAGGTGGTGCAAAGGCGATCATGCTTTACGCTGGCCGAGACGCGACAGAGGAATTCAAGATGCTTCACGAGGATAGCGTGGTCAAGAAGTATGCCGCCAACACCATCAGTAAGCAATCAATCATCACACTGTCCGGCTATGATAGATTAAGCTAATTTGGCTTGGAATTTCCAGTCGGCACACTCAAGCAGTAAATTTGCCCATGGTCGGTCTACAAGGTATTAAATCGGTCATGCTTTCCCACCGTCTTTTCACTTTCTCAATATTGTCGTCTGTTTCATCACTCTGGTTATGTACGCGCCCATGCTCTCTATGATTCTCTCTATGCTTGAGTTCTGGCCATATCATTTCCTCCTGTCATTCTCGACGCGATGGAACCATGAGTCCGCGCGACGCCGATGCTGACAAGCCAATCAAACGAAATCTGCTAACGTAGGCGACTGATCCTATCAGCTGCCGAACTCCTGCCCACCTAATCAAGCAGTATGCGAGCGAGGTGTCAGGCCCCCAGTCTGCAACCCTTGGACCTGCGCTCTGCTTCAGCTATAACTCGCGACCCACATCAGCACGCTCTCTAGTCACTGGCCAGTCAGCCTGTTGATGTGTACCTTCCCTGCTGTCGTGCGTCTCTATGGGGAAGTACACGAAGCCGGAAAGCTACCTTCACTTTCAACAACTATGAAAAGGAGCAGCTCGCCCTTTCGCAGCATGAAAGGACTTACAGAGGGGACTTTCCGAGACAGCGGTGTACAAGCTACGCCCAAGTGTGGTGCTCATCTAGCTCTTTCCTTCACTCCATTTCCAAGTCAATCAATTCCACCTCCACCCTTTTCAGCTCCGCTCCGGCAGCGGTCTATCACGCACTACTTCAGAGCAAGCAAAGTTCATATCCATCATCATGAAAGCTGGTCCTTTCATCATCGCGGCCGCCACCGTGCTCACCGCCACTGAGTTGCAAGTCTCAATGTCGCAAGAGACGGGGACATGATTCGTCCAGCAGTCCAGCACAGCGAGAGGGGAGTAGAATGTGAGGCTGGCGTGCCGTGCAATGTGAGTTTGAGCGTGTTGAATGAGCAGGCTTAGGTTCTCGGTTAACACTGCATCGCTTGCTTACTCAAGGACCACGCGACTCCCGGCACGAAACAGAAGCGAGATGGAGAGAATAACTTCTACGGCGGTGGGAGTGGAGTGAGACTGGGAGCCGCAAGGTGCACTGTCTCTTAGTCGGCGGTCTGCATCGTCTTGTAGCCATGGAGTTGAGCTTTCTGAGGTCTGATGACACGATCCTTATCTTCGATTCAATCACCTGCCAATTGGCATGCCGAGTGGAGTCTAAACACCTGACATGGCATCTTTCCGACTGGAGGATGAGGTACGATCTCAACGCACCAGACAGCCTGGTAGGCCGCCGATCAGGATGGGTCACGACTCTGAAAGGGAGACCGGTAAAAGGGTGCGAAAGGATGGTCTCCGTACAGACGAGGTGTGAAAGTCCCCAGACTTGTGCCAGCTTTGGCTCTTTCTTTCACCCGAATCACTTGTCAGCTCACACGATCCCCTGTTCACACAAGCACCCTCCCATATAATCGTCATCATGAAAGCTAGTCCTTTCGTTGTCGTAGCAGCAGCCACCTTGCTGCTGAGCGCTTCCCACGCCGCAGCCGTCAACGTCGCCAGAGACGGCAATATCCTTCATCCAGCAGTCCAGCACAGCGAGAGAGGAGTACGCACTTGGAATGCGCCCGTGCACGATCGGCACTGATCCATCCTGACTTTTCCAGGACCACCCTATTCCTGGCGCTATAAAGAAACGCGATTGCGAGAAGGATGCTACTGGAGGTTGTGCAAATGCCGGCCTGCTCAGTGGCTGCACAGTGTCCTAGTCGACTGCCTCCGTTTGCGAGAAGTCAATGTCACGACGTATAACGTCCAGCGTAGCTGTCTTGATAGGATGCTGACAGATGCAATTCTTGATAGGATGCCGTTCTTGACATGCCATCGACTGTCGCGCTCTTGAGATGCCGTGAAAGAAAGAGTTTGTCTCCGCGAGATTATAAAGACTAGCACAGTCTGAAAGACTGATGAGACCCGAGCACAGGCTAGGCGCATGCGGCAGCAGCGAGGGAGGGGGTTGCGCTTTACGTAGCCCCGGGAGTACTTCTCTCGGGTATTGTGCTGCCAAGGCTGTTCGGCTGCAGCAGGTTGTTTGTTTTTGACGTGAGTGTACGATTGCGCCGTAAGCAGGACTGTGAGCTGTCGTGGAGCAAGATCGTTTATCGGAGTCAGGAGGCCTAGGCAGAATCAGCGTTTTGGACCAGAGGAATTGCAGACAATCATTTTTCCGGAGCGGATCTTATCGGATGGTATGCAGGGTGCACCGTCTTTAAGACCGCGCAGAATGAGTCCATTAGTTTCTGTGATACAGTTGGAGGTGGTGGAAAAATTGATTAAATCCAACTACACTCGGATGGCGCAACGTGCTAGTAATCTCGCATGCTAGGACGCTGTATCTGTCTAGTAGAAGACTCTAGAGAGGTACGAAAGCATCTCGGCGTAAACCTCGGGACTGAGTGCAAAGATCGGGGTGAGCTAGGGTTTGCGCCGCCTGAAGGAAGTCCACCTACGCTGTGACATGGAAGTTGATGCCATGACCAGTGTTCTGAGGTACGAACGAAGAGAATTTTGCAGCAGATGGGTAAAGTTGCGTGACAGCAGCAGGAATGGAATCGAAGCCGGCGGGGGCGCCGGAGATGCAATTAAGACCGCAGAAGATCCAGTCCTATGCGCATAGGTATCAGCTGGAATTCTGTCAAGGAAGTCGGGGCAGGCTCACCCTGTCTCCAGTAACGACATGGACGTTGCCTTTGTAGTTGGCTGCAGGACCTGGAATACCGCCAAATGTGAAGAGGACACCTGAGAAACTACCGTCTCAGCGTGTATTTCAATTGACATCAAGTGGTAGACTGACCCTGAGTCACAGGCTGCTCTGTTGCACGAGCGAGGTTAATGGCTTCAGTGGTATAGTAAGGCCAGAAGGCGAAATTCACTACATTGAAAAGGTCACGTTAGTACTAGCCTATCTCTTCCAATTCATATACCCACATTGATTGGTCCAAGGAGACAGCGTCTGCACACACACACACACTCTTTAGCCCCTGAAACTGAGGAATATCATTCAATGCGCTCACGATTAGATAGCCGTTCGTGAACTGAGATTCGGAGAAGCGCTCAGGAGCGACGATGCTGGCCGTCGAGTACGCCGTCGAGGTCAGATAGACAGGGACGAAGGTGGTGTTGGCGCTGAATCCGGTGAGGATTACGGTATCTAGCGCTTGTGGCACATTCTGGGTGATCGCATTGAGCTGAACAGAGCCATAAGAGTGACCAACTCCGGCAATCTTGCTGTATTTCTTGCCTCCGATCTTGCCGTTCTTGAGCATTGAGATGATTTCGGTCAAGATAGCTACATCCGTGGCAGCTTGTACAACATTGTAAGTATCGCCAGGCTTCTCGGACAAGCCAGTTCCTGTTATGTGAATTAGCAAATGTTGAGCTTGATTTTGATCCGATAGCACTCACCCAGTCTATCGTATCGGAAGGTGGTGTGTCCAGCTTTTGCGGCAGCACTGACATAGCTGTAATCTAACCCAGTTGCAGCAAAGTCCCAGTATGAACTGTCAAAGCCAATTCTGGGAGGAGCGCGATGTCAGCATAGTTTAAAGATGCACGCGTCAGAGCTATTGACCCATGAACCAGCAACTGGATCGCTCCGTCATCCTTGTCACCTTCCGTAGGGGTACAAAGTGTTCCCGAAATTGTGTAGGTACCGGTGACGCTCTTTTTGCTTGCAGCGGTGAACTCCTCGGTGAAGTTGCCAGCCGATGCTGGAAGTTGTGCCACGAACTTGGACAAGAGTGAGGTAAGGTATGTCTCGTTGGCGTTGCTGTAGACATTCTCGAATAGCGTATTCTCCGAAGTCACGGTGATGTCGTAGTATTGTCTAGAGCATTTCGCAGAGGATGGGCCGACACGAGGCGTGTATCCAGCATTACCTTTGCCTCCGTAGTTGCTGCCTTTGTCATTGTTGCGTTCGGTAAGAGGTGTACCCGAAACAAGGGCCACAGCTGAAAGAGCCAGAGCAAAGAGGGAGGATCGCATAATGAAAGATAGGAATGTAATTGAGAACGATTCTAAAGAGAAGGAAGAGTCGACATGCTCTTCCAGGTTTTCTGAGAGCTCATTCGGGCTCTGCTCACGTAACGCCACAACCAGCTGCCATTTAGGGGTAGTCAGCCCCGCGCATCGTCTGCGACCAAGCTTTGTTTACGCGCGGTTGCGGTTTCAGCTACTAAATCAGATTAGCAAAATTGCGGCTGGAGTCTGGCACTCGGGCCATGGTGAGTAGACGGTGCGGATCCTGGGCTGTCGCAGGTGGAAGGATCGTCGTTCGCGGAAGAAGGAGTCAGTATGTCAGTCATTGGCTATGTACTCCGCTGTGTATTGAAGACCTTGTCTAAGAGACGCTACGATCTTCTTGACAAGTCCTGTCTGCGTCATTGTCTTCGAGTCTGTGAGCCTTAGAAATAGTGCTATGAGGCAGAGTCGAGATGTTGTTCAGGCTCCCATATCATAGACCAGATTTGCACTCCTGGTCCACCCTTTTCTGAGTCCCCTGCACTGTTTGCGCGACCTTTACCAAGCCAGAATTCTCCAGTTACACGGAAGCCTTGGTGCAGGTAAATATCGCGTGAATGCGACGTAGTGGCTTCAAGGAACAACGGAATGCCTTCTTTCCTGGCTATGTCTTGCTGGTGCTGCATTAGGTGACTGGATAAGCCTAGATAGTGACGCGATTCAGAGGAGCGCTGATGAAGGTGGCTGCAGCGGACTTGCCTTGTCCACGAGAGCTTGGATGCGTCGCCATAAATTGACAGTAGTAGACCCGTTTGCGATCGCCCAAAGCTTGAGCCTTGAGTTGGTCTGATTGCGGCGCGTACTCGCCTAACATTTTCTGCGGAAAAGATACCTGAGATTTCGCCAGTGCGACATGGGATGCCTGGACGTACCTTGCATCCAGATATACCAAGCTTAAGTAAGACAGCGATAATGCCGGCGGGTATTAACGTTAGTGGGTTATCAATCTTGCTTCCTGGCGGCATCCTATCCGCACTAATCGCATCAGTGGATAGGCATAGTCGGTCGAGATGATTGTCTTGAAGTTCACCATATTGCGCCAGCTTGAAAGTCACCGACAACGTCGAAACTTCCCTTGTTCAGTGCGGCCGCTTTGGCCAGTGAATTCATGTAGTCGGGATAGTAAGCCGCCCGCTCTTTCTCAGACATCCCTTTTAGAAAGTATCGTATGCAGGGATCCTCGTCGAAGCTTGCAGTGAGCAGCTGGCCCATTCTATCGCGACGCAGCTGGCCGTCGACCCTTTCGTTTCCCTTGCCAGACGTGAGCATAACGAAGGGCAAGGTGGATGAGTGGATAAGGACAGAACAGAGTCAGAGCATTGCCGTCGTTTTGGATAATTCCATCGACTCGGCGACTGCACGCGCCTGTTGTTTGGCAGGACGATAAGGCTTGGTTCTGCAACGACCTAGCTGGCGACTGCTGACTTCAAGAAGACGATGCCTACACCTTCTGCTTGATGCCATACATGACAGCTGATGTTCGCAACTCATGATGCGAAGAGCTGCCTTTTGGATGGATGTTCGATCGTTGGCTGAGCCTGCCTTGGGCTGCGGCGTCACCGCTGTAATCGTTTGACAACCTGCTCTGTCTCTTCTTCTCTTCTTTCTTCTCCCACCAGCCCTGTCTACTCCAACGCTCGAGATCTTGACTGATCTTCCGAGCCAGATAGCACAACCTACTGCACCCATTACCGCCTACTACCTATCATCAACCTTCATACATATCTCAGATGGCGAGATTCACTTCATCGACATCCACAGGCAAAGTATCCCAGGCGGATAGAAGCAGCAGTTGTGCACAAGTTGGAAAGACAAGCGGGGTTGGAGAGGCGAGACGAGCAAGAAGGAAGCACTCTCGTGCGGTGATGACGACCGCTTACAACCTCTCCTACTCCTCCCTGGCCACCCTATCGTTCATCATGCTGGCATTGGCATCGGTCGGAGTGGTTGATGCGTCCAAGCAGGCTTGCACTGTGAGTCTGCCTCAGGCTTGCTTTCGATCGCCAAGCAAAGGCTGATGGCCTTAATGAGCAGATCAACGACGACTGCAAGGTCAACGGCACAGGCAAGTGCATGCAGAGAGTAGGAAGTCAACCTCAATGCGGTGAGCCACACATCTTTACAGCATGGACCATGTTCTCGCCTGACCTACAGTGTCGCAGTCTATTCCTCCTGCAGTGCGGGTTTCTTTGGCGCATCTGCAACCTATGACGACTGTCGCAAGTGTCCCGAAGGAATGACATCCGTTGAAGGCAAGGCTTTTTACAGCAGAGACTGTTTCTTGCCGTGTGGAGACGTACGTACACAACTTCCGGATGCTAAGCTTCTGCATCTGATGCATGTGTACACAGGCCCGCTGCTATACCCCCGAAGATGGCTATGCTGAATGCATCATTAACGCTAAAACGGCTAAGCACGAATGTCTACAGACGTGTAATCAGGAAGAGTGAGTGGACGGCGATCTCTTTATTCTGGCTCGGCTGACACAGTCAAATCTTCTAATTAGCTTCGTGGTGCTCAACCCGGGCGAACCGTATGCTAGCTGTCTTTCGATAGGCGCAGTAGCCAAGTCAAGGACTCTTACGAACCAGCACGCTGTTCAACATATCGCATCCGCAAAGATGGTCCGCATGCTCAAACGTACAGCAGGGAAGCGGTTGAGGGCATCTGTCGATCTACACAGTGCCCCTGCAGCGGCTCTGATGGAAGACGCAGGAAGTGACATGCTAGCACTCGTGTCGAAGTAAGGTAGCTGTTCTGCAAGAAGTATCGCTTTGTTTCTACCTTCACCAGCTTGTGCTGCACGGACACTGTATCGAACGCATGCATAATCGATGCATGATATCGTTGTGCTCTGCTTGTCTTCGCAATCGACTCTATGTATGAGACATCATCAGCTTCCTGTCATGTGCCTGATTTGCCGATCATTTGTTTGTTTACCGTCAAATAACGAGCCAGCGCTTTCTTCTTCTTTCATCTGACTGCTACCTTTCTAGAGGCTAGCCACGCTGCAGTATGCTCACTATGGAATCACCACGACGGCCGTTAGGGGCTGTCTCCGCGAACCGCGTCAGCCAAAGTCCTGGAGGCATCAGTCGTACCCCGAAGAAGGGCGGACGACATCGCTCCAAGCTGTCCCTGGAGACATCCAAGGACGGAAGAGCTCTCATTACTAGTCCTTATGTACCTGTGAAAGCAAGACCACGAGCTGCGACTATCGGGATTTGGCACTCGGCAACTCACAACAAAGAGATCTCTTTCTCTCAGGAAAGTCCGGTAAAGCATCAGACGGCAAGAAGACAAAGTACTACAAGAGCAGAGCTGGACGACGTAGACGCGCTCTTGCGAAAGTACACCGAGATTCACGAGCAAGAGTTTGGGCTTCAGAATGCAGTTCAGGAGATGTACATATCTGAATCGACAACTGCTCCTCAATCCACTTCCGTGCCGATGCTTCAAGCGCCTACGATGCAGCGGCAATTCCCTGTTCACGAAAGAAGCTTTGGTAAACAATCCATGCCAAATCCGTTTCCCTATTCGTCACTTTTAGACGATGCACCTCACATCCCTATCCTGTTTCCTCACTCATCTACTTGCTCCTCGGCTTTTCCCACCCAAGCCAATTCACTATCCTCTTCGTTGGCCTCTTCTCGATCAAACACCTATGGACAATTGCCAGCGCCGATGGAGAAGCTCAGTAACCTCATTCAGGACCTTCAGACGGTCATGCCGCAAGCGGCTCTGATTCCGCAATACAAGCTAGATAACCTGAAACAAGCCGTCGATGGGCTCCTCAATCCAGACGACGAGGCATACGCACCGCAAGCGTTTCATGCTGCATCTGAGATGCACGCACCTTTATCTTGTGCCATGTCGACGGATAGTCGGCATGTTACGCCCCAATGGAAGGATGTGGACGATGAGATGTCATTCCTTGCGAGACATGTACCTCAATCGCTTGTCTTTGTCTACGAAGACGGGCTCGGTACAGAGTCTGTTATTCCTTTCAGAGAGGCACAGTGAGTGAATCAAAGTTTGCTATTGAGTAGGGTTCACAGCTGATTCGCTGAATTTCTAGGTGAACCTTCAATGTGGATGTAGCTTTTGGTGACTGTGTGGCCTTCGTGCCAAGGAGTGATTTGGTGACGGTTTCATTGTAGCTTTCGGCAATTGTGTTGTGACATTTAATTTCTGGCATGCTGTGCCATCTTCGCGTTTCTGGAGTAGTATCTTCTGTCTTTCTATCCGCACTTCTTCTTCCCATAACAAACAACACTCTAAATATACTGTTATCAGGGCAGATGATCCTAAGTGTACCACTTCTAGTTCCTTTTGGCATACTCCAATGTTTCATACAAGTCACCTCTTTTCGAATCTGAATGAGCGAGTTCCTTCTGCATGTCGTTTTCCAACTGGGCATTCTCCCTTTCGATGTCTACTAGTAGAGGATCTTCTTCTACTCGCCGCTCCATTTGCTGGGTTTCTTCCCGCTGCTGAGCCTTGTTGTGCGTAGAGGAGTAGCTCGGCAGATGAACGATACTGTCATTGTTATCGTGCTCGCGGTATTTCGCTTTCCGGTCATCCATATCCGACTCGTCTGAAGAGTCGATGTCCTCATCTCCAACCAGCTGGAACTGGCCTTCTATATCTGCTCGTTGCAAGGGGTATTGACTCGCTGCCTCGTCTGACGAAGGCTGCTCCTTGCCGCTCAAGATTTCCTTCTCCTTCTTCTTATATCCTGAGAATTTCATATAGTTGTACCCAACAATTCCGGATAACGCGACACAGAGTCCGGAAACATTGATGGGTGTGAGCTGGTCTTGGAAGATGAGGGTCGATAGAAGGATGGTAGCAACTTCTTTGAAGATGCCGGCGACTGAGAGCGTTACGACTGAGGTGCGCTTTATGAGGCTGCGATGCGAAGTTCATCAGCGCATACAATGAGCAAACATCGAAGAAAGCTTACGCGAATTCTGCCACGTTCATTGAAAACGCTATACAGCCAGGAAGAAGAATGACTCCGATGGTAAGGAGTGTGCGATCTAGACCATCGAAGAATCCGCTCGTCAAGATGGTCCACCATCCCTCGAAGAGCAGACTACATAAGGCCAGGATCGCTCCCATTATCGGTGCTAACCAGAATAGAGTAGCGAAAGGATTATTCATGCCCATCTGTTCTTTGTCCAGCAGAATCTGGGTGAGTGACCACCGCAGACCGGATAATGCAGAGGCCGTCAAGACTTGTATCATTCCCCAGAAGTGGTATTCTGTCTCGCCGGATACCATCATGATGACTCCTGCTGTGATAACAGCTATTATACCGATGAGAGGAAGCGTAGGCTTTTCGAGCTTGAAAAGAAAGGCGAACAGGAGGACGAAGCCTAAGACAGAAGACTTGCACATGGCTGCGACAAAGTGATCAGGTTCCCTGCGCAGATGTAATCAAGACACAGACTTACTGTAAAATGTCAAAGTGATGACTTTCAGACTGAAATTCGAAAGGCCAATGTCGAGACCCGTTGCCAAACCGCAGGGCAGCGCCTTGGTACTAAGAAAGACACTTCAGCAGACATTCAAACAGACACGAAGCATGACCCGACATACCTATAATCGTACGGACTTGGCCTGGTTGACGGCCGCAAAGAAGGGAAGGTGGTGAGAACTATCGAGCAGAGGACGAATTGCACGAGCATATGGCAGGAAGTGACGAAGAGCGGAAAGCCAAAGCCGTAGTACTTTTCACTGAACATCCCTGAAGGAGATAGAGGAATCAGTCGCTGCAGCCCTCATTCGCAGATAGAGCGGCCTTTATACATTTATCTGACGGGCGGATAAGTCAGTGAAGGAGTCGCCGGATAAGTGCCATGTGTACTCACTGTAGAATGATATCAGGGTGGAGCAGCAATACCTGAGTTGCGAAGACGTGTATTTAGCACTTTAGGCGCATTCGTTGTCTGTTCGGAGCTACAAACTGACCATGCGAGGATGAACAATGCATTTATCAACATCCTCCGCCAGTATACCTGCCTCAGTTCTTCCTTCGTGAGCGCGGTCGCGCCTGCTGGCAGGATGTCTTTGTCGAGCAATCCGCCCAGCAGGCTGCCATTCCTGTTCCGACGCCGTTGTTTGCGGTGCGTCCTGTTCAGAGGAGCTCTATCTACATCGTCGTCCAAAGTGTCGTCCAGCTGGCCACGTTCGGCAGCAAAATGGTGGGATCTTGGGGTTTTGTTCTGCCCATTCAAGGATGAAGTCGTCGACGAAGACCGTCGCCGCGGTTTCGCTAGTGATTCTGCTGCTCTGAGACTGCTGCTGGAATACTCGTGGTCCTCGTTCGCGCCCAGATCCTCGCTGCTGCGCTGCTTTCCCTTCCCCTTCATGTCGCGGTCGACGCTGCGCGCTTCCTGGATGAGCTCGTCGTCCCGCTCGTAGATGCCCCGAGAATGAAGAGCGTCTTCGAGAACAAGCGCTTTCGCGGAGATTGGATCTGCCATCTTCAAGACGAGACAGTCGGATGATGCAAAGAAGCGACGAATGCGACCAGTCCCGGGCGCAGAGTCGCAATTAGTCGCAGACGAGCCTGATGAAGCAGGACATTCGTACGTCCAGCATCCTGCGCTGTTCACACTGGGTGCACAAGCTAGGAAGACCACCGGTCCCAATATTTGGCCGCACAATAGAACCTCAACGAATTAGCTGTCTTGCGATCCCTGCTGTTCCACCTCACATCTACGTCTTCTACGGCTTCGTCTTCTATCTACACTTACAGAGCAGCAAGCACTCATACTGCTTGCGGTACGCCATGCGGTGGAGCGGGTGGGATTGGCGTACCCTGTATGTATATAGAAGCTGGACACCGAAGCTGGACTGGAGAATCAGTAAGCAGACGAAGACGACTTTTCTAGCGATTGCTATGGAAGGCTGACCTGCTTCCACAGTGTCCACAGCAGACAGACCGCTCCGACAACAGGAGGCGGCTCAAGTAGCAGAAGCTGCTCAAATGGAAGCTCTTCGAATGGAGGAGGCTCAACTAGAAGTCGCCAGACAAGAGGGCTCTACCTCCTCTGCTGAGTTTGCATCCGAAGGCCCGCGCCCTACTCAGTTCGATTAGCAGCCGACCACCGAGGACAGACCCAATTCAGCAGTGTCCATCGCGAGCCTGCGGCTCAGGCACCACCGTCTGGAGCCCAGCGACACAGCAAACAGCACGCTCCGACTGAGTTCGCGTCAGAAGACACGAGCCCTACCCATTCCGAGTGGCTGCCCGCCCTGCGCTGGCTTTGCCTGCACCTGCTAGGGCACAGCAGGAATAGGTTGGAGGTGAGCTCTCTTCTCCTCGTATACTTCTTTGCACACAGCTGATTTCGAGTAGCCCCCTCCCCTATGGCTTCACACGAGAATCTTTCCGCCTCTGCTCATGCTCCCGCACCCGCCAACAGGGCAAGCTCTTACGGCCACGATCCATCGACTGGTACGCGGACAGACTCTCCGGTACAATACGAGACCGATGAAGGGGAGCGTGGCAATGGATCCGTAGGCTCCGCTCCGCGCAACCTTGGCGAATCTTCTATTGGGAGGCTCCGCCAGACGGAGGAGCACCACCTCCAGTTGATTGGGAAGCTCCGCTGGGCCAACCCCATGCGTATTGTATTGCAATGTTGTAGCTGGAAGCCTATAGCTACAAGCTCAAGACACAGATACGGCGTGCTGGAGGGACAGAATCAAAGTTAGAGATACTTCGGGATTGTGAGCATGTAGATTCCTCGTACCCATTACGCAAAGTCTGCTCGCGGTTTCCAGCAAAGATCGCTGATTGTACCCGTCGATGTCGGAGGCCGGGCTGGCGTCGTCGAGCTCTTTTGCAATTATGTCCAGCAAGAGAAGACATTCGCAAGACGCAAAGAAGCTACGTGTGCGAGCATTCGTGGCTCCAGGACCGCGGCCTCTGACGACGAAAGTAATCATGTAAGAGAAAAGATGCCTACTGCGCAATCTCCTACAACTGTAGCCTGTTTACGAAACGTCGGACACTCGCGATCTTGCGGGTTGAAGCCCTTCTAGATTAGCCCTTCAAGGTTCCCGACTACATTTAGGCTCAATTTATGAGCATTGGTTTACGCTGACACTGGTCTATTCGCTTGCAAATCTGCAGCAAGCCCCATACGTATGGCAATTCTGCGTTCCGCAAGGAACGCCGAATGGGCCTGCCCGGGGAAAGCGAAAAGTTATAGGGCTCGGGCGCCCGCAATGACAGCAGAAAGCTCTGTAGCTGACTTGCTTTTCGACTTTTGGAAGCTGATTGGTATCTGCCCCGTGACAAGTAGGATCACATGGATAGACTGGCTTGGGAGGAGCTTTGCCAGCAGCTGATGGAGCAGAGCGTCTCGACCTCCTGGTCGCGGAGAACGACGGAGACTGTCGAGAGCCATTTGTATTGCTTTCAAAGCGAGGATTTGGTCGGCTGTGGAGAGGTTGGACGAGCAGAAGCAAGATTTGCTTTCTAGCTCTCGGAAGCTGATCTGCGCCAGCCTCAGGCATGTACACGGGATCGCGAGGAGGCGCACCGTGACGCCCGGAATCACCACGGCCAGTCAGACCAGCTAAGATGCTTGAGTTGGAAGGCCTGACTCGCCTCAGACGAGCTTCGCCAGTAGCTTCTGTAACAGAGCGATCCGACTTCATGGCCGCAGGTAATGATGGAGACTGCTGACAGCGTTTGGTATTGCTTTCAGCTTTCAGAGGGAGGAACGGTGAGCGGTGAAGGTGCTGGAAGAGCAGAAACAGGAGGACAACCGCACCTCTTGCTCGATTTTATACGATTGCGACGTTGTGACAGTCAGTAAGACATCAGCGAGGACAAAAGGACCTTACGACTCGACACTGAATGTCTGACGAAAGTGAAGAATTGTTTGAGCGGAAATCGAGCGAGGACGTTGATGTTTTCGCGGTGGGAGTTTGCTCTTGCATCAATGTATATGGAAATGGGTGCGCCCTTATGTCTAATTGGTAAAGATTGCCAATATGGTAATACCAGGCTGAGTCCCTTGAGATTCTGTGAAATCTAAGGTCCAGGCATTAGCCTTGTCGTGAGCAATCAGACTAGCGTACTGTCATGTCGCCTCTATATTTCTGCAGCAGTCGCTGCAATTCCCTACCTGCCGTTGCTGGGCGTCGCGGCTCCTCCTTGCACAACTTGCACGTCTTGCACCTGAGAACGCAGTATCCAGGTATGATTGTCTGTTTGCATTTCCAGCATGTGCACGTCAGCTGCGACAATAGCCAGTGCATGACGACGAGCAAGTCTTCCCATTTCTGGCGTCCAGTTGCCAGCTCCTCGAGATCGTGGTAGAGGCATGTATCGTGGTACATTCCTGCATATCGCGCAGCGAAGTTGAAAGGGTTGGTGTAGAATTCTTTCCTTCGTTCTGTACTGAATCCTGGATTCAAGCGTAGATGTGTTGTGTATAATTTATGAATCGAGTCCCACCGCTCCGCATATTCCATGAGCTTTCTTTTGCATAGCAGAGAGTCCCGAATATTGAATGGGCCCTCTGGTCGAGTGACCAAGACGCTGATCAGGTAGTCTCGCATACCCTCCTTCAGGAGAGCGCGCTGCGCTTGCAAGACACTCAGTGGCGCAGGCTGCGGGATGATCTCTGCAAACCCAATAGCATCGAGTGCAGCCGCGTGCTGTGTACTGTCTGCTCGAGTGGATGGGCTCGGAATCACGAGCCGGTTTCGCTGCGCTTTTGCTGGAGACAGCGAGACATACACAGGTCCTGCCCTTTCAGGCCCCTTGTTCGAGTTTGACGAGACTCTTGACGGTTGTCGAGCAGACTGCTTGATGTTTCCACTATACGAAGAGCGCGAGGATGCGCCTGGGATAGCAGGAGGTCTGCCTGCAGGTTCGGTGCCAGCCCTGGTGGATGTGTTTGTAGCGTGAGCCATTCTGTGTTTATGTGATGTCTTTCAGTGGGAGTGGGACCAAGCGTTCCAGACTTCATGGGAGGTCAGCGCTGGCTGCAACCCTTTGTAGCGAGTCCTTCAAGGGAAACCTCACCTTGTAGGGAGACAGGACATAATCGAGTATTGAGAGAAGAGGCAGATTCGTGCTCGCTACTCTGCGGACAGCCAATAGAGTCAATGTATAGATGAACGCGGACAGTCAGTTGCATGTTCCGGGAAAGCACAAATCAGGAGTAAAAGAGGAATTGCAAGCATTACATAGTGCATACAACCCGACTGAGGCCTAGAAGAGAACAGCAGGTAGAGAGAGTCTACTGCTGTACTTCAGCGGCAGCCAGCTGGAGAGGAGCAGCCTGAGAAGCTGAGACTTCCTGGATCTTGGAGTCGGAAGTAGGGGCAGAGATAGGTGCTTCCTCCTTTGGCTCAACGATGGTGACCATGTCTGGCAGAGGCTTGGTGGGTCCAAGACGGCCCTCTGGATCCCAGGCAAGCATACTACAAACAGCGGGAAGTCAGTATTTATGTTTGGGGAGGAAGGAGAAGGGAGAGAGACGCACATCTTGACCTTGATTCCGAGTACTCCTTGACGTAGGTAGACGTGTCTGACTGCCTGGTCGACGAAGTCACGAGCGGGCTGACCGGAGCTGGGGACGTTATACAGTCAGCGTCTGCAAAGCATTACTGAGGCGAAGCCAACGCACTGGATCATGAATCCATCGGTGAACTTCATGGACTTTGCACGAGCAGCACGAAGCTTTCCAGAGATGACCACCTCGCACCCTTTGGCGCCAGACTCCATCACGAATCGGAGGACACCATAGGCGGCTCTTCGGACGGCAAGACCTCCGAGGAGCTTGTACTTGAGGGACTCGCACTGAGCGATAGCTGATAGACCTCTGTTCTGGACCTTCTCTGCGTAGAGCTCGATGCTTCCCTCGGCGAACTTGAATCGCTTCTGAACGAGGGCGGTAAGCTCTCTGATTCTGCGACCCTTCTCTCCTAGAACCTCTTGAGTGTGTGTAGCTCTGATGATGACTTCTGTTCGGGCGTGTGTAACTCGAACCTCGCAGCCGGAGTAGCCTGGATCGAGGCGTCAGATTCGAGTACCCATTTTGATGTAAATGGATCCAACACACCCTCGTTGGCGAGCTCAGTCTCGAAGAGCTCGGACAGCTCAGAGAAGAAGACACCGTCCTGGCAGGCAGCTCGTCAGCCATCGCCCTCATCTCGGGGCCAGGCGATTTTGCGCTACTCACCGCTACGAACTTTCTGCGCTTGCTTATGACCTTGTTGGATGCCATGTTGTCGCTGGTACTTGCTGGATTGCTCGAAGTAGAGGGGATCCTCGTCGCACTTGCGCAGATTTCCGGATTTTTGGCTGGAAAAAAGGGAAGACTCGTCGAAATTCTGCACAAGTCGCAAAAGGCGCGGGTCGCAGGCTGGGTGCAACGACAACGCGCATGTAAAGCGACATACACTGCTACTATTGACTATCTGAAGCTGCTGGGATGCTGCAACGAGCTGGCCAGGCCATCGAACGCTGCCGGGGTCGACTGCTCAAGCTGGACATACCGATTTCGCTCTTCTAATCAATCCATAGGGTCCGCTCGATGTCTACAAGCTTAATCTGTCCTCTCTATCGCATTGGGAGAACGACTCTGCGGGCTGCACTTTCTACAGGATTCGCCCATGGGCATTCGTCCTAGCCTGTTATTGCTCTATCACACAACAATGTAAGTCAGATCTTATACTTCTCTCCCCAACTCCTTCTACACATCCCTCCCGCACCCCGGCTACGATGATCAGGAGGAATTGAAGAGCCTCCGCAAACTTGTTATAAACGTAATGGCACCTCTTCTTTAAGAGCAGCTTTTCGAGCTCGTTGTACGCTCGAAAGAGTAATCACGGGCTTGGAGGCTGCTCAATGACGTTTTTGACTACCTGAGCCGTCTACTACCTGCCGCGATTTCCGTAGTATAGGCAAGTACAGCATCGCTGATGCCTTGTACTTCTCCAGATCGAACTTCAATGTAACTGGAATACTTATATACCCTGCTGCTACCCGAAACGTTCACGACTTGCTTGATCTTGCCCTCCTTCGCTTCTGCATCCACGCTTGCATTGCCCTAACTCAGCAGCATGCATCTCTGGCAGTCCACTCATGTTGCCACACTCATGTAGCAATATTCACAACCCTTACTATCTACTCAGTCCCAACGAAGCGACAACGATGAGAAAGAACGGCACAGGCTGCATGAACCAAAGTCATGGGCTTCGGCTATGCCCTATCTCTCTAATCTCTCACAACTATCCTAAAATGCCCATCGTACGAAATGGCCTCATCGCATGTTCTGCGTAGTACTGCCTGACGCTTTATCTTCCAATTTCCACTTCCGTAACTCGTTCCCTACATCTTCCACTTCCATGACAATGGAAGAAATGCTTGCAAACGAAGCTAGACTAGCGCATATCACTTCCAATCTTCCATCTTCCACATTTCTGGCGTTTGTCGTACGCACTATAAAATCCCGTCTGAAACTCGAGGATGTCTCTTGTCTTTCTTCTCATCATTGCTAATCTACCTATCCGTTCTTAACACTGACACTTAATACCTTTATTCAGGGTTTTCAGTACTAAGCACTCGCTTTTTCGATACGTACCAAATATCTCAATCTGAACTTCACTCAGCATCAAGCTGAATTAGTTGAGCTGAGCGATCGTCACCCGGCTTGCTAGCTGTGTGCATGCATCCTCAATTCGAAGTCCGCTCTCACCTCTTCATCTCGTCGAGGGGCATCAAAGTGTAAACACGAAGCCAAACGTATGAAACTCAATACACACTTGGAGACGTATACAGTGAAGATTACTTTCGGCCAAGTGTACATTCCTACTCGGATGGTTCACGCATCTGATATCGGTACATCGGTTCAGTCTTGCAAGCATACAGATTTCATCCGCTGCAACTACCTAAGCGGCCTTTACCAACTCCTATCCTCACCTCCGCTATCGTAGCCAACAATCACGATATTACCACGGACGACGTCAACGATATCGGCTCTGCCAACATTGAGGATGAAAACGAGATTACCTTGCTGAAAGCGAATGCGGAGCGAGAAGTTTGGAGAATGAGCTTGCAGCAAAGAGATCCAGCTTGGACAAAGGTATTGAGCTCAGATGAAGGGAGATAGAATTACAGGAGGAAAGTGGCCGATCGAGCAGCAAGAGATCGAGGAGCATACGGCCACCCTGAAAGCGGAGAAGGGCGAGTACGAAGCAGCCGTCGCAGCTGCGAAGACGACCCTTGAGAATTTGAGGACAAAGGCGGAAGAGCACGCGCAAGCTTTTCTCGATAAGGCTGCAAAGACAGATTTCCGTCTCCTCTGATGCGTCAAGATGCAGTTTCGAAGCGTTTCGACGATCGCCAAATAGGTCTCCGGGCTGCAAACGCAGTTCGCGACTGTTCCCTGCCTCAGCAGATCGGAGGCGCTGCAAACGCTGCGAATGCTGCGCCCGCTCAAGCTTTCCCAATTGAGGCTGTTGAGAACGCCCAGCACGTCGGTCCTCTACCGCAGCCTACTTGGGAATACGACCAAGTCCACGCTCTGCTCGAGATGCCTGTCCCCAATCAGTATTACGTTCCAAACCAGCCTAGAGGTGAGTTCGTTCCGGGTCAATCCGTCCTTCGTCAATTCTCATGGCTGACTTTGATGAGCTATGTTCACCATGGCAGTCGACGTCTACCCGGTATCATCCACTTCCCGCCTTCCTCATCAGCCCTCGGGATTCGCCGCTTCGCAACTTTTTCCTAGCGCCCCTGTCCACCGAGATCTGCAGCAGGCTGGCGTGCCCATGCCTCAACAAGCTGTTGTGCCCATGCCTCAGCAGGTTCAGCCAAGAGGCAAGTCGAACTGGTTCTAGGCTTTTGGGATCCTTTGCTAACGTCTCTATGCTATAGTTCACACTGTTGTCGACGCTTGGATGACTGAGCCAGCCAACAATCCCTACATTGGTCAACCGGTCGCCTCGACCTCGCGAGCACAATTCACTTCGCTTGCTTCTGCTTCGCAGCAGCCCTCCTTCAATGGAACTTACTGATTGGGTGTTCACAGGGGCTCAACAGAACAAGAAAGACAAGAAGTCTTGGGAATGAAGCCTTCTAGTATCATTCTGAACGACGCCGGGCTCAGGCTTTGCAAACGCTGCGAAGGCGTAGCTTGCCGCCGCTGCACCGCGACCTTCAATGCAATATCATCGTCGGTTCATGACAGATATCCATGCTTCCATGACTGGAGGAAAAGAAAAGAACAGCTGCACTACGGTCTTCGAGGCCGACCTGCTGTCGGATCTTCTTGAAGAAAGCCTTATCGAATTGAGCGACAAGTGCTTTGTCGACAAGTCTAAGATGAAGGCATTCTCGACAGTCCTTCTAGGTCCTACGATCGACTGCGATGTGATCCAGAATGCGGAGATGGATGTCATGGACGGGCAGCGTAGCCGGTTCAGAGGCCATGGTACGATATAAGAGGTCGAAGAAGGAGCAAATGTAAACTTTCAGTGGTCTGCGATGGGCAAGCTGAGCGTCTTGCAGGAAAATTTTCGTCGAGGCTGACAGAGCGCATAGACCCTGTTTGGTTCAGGTCGTGCAGGGAAGGTAAATTACGGTGCATCTTCCAGATGAATGTGAACGTGTATTCATCGCATCTCTGTCCCTCTGCTATCCAGCGATGTCGCTCTCGATCCGTCGGCCAAATGAGCCTGAGCAGGGCATCGATGCACATATCGCGATGAGACCAAGGTATCGTGCGGGCTGGTGGATTGAAGCACAAGAACCGAACTAATAGGTTGAGTACCGAAACACCTGCCTGACGGGCCGTGACGGCCTCACGTGCGTGTAAATTGCTCGATCATCCAAGAAAAGCGGGGAACCGGCGATAGCGAAAGAAAGAGACTTCTGATTGTACAGCTTTTCTCTACTTACATCGCTACTTCTCCTTGCACTGATCATGACCTTGTCCTTTCCGCGCCTTTCGCAGCCTGTCAGACGCTCCAGGAAGACTTCCTACACCGGATATGGCATTATCGTCGCTGCTGTCGCCTTGATGGGCATCTTTACAATCCTCATCAAAGGCCGTTCTTTCGAATGCAAGACTGTCTTCAAGACGGGAACAGATGCTTACGATCCAGCGCAGTGCGATGCGGCCTTCTTATCAAGCGGTAAGCCGGTACTTGTAATCCTGGCAAGACAAGAGCTGAAGAGCTTCGTTCGTATAGGTCAGCGACTTCAGACAGAAGAAACTGCTTTCACGTACACTGTCGTGAAATCCACAAGTCTTTCTCCTGTACCTTTGCGCAACTGTGCCATGGTAGACAAAGCTAGCGGCTTTCGCGTGCTCACTACGCCAAGCTCGGTATGCTCGTATATCACACCAGCATCGCCGACAGCTAATATCGATCGATGTTGCCAGGCGCCTCCGCTCCTCTGGAATCTGACCTACGTCTGCAACCCAGTCATCGAGGCTTCCAGCTCCTCCGACTCTTATGCAGGCTTCCTTCTAGGAGACGACTCCGTAGTCGTCACTGTCGATTCACTAAACTTTCAAGGCGCTGGAGCCGCAATCTATCGCGCCATTCAGCAACTCACTGTCAACATGAGTACGGTCATTGTGGATAGCACCTACAGGGTTCTGGGATGGGAGGTATATCTTAGCGGAGACGTCGTATATCTTGTCAACAACCAAGCGGCCACACCTTACATCGTAAGCAGAGTTAGACTGTATTGAACCAGAGCAGCTGACGAGGCTTGTATGCAGGATTACGGAAACGATACTTATGTGGGACCATATGCACTGGACGCCCGCCTGCTGCTCTTCAACACGATAGCAGGGGCGATCCAGCAAGATCTTACACAAAAGCTTTCGCCCATTCCGGATCTATCCTATCCGTGCAGAAGCTGTTCTGTACAATGGAAGGAGGCATCAGCTTATAATGTCGGAGTTGTCATTTGGTCAATCATTGTAGGATGCGGGGCAGTATGCTTGATCGCAGCTGTCTTTGCGGAACTAGCGATGAGCAGACTGGAACGTGACCCACAGCTGCCTTCGCATCTCACCAAGGTGCGTTGTGTAGCAATGGTCTAAGGGGGGCAGTGCCGATCTGAATACTTTTGCTAGCCCAAATCCGCAGATCGTCTCAGCTTTAGTCTACGGCCTCTCCGCAGCCCTCAGCCTTTCGCTGCTGCATACGATCCAGATGTCCCTCCGTACTCTAGAAACTTCGCAATGGCCGATATTCCTGGGCCTTATATGCAGATCACAGAGGACGAAAAGAAGGGCCCTCTGTAAAGACGTGACTGGTGGGAACGAGGAGCGTGAAGTGGGTGTAGGATGTATATGGATAGAATAGGCATCTCTTGAAGTGCTGGGTATACGTTTGTCTCCAAATAAGCGAAGAATGAGGATAGTGTAATCGGGACAAATCGACTGATTCGTTTTGTGCCTTGTCTGTCTCCGAGTGTTCCCGAAATGATGCTTGATAATTATAAGATGGGTCCGAAATAAGCGCAGTCAAGGCCATTCCGATTTTTAGATTTTTTAGGACCGATACGCTACCAACTGGTATCAGACGCTGGCAGGGGAGGCTTGGCAGAAGTACACTGCTTCGACGACATGGGGCAGACACCTATCGAAGTCGAATATGCCATACACGATGGAACTTCGCTTAAGCTAGACATCCTGTTGCCACAAGATGCATGTCGAGAACGACCCGTGCCTATATGTGTCTGGCTGCATTATGGAGGTCTCGTCCAAGTGCGCTTTCCTACTTGTTTGTGCAACTACAGAATGGGTTGACGGTTCCAACGAGTAGGGAAGTCGCAAAAGTATGTTGTTCCGTCAGGCATATTCTCAGCGATGACGGTAGCGAATAATTACTCACTCCTGGCAAGCTGTCCCGCATCACCTCAGAACAGCTGCAAGGGCCCTCAATGTTGCCATCGTGGCGCCCGACCACCGTCTGGCGCCGCAAACAAAGCTTCCGGACATCTTGAATGATTGCGTCGCAATGTTGGAATACATCAAAAGCGGTTCATTTGCAGACACTACCGAGTCAAAGTGTGATGCGAGCAAGATCTGCTTGGCAGGAGCAAGCGCAGGTAAGCTGGCCTCACTCAATCGCCGAATACGGCGTTTTTTGATGGTCTATACAGGAGGTTGGCTAGCTATGCTGCTCGGATTTGGGATTGGCATCGCCTCATGTGGATTGCGCATACCACAGCCGCCGCCTATTGCAATCGCTGCCTTTTATCCAATCACGGACATTTGTAGCAGGTCAGACCATCTTCTGAAGGTTCTGGAGACAAACATGATGTTGACTGCCTGAGACACGCACAGCTTCTGGCACACCAAGCAGCACCCAGTGTCCTACTTTCCGATGCTCATTGAAGAAAGCGAAGTCGCACCATACCTCGATAGGTCTGCACCAGCGGAGACTTCGACCATAGCCAGCGCAGAGCGTAGTCTACTGTATCATTACATGATTCAAGAGTAGGTCGGTAGACTGATCGTCTATTCTGCCGGCTCTGATCCTTTGTCCGCTGGTCAAGGGCTTGTATCGAAGACATACTTCTCGAAAGCACCGGCCTTTCTGCAAGCGCTTTTAGCATACCCAAAGGCATATCGTCTTTCCCTACTGGCGTGGCTCTGCCACCTCTCTTCATCTCACACGGCTCGGGAGATGACAAGGTCCCCATCGAGCAGTCTATAGCGGTCGTCGAGGCCATGAAGGCGTGCGGTCAATCTGTCGGTAGGTCGGCAGTGCACCACTTTATCCTGTAAAAAGATATTCATCCCTTTTTATGCAGAGTGGCATCCTGTCTCAGGTGCCGACTATCTGTTCGACACCGTTGCCAATTACACATCTGCTGCCTTTAAGGCGTGGCTTGAGAAGTATGTCAGTTCAGATTGAAATGAATGTTCTTCTCGCGCACGCGTGCAAAAACCAGAATGAATAGCGCCGCTCGTCATGATAACGCACTGCAGTATCCCTGGAGCTTATATGCAGATCACAGAGGATGAGAAGAAGGGTCCAGGATAGGCGGAGGCGGCCGCCGCGAGAGAAGCAGTTGGCTGCACATGGTCAGTGACAGGTCAAATATTGATATGCTGTATATGGTGTGTGACGCCTCGATCAAGAGAAGGGTTATGAAACAGTGTATGAGGTCGTCGCCAAGGTGATAGAGAGGAAGTCGTTAATCGTGTAGGAACAGCAGATATGTCTTCTTGTAGCTTTCTTGTTATATTGCGGCGTCCAGGCATGAGTTCGCGAAGGTCCATGCGCGTTGCTTTGTTTCGCATGACACAAAAGTGGCTCTCGACATACAGCGACGAGGGATCTAGCGAATCCTCGTTCTTCGCTGGTTGCAGCCGTACCCAACATCTAATCGTCGATGGCGACAGAACGCTGGTCCGACGACTTCGAGGAGGATGACCTCGTTGGGCTCGATTTCCCCAAGGACCGCCCGCTGCGCCTGCACCTGAACTCATCGAAAACGCAAAGCTCTCTGTACTCTGATGCTGGCGACGAGACTTCAGCTAGCGGAAGCGCCCTCTTCAGCGAGAGCGACGACAATACCGACGATGCTGGGTCCACGCGCGACGAGGCGCCGTCGAGATCACAGAATGGGATGACACAAGATGCTGAAGAACAAGAAGAGGAAGAAGAAGAGAAGAGCAATACTATCAAAGCGGGCCAACTGCCTGCGGGGTTCGCAGAACAGTTGGCTGCATCGAAGGCTCAAGCTGCACTTGCCAAAGCACAAGATCTAGCTGGTGCTACACAAGCTACCGGCGAAACTGCGGGTCAGATAAGGCATCTAGGCTCAGTCATACAACCGCCTAAGCAAGGTTTCGACTGGGACGAGGATATCGAGGGTATCTCCACACTCAAGCATGGCTTACGGCATCGAGCCTCGTTCGCATCGCACATCAGCATACCGGACGATCCTTCTGTCAAAGCAGACAAGTCCGTGCAGCGAAGGCCTGCTCGCGGGCGCCAGATTTCAGATAGGGATATCGAATCTGATTTCGAGCTGCCTGAAGCGGTGCAGAACGTCAGCTTGGCTGGTTTCCTGCGCAAACCTCTGAGTGAAAATGCTGGCCCCTCACTCAAGCACAGCAAGTCATCGACGCAACTGTCGGATTCCATCGCTTCGAAGGACTCGACTACTTCCAAATCTAGGATACAACCTCCATCTGCACATCTTCGCTCGACGTCTTCCCTATCCACTCGCACGGACGGATCCGACTTCACGGACAAGCATGAAGAGGACGATCTAGAAGGGCTAGTCCTGCCCGATGACTACTTCGGCGCTGCAGCTGGGTCAGCGAAGGGTGGCAGCGAGACTTCGTCAGACAGTAAGAATAGAGTAGATCTCGAAGCGCTGCTTCGTCAAAAGGTGCAAGAAAGGCAAGCAAAAGCAAGCAGCTCAGCAGCTGCGCATCCTCGCCAATCTAGTACAACTAGTCGGGTTCCTCATCTCAAGTACAAAGAGAAGGACGATGAGAGTTTCGAAGAAGGCCTGGATGTGAGCATTGACCTCAGCGTGATAGCTTCGCAGGGAGTGAGAACAGTCGACAAAACGAAGAGCAAGAAAGTCGTAGGTCGACCTTTGTCGCCTGCACAAGCAAGTTCGCTTCCATCTGTATCGCATGGCACACGGACATTGCGGCCTTCAAGGAGTCCGGCGAACCTACTCGCCATGGCATCTTCCGTCGTTAACCCTTCCTCTACCACCCATTCCGGCCAAGCTAGTATACGCGCTCCGCCCTTGCGTAACAGACCATCTTACTCGAATTTCGGTGATCACACCCGGAATGCTCCTTCTCCTCAGCCGTCTACTTCCAGGACTGTTGCTCGCAAGAAGAGCTCAAACATGCTTTCGAGCGAGGGCTTCTCGATCCCAACAGGAGCATCTCGCTCAATTCCTGCTTCGGGTTCACACTACTCGCAGCCTACACGATCTTCACTTGCTCGTCAACAATCTGTCTCGGATGACGGAGTCTCGTCTGCGTATATCCCTTTCCGCAGCGGCGGCAGTATCATGCAAGGGAGCAGGTCCTCCACGCCGATCAGCCCTGGTGCCATTCCAGAATCACCGTATTCGACGAGTACACGCTCGCGGTTCGCCCAACCTACTTTATCATCGCAAGCCAAGTCTCGCGGTGCCATCCGCGGTTCAGACTCTTCTGGTCGATCTTCAGCTTCTCTAGGAAGACCCTTATCGGCAGCTACTATGTCCACGTCCTCTCTCACTGCTCGGCCTATGGAACGTCGCGGAGCAGGCATGCTCTCCAAAGCACGCGGAGACGGCTCAGAACTCGATACTTTCGACGATCTACCCGTCAATAAGGAGTCTGAGAAGAGATATATGAAGATACCCCGACAGCGCGTATTAAGTGAAGGCGCCGCTAGGCCCAATTCGCCAGCTTCGTCGAGTACCTCTGGTCCGCTTGGGAAGAGAGTACAGCGCATAAGAACGGAGAGTGGATCGGATCATCCTTCAAGTATATCGAAGCGCTTGTCTATGCATGGTGACCGGAGGACGGGCAGTTCTTCTTCGAGTGGAGGAAGCGAGAAAACTGCGCAGAAAGCTGGCAATTCACGCAAAGCTGGGAACCGACCAGCGCTCAAGCTCATTCAGAATTTAAGTGCTTCCAATCTGACCTTAGGTGAGCATTGCTTCTAACCTTACAAGCGGAATCTCTGCTGATTGACCGCAGTCCAAGGTGAAATGGTCTTTAACCCCGTGTCGATGACGTGGGAGGGCAACGACAGCGAAGTTCGGATGTTTGACGATATCATGGCATCCTCGTCGCGTCCTGCACTCATCTCACCTGTGTTCGGACCAATGTCTCCTCGTGTTCACGCCAAATCACCTCTTTCCACAACTTCAGCCATCGACGGCGGTGCTACCTCCACTGTCAAGAAAGAATCAGCTGGTTTCCCATTCGGTACTAAACCCAGTCTAGGGGGCGTGCGGGTAGTAGGCGATATGATCTTCGACCCGTCTAAGATGTGCTGGTTCAACACTTCCCAAGAAGGCGAAGAAGAGATTGATTTCGGAGATGATGAAGCGGAAGCATTTGGAGAGGATGCCAGAAAATCGGATCCGTGGAAAGAGGGCGAGACTATGAGGCTTAAGACAAGGAGAAGCTTTGCGAGAAATTCGGCGAGCGCTTCTGAGCACGAGGATGAGGAAGAAGCTTGGGATGAAGAAGGGTTTGCGAAGATGACGCTTGCTGCACAAGAAGCGCATCGGAACACAATGAAGCGGTTTACGATGTCGAAACCGAAAACGCAGGCGGAGCTTCGCGAGCACCTATGGGATATTCTTGATGTAAGTCTACAGCGCTATGAGGCTGTTGAGGTTCCAGGCTAATCCACCATCCCTCTAGGTTGTCAACATTTAAAAGCATCAATCGCATCAGTATCCTCGTTCCTTCTGCTTAAGTGCATTGTTGTCGTGATTATCTCAATCTTGGCATATACAATGGAAGATCTCGTTCGCATGGACCTAACAACATGAAACAGCTATGATGCTGTCACAACTTTCGCACCTCCATGAACACACACAAATCTCGCCAACATAGTAAAAGCTGAAGTATTGCACTTCTTGAATTGTTTGTTCTGCTGTGCTGTGTCGCTATGCAGCGTCTTCACCTTATCACCCGTAGCCTGTCTCTTACGCGGGTGGCTGCAGCTCGATTGTTGCCCAAAGACTTTACGAGTTTTCTGACCTTTCTTTACGTTTATACTCATACGATGAGCCTTACTTCGCCTCAGAAGAAAGGCCAGACGTTGCCCAAGCTCGGTGCGATCCGCGAAGAAGGCAGTCTTGGAAGCGTCGGAAATCATGGGCAAAACGACGAGCGAACGCCATTGCTAGGTCATGGAGGGAGCAGCAGCTTCCGAGCTCGCGCAGATTCCGTGCTTACGACGACAGACGATAAAGATGAACACCTTCCTTATGTCCAATTGGTCCTTATATGTCTATGGCGCGCAACCACTCCGCTGTGAGAATAGAGAAATCAACAAAAATTCCATGCGTGATTCCCAAGGTCTGAGATCGGGATTCGCGTTCGCAGATTCTCTGAAGTCATCCTACCCTTCATAGCTGCGCTCCTCGTAGACCAGCTCAAAGTCGCAAATCCTGAGAACGTAGGGCACAAGTCCGGTACGTCGATACCAGCTGTTATGTAGTCACTTTGAGATCTTCTTTTCGACCTTCATACACACGTCTAATAGTCATTGAACAATCTTACTAATGCTGCGAAATGTTTCTTTCAGGCGCCATTCAATCCATCGTGGCCGTGACGATCTGTCTAGGCATATTTCCGGGCGCATGGCTAGGCGACGCCATCGGACGGAAGCCCGTCATCATTGGTTCTTTATTACTCGGAGCACTCGCGCAAACGGCTTTTGCCTTCTCAAGCACCTACACCCAGCTTATCTTGTCCAGAATGCTAGTCGGATTCTGCTGTTCCGTCATTCCTGCAACCCTCAAGACATACGCTATTGAGATGTCCACGGATAACACACTACCTATCTTCTATGCCATCATGAGTCTGGGCTGGCAAGGCGGCTCTATGATTGCGCCGTTGCTGGGAGGTGGGCCATATGAATAGGTGGAAAGCAACGGAGGCATACTTAAGCTTTGATTGCAGGATTCTTATCCAACCCAGTCGAGCTCTCCGATATATTCAAGGGAACAATCTTCGAGACCTACCCTTATGCTCTGCCAAGCTTGGTCGTAAGTCAGCATCTTCAGGCTTCATTACACCAGGTACTGAGAGTCGGATGTAGACTGCCCTCGTACCAGGGATCACTGGTATCCTAGGCATATTCCTCGCCAAAGAGACCTTACCTAAAGAAAAGAGAAAGCGTCTCCAGAAGATCGTGGAGAGGACCCGCAAAGTGCCAGAACGGGCCGTCAAGCATCGCGGCATGTTCACGAAGCCTGTAATCTATATCTTGATCGTCTGGGTGCAGATGATCGTGAGTTTTCTTCCTAGAACTGCTTGACTTTTTGCGGAGGAAAACCGCTGATGGTGATTAACCCAGTTCCTCATCTGCGCATTCAACGCCATCCAAGTCTTGTTCTTCTATTCACCGCGCAAAGACGGTGGAATCGGCTTGACACCTCGACAAATGTCATTCTTCTTCATGCTCCGCCCCTTGCTTCTCGTAGGCTACGAAGTGACGGCGTACCCCATTCTCGCGAAGAAATTCGGGCCAGAAGCAATCATGCGCGGCACTTCGTTCTGCTATGTTATCGCATACTCGATCTTCTTGGCGCTCAGCTATCTGGTCAGCAACCCAAACTTCCCGGAAACTGCTATCAATGCGGTGCTCATCCTCACCATCGTCATAAATGTCATTGCCAACCCGCTGTTCATCGCGGCGGATCAAATTATCGGTGGAAGAGCGCCGACGCAGGCGCATATCGCCAGATTGAATGCAGTGTCCGAGCTCGTAGCGAATCTGGTAAGTCATCACTCTGTATTGTGTCATCGGGCGATGTGCTTATTTGCATACTATTTACAGGCTGCCGGTCTCGGTCTCGCCGTAGGAGGTGAGGAGTCTGCCGCCGATCCTCTATTCAAGACTAATGTCGCTTGCTCGCAGGAAATCTATGGGCTCTGGCACAAGAGCGACACTGGCTAGGCGGGCGCGCAGCGTGGCTTTTCTTACTCGTTCTCTCGATCATTCAATGCATCTTCTGCCAACTGGTCACCAAAGTGCCGGGATGGAGGGAAGAGCGGTCGACTGGTTCTAAACGATTCGACGCGAGTGCTGCGAGGCGTATGTCTACTGTGTCGATGTACATTGGTGCTTAAAGGCTGTTCTACCTGTCAAAACACACCAAAACTATCGTTGGCTTTTTCTATTTTGGCATCCATCGTTCTGCACTCTCGTTGGCTTGGCCGGAATTCTTGGAACGTCTACTTTTGGCACTCTGTTATATCAGTACGACCACACACCTAATCTATGTCTGCAATATTGGCTGCGCTTAGTCTTTCCGCACTTTCTCGTTCTCGATTATGACGAAAGGTACCGTAGTAGACTGGAGTTACGACGCGCTTATGATTGAACGACCATGTACGTGTTAGAGTAGTCCCGCGTAATACGACTGTGCATAGATTTATTCAACTTGTCATTGCTGCTTCGCTCAATACACCATTATGATCCACTCAGTTCTGATCTTGTAGGTGACGCCTGATCTGGTCGCAGCATGCACTGACGAAGCAGCGCACAGCAACCAAGCTGGGAAGCCGCGGTGAGCTGGGCCAATTTCGAACGATATCATCGTGTATGAGTATTGAGAAGTAGTCGATGATGGTCGCAGGCTGTCCAAGTTCTATTCGCCCATCAGATTAGGCGTTCAGCGCATCTTTGAGGCAGTGAGGGAGCGGCCAGACACGCTGTGCAACTGCGTCGAGCTGGCCGTTAACGAGGTGGTCCCAAAGAGCGCAGGAAACAGCGAGGAGAATCAGGAATCAGACAGAAGCAGCAGCAACGACGACGGCGACAACAACAACGACGAGCAGACGCTGCGCATCGTCTACCGCCATTACGCGACGCTCTACTTTGTGTTTTGCGTCGACGAGGCAGAGAGCGAGCTGGGGATTCTCGACCTGATCCAGGCGAGTCGCAGCTCAACCACGACATCTCTGATACATTGTACATCCACTGATCCATCCATCCTGTCCATGGTCACTCCCAGGTCTTTGTCGAATCGCTCGACCGCTGCTTCGAGAACGTCTGCGAGCTGGATCTGATGTGGGCGGGCATTCTGACAGCGCAGATTCACAGCTAATCATCGTGGTAGCTTCTCGTTCGACAGCGTCCACATCCTCCTCAACTGCATGATCGTAGGCGGGTTTGTCCAGGACACCTCCATCGACAGCATCTCGTCGCTCTACGCAACTCTGGCAAAATCAAACAAGACTTCACTCCAAGCTGCCAGCATCACGGGCGGACTACCAGAGATCAACCTGCAGCAATTGGGAACAGCAGCCAGCTGGAGCGAACGGCTGTCTCGCGGACTTGGGAGAGGCAGATTGGGCTAGACATCCGATTTCAGTCGCTAGTACATGCGCATCACCGTACACAACATGGCCAAAAGAGCAGCACCATCAGCATCGACCTCAGCGTCCTTCCCTGCAAAGAAAAAGGTCAAACGGGCATCATCGTCATCGTCGGCTGGCGAAGGCAGCAGCGATGTCCTAGGACAAGGAAAGTGGAAGGACTGGCCAGCGCCTATGGAGCAGCTACAAGCTGCAAGGGAGTTCATCAAGGAGTGGTGAGTGTCAGGCTTGATTACTCGCGAAGACTTGGGCTGAGATGCCCAACCCGCCTCAGCGCTGAAGGACAGCACCTCACGATAATCGTCCCAGACAAAGATGCAGATGGGCGTGAGTATATGCACACACAGTTATAGAGAGTACAGACTGATTCAATTAGTCGCGCAGTCTCGTCAGGAATGGTCGCCTACAAGACGCTCACCACGCTCGGACTCGCTCAGGATCGCATAAAGACACATCTGCTTATCAAAGGGACGAGCATATTCAGTGCAGTAGAACAGACTCGACTCGAGACACTCATCAAGGACTCGCTGTCTTCCGAAGACGAAGCATCCTCTTCTAGCAATTTAGCGAGACCACGGGAAGCGCGTATCATTGTACTAGATCAAGGCAGTCGACCGGGCCCAGCTCTCGTGCGGGCTTCTTCAATTGGTGTACCCTTGAAAACACTCATCATAGACCACCACATGTCCACTTCCTGGCCATCCGAAGCGCTCGTTCTAACCGCGTGCAAATCCTCACCCATCTCAACTTCTTCCCTTCTCACTTATCTCATGTGCAAACCTCTACATCCTGATATTACGCAGAAAACAATGTGGTATGCTATCATGGGCGTGTTTGGAGATCTAGGACCGAGCGAGATTAGTTGGGGAAAAGAAGGGAAAGAATGGCCGGCTTCGAAAGAGATGGTTGAGCTGGGAGAAGAAGTAAAGAGGATTGGGAAGAAGAGCTTGAATGCTGCTGTTAGCGCCATGAATGCTCGTGAGTTAGCCTCGCTCCAACTATCAAGCTACCTGCTAATGGAATCATATCTACAGCCCGCCGGACAGCAGAATACAACGTAATAGACGCATGGCGCGTCCTGCAGCGTGCCAGCACACCAGAAGAGATTTCCTCCTCTTCGATCCTCCAAGACGCGCGGGACAAAGTCAACAAAGAAGTCGAGCGATGCACGCATACAGCGCCCAAATTCAGTAAAGATGGAAGAGTGGCGCTGCTCAGGATAGATAGTGGGTATCAGGTCCATCCTGTTATTTGTACAAGATGGGCGGGGACGCTCAAGGGCGCTAAGAAATTGCAGATGATCATGGTGCGTTGCCTCACTACTAAATTTCTTCATACGGTGCTGAGATGATCTCTCTTACAACGATACAGGTCGAGAATCCAGGTGATTCTTGTGCTTCATGTCCTAGCGAGATTCCAGCTAATGTGCTTCGACAGGCCACAACCCCGATCCCGAAATCACTTCCTTCTCATGCAGACTAGCTGGCACACTCCGCAAGCTCCCCGAATCCGAGCGACCTAACCTAATCGAGCTTTTGAAAGAATACGGCGCTCTGACAGGCGATGGTTTCCTCGAGCGCGTAGGCGAGGATTTTGCTCGAGGTCATAAAGAAGCCACAGGTGGAATCATCAAGAAGAGTGATTTTGAGCTGTTCGCGGAAAAGGGAATGGAGATTGGCGTTAAAGACCCGAATGCCCCTCCCACGAAGAAGGAGTTGAAAGCGAAAGCCGTCCAGAGTAATACACTCAAGTCGTACTTTGCGGTGTCGCCTAAGAAGGAGGAAGCCGCTTCAAAGTCGTAGGATGTGTGCCTGTTCGCGTTTCTGGCGCCCTTCCTTGTGTTGTGTTGTTGTTCGTCCCGGATGACAAGCAGTGTCATGTACAAAGGGAGTACTACTGTTCTAAATCTCAGTGACAGCGGCGTGTCGCCGTTCTGCCAATTGCCTCAGGACTCGCATGAATTGGGCGCTTTTGTCCCGTCCCTCTTGCTTTCCTCCCAAAAACTCATAAAAAACCCCAAATCCAAGAAGTCAGATTCCCCCGGAACGACGACAGGACAGCGAGAGGACGTCGAAGAATCAGCAGCCAGTTGTTTCTCCCATTTCTCTCACTCTCTGCTCGTTTTCTTACATCAAAAACCCTCGATAAAAATTTGATAATCCCAAAAACCCAAAGTCAAATCCATCAATCAATAACAGGGCCAATCCTACTCTATTCTATCGATTTCAGAAGCCAGAACATTAACAGATCAAACAACTGAGAAGGATCCAACTCCCCCTCGAAAACCCACCCAAATCGCCAAAGCAGTCCCATTTTTTTCGGTTTTTCAAACAAAGGAAAGCTCATCAAACAGGTAAGACTTGTTATTCTACTATCAGTAGACAGTAATGTATGTAAAGAACGTGTCCTGACGCGGTTTCGTCGATCCAGTTTTTCAGAAATGTCTGCTCCTTCATCCCCCAAGCCAGAGGCTGCTGCCGCTCCTGCACCTGCTGAGCAGGCTGCTCCTGCTGCCGAGAACACCTCCACCGAGTCCACCGGCGCTGCTGCTGGATCCGATCCCACTGGCAACGCAGCTCCCGCTGCCGCAGCTGCCGCCGCCAATGGCAAAGCATCTCCTGCTCCTACAGCCAGCACAGCTACTCAGAGTGGACCTGCTCCTTCCGCTTCTCTCTACGTCGGAGAACTAGACCCGACTGTGTCTGAAGCCATTCTCTACGAAATCTTCAGCATGATTGGTCATGTCATCTCTATCAGAGTATGCAGAGACGCCGTCACTAGACGATCTCTCGGATACGCCTATGTCAACTACCTCAGTGCTGCCGATGGTGAGCGAAAAACCCAGTTTGAAAATGGGAAGCACGAACAAACACTAATATATATCGCTTGTATTGCAGCCGAGAGAGCCCTTGAGCAGCTCAACTACTCGACTATCAAGGGTAGACCCTGCAGAATCATGTGGTCTCAGCGAGACCCTTCCCTCCGCAAAGGTGGTGCCGGCAACGTCTTCATCAAGAACCTCGACGAGACGATCGACAACAAGGCTCTCCACGATACCTTTGTTGCATTTGGAGCCATTGTTTCATGCAAGATCGCAACAGACGAGACTGGCAAGTCCAGAGGATACGGTTTCGTTCACTACGAGAGCTCCGAGTCTGCAGAGGAGGCCATCAAGCAGGTCAACGGAATGATGTTGGCCGACAAGGTCGTCTTTGTTGGACACTACGTTCCCAAGCGAGAGAGACAGGCCAAGATCGACGAAGTCAAGTCCAAGTACACCAATCTTTACGTCAAGAACTTGCCTCTCGATACCACCGATGCTACCTTCAAGGAACTCTTTGAGAAGTACGGAAAGATCACCTCTGCTGTTCTCGGACCTACCACTGTCCAAGTTGAAGGCAAAGAGCTCAAGTTTGGATTTGTCAACTTTGAGGATCACGATGCTGCCCGAAAGGCACTCGAGGGGCTGCATGACAAGAAGTACAAGGATGAGACTCTATTCGTCAGCCGAGCACAGAAGAAGGGAGAGCGTGAGGACGAGCTACGCAAGTCTTACGAGGCCCAGAAGTACGAGCGTACACTAAAGTACCAAGGTGTCAACCTCTACGTCAAGAACCTCGAAGACGACATGGACGAAGAGAAGCTCACTGCTGAATTCTCTGCATACGGAACTATCACCTCGTGCAAGATCATGAAGGACGACAAGTCCAACTCGAGAGGATTCGGTTTCGTCTGCTTCTCATCCCCTGATGAGGCTACCAAAGCTGTCACTGAGATGAATGGAAAAATGATCGGCACCAAGCCTCTTTACGTATCGTTGGCTCAGAGAAAGGACATCCGAAAGCAACAGCTCGAGGCTCAGGTCGCTCAGCGCAGCCAGATCCGAAACCAGCAGATGGCGAGTCGAGTATCGCTTCAGCAGATTATTATGATGCTAAATAGTGCTTCATTCTTCTTTAGGCCGCTGCAGGTATCCCTCCTAGCGCTTATGGCATGCCAGGTGGTGCTCCCATGTACTACGGTGCTCCAGGTGGCTTCCCTCCTCAAGCTGGTCGAGGCGCTCCTATGATGTACCCTCAAGGTGCACCAGGTGGTCCCAACATGCGCGGTATGCAAGTCCCCCGCTACGGTCCTCAAGGTCAGATGCCCATGGGTCCAATGGGACCTTACGGACCTATGTACCCAGGCCAGCAGTTCCCTCAACAGATGCAGCCCGGTGGTCGTGGAGGCCCTATGAATGGTCGAAACGGTCCTATGGGCGGCATGCCTCCTGCTGGTGGCAGACAGGGTGGCCCTATTCCTAACGGTGCTCCTCTTCCCGGTCAGCCAGGCCAGCCTGGTGCTCGAGGAGGACCAGCTGGTGCACCCAATGGCCCTGCTGGACCAGGTGCCCGAGCTCCTGCAGGCGCTGGTGCCCGACCAGGTGGCTACCGAGGCAACGCTGCTCCCAAGCCCGCTGAAGCAGCCCCCGGCTCCTCACTCACAGCAGCTGCTCTCGCCAGCGCTACTCCAGCTGAGCAGAAGCAGCTCCTCGGAGAGACTATCTACCCCAAGATCCACGCTGCTCAGCCTGACCTTGCTGGAAAGATCACAGGAATGCTGTTGGAGATGGACAACGCGGAATTGCTCGTCCTGCTCGAGGATGATGCTGCTCTCGACAACAAGGTCTCGGAAGCTATGGCTGTACTGGCTGAGTACAATCGCAAGCCTGAGGACGAAGCTACCGCCGAGGCTTAATTGCCGGCTCTCTAGTCTAGCTAGCTAGTATCGGTTCGCCGACTGTCACTCCACTCCATCCTATTCTATCCCTACACTGTCATCATTGGCTTCTCGCCCGTTGTTTTCTCCTGATTGTTCTCTGCGCTGCCTTCTGAAATCGATAATAGAGCCTCGTTTGACCCTCCATATACTGTTTGTGCTATTCTTTGCTACCTTGCCCTTCTTCGACGTCTTTGCTGTTCTCTTTTCACGCGACTTCTCGTTCGCTCATTCCTGGTCTGGCTCTTCGCTCAAATTGACTTGTCGCATTTCCTGCCTGGCGCAAGAAGGAGCATTCTCGAGCTGGCCTTGAAGCGACGATTTACAACACAAAGATATCACGCTCGTTTGGCGCGGTTTGTGCTCTGCTCTTCCCCCGTCGACACCTCCCTGCTCTTTACGCGCTTTTCCGCCCACTTTCCCTTGAAATCTACACATCTACATCGTGATAAAACCATGCGATACACGGCGTATCTATCCCTAGCATGCTGCTGCATATCCGCGAGCTTGGCTGGCTCCTCAAGGCTCGACCAGCCTGCAGTCGCCGCCGTGTCGCGCAGACACCATAATCACGGCTTGACGAAACACCAGAATTTTGCAAGACAATCCTCGAGGAACTTCATCTCTACAGACGACCTGTCTGTCTTCGAAAGCACGCTCGACGCCGAGCAGGAAGAGGAAGAAAGGAGGCAGCTTGCAGTTTCAGAAAGATGGTATAGCGACGAAGACGAAGAAGAGGAGAATGCAGAGTCTGGTACTGGTCCTAAAGAAGGAGATGACGAGCAAGAAGATCAAGAAGTGGAGGATGAGAACAATATCTGGGATGAATCCGAACCTGAGGATGGAGAGTTCAAGGACCTTTACAAGCGCGGAAACAGCAAGAACTCTTCTAGACGCAAAGCTATTACTTCTTCTGCGAATAGAGCGAAGAAGCTCGGCAAATCCAAGAAAGGCCTCATTGGATATCGCGATACTGTCAGTCTAGCCTGATCACTGTTGCCTGAGAAGAGTTGCTGACATAGCCGTGTTCAGTCTCGTGGGCCTAGTGGAGCCACCAACAAGATCACAAAGAAATCCGGACCCAACGGCAGTCAAGCTTGGCTCAACTCTGGTATCTCGAAATCCAAGCGAACTTCGCGATGGGTAAGCACTATACAAGCTTCACTTTCGACACCATCTGATGTCTAGAGTAACACGCAGAACCCACCCAAGCTCAAGCTATCGCAGCTCAAGACTGTCTCCCTGACTAAGGCTCTGAAGAATCCCAACTCCCCTTTCCATGCCTGCAAACCTTGGTTGAAGCACTTCAACTCTGCTGCGAAGCGACACAATCTACCTCCTATCCTCTTAGCTTCTATCGCTATGCAAGAAAGTGAGTCCACCTGCTATATCTTGGGTTGAGCGTTACCTTATCTTCCCTTCAGGTTCTTGCCGCCCTGACGCTCGAGGCGATAACGGCGGTGCATTTGGGCTGATGCAGCTCGTGAGTCTCCGTCGCTGCGAAACTTTGAACATCCCTAACGCTATTGTCGCTGTCTTCAGATCCGCGAGAACTGCAAAGGCCGCTCGGGCTCTGATTGTGCCGAGCCTGAATTCAAGTAAGTAGCATCTAACGTGGTATCCTCTATCTTCGTTGACATCTATGCCTTCTCTCCCAAGTATCAACACGGCTGCAGCCCTCTTTTCCGACATTCTAGCTAACGCTGGCGGAAACGTCCTTGTTGCTCTTGGCTCATACAATGGCTGGTACAGAGGCATGAGCTACAAGGATGCTACGCGAGCAGCGCTCGGAGCTTGCTGTCATTGCCAACGTATGTCGGGCTTCGCATCTTGAGCTCGTCAGTAGGCTGATGATACCTAAACAGAAAACCTCGATTACTTGCAGCAAATGCTCAATGGCTGGTTCCTCAACGTATCACCTTACGAGCACAGTCTTGGGATCTTGAGGGTAAATAGCACAGACCTTCGAGCAGCGTCCAGATGTTGACATGACCCTTCATCTACAGAATCTCGATATCTGTGAAAGGCGGAAACGACATTAAATCCACCTTCGCTTCTCCAATCATTCGTCCTAGATGGCATCGGCAGTAATATCGCAACAGTCATATATACCTGATCGTTTCATACCTCCATTATGCATCTGCTCTTCTCATTCATTCAACTTTCTTCGTGCTAGACCTACAGTGTATGTGTGAGCAGACATTCCTTTTGTTAATCCCTTGTTTAGTAGCTGGATAGGAAATGGAAGGATCATGCTGGTCTCTGGGGTGAGCCTCTCAGCTCAGTCTGACGCTGAGGGCTGCACATACTACGCACTTGAACGCTCAGCCTAGCAGAGAAGCTGACAAAGACCAAAGCAAACTACTGACACTTTTGTCTGTGCCCTTCAATGCACCTATGTCCCGGATGTTAGGGCCTGGACTGATGCCAGCCGTACCGCACAAAGGCACAGCTTTTCCTCCTCCTCGCTGAAGGCTATAAAGCCAGACGACGTCTTCGGTTCTATCTCTTCCTCGCAAAAACAGAATTACAGCCTAAAACATAACAAGATGAACAACCGTCGAAACGTACCCAACATCAGCATACCTCAGCTTCGAGGACAGGCCAGTCATAGTCGAAGGTCCTCGCTGTCCTCTGTCAGCTCCATGGTCATGACGCCAATGACGCCTCCGGACGCGTCGTTACCTTCAAGTCTGCCAAAAGGTGCGATAGGATCAGTCGGTGCATCTCCGCATGAAGTCCTGCTCTTCAATCCGGATCTCGAGATCAGCTTCTCCATACAAGGTGTCACGCAGGTCCTCATTGAAAGCCCTGTCCCCGGCAGCAATGCCAACGCCTTCTCCGAGATGCGAGTAAAGATCGATGCTCCAGACAGAGACACAGATATCGGAGCGTAAGTCGTCCTTGCTCAGCTTTCGGCCAGATTCCGGAGAGCGTTATGAAAGGGAGGATGTCAGCTGACTCCTGCATCTTGTCTCCAGCGCCGAGATGACTACGAATATGCAGTTGACGCTGAGGAAAATGCCATTGGACGATCTCAGAACTAGATATCGTGTCACCCGCTCTGATGAAGTTGGGTCGAAAGGCTTGTATACTCTCACAAAAGCAGCATCACCTCCTCGTGAGCGTCCACGAAGCCTACAGATACCGCCTTCAATGGATCCTTTCGGTGCTCTCAAAACGCCTAAAACAGGCTTCTCTTCGTCCAAAAGCATATTCGGCTTGGTGAGTCTTGTCCATCGCGACATCATTCGATTGAGTGAGGACTGACGTCTCGATGTTGTTGATGTAGTTCACCCCCAAAACTGCAAGCTGGTCTTCGCAGATCCCAAGATCGTTGTCAGACTCTTCGAGTATGGATTCTCAAACGTCTTCATCCATGTATGGCTAGTCGCCTTGATTGTTGTACAGAATCGACCGAACGAGCCTATCCCATATGCTACTGCTCCGCTGGGTACGGTTGGCCAAAGGTACTGAAACACGTTTCAGAGCTTGCCAAATTGTGCTCTCTGCTTCTTGAGTGACGCCGTCATCGCTGTCTTCAGATCCTAGCAGATAAGACAGTTTAGCACAGGTCGCGGAGCTGCGACGCGTCACATACATCCGTCTGCATCATTGCGCTATTCCACAGCGCCGTGTACGTGAGACCTTCGGCAACAGTATGGTCTTGCGAGTAGTTGAGTAGATGTTTTGTGCCCAGCACCGCTACGGGAGATTTGGCTGTAATCGAGAAATTAGCCTTCTCGGACTTGGCGTTATGGGGAGATGAAAGTTACAAGCTATTACCCTTGCTGTCGCAAGAGCCGCGTCTGAGAAAGCGGAGTAAGCGTTATACTGGCTATCGCCTTGTTTACGAGCAAGACGCACCAACGACTTCTTGATGACCACCTTCGAAAACCCTGCTGACGAAGCCCATACTGAGCGCTTCTTTAGCAGAAAAGGATCGGGCTGTGAAAGCGAGCTCTCTAGCCAAGCTTTGATTGCCGATGATGCGATGCAGGCGCGACAGCGTTCCTATATCTGCGGCGATGCCTATATCCACTTCCTGTGTGTAAATGTGTCAGTATATGGTCTACGAGCAAGTATTGGGACGAACCTTTATGCTGAATATCGCGTCTGAAGTGGTATACCGAATGTCGCAGGCACAGCAGATATCGACAGCGAGTCCGTAGGCCACTCCAGAAACTGCTGATATGACAGGCTTGTCGCAATCTGCTATTTGCGTAATTGCTCGCTGCAGGTCTGCACATCCGGCTATCAGACCACCGGCTATGGATTTTCCACGTCGTGCAGTCAGAGCCTACCCAGGACGTGCTTCTTGATCCTCAGAGCTTTGCGTGCAGGATCACTTCCCTTCTGTTCGAGCGAGCTTTCCTTGAGATCCAGGCCGGCTGTAAAGTACTTTGGAAACGCGCTTGATAGGACAATAGCTCGGACATTGTCGTCGTCCTACAGGCCATCATTAGAATCATAAAACGATACAGTAGGTTAGCTGCGGTCAGCGGATCCACCTTTGCGAGCTCAAAGTAGTGCCCGATTTCGAAGAAGAACTGGGAGTTTGCAGCATTGACGGGCGCGCGAGCCATACGCAGATGGAGCACACCGCTATCTTCGAGGGATCCCTGGATGCATTCGCCGTCGTACGAAGTTGCCATGATTTCCGCGATATTCTTCGAGGTCGAGCCTGAGCCAACATATGCTCAAGGCTGGCCTGAAGCGCAAGCTCGCGCAAACGAATACGGCGAACCTGACTTCTGCAGCCCGCGTCAAGCTCGATACATCAGCCAGCAAATCGACACGAATGGCCATGCTGGACAATCTCGAAATGCACGTGCAGCGTCATCCTACGCTCGCGAAGCCTTGCCTCATCTTGCTTGATCCTGACGCCTGTCCTTCCTGACTCTTCTGACCTGTAGTACCTGGCTTGGTACATCTGCCGGCGCTCCCTCCAAGTCGCGCAACGTCTCTTCCACAGCTTTACGTCTCGATGGAGAGGTGACTTCCCAGCATACTTCTCTTCCCTGTTCTGGCTGAACATGCATGCTAGCTCTGGTTCGTGGACGCAGGCGAGGCTACGCAACATCAGATACAGAAGTCAAAGCTGCGAATATCGACTGCGACCAAAATTGTAGGCCAAAATAATCTTGTCTGAAATCGAATTACTGACATCAAATCGAGTTCCTCACACACATGCACGGAGACCATGTCTTCGGTCTTGTTCCTTTCCTCTGCGCTTTGGCCGATGGTGCTGGAACCGTACTGGAGGGCGCAGATCCTCGGGAAAAGGAAGCTGCCAGATTTGTATGGGATTCTCTGTGTAGTCTCATGGTCTCAAGCTAATAGCGCAGTCTTCCAGCCTCCTATAGATATCTATGGCCTGACCGGTACCAGGCGATTAATTCGGACGACATTAGAATGCACATACACGCATTTAGCACGGCGATATCGAGTCCATGAACTGCTATTTCAGAACGATCCCGTGTGTAGCGGTCGATTGCATCGATGTGAACTACAAGGCGAAGACATCAGAATTAGCGAAGAAGGTAGCTGGCCTCATTTTGTTGCAGAAGATAGCAAGATGCACGTCTCAGCTGTCCCGATAAAGCATACAGTACCCTGTATTGGCTTCATCTTCGAAGAACCACCTCGGCCAGGCTCGGTCGATGCTGCTCTGTATATCCCTATGCTGGACCGCAACAAGAAAGCACTGTCTCTACCGCCTTACAATATTGGCAATCCAAGGAAGTTGTTAGGGGAGCTGAAGGCAAATATGAAACCGATAACCCTGCCTGACGGTAGTGTCATGGAGCCTCCCGCAATGCATGTCGACGGCAGGAAGATCGTATTGCTAGGCGATACTTTCGATGCAGAAAGCGAAGAGATGGATAGATATGCTATGGACGCCGATCTGCTGGTTCATGAAGCGACCAATGCCTTCTTACCGGGCCTCGACGATGCTATCAAAGAAGGCGATACATATCAGGAAATTGCAAAGAAGAGTCGTCAGCACGGGCATAGTACGCCGCAGGTATGGATCCTATCCCTGACTACATGCCTACACTAGCTGAACGCCCGTATAGGTCGCTGGTCAGTTTGCTAAGCGGATACGAGCGAAGAATCTATTCTTGAATCACCTCAGTGCGCGGTATGTCGATGTTGGCACTACCTTGCAGCCGGACGAGCACGACCACGTCAAGCTCGACGACCAGATCAGCGTGACGTGTACCGGACTCGATCGAACCGCCGGGATGAAGGCAACTGGAGAGAAGGAATGGAGCACAAGGACGGAATGCTTGAAGAAGATTGAAGACCAAGCTGCAGAGACATGGGAGGCGGGGCGAAGAGCTATAGTGACTAGAGACTTTATGAGCGTTATCGTTCGGCGGCGTAAAGGCTAGTCTACAAAATGGAGTGAGCTTCCTAATAGGTACTATGCTGACAGCATTATCACGCCCCGAGTATGACACAGTCGAACTGAATTAGCGGATTCAGAGATACGCGAACTGACCAAAAGATAAGACAGCATCCATCTCTTCTTCAGCTGAAGAAGCTGGGATGACTTCGCTTTTGTTAGCTTGCTGCATGGACGGTCTACGAGCAGTGAGAATACTTGAATTGCTATCTGGCTTCTGTCCCTCCTGCACTTGGTTAATTGGCTGCTGCTGATCAATCTTGAATAGATCGAAGTTGTCGTCGCAGCCGTCATTGGAGAGCAGCGAGTCCAACGCCTTGGATTGGCTGGCTGAAAGCTCCGGTACCATATCTGCGCCATCTCCAAAATCGGTAGCGAATTCTTCAATATCGTCGAAAACGCCTAGGGTAGGATCTTTGGGCTTGTACGCTTCGACGGCGCTGCTCTTGCTATCTGCATTAACATCATTATGAGGTTTGGTGATAGTAATGGCCGGTATGCCGAGTCCAGCAGGCTTTGCTGACTGATTCTTGAAAATTTTGGGCAGATTATCAGAAGCCCGTCTTGGTCCGAGCAAGTCTTTCGCGGACATAAAGCCTTCTTTGGCCATGTTCAGGTTATCTAGACTCTTCTGGAGTAATGGACCATGGTGGGTGCTCTTCAAGGATTGCTGACGGAAAGAAGGCAGCTTGATGTCGGTCGACGTTGAGCTTATGCTCTGATTGCTTCTTCCTTTGATGCTCTTTGTCTTGGCTGGCACAACGACTACTGGGACGAGCGTACTCAGTGGTTTGAGTGACGGTTTCCATGGTAAAAGAGTCCCCTTCTTCTCGGCCAGGCCTTTGCTTGCCTCGATCGGGGGTGCTTTGCTATTACTGCGTCCGGTGGCAACGCTGCGCTTATCTATAGGCCGAGATACTTCATTGCGAAGAGCCTCTCGCATCTTAGTATCAGATTTGAGAGTTTGTTCTTCTTGTTTGACCTGGATCTTCGTGTTTTCAGGCCGTTTGACGAGAGAATTTGCGATGACGATCTCTATGTCACTATCATCTTCTTCTTCCATGATATCGAGATCAATAGGTCATCGCTAGACCCAAGGGGTACCCGGACACCTGCGCTTGACGTTCTGCGTGAGATTACATGTGCTGAGGCAGGTAGACCAGATGACTTGTCGACTGTCTTTGAGAGATCCTTCGTTGCGTGCTTGATTGTCGCGTCTGAGCTCAATGACCTTTCAGCTTGCTCCAGACTTGACGACACTTTTGAAGACGGTGCTGCGTCTCCATCCACCGAAGAAATTTTTGAAGTGGGCGGGACGGGAGAAGGGACCGCTATGGCTGACTCAATAGGATCTGCAAGCGGCTTGGCAGGTTCATGCGATTCGTACGAAAGCTGTGCCTTTCTCTTCGGGCATGCACTTTCGGGATGGTGGAGCCATGGTCCTGTGAGGCCCGAGTCTTTGCATGCAGAACATTCAAATTTGGCTTTGCTAATGCGAGGTACGAAAGCGCTGATCGGCTTTTTCGAGTATGTGCGGCTCGGAAAGGCTTGCTTGGGTCGAGCAGTAGAAGCTTGCCAGAACTTCTGCTCTTTCGAAGGAGGAGCTGTCACAGGATATACCTTGGCTGGATCAAGGAAGGTTGAAGCCATCTTCACCGGGATAGGTTTTACGTCTTCCAATAAATTGGTCGATGAAGCGTGCTTTGAGCTGCCTGAAGCCTTGTTTTTCGAACCTTGAATTTGGTTGTCGAAGTCTGAACTCGGATCTATCATGCTCGATTCGCTTGCTGGCTGTACCATTCGTTCCACTGGCCGTGGACCAAAAGCGTTCTCCTTCTGCTTCTGCTTCTGGTGAATGCGCGGTGGTAGTCTTTGCTGCCTCTCTTCTTTCTTCTGTCGTTTAGCTTCGCGATAAGCCTCTTCAAATCGACTCTTTCCAAGATCGATCTCGACATCTTTGCCCTCCTGACCGTTACTTTTCGCTGCCGCCACTTGCTCTTGCCAGTCCGGATTTTCCTTCTCAAAGGCTTCTTTCTGCTTTATGTACTCAGCTTCGTAAGGGGCTCGCTGTCGCTGTCATTGCGCCGAGTACGATTCAGCTCACTCGACGTCGCACAAGATGGGCTCTTTTGCTCACCGATACCATTCCATTCCACTGTGTGGTGACCGCTTTACGAATGTCGGCAGCGCTAATGTCTGCGTTCTCGTTGTTGGCTCTCACTTCCGCAGTACGAATGCTCATGTAGACTTGATACTGCAGAGAAAATCATCAGCGATACAACGGCGAATAAGCAGCTGTGCTTACAGCAGAAGTAGGCGGCTTCTTGAGTTTGGGCTGCTCTTGCTTTTCAGCGCGTTGCGCCCGAGGCGCCAGAGGATAATGCAGTTCCTCTCGCTTTCGCTTTCGCTGCCTGTTGCCCAAAACATTGTATATGGTTGTAGAGGGACCAGCTTTGAAGCGTTCCTCCTCTTCCCGCACGTACTGCGCGTTGGCCTCTTGCAGTGCAGTTAGGAGATCTTGCTCGACATAGTAAAACCAGGGAGGGACTGGTATGTCGTCGCACGCCATACTCAAGAGCTGAGACTGTGCATGGAAGTCGAAGGTCGCTGGAATCGCTTAGCGAGCGCGTCTGCTCGCGCGGAGAAGCGGTAGCCAGAGTAGAAAGCGCGACAAAGACAGTAAGTGTAGACGATGCAGATAGCTCATCAAAGTAGAACGAGCGAGAGAGGAGGAGGTTGGCTTGTCGACAGAGAATGTCGTCCAAGCTGGTTGGCTGTGAGATGGAAGGGTAAGAAGGAAAGGAAGAGAGGGAGGTAGAGCACGCGTCTTTCTGATATCACAACAACAAGCAACTCAAGTTCTAACCTAAAGCTATCAATCACTATGTCAGGTTGTCCTGTATGAAATTGGCGAAAAGATCCGCAATCTTGGCAGGCGGGAACTCCTCCATTACTGTCGCCTGTTTATGCAGTGCTATAAATTGTCTCTTGAGCCGCTGTAGCTGCGGCATCGTTAGTGTCCGGGCTGGCAGCTGTATTGACACTTTCGTAGAGGGCGTAGGGCCAGAAGAGAGCGGAACTGGGAAAGCAAGGTGGCCACCACCAGGACTCGTCGTCTGAGCTGATAGAAGCGCAGTTATAAGACTTGAGGACGTCTGTTCTATCGATGTGAGATAATCTGTCGTTCCCGCTTGCGTCTATGCAACTGGTATTAGCGTTGTTTCAGGCAGAATGCTTGTGATTCGGCTTACGACGAAAGTGGCTTGGTTCGGCGGTCTCAAGTCGCTAGTAGTAATGGCTTCGCATATTGCTTCGATCGGAAGCTCCTTATCCTCCCAAGGGATCGTGATTAAGGGCGAGTCCCACCGCACGAAAGGTGACGGTTCTTCGTATCTGGAGATGAGGTTATCTAGACTGAATGTATGTCAAAGGGCTAGTCCTGAGCTTAAGAAGGGGACGACATACGTTGTCGGCGTATATTTGCCTTCTTGCCTGGCCTCGTTCCATGCCTTGCACTCGCTTGCTGGAGCGGCGACTTGTATCTGTGAGGAGACAGTACATAGAATCGATGAGTAAGGCTTACCTCCAGCGACGAATGCATATCCTTACCGTGCAAGTCCTACACCGCGATTCCCTCGCTGCGCAATATAGCTGATATCGATATCCCTTGATATAGTTCATACCATCGCATATGACTATCCTCTCGGAAGATAGGTTTCTCGTGACAGCAGAGAAGAGGTTTGCTCTTGCTGGTTTTTCCGTAGAAGCAGCTGAACGTCAAGGAGACACGCTCGAATCAGAATAAGACGAGGAAAGGGAAGATCAGAGAACAAAGAGGCACACAGTCATAAGCTTGTTTCGAGATATTCTGAGTTTCATCGTTTAGCAGCAAAACGGGCAAAGATTGGCGTTCTTGAAGCATGGCTTGAATCTGCTTCGCGCGCGTTGTTTTGCCTGAACATGGATAGCCAGATATATTGATGAGCGCCATGGCTGCAAAAGTCTTGATGTGAAGGCGTTGATGCAGGATCAAGCTGCAAAATGACGATTCTTGGCTTCCAGCTGACCAAAAGATCCGGCTTTCCCATAACCCCTACATCCTGTTCTACTTCTGAAACTTCCAGAAGACTATCCCTTCATGTCCATGCTGGCCCGTACTTCGTCTTGCTTCAAGGTCCTGGGAACGCTGAAAGCCGGCAGCCGAGCGCGCTGGTCCTCGACCTTCGCGAATGCCAGCTACCAGAACATTCTCGTTGAAACAACTGGCAAGAATGGAGATGTCGCGCTCATTACTCTGAACCGCCCGAAAGCTGTTGGTTGTTTCTATGTCCTCCCCTCCGGCTTCTTAGATCTACCATCTAAACCAATCTATCTCTCTACACAGCTCAATGCTCTTAATTCAGAGCTGTTCCACGAGCTGAACGATGCCATGTCGATTTCGGATGAGAGCCAGGATATCGGAGCCATCGTCCTTACCGGGTCTCAGAAAGCGTTCGCGGCAGGAGCAGACATCAAAGAGATGAAGGACAAGCAATTCGCACAAGTGTACAGAGATCAGTTCCTTGGGCATTGGACCAAGATGAACAACGTCAGGAAACCTATCATTGGAGCTGTTAGCGGGTATGCTGTGAGTGATGGCTCTCACCAGCATCCATTAAGGTGCCAGCGCTGAGATACATGTGAAGCTTGGCGGAGGATGCGAATTAGCTATGATGTAGGCACGCTTTCACGCCCAGTCGCTAAAACTGATCGCTTTTGCAGGTGTGACATCCTTTTGGCGAGCTCGAATGCAACTTTCGGACAACCAGAGATCAACGTAAGCGCCTTAAACTCGTATACTTGCAGATTAGCCTGAGGAGACGGCACAGCTCGGTGTTATACCTGGATCAGGCGGGACCCAGCGACTCACCCATGCAATCGGCAAGTCACGAGCCATGGAGATCATCCTTACTGGACGAAACTTTTCAGCCAAAGAAGCAGCAGGATGGGGACTTGTGTCGAGAGTCATCAGCGACACTCACGAGGAAACGCTCGCCGAAGCTGTCAAAGTAGCAGAGAAGATCTGCGATAAAGGAAGACTGAGTGTGATTGCTGCTAAGGAAGCTGTAGGAGCAGGTGCGTCGCTCGCAGACTCCCATCCTTCCAAGCTGATTGAATGCACTCGGGTTATCTGGCTTCCAGCGTTCGAGCTTCCTTTAGGTTCTGGCCTGAAATTTGAGAGAAGGCTCTTCCATATGTTGTTCGCAACAGTAAGTGGATTTGCGGAAGGGTCATAAGCGAGACTAAATACCGTCTTGCAGAATGACCAAAAAGAGGGTATGGGTGCCTTCGCCGAGAAGAGACGCGCCAACTTCACGCATTCATAGAGGAGAGTGCAGCCTTTCGAATATGCCGGTCAGGCTGCTGTAGCCCTGCTCAGAGCAGTCTACGATTGTGACATGCCACGCTTTCAGCTTATCGACCCGAACAGCGTCAAGTTTAGATGTGATGGCAGCATCAGCACTGTCATCATGTTGTGTATCGCATTGCTATCCTGCATATCTTCAGTGTGCCAGGCTTGAGTGAGGTTGCTGCTCTTTGACCCGTACCCACCACTTGACCAGCTTTCACCCGCAAGATGGCGCCCAGCAACCCTCATTACGGTGAGCTGCGAGAGCGTATTGCAGTCTAGAAGTTGCAGAAATGCTGATGAATTGTACAATGAACATTGACAAACCCTCGACCTGCGAACGCTGGAATGGCTCGCCTGCCGCCTTTGCCTGCCTGGAAACAACGATGGATCCTCAGATTTCCTCATCAAGCTTCTGCTCATTGGCGACTCTGGTGAATAGCTACTGCTGCTGACGGGATCCTCTGCGAACGCCGGGCTCGCAAAGCTTATCCCGCTCAAAGCTTAGTGCTGACCTCCCCGAACGTCGTTCGGTTTTCGCAGGTGTCGGCAAGTCCTGCCTTCTTCTGCGCTTCTGCGACGATGCATGGACACCTTCCTTCATCACGTATGTGTAGCACTACATGCTTGCGCTATCGTTGCGACTGGCGAACTCACACGCGCCATTTGCGTATCGCCCGCTCCGCAGAACTATCGGCATCGACTTCAAGATCCGGACGATAGAGCTCGATGGAAAGCGAATCAAGCTGCAGATTGTCAGTGTCCTGAATCACTGGACTTTATCAGACTGGCCCACTGACGCAATACTTTACCGTCTATTCCGAACACAAACTCCGCTTCGCAATCTTGCTTGATTACGACTACGAAACGATTACGATATACAGTGGGATACTGCAGGTCAAGAGCGATTCAGAACAATCACTACGGCCTACTACAGAGGCGCCATGGGAATCCTTCTGGTCTTTGACCTTACAGACGAGCGAAGCTTCAACAGTGAGAATATACTCGGAGACACGATCTGACCGCAGCACTCTCTGATACGTCCGTCTGCTTAGACGTGCGCACCTGGCACTCCAATGTAGAGCAGCACGCTACCGAGGGCGTCAACAAGATCCTGATCGGCAACAAATGCGACTGGGAGGAGAGCAAGAAGGTATGCTTTAGCGCACAACGATTCGTTATGAATCAGTCAGCTGATGCGGTCTATCTGGCAAAGGTCGTCTCCAACCAACAAGCACGGGAATTGGCAGAAGAGCTTGGGATTCCTTATCTGGAGACGAGTGCAAAGTCCAGCATCAACGTTGACGAAGCGTTCTTCACACTGGCGCGGTAGGTTTTGCACACTATCGTCTGCCTCTTTGACAACGTTGAGCTAACTGACTTACCGCATTCTAGCGAGATCAAGAAGCGCCTCATCGACAATGCCGCACCAGCTTCCTCGCCTACATCCGCTGGCGCTCAATCTGGATCAGTCAACGTGTCCAACAACAATCAGAGCCAGGAGAAGGGTGGATGCTGCTAGATCAGCAGGACGGGCCATCTGGCAGCACGCGATGACCATACCGTGCCACGATGTGACACAACCTTCATCCTCCACTCCTTTTTCCATTCTTTTGTTTATGCTTACGTCAAACATACAATCGCTGCGGTCTGCAGACGAGAAAGCCGCCGGCCTTTCGTACGCCTCCGGCCTTGAACGTGGATTTCTGAGCCGCCTGTGACCATCTTTCACGTCTAGCATGCGATCCGCAACATCTTCCCCTCTTTCCAGCTATCAGTCTCCCGCGACGCCCTCCTTAGACTTCTTATCTCTCACTTTTCGAATATACATATAACTTGACAAGTAAGACTTATTCAAAAAAGGCCAGTGTTAGTATGTTGATCTATGTATGTTTTCTGTATCAATGGCAAATTCATCCACCTATAATCGAGCCTGGACCAAGGCCCGTTAGAACGAGTGTGGATCGCGTTGCCACATGATCCAAGCTAATCCTACCGAAGAGCTTCACAACGACATGTAGCCGGTCTTCGTGCCGAGTAGGCCAAACAGATTCTGGCAGGAGGTCGGGAGGCAGGCATTCAGCACGCCAGAATTAGCCTTGGAGGATCCGGTTCCCTGCATCAGCTCTTCCACTGGCATCGCTAGCCCTGTTCTGCGATACGTCAAACTGGCCTCCTGTTCGCCCACTAAGGTCGAGACATTGATGATCGCTCTGGAAGCGGTGTCCCCTCCAAGTCAGTAGCAGGTAAGTGAGAAAACGGATGGACTTACAGCTTGGGCACCTCGCTATCGCTCATGACTCTCATGACGTCGAATGCAGGCTGGCTCTTCTCGTGGATCTCCCTTTCTGCCTGCTTGACCTCGATCTGCACGACTAGGGGAACGGATGCGTGGCTTGACAGAGCTGAGCTTGATTGAGAGTATGAAGGACCATGGGGCTCATATACCCGCTCCCATCTACCCACCTTTACCGAACTGCATAGATAATCGTGCTGGACGTATCGAAAGAAGATGGTTTGAGGGCCTTGTTCTTCAAGGAGAGAAGTGAGCTAACGTCATACAGAATCAGCCAAGCACCTCGGACGTTGACGCTCTACTATAGAACGCACCGCCTGGCTCAGCTCCTCTGCCCTATTGGCGACTAGCTTGTCCAGCACAGCTGTAGCAGACATATCGACGTAGTTGTTCATCTCTGGAAACCGTTGATGGAGGGAGCACCGGGCTCTGTTGAGGTCAAACATGATGGAAGAGGTGGCTGATGGAAAGAAAGAGAGGAGAGTCCGACGAAAGTGAAAGCCGCAAGTGTGCTTCAATGCGGCAGATCAAGGTAAAGAGGCTGTTATCCGGCTCTCTACATGCCCTTTTTTAGGCCGGCACAATCGCGGTCAGGTCGTGAATCATGCGAAATTTGCTCTGAGATGGGAATGGCTTTGTATCGATGTGATCCATGAGATGACGTTCCTGCCTGATCAGGTCAGATACAGGGAAACCGGCGGATGAAGCTTTTCTCACTCAAAAATACCACTTCAGGCAAGCCGGAATAGTGTACGTTACAGTCAGACAAGATGTTTGCGAAGAGTATCCCTTACAGTCAACAACATCGTACCACGTATGCAGATCCTATGGACAGGCTAGCGAGAGAAGAAGGTGAATTACGAATAGAAAAGGAAGGAAGGGTCTGAGAAAAGCTACTTCCCGCTGAGCCGTAATGTAAGCCAATCGAGACCGTCATCTAATCCTTTCCCTGTGAGAGCTGAGCATGCGACTATATGCCACGGTCGGTCTTTCAAAGCCGTCAGGTCGAGCCCTTCGCTGATTTCCGCTGCCTTCATGCACCTGTGCGAGAGATCGATCAGTGCTCGCCTCAATGATATACTGCATAGTACATACCCTCTCACGTCTTGTTTATTCGCAAGCACAAGCATTGCTGTCCCTGCTAGATTCTCGTCGCTTGCCATTTTATGTAATTCTGTCTTGGCTATCGATAACCGCTCTCTATCGGTCGAGTCTATCACCAGGATTATAGCACTGTCAAGATACTGTTTCAGCGCTCATTGTTAGCAGGTGATTCAGGTATTGACTGCCTACTTGGACTTGGCGTAGTATTGTGCCCATGATTGCCGAAGGGCGCTTTGTCCGCCAATGTCCCATAAGCGTATATTGAGATTCTTATGCTGGAATGTCTCTACATTCGATCCAATCTGTGATGATTGCACGGTTTAGCACCCGGACTCGATAGGATACAGACGCTTTCTGGAAAGGCCTACTGTAGGTGCTGTCGACACTACTTCGCCAAGCGTAAGCTTGTATAGTGTTGTTGTCTTGCCGGCATTATCTAGTCCAAGTAGGCAGACCTTGAGTTCTTGCTTGCCGAATACGCGCTCCCACTGCAGAGACGATAACATGAACAGAACGAGGACAGAAGACAGAGTATAGAAGATGGACAAGAGGACCAGCAGAATCAAGTGCTTCAGCGAAACATGCGTGACCGGGACTTCGATAGCAAGGTCGCAAAGCTAACCAGCGCTGAAAAGGCGATGCCCATGGATTGGCGTAACCCCTACGTATATTGCTCGACTTGGGTATCGATGAAGAGGCAACTCGGAAGTATCGGGAATTGGCAAGTGTCTGAGAGCAGTCGTCTTTGGGCTCATCATCCTAAAGGCACGTGAGACAGTTTACAGAAGCCTCAATGTCTACGGTACATACGGAGACGTGTATCTGGGGATGTTGTAGTGCCTCACGGAAAGATGAGGTCTACTATCAAATGTACGGAAGATGAATGCATTGCTAGGATCGGAGAAACTGATAACAAAGACTAAAGCCAGGCTGAGACACGATAAGTGTCTGATTTTGATGCGGTTGAAAGGACCGCTTACAGGTGGAATGCGCGATAGCCATGGAAAAGGCCAGCAGAGAGGAGTGACAGGATAGGAAGAAAGAGGTAAGAATAGGATCGCTCCTCATCATTCTTAGATACTTTAACTGTTCTTGGTGCACACGTTGTCGCCTAGTAGTACCCGCCTCGACCTGCCCCACCTTGGCGCCTTCTGGACGAACCACTGGAATAGTAAGCTCCGCGGCTGCCGTAAGGATGACTGTCGCCGTATCCGCGTCTTCTTTCAAGCAGCTCATCGTCCATGTTCATTCGGTTGAATCGTTCTATCTGCCTTTGCCGCTCTTTCGCAGCCTCTTCTTCTTCTTTGATTGCGATATGGGCTCGTCTCATAATAGCTGCGTGACGCTTGGGTTCTAAGCACTGCAAGGCCATATCGAAGTTGACAGTGGCCGCGTTCAGAAAGCTCTGGACACCTGTGGGCAGTTGCTGCCATGCTTTGATAAGAAGGCGAGCTCGATCATGGTATGAAGGGTCGGATAGCTTGTTGACTAGATCGACATTTGTCAGACTTTGATCCACAGACGAGATCTGCGCTGCCTTACCAGTACTGATGGGTAGGTTGCTGTATCCAGCGTTTGCTGCAGCTCTGGCTACTACGTCGAGTTCCCTACGAATATCATCCTCGTTTGTCACAAATATGGAAGGCCTGTGGCGTTTGCTGTAGTATCCGGTATAGCGTTCCTCAGTCCCGCCCATCTCAACATCTGATTCTTGGGAACTGCTACTAGCACGTCGCTTGTCACCTCGTGGCATGTTTGATGGCCTGCGAGTGGTCGGCATCAAGTCTATGTCACCTCCTCGCAAGATCAAGCTCCCTGCACTCACTCTAAGACTGCGCTATACGGGTTTGGCGGGGAGGTCTGGCACGACCTTTGCGCGATCGCTGTCGGGTGTAAGTCGAGGGAGGAAGAGAGAGAGAGGCGACGACAGGAGCAGATTCGAAGCAGGAGGCGGCAGTCCTGCTGGCTGCGCGCATGGGGGAACGGCCTGCCTTTGTCCGGTGGGATATTTTCGCACCGATTGTGTGATTTGCTTAACGTAGTTGTAGAGATCCAACGGTCGTATACCGCGTTCTTACACCTCTAGTCTCCAAAGTGAATTCCCTAGGCATTGCAAAGGGGATATGGGACGGTCAGCTGGTAAGGACAGCCAACATGGCGAAGCGGGAAGCGAGCCCAAGCATAACGGGAGGGCTTTTATTTATCAGTACTGGAGAAAACTAGACGCGTAGGAAAGGCAGCCGCAATCTTCTGGCTGAACAGTATATATTCCAGCTGGCACTCGGCATACGACATTGGCGATTGGAGGCATGTATGTGGTATCACTACTGGGATGATGTCTTGAAATGGGCCAAGAATGATACGAGATAAAGTATTGAAGGTGTTAGGCTCTGTGCAAGATAGGCCAAGGTCAGCCTCAGCTCAACTTCTCAGAAACCTTTCAAGACTTTTCCATACCTACACCAACCTATATAATATCAGATAGACAGCGACGATGGACGACGGCGCTCGCCTGATTTCCCGGCTGCACAGAGTCAACAGAACCGTCAAAGAAATGATCAGAGACAGGGTGGGGGCTGCGATACAAGGCGTCAAATGGAGCCATACATAATGCAAGATGCTGAAACAAGCTATGCTGTCCATGCGCCGCCAGAAATACGGTGTCTCGCAGGGCGAAATCGACATTTCATACGACGACTTTGTCGGAGAACATGCGCCTGGAGGAACACTAGAGTTAGTTATACAATCTCCATCATCTCATCTCAACGAGGCATGCCCTTTTCATGGCTGCTACGCCAAGATCCGGCTTCGAAAACGCTGCCTGTCTTCGCTATGTGCTCAACTCTGGATGGTCACGCTAATGCTTTGCCGACTTGTTGTTCACAGCAAGACGACGCTCAACTTCCAAGCGCAAGACGAAGCAGGCGAGAAGATCTATGTCTACTATTCTGACGAGGAAAAGAAAGCCGGTGTCGGTATCAAGCCTATTCGCCGGTGCGTTACAATCCAGGTGGATCAGCCTGGCATCAGCACTGTCTAATGCTGGCTGCTTTGCAGAATCTTGGAAGTGCTGGACCAGCAAAGCATCAAGAAGGGACTTTTCATCTACGACGGCAAGCTGACGCCAGCAGCGCAGAAGGTGTGCAGTAGACTACTACTCTACCTCAGTATATACTAATCTCGTCGGCAGGCCATCCAAAACGTGCGCTCGGAGCTAGGGATAGATGTGGAAGCGTTCAACGAGGCAGAACTGCTGGTCAACATCACACACCACGACTTGGTGCCGAATCATTCAGTCCTATCACCTGAGGAGAAGAAAGCGTTACTGGCCAAGTAGTGCGTAGCGGAGTTATCTGACTGGCAAGTCCTTCCTGACGAGTATTGTTCCGTGCAGCCGTCTCAAGGATACTCAGCTGCCGAGAATTCAGTTAGCAGATCCAGTAGCGAGATACTACGGTCTGAGGCGAGGGCAGGTCGTCAAGATCATTCGTCCGTCCGAAGTAAGCGCTTTCTGCTTTATTTTTACCGTGACTCCGCTAATCCAATGCCACTCAGACTGCTGGGCGATATGTGAGTTACAGACTAGCGTTATAGATGGGTCTTTCTCGTTTCTATGTTGTTTTGTTGTCACCAACACGGAAGCCTTTTCATCTTCTTCTGACCAATTCTACACTTCGAGCAATGCTCGATGCCTTGCACAGCTATTCGCACTCTCGCGGTCCGGCTCACTGTGCTGTCTTTAATTCGAATGGAAGCTATGTCCTCAGCGGCGGTCAAGACCGATCCATCAAGCTCGTGAATGCGCAGACTGGCGCGCTCGTCAGCTCTTACAGCGGCCATGGCTACGAAGTCTTAGGAATCAGCGTCGCTCATGATAATAGCAGATTCGCAAGCTGCGGTGGTGATAGAAGGTAGGCCCTCTAGCGACATCAAATTGATGCGTCGAGGACTCGGCTGATCACCTTAATTTCGCAAAGCGCAATGTACTGGGATGTCCCTACATCATCCATCATTAAGCGATATACAGGCCACAATGGACGCATCAACAGCGTAGCTTTCAACGCTGAATCCACAGTCCTGGCAAGCGGTTCTTTCGATGCTACCATCCGCTTGTGGGATGTGAAAAGCCAGCAAGGCAGACCTATTCAGATCCTACAAGAAGCGAGGGACAGTATCACTTGCGTCGTGCTCGGGGATAGGGAGATTGTCGCGAGTAGCGTGGACGGACATGTCAGAACTTATGATCTGCGAATGGGAGAGCTGCGGGCTGATTTCTTTGATCGTGCGCGTATACATACACATTCCTTCACCTTCAGCTAGCTAACGTCTATCCATCCGCAGAACCTGTCACTTCCGTCTGCCTCACGAAAGATTCACAAACGATGCTCGTGACCGCGCTAGATAGTACGATCCACCTTATGGACCGCTCAGACGGCAGCGAACTACAACGCTATCAAGGCCACCGCAATACGTCCTATAGGATTCACTCTGCTTTCGGGCACGGCGAAGCGACCGTAATTGCTGGAGATGAAGATGGGAAGTTCTGGAGGTGGGACTTGGCAGATAACAAGAGAGTCATTGATGAAGTTAAGATCGCGGAGAAATCGATAATGTGGGTAGAGCAGGCACCAACGGACGAAATGGATATGTTCGTTACGGCCAGTAGCGATGGAAGCGTCAAGATCTGGAGGTGATTCTTGGGTTCTTGAAGACTCTCAAGTCTCAAGGACTTTCCAGTATGCGCAGAAGGAGTGTCGGTAGCCATCAAACAGCCAGCTAGATAGGGCATGATCCCGCTAGCTTGGGCTTCACGGGCTGTACGTCTGCCGACGGAGCGAGAGATACAGCGCAGGTCCTTCATGACAAGGATAGCAACACAGCATCCGGCGCATGCAAAAGAAGGCATCTTAACTCAATCAGCTAGGAATACGAATGAAGGCTTTAAACACGAAAAGAGCGTCTGGAATCTCCGTTCTTACAGGAAAAGCTACAGTTACCTATGATACTATATAACGACAAAGATCTACTATAGCATCGCAGGCATGTCTTTCCGTGCAAAAGCCGACTATAAGTAACTGGCATAGGGGTGACAGCGCCTGCTATCGCCATCCACTTCCCACTCGACGATAATCTTCTCCATGCTGGCATAACAGTAACGGCCAGTCGGGTCCCAGTCCAGGCCTGTCACGGCTGTCGATCCCGCTGAAGAGGATGAGGAAGAAGGAGCGGGTGGCCCGTCGTCCGCTTGTGCGCCAAGTATCGATGCCACAGTAGCTCGAGGAGCATTAGCTGTGCTTCCGGCGGTCCAATATTGGCTGGGCTCGTTCGCGGAAGAAGCTGCGTAGTCTCCTCGTGCTCGTACAGGAGGAAGTGGGAGATACAGCATGTCTTCTGGCGGACAGTCTCGCCAGTCTAGTGCAGGTTGTGGTGGCATAGCATCAGATGGCCATGTGTCCCATGGATTTGTGGTACTGGCCTGCGCTACAGCAGGATGTGGATCGTCTTCCAGTAGTAAAGGATGCCGCATAAACTCCCTCATTATCGACTCTGCCCTTCCTCCGAATTCTAGCCGCTGGTTCTCCTGTATTTCCACTGCCGGTAGATATAGCGTCTCAGTATATTCGTACGTTCGCGCATCTACAATATGAACAAAGTTCTTCTGTTCTGAGAAAGCGAGTAGCTCATGTGGTCCTTGCGAATACTTGACTACTCGAGCTGCACCTGCCAGACTTCCTTTCTGACAGGTCGTAAATTGCTTCAAGGGCTTGAGATGCCGCCTGTCGTAAATCGTCACATAGCCATCTTGCGAAGCTACTGCAAAATGCTCTCCTGTCCGCGACCAGGACGTCGAGAATGACGCATCGTCCGTGACTGATCAACGGAATCTGAGCCGCCATAGCATTGGCGAGTATAGAGCAGATCTCACCTTCTATCGTCTCGATGTGCCTGGTGGTCCCACTATTGCTGATATCAAATATAGCTACTTGATTCGTGTCTCCCACAGCAATCATGGTTCGCCCATCTGGACTTATACTCGTATGGTTGATCGGAGTGTCCAGTCTTATCTTGTCTATCGCTTGAAGCTGTGGCGCTCCAGCAGCACCAGTTGCGGGATCCGCCTCTCCCGCTAACCATTCATGTTCGATCTCCAGCGAACCCCATCTCTTCGGGAAGTGCAAATTGTAGCGATAGATATGACAGTCGTTGTTAGAGACGAGTAGATGTGGTATCGAGAGAGCGTGTGAAGGCGAAGGGGAAATGTGTATCGAATTGTTAATGGACTTGCCGGCCCGCTGGAGAGAGGGAGATGGTACCAGCGTCAGCTTACACCTTCCATCGATTGAGGAAGACCCTCAAATACCGTCTGGAGACACCAAGAAGACAACTTATCACTCGAGCGTATCGCGAGTTCGGCCGTATGCCCTCCAAAAGCCAAGAGACCACATCCTCCAGCAAGTACGTTAGGTATGAATTGCAGTGCTTGTATAGCTTCCTGTCATCACAGCGTAGCGAACCGGTAGATAAGCGAAGTGCACCAGCAGATCAGCAGGACCTTATGCACACTGACCTTTCGACCAGGAGCGCCGGACCCTCTTCTTCCGAAGGTGTATCTTGAGACGGTATGGTATGAATGGGCTATGAGTTCGCCAGCCTGCGACGGACATACGAGGAGATCTCGTAACTTTGGCCAGGCGAGGTGGTTGACATCAATCCGATATGAGCTTCTTTGCGCGAGAACAGTGAAGACAGTCAATGCTCTGGGGCATGGCGAACCTGTGGATGGATGCACGTCGTTCTGCAGCTCAAACTTCGTGTCCTGTCTTTCTTCACGAGATGCCGGCTCGTCTGATACGGATCTCCCTTGGAACTGCTGCTGCTGCTCGCTAAAGACGAAGGCCCTGCAAAGTAGTCAAGCTCGATGGTCATGATGGATCCAGTGCGAAGAAGCGAGACGAAATCCCAGCAAAGACCAGATCGAGACAGTTCCAAACCTCTTTTCAAGGGCGTTTACTCGTCAAACCCGACGCACGACCAAACAACAAGTCCCTCCTGATGCGTTTGAACCCTTGCGGTACAGGCTTATGGCGGCTGATGGTATCTTCGAACGGGCAGCCAAAGTCGCTACATAGGTGTGATAGGTCGCAGCCGGCGCTGTATGGACACCGAGCTCATTACATGCGCATGGCTGGGAAGCCCTCTTGCGTTGCTTTATGAGCTACAATTGGCAGGACGTCTGCAGTTCCAAGCCCTTACACAAGCGGGCGAAAAGGCGCATACGGCTTGTGCCCGAATAGGCTAAGTCGCTGTAGCAGCACATTACTGGTTTCATCCCAACCTCTCACCTCCATAACCACGCACAACATGTCTTCGACGCCGGCCGTCCCACTTCCTGCAAGCCTAGGCAGTACTGGCAGCTCTTCAACTGCAGTCTCAGTCGACGACCCCTTTCGGATCTACTTCCCCGTCGCAACATATACACGCAAACCTCCTCGAGATGTGTTCAGTGTATCAGCATCTACCTTGATATGGAGGCCCGCTACTCAGCCTCGAACAGCTCATCCCGTTCACGTATACGACGCGGCGCTCACCAGAAGCACTGTCGAGCAAGCTAGTGATGCTAGACAGCAGCTCACCCCTTACACAATGCATGACGACTCGACGGAACCTGTCGATCAGCTCTTTAAAGATGGGAAGGCAGTCAGGATCATGTACTTCCCTATGATGGACAGTTATCACTTGCTACAAGGTCAGGCCTCGAAGAAAGCTCCTACGTAGTCAAACAGATGGGCAATCTGGAATGATAGTATGACCGATCATGTACGGTTGGGGAACTCCATAACTTCGCAATCACACCCCATCTCGGCGCCTCTTACACCCTTTAATCCGCTTTTTATGAGTCACATCTTGCTTTTGTCATAAGAGAGACCACGCACTTGCCTAATCTGAAGGCTGCCCAAAGTAGAGAGGTCTCGCTTTCACCGATGCGATGCCACACTCTAGCAAGCAGTGGAGAGCTCTGTGACGCGTCTCATCAATAGTCCGACATGAGGATGGTCCTCCTGAAATAAAGCTTCTACTATCAAAGTCATGCTAAGCCGCGCCTCACGACGCTCCCTCAGCAGCACCTCGAGGCCAGCCTACTCTTACACTCTCATCTGAGGAGAGCCCACCCGTACAGAAACTGTTCCAGCATGCATCTTCATGAGCACCTAAATGCCGACCACCCGAGCTTGTCGGCGTTAGCACCCGGATCTAAATCAAAACGAAGCTGCGGCCTGGCTTGCTTTCCTCCTCTCCTTCGTGCTTCACAGCGAAAATGTCTTCCACGCTTGCTGCATCTATCGTGCTTATCTCGGGCGGCAACCTCGGATTAGGTCTGGCAACCGTTAAGGCGCTCTTGCTCGACAACGAGAACAGATCTTATACAATTTACATGGGCTCAAGATCCCTCGAGCGGGCTCACGAAGCTATCAAGGGCTTCGAGGCGGATCCTGCCCTAAGTGCCGCTCTGAAAAGCGGATCGTCCAAAGTCATCCCAGTCCAGCTAGACGTGGAAGACGACAAGAGTATTGAAGCAGCTCACGAGAAGCTTGCACAAGAGGCTGGCACAGTGGATGTGCTGATCAATAATGCAGGTGATGCTTGTCCAACTTAGGATCATAGTAGGTGCGCAGCTAATTGCGGAGTATCTCTCTTACAAGGCATCAACGTCGACTTGCAGGTCCCTTCAGGCCGCCTCACATTGCGCCAGGCATACGAGCAGACCTTTAGCGTCAACGTCGCTTCCGCACATGTCCTCACCGAGAGGTTCGTAGATCTGCTCCTGAAGTCTGAAGCCCCCAGAATTATTTTCGTCAGCACATCCATCTCTTCTTTGAACGCCCATTCGGACACATCGATCTTTCTGAATACCTCTCCGCCGGCGGGCTGGCCCAAGCCGACGAGCTACCCGTACTATCCCACATATCGCTCCAGTAAAGCGGCTATGAATATGATGATCTTGGAGTGGGCCAGAGTGCTGAAGAACGATGGAGTCGTCGTTCACGCTGTCGATCCGGGCTTGCTCGCTACCAGCTTTGCCGGAATGACAGAGGAGATGCATGCGAAATCCAATGCTAAGGACCCTATGATTTCTGGCAGATTCCTGAAGAGCGTGGTGGAGGGAGAACGGGATGCGGATGTAGGCAAGCTGCTTACCGAGGGGGGTATCATTCAGTGGTGATGGGAGGGTCGCGATTAATGCGCACACTGTGCAGCGGCAGTATCTAAGTCAGTATCTAAGTCAGTATGAAGGTCACCAGGTGATATAGTCGTTCAAGTCTCAGTAGATTTCGGATGATGCAGTAGGCGGGTCAGAGCCAGTCTAGCGCTGACATACGAACAAGATGTCAGAATAGCGATAGCCAGATACCAACCTGTCACTCTCTTGCGCGAAGTCGGACTTGACGCATTCTGACATCGCGGCTGGCTGGCTTGGACCTTTGCCCTCATAACGATCTCATCGTCCAGACAGCAAGCATGGCATCTCGCAAGAAGGTTCTCCTCAAGGTGTGCAGCAACAGCAGCGACTCGCGAACTATTTAGTCGAAGTTGCGAACGAGAGCTGACCTTGCGAACCTCCGCTCGATTGCACCGTCAGGTCATCATTCTGGGCGATTCTGGCGTAGGCAAGACGTCGTTGATGACCCAATATGTCACGAAACGCTTCTCAAACGCATACAAGGCTACTGTGCGTTGTCTTGAGCGCTCGTCGCTGCAGCCAAGTCTGCGAGCAGGGGGACGGTGTCATCCGACTGAACCGGGTTGCTTTATTCTCTGTCTTCAGATTGGAGCCGACTTTCTCACAAAGGAAGTCATGATTGATGATAGAGTGCGCTCTCCATCAACCTCACCGGCCGCTCTTATGGCTAACTGTTTGGCCAGCTCGTCACGATGCAAATCTGGGATACAGCAGGCCAAGAACGCTTCCAAAGCTTAGGGGTCGCATTCTACCGAGGAGCAGTATGTACTGACCTATGCTCGCGGCCGCGCCTTACCTGACTCTCACTTGAAGGACTGCTGCGTCCTGGTCTACGACGTCAATTCTTCCAAGTCATTTGAGACGCTCGACTCGTGGAGAGATGAATTCCTCATTCAAGCATCGCCGAGAGACCCGGAGAACTTCCCATTCGTCGTTATCGGAAACAAGATTGATATGGAGGAGGGTCGTCGAATGGTCTCGCAGAAGAGGGCTATGACCTGGTGCCAGCAGAAGGGAAATATCCCGTAGTATGTGCACCTCGATATATATACAATTGATTACTGTACTGATACTCGGCCCAGCTTCGAGACCTCCGCGAAAGAAGCGATAAACGTCGAGCAAGCTTTCCAGGCGGCATGCAAGAATGCGCTGCAGCAAGAGAGTGAAGCGGATATGTGAGCGACATCGCGAATACTTGGATTGGAGTTGCATCTGAAATGTATTTGCAGCTTCAATGACTTCCCCGATCCCATCCGGATCAATGCAGCAGATCAAGGCAGCTCAGGCTGTGCTTGCTAGGACCTCTCACCCTGTTATTCTACCTCTCATTCATCGTATCTGACGTTTCCGCTTTGGCCTGTACTGTATACTCCTATCTAATGTCATCTATGTATTGCTTATTCTTTCCGTCATCTTTCCAGCTTCTCAGCACTACTTGCTGTTTGTGTTCTGTGATGGTAATACTACATATTGCATGCTCTACGCTGTCTCTTCCGGATTTTCTCTGTTTGCGCTTCTTTCGCCCCGGAAGCAGCAAACGCTAGCGACTTTGGCAGTTTGTAGCCGGCAGTCCTTGTCTTCTTGAAGCCAACTAGAGAGCGAAATCCGACAGCGAAACAGACAGCGACGACGACGACGACGACGAAGCTCAGCAAATGACGGCTGGTCTGTGGCCTGCCTTGCTGGCTGCGCTGCTCGGACGGGCTGGGCTGCATGAAGCTGGTGGTCGGAGCAGCGAAGGCCAGCTGCTTCTGGGCTGGACGACGGCTGCTGTCACTGGCCAGAATGCAGTCTACTGCTGGATTGGTCTACTCTGCTTCGTATTGCTCGGTAAGCTTTCATCGCTGTCTCTTGAACACAACCACACATCCCCGCGCCTTTTCGAGCGAGTTCAAGAGAGCAAGACGACTTCTTCAAGGCTTCAAGAGCATCTATAGTCGTATAGCTTCGTCTGGAATGCCTGCTGGGTTCAAGCTGTCACCAGCTTTCGAGGAAAACTCGGGCTGCAAAAGAAGCTAGCGAAATCGCTGGAGGATCTGTCTACAGACACGCAGAAGCAAGCTCTGAATGACGCGCATGGACAGAGACAACACACAGATTGCCTTAAACCCTTACTGACTACGCTTCGTCTTCTTTGGTAATCCCGAAATTAGCCTACCTGACAAACCCTTCGGACGCTTCTTTTCGGGCCCATCTCACCGATCTATCGTTTCGACTTCATCTCAAGAGATTACAGGCTGCAGAACCGGATACAAATGCTGCTTTCTCTGCTCCTGGCAGCTTCCAGAAAGCGGCACCTGCGACGAATACACAAATGGCTGCGGGGTCCGGAAAAGTCAGTACGCAAAACAACCAAGCTTCTGCGCATACATCAACAGCAAAGGACAAGGGCAGGAAAGATTTGGCAAATGGTCAAGCTGGTGCTTCCGCTACCGCCAAAAAGCAGCAGCAGCAGCATCTACCGCAACAGCAAACGAAGGGAAAGCCAGCATCTATCAATGGCGACAACGGAAGACCACATGTCCTATCTTTTTCAAACCGAGTCACGATATCATTGAAGACTCCTTCGTATGTCCGGACTAGCTACGCACTCTTCTCAACTGTCAAAATTCTGCCTGCTCCGTTGCCTACTAGCCAGAAGATACGAGCCGCTAGTCAGAGTTCGAGGAAGGCAAGTCTGAAAGGAAAGAAAGTGATTACAAATTCGACAACGGGCTCTTCAGCTTCAGCCAAAGGCGACAACGCCGGTAGCAAGAAACGAAGCGGATTCGTGTCTTCTTTGGCCAACAATTTAGCATCTATCGCTTCCACAAATCCGTGGATTGAGCAGGGCGGATACTTCATAGGAGTCCTTGGCTACTGGTGGACAATAGACGATGGAACCTCAACGTCGGGAGCAAGGGAAAAGACAAGGACTGCGAATGCTATTCTTGCAGTTGAAGAGCAGGTTGATGACGAGGTGTCGATCAACGAAACCAGGCTTGATGAAGGTTAGTCTCGAGACATGGAGGCCGGAATGGGCAAATTAAGTTAATACCGTTCTCGCTAGCTCGGTCACCTCAATCGCTCGAAGATGGTCAAGTAACGCCTACCGATAGCTCATCAAAGCAAACAATCGGCGGATCGACATCAGCAAACTCTGACAACACTCTGAATGGGACGTCATCTGGTCCATCGAACAGCAGCCATCGATCCAAGCATATCCAGAGGCTAGCGAATAATGCCTCTAACCTTGCACTCTTTCGAGCTGGCCAGAGGCGCTCATCCCCTACTCCACGCCTTGTCGCTACAGGCCCCAACACGCGCAATACTGCCAAGCGAGCGAATAGCGGAGAAGTATCGCCCCTGCCCGTTAGCTCGCCAGACACACCTTCGATGAATCAAGGAGAAAGCTCTTCTAGTCAGCGAAATCAATCAGATCCGCTCGATCTCCATGCCGACAAAAACCTGCCTGGCTTGCCTTTTCATGTCGATGCTTCCGCAAGAAATAAAGCTCTAACGTCGACAGACGTGAGAGAGGATGCCAGGAGACCAGAAGCCGAGGCAGCGATCAAGATCAATGGTCAATCGTCAGTCTCTTTGGATGAAGGTGGAGATGACCAGCTTGCGACTGTATCCCATACAGCACCTGCTGTCGATCAGGAGTCATCCACAGTCTCGCCTGCGTGTGCACTGCTGCAGAATCAGCTTGATGAGCTTCGAGCCTCTACGGAATCGACTCAAGCTCGCTTGAACGCGGAACTAGAGGATTTACGTACGCGGAAAAGCGATGAAGATAATGTTCGGACAGAGCTCAAGAGTCGCATGAAAACCCTTGAGGATGTCAAGCGCTCGGCCGAGCAAAACAGACTAGAAGCAGAAAAGAAGCTGATCACGGCGCGTGCACAGAGAAAGACTGTAGAGGATCGGGTTACGAAGGTCAAGAACGAGCTGAGCAAAGTGGAAAAGAAAGAGAAAGAGCACCACGAGAAGGTTGCGAAGACTAGACAAGAACGAACGGAAAGGCTCGCAAAGCTGAGGGAGGATGTGAATGCACGACAAGATATTGTAGAAAAGGAAGTCGAGGCCACGGAGAGACTATCGACCAGGGTGCAGCAGCTCGAGGTAGAGATTGAAGAACGGAAGGGCGAGCTGGTTCATCTCCGCGACGAAGCTGCGCAAGCGGCTCGACTGCGCATGAACGTAGGCAGGGGCCCACCTCCACTGCCCGTGATGGCTCCAAGGCACCCCTCTTCCCATCCAGCATCAAATTCTTCTCCCAACCTTAATCAGTACTACGAAAATGCTTCTTCTGCTGGTATGCCGTACAGCAGTGTTCCCCACCCTCAGCCTCATTCGCATGTCAACCAATCTCTCTTTTCGGAAGATAACGCCAGGCCGGCGTCACCCGCTCGCACGCCTCCAGGCTTCACGTCTGCTCAAGCTATTTCTGGTCCTGCTGGACAAGTCAAGGGAGATTCCTCTCACTATTCAGCGCCGTTTGGCAACAGCTTCTTGGAACATAGACTGCAACATCGAAGACCTCATGCTTCGAATGCTTCGGTGCCAATATCAAATACTTCCGGGTCGACAGGGTCAAAGCAACATACGAATACTCTTGGACACGTTACTAGTCTCCCAGGTGCTTCACTATACCATCGACAGCCGCGAGAAGGTCCGACTGCGTATGGCGGCGAGACAGAATCGGATGATGTGTCTGGCATATTAGGCACTTTCGCACCATTTGGACCGCTAGGTTCGCCAGAGGTGGAGGTCTCGGATGGCATGAAGGCATTCGGCAACGGTGCTCCGTCCGAGTCCAAGCTGCATAGCAGCCCAAGTCTTGGAGAAGACTCAAGCCCTCTTGCTGATGCTTCCAGCGGTCCCAAGAAGATCACGCCACCTGCAACGAGTGCTCTTGGAACAATTGGCTCTCTCAGCGGTATAGGCTCTCGTAGGCTGGATGCTCCTCAGCTGGAGAGGACAAATTCGGGATCTTCCGAGTCTTCTTCGGTCAACGGTGGAGCCCACATGCTGAATCCGCTCAGTCCAATGACGCCCCATCAAGCCTCTCTCATACCTAGCCAATTGTTCGACATGCTTGACGATGTTGAGATGCCTACATCTCCGTCCCCGACGCTCACTTCCGCCCATCAGGCCTTCAGCCACGGCATCAACAGACGTAGCAGTGATAATCTCGGCAACAAGGCGCAAGGCGATGCTAGTCCTGTAAGCTTGGCCAATCGACCCATCAACATTGGCAGCACGGCTTCCGCTTGGGACACCTTGGACGACTTCCTCTTTGATGCGCCCATGTCCAGTCTATCCCGAAAAGTCAGCAACAGCACGCAGACGCGGGTCGATCCGAAGAACTTCAGCTCGCAGTCGCCAGTCGGCCAGAGCAGCTCAACTCGAGATCTTGCAGTGTCGCCTCCTGAGAGTATCTTCTCCCATGGTACTCGATCTGCTGCTTCGACGGGGGAAAGTCTTTCTCCGTCTCTGACCTCAGCTGCATCGCAAACGTCTTTCGGGAAAAACTCGGCCTCCGCAAGTGCATCCTCTTCGTCTCCGCACGAGTATTCACTATTCGAGAAAGCCAGGCATGCTCTGTCTCTGAATCCAGACGCTAAGGCATTCAGCTTCAATCGACCTCTTCCTGCGTCCTCATCATTCGGTCAACTTAGACCGCACAATAATCACCAGGATGCCAAGGCCGCTTTCGAAGGTCATGGTGCAGGTAGTATGAATGTCCCTCCAGGCTTGAAGCACAATCACAATGCCGCTCCGTCGACTTCTTCCCTAGAATTGGGTGGAAGTTCGAATACCTGGGCGTCCCCCATCGGAGCCTATCGGGGCATCCCTGGCGCAAGTAGCAATACCACCATCGGATCTGCGAGTGTCGTAGGGCATGGCAAGCCGAGCTCGCCCAGCGCTGCAGCTACTACCAACGGAGCCAACCATCGCACCACTTCAGCAGGGAGCAGCTTCAGTCCTTTTGACGACGATGACTTGCTACGAGGCTGGTAGAGTACCATATGGCTGCTAACGGACGGAGCTGGAAGATGGACAAGGAATGGCGGGTGAAAGAGGGTAGATTTGGGCGGCCTGACAAGCAAGAGGACAGCTAGGCCAATAGAGCGTCATAATGCAAGTCTATACAGCATGAGAGTAATCCGAACAACCAGGATCATGATGGCTATCTTTCTCTTCCTTTCGAATTGTTCCCGCCATCTTTCGCCTACCGAGCTACGAGAAGGCCATGAACTGACTGCATACTACCTGACACTGATCTGGTGTATCGCCCTATAGCGATACTATGGAGCTTTCGTGCTATTTTTGAGGATCTGTTGTTTGTTTTTCTGCTCTCTTCTTGCCCAAGTGTAAACTTCAAGGAAAGTCGACCGGTCAGAAAGCCTGAATTTAAGCTACTTCATTCGATAGCGAAGAAGACGTCGAGCTCTGCAAAGCGCCTGCAGCCGTGCGACCTTCAGCGTCCGACATCCAGCCTGGCTCCGGGAACCAGCGCCGTCTTTCGACCATAAATCCAGCAAGAACGGCGCTCGATGTCAGCGCCTGCGGGGAGTAGTGCTCCTTCGCAAGATGTGAGTTGGAAACATGCCTCAGAACTGGCGGAAAACCCAGGTGGTCTGGCTGGTCTGGCAAAGCAAGGTCGCTCGGGAGGGCAGGGACCCTGTCAAGTCGCGCAACGCTGCAAAGAACGGGGAAAGCAGTATTCCCATCAAATCATGACTCTACAACACATGCAACATCGTCAAAATGCAACTTTCGGCTTTCGTAGGGCGATTCCTAGAGCTCGACGAACTCAAGCGCCTGAAGCGGGGAGCATATGACCAAGTATGGCCCGGACGGCGCCTGACAGCAGAGAACAGGATATATACTCCTGTCTACACAAGTAATGCGGCACTGGACACAAGTTTCCGACCATACACACTCCTCGAAAGACGAGTGCCGCCCGCTCGCAAAGGATCCATCCCGATATGCCTTCCAGACCCTTGCAGCCCAGCCAGACCAGAGGAAGAGACGTCGCATCTCTTGGATCATGGCGCTGACTCTCTGTTTCTGCTGTTTACCAGGCTATTGCGTCGTTGATAACGCAGGTCTCGCCTACTGGACAACCTGCCAGAAATGCGCCCAGACCAGCACGACCTAGGCAAGGTACCAAACGAACAGCTTCTACGAAAGCTGCGCCTCAAGCCACTCAGCCAAAATCATCCGTTGCTGCCCCATTAGCAACAGATGGCTCAGTAAACAACGCCTCTACCGAAACGCCGATAGTCATCGTGCAGGATGAGTCGCAGCAAGCGCCTGAGCAGCCTTCACAAGTTGCACAATTGTCTGCAGAATATGCGACCATGTCTACCAACGATACCAAAGGCTCCTTAGCGTCGACCTCGGAGTCAGCCATGAAGCCTAGCGCTGGTGCCGGTATGTTCTCGTGCTTCTCGAATAGTGTTCATGCTAATTGTGTTACAAGACGCCTCAGCTGCGACTGTAGGAATGGAAGGTGCCCAATCTGCCCAAGCTCCAAGTCCTGCGAATGCCCCTTCTTCCCCACGCAACGCTGTATCAACTTCACAGAGACCTTCAGGAACAAAGAAACGGAAGTCATTCTGGTCTTCGGTCTTCTCGTGCTTCTCTTCGTCGCACGAGGACGATGAAAGCAATACTACAATGACTGAGCGGAATCCTGGCACAGCCAATGCTATGAAGAGAAACGTCACCTTCCCCTCTACTAAAGCCACCCAACAAGCATCGGCCAACAATGGAACGCAGGCGCAAGCCAAGTCTGGCGACGCTTTCGGGACTGCATCAACTACTGCGTCTACTGCGGCACAGACAAACGCTCAGAATACAGCAATCACTTCCTCTGCTGCCAACGTCCTGATGGTCCCAGTTGGTACTCAGACTCCTTCACAGCCTGGTACTCCACTTATGTCCCAACACCCTTCGGCTCCTCCGTCCCCTAAAACCGACATAGCTCCCGAAGTTATTGCCGCGAACAGTAAAGAAGGGCAAGTGCTGTCGCTAGAAGAGACTGAAGGCGTGTTGTCGGGAGCTGTACAGGCTCCAGGTAGCGAAGGTCTCACACCTACCAAAAAATCCTCGAGGAGGAAGAGTTCCGGCGAAGCGAGTAGTCAAATGCCTACGTCGGGTACTGCAGGTTCAGATCTCGGAGCAGCAGGCGATGAGAGCAGGGTGTCGTCAGTTGCTGGAGAGGAAGTGGTAGAAGACAGTGACGAGGAGTACATGGACGAGGATGAGCGAATAATTGCGGCCGGCGGTGCTGGTATTCCTATAGACGAGAATGGCAACCCTCGGCCGTTACTAGCAGAGTTGACGCCTAGCGATCACGGTCGCAAGTGTCTCGTTTTGGATCTGGACGAAACGCTACTCCACTCCTCCTTCAAAGTATGTTTGTTTCCCACATTTGCGAGCGAGCTCCTGCTAATAAATGGCACACTTAGCAAACCCACTCTCCGGATTTTATCGTTCCAGTCGAGATTGAAAACCAAGTTCATAATGTATACGTTCTCAAGCGACCTGGTGTTGACGACTTTATGAAGCGGATGGGCGAGATCTATGAGGTGGTCGTATTTACTGCCAGTCTGTCGAAGGTGAGTAACGGCATGTTTCGTTGGCTGTGGTCTTCTCGCATGACTAACGAGACCATCTAGTACGCGGATCCTGTTCTGGACCACCTGGATATTCACCAAGTCGTGAAACATCGGCTCTTCCGGGAGAGCTGTTATAATCATAAAGGAAACTATGTGAAGGATCTCTCTCAACTTGGCCGGCCGATAGGCGAGACTATCATCATCGACAACTCGCCAGCATCCTATATCTTCCACCCTAATAATGCTGTACCGGTGTCGAGCTGGTTTAACGATCCGCACGATACTGAACTGACGGATCTTCAGCACGTAAGGACTCTTGTACTTGTTCAGTACTTTATGCGATGCCTGGACTGACGCACTGCACCTGCTTCTCAGTTCCTGGCCGATCTGGCCGAAGTTCCGGATGTTAGAGGTGTGCTTGACGCCGCGCTCTTTTCACATAATGATGTCCAGGGAGCTATTTGAACGTCGACCACTCTCTTCTTTCTTCACGACCTCATTTACGACACCATAATGACCATCAACTGGCATACCCGCTCCTTGTCTTGCATTTCTCAGACATATGGACTCTCTTCGACGTATACCTTACGAAAACCGGTCAATGAGGGGATCCGGAAAGCCCCTGTTCTGTCAGCACGCTTACAGGCATACAACTCTGAAGATGCGGTCCGACATGGGCTCTCTAGTTTCCTTCAAAATAATCGTGACTGATCTGTCCTGTTTGTTGTAGACGTCTTCCTCCTGTATACTCCATAGACTCGCATATATCCTGTGACTAATTGCTGTTGGGTTAGCCAACGGGAGAGCGACTCAACGCGGACAGCGTACGGTGGGCTCACCGAAACAGAAGTCGGCACAAAGATCGGACGTACCATGCTACGACTGGCAGTCCTTCTCCACTTCAATACTCCAATACTTGAGAACCTCTTTCGCACAATCCCTTTGACCAGCTTCCTTTTTACAGGTTTGTTGGACGCTGGACACCGCCATCCCGCTCTACAAAAGACAGGTCTCCTCTACATCCTGCTCTTGCCTCCGCTCTCTACACGACCAGCGATCTGACGCACCATGTCCCGCTCTCCCACACCCTCCATCAGTCGCCGCGCATCGGCTAGCGCATCTGCTACGCAGGCAGTGCAGCGACCTGCCCCAGTCCAACGTCTCTCGTCAGACAGATACAACACCGACTATAGCGGCACGGAGAACTGCTGGGGCAACGACAAGAGCCTCAAGAGAGCCGAGGTCCCTCCTGCTGGTGCACGAGGTGTAGTCAAAACAGTGTCTTCTACTGACGAACGCTTGAACAACAAGCTTCTTCATGGGTACATCACCGAGGGAACAGACGGACAAGGTCAGTAAGCTTCGTCGAATGCTGGCTGTCGCGCTGACCTTACTGCCGTCAGCTGGCGAGTTTAAGGGAAGAATGCCCGACGCTCGTGTCAGAAAGCAACGGCCTGTTCGCCTTCTCCTCAAGCGCTCTGAATTTGGCAACCATGGAACCGTCCTCAATGGCCAGGCGCGAAAGGCTCTGTGCTGGCCCAACGGAGGTTGTCTTGGACAGACTTGTAAATCCACTCCCAGATACTGCTCTGCTCTGCCGTGACTGACTCGACTCTGCAGACACAAAAGTTTGGGGCTCTGTCAAAGAGGAGCGACTGACCCCCGATCGAATCAAAGCTAGACCCGAAGCTTAGTTGACCTTGCTCTTCTCGGTCAACGCTGGGTGTGTCCGTTCTTGCTTTGCGATGTACTGCCATGTAGGCGTGCTACAAGCTGCTATGGTAGTACTGCAAAGGTCCGCTTCGTCCCTCGACATGCTACTAACGCCTGCGTTTTGCTACAGAAGTATTAGGCACACCATTTGACGTTGATATGTCGCTGAGGACCTGCTACATAAGACGCATTTCCGTCCGGACACTACTGAAGTCTTCTTTGCTGGAATCGTCTTCAGGTCGATTTTTTCCTGTTCCCATTCATGGCTCGTCGCACCGCCATACCAGCATACATAATCACTGGTCTTCCACACATCTCTCTTGGCTCTACTCTCTACACCCTTCACGAGCAGAGAAGAGCCAAAGACAATGTCGCAAGCTTCAGCGTCATCCTCCAGTCGACGCGCATCCGCTAGCGTATCTGCTACAAAGGCAGGTGACCGACCTGGTCCAGTCAAGCGTGTCTCTTCATCATCAGATGGTTACGGCACCGATCGAAGCTACACAGAGAATCACTGGAGCAACGACGACAGCCGTAAGAGGGCTCAGAACCCTCCTGCTGGTGCACAAGGTGTTATCATGAAGCTACTCTGCGATGACGAGCGACTGAACGGCAAGGAACTGCATGGCTACATTGCGAACGGGACATTCAAAGGGCGAATTCCTGATGCCGGTATCAAGCACCGTTCCAAATTCCAGGGAATTCTGAAGCGCTCAGCTTCTGGCCAACATAACACCATCATCGATGGGCATGCGCGTAAGGCTTTGTCCTGGCCCGATTCCCTTGGGGGTTTCGTGGGCGAGCCTTGTGCGTTCTTACTAACTCTCGTACCTGTCTGATCTGATACTGACGATGCAGCCCCAGACACGAAAGTCTGGGGACGGGTCACGGTCGTACCTGTCAATCGTCTCAATGACAAGAACAAGACTGAGGTGCCCAATGCCTAGATTATCTTGCTCTCTTTATCTTTTGTAGTGATTGCCATGTTTCGAGCATCTACATTCACCCCAGACACTCCGTCTGCCATGTCACCTTGCTTCTTGCTGTTTCGCCAATTGTCGCCAGAATGCTGAAGCCTGGTACTCTTCAATGACAGCTGATGACTGGCAATGTACTCTCGCAAAACGCTGGCTTACACCACGCCCCACTTTTCTCTAGCGACTCCTGCAGCTGCCAATGACGGCTAGATAGATGCAGGTTGGCTCGCCCAGCGAAGGAGACGAAAGCGATGCACACCTTACGCAGACTCTGCTACGATGAACTTCCTCTGTCAGAAATGCCTATCACGCTGATCCGTGTCTTTTCCCCTTGGCTGGAATCAAAATCCCCTGGCCCTGAGATTTACCAGCGTCAGCGCTCTGATACTTCTTGTTCTCATAACTATCACACTCACTCCCTTCGTTTTGTCTGAACCTTGACCACTGCTGGTTTTCCTGTTCCGTCTGCTGATTAACCCTAGTCACTCGTTTCAATGCCCTTCTTCACTCGCCCTGTTCGTGCTCCCAAACTCAGTGAGTGAACCTGAGTACTGCTATCTCTTCGGATCTTCTGACGCTCTTCCGGCGGAACCAGTCTCCTTCTACGAATCACCCGCTCAAGCGTACAATCCTATCCCAGGTGCTCCGCCTCGACCTCTACGGATCCTTACGGCAGCATCTCTACCGACGCACTCGCCGATCTACACTTCAGGACGACCCTACACGATCTACCAGTACGCGCTCAAGCTTTCCAGTACCCTCTCGCTGTATAAGCAAAGCGCTTCCAAGGCAAAATTGTATGCTGCGCTGGAAGGTGTTTGTGTGAGGGACCCATGTTTCGTCGAGCAGCTATTAGCTACAGGGTATGTCCTTAGCTCGTCCCGCTATAGTCGTGCTGAACTCCATGTCTTTCACCCCACAGTAACGACATCTTAATCTTCGAAGAGCGACATTACTTATGGGGCCGCTACAAGATCGCTAGAGGCAACATTTGGTTCGGAAGGAACGAGCTGGGAGAATGTCTTATGACTCTGCGATCCCAATTGGCGCCCCCTGCGCTGGCCGTCCCGCCTATTGCGCGTCCTCCGACCCCCGTGGTATGCCTGGACTCGCCAATGTTTAGATCTCCAGCGCTCTCAGCTTCTTCCTCTCATGCCTCTTCGCCGATGTTTCGATCGCCGCTGTCCTCTTCAACATCATCGCTCACTACACCGCCAATATCTCCATGTCCAGAGCAGGACTTTGCGTTTGGTGTACGCCCCAGCTCTAGACCTAACTCTAGACCCAACTCTCGGCCAAATAGTAGACCCAATTCTCGACCGGGTACTCCCAGTCGCCTCAGGACCATCCCTCCACATCTCGTCATGACTTCTCCGCCTCCTGGGTACCGTAGCGCCCCGAATACTCCTCTCAACAGCAGACCTTCCTCTCCGGTGCCCAATCTACACACAAGTGATTATTCGCCAGCCACTCTCTACAATCAGAATCACGAGATTCAGCTTCAACAAGCTCGCTTGCGCGTCTTATCGGACAACACCGACCTCTTACGCTTTAGGATGCATCAAGGTAGAGATAAGCACGCCGTACACTTTGACAACATGGCAAGAGCAGAAGAGACTCGACGAATGCGCGTCTATTCAGATGCAAGGAACATTCGAGCGGCCGAGTTGGCACATCGCCTACGGCATGAAGAGGAAATGCGGCTGAGACAGCGCCGGATGAGCTATCCCATCCAACCTCCTAGACGCTTTTGATCCTTCACTCAATTTGGACCGATGCGGAGCGTCACAGCTATGTAGCTGTTGGCACGGGCGATAGCCTAACATCATTCAACATGGACAATCAGACTTCATGGACTCTTTTAGACATAGAGATACGGACTCTTCCCACATTCGTTGTTCCATACACTGGATCTCCTCGTCCATACACATTCATTTCCGCCATGTATCTTCCTTTCTATCAGCAAATTTAGCAATGCTGCCTTTTTGAAGATGGCTCGACGCTGCCCGGTGACCATTCAATCCATATACCTTGAGCTGATGAGACGTGGACGCTGGCACTTATGAGTAATCGCAGTCGAAAGCCTGCTTTTACACTCATGCGGAGGCATCACAATCACGCTAGGCTTTCATCGTCTAAGGCTCCGTCAAGCAAAGCGCTGTTGATCATGTCTTCAGTCAGCGCGACTCTGTCGCGTTTTAGGTGATTGAACGATTAAAGTCATTGGTTGTAATTACGTGTGGTACTTGAAATGAGTCTAGAGTCTATATTACTTGATTATTGAATTATTGGGTATCAAGACCGGATTGTATCGTTCACTGCCTGTCAGGACTGTGTACTGTCAGGACTGTGTACCTTCGCCAACGCTTTCGTACGCGAGAGTAGAGTCTCAATAGCCGCTTCGTCGACCGGAGGTCCGGACCCATCGCCGACCATGACCTTTTGACCTTCGCTAGCTATTCCTTTGACGAGCAAGAACAGCCAAGCGGGGCCAGGTGGGTAGATGTGCGCTGAAGGAGGGCCACTGATGACAACTTCAGAAGATCCGAGTAAAGTTTGGAGTTGCAGATTGACAAGGCGGCTGTTCATATGCACGCTGTGTGTAACGAAGCCGAGGTCCATGAGAGCGACTTTGCAATCCGAGTATCAGCTAGAATCGATGCCTCGATTGAATAGGAATGTACATACTTGTGATGTCTTCTGCCTTTGTATTCTCAGGTAGGCTAACGGATAAGCGGAAGGTTTTGCCATATTCGAGGTTGCTAGGTAGATCCGAATATGCAGGTCTTTGCTGCCTCATATATGGTGCTAATCATGCCATCTATCAGTGTTGAGCAAGCTGCTTTGGCGAATCCTTGCACTTACGGGACAATGTCTCGACTCGATACTCGCTGGAAGGACGTATCAGCCAGTACGCCTTGATGAATAATGACATATGCTTACGTAGGGTAATCGACGACCGTCCTATCAAGATTAGGGTTGGACCCAGCGATCATGATCTCGCCCGTTGGAACTAGCGAAGCGACGCTGTGGTACAATCTCGCAATGTCGGATGTCGGCATGCCTTGTGTCGAGAAGCGTTGTCCACGACCATCTGAAGGTCTGTAGAGAGTCGGAGTGAAGACTGGATTGGCGGCATTGCTTTGACCGACTTGATCCTTGACGTTTCCATAGCCTCCGACTCCGCTTCCAGCTCCGTTGACGATGAGGACGTCTGTATGCGCATGATTAGCAGCGAAGTATTGGATGCTAAAGCATACCACCTACCTCCTGTCGGTAGCAGAACAAGATCCGGCATGAGCCTTGCCTCGGGCATTCTCTCTACTTGCCATCCGGCATCTATACCGTCTTCATCCAGCACCATCCTGACGCACTGATCAGAAGCAGGCTCTTGCGAGGTATGTTCATAGCTCGCTATGGTGTCATCGGAAGTAGAGCCTCCGCAGATGAGGATTTCAGGCGTGTACCGATTTGCCGGAGTCAGAGGAAGCATGACCGCTCCTGCCGCCATCGGATAAGTGACTCGGACGCCATTCGGTATATCAGGCAGGCGTCGCTCGGTGTTGGCCTTCCAGTCGTAGATCATGGCTTGCGTGTTTGCAGCTACGAAAAGCATATCGTCTGGAAGGTAGAATATGATAGGGAACAGGTTCGCATTGAGAGTATCGACAAGGAAAGGAGAGTGGATAGGCAGGCCGTTAGATCCGTGGATGTTCTTCGGAGGGTAATATTCGATTGTAGGGTTGTTTGCCGTTCTAAGGAAAGGTAGATGTCAGCTGATTGCTTCCTTCGTATATGTGACGACTAACTTGTTATTCTGCCATCCACCCTTGATGGCTCCACCCATGATGAAAGCAGATCCATCACCTAGCCTAGCTGCCGTAGAGTACCATTTCGGACTGGCCATTCTAATTCTCTGAGGATCCTCTATCATCTCACAATCATCTCTGCCTTCTTCACACGGATCAAACATCCTGATAGCTTGTAGTCCATTCACATCTCCAAAATCTGCCGATCCAGTATGATCACTTGAGACGGGGTTTCCTCCAATGTTTATCAAAGTTCCATTACTTAGGAAGCTGCCTCCTGCGCAGAAAGAATTTGAAGCGAGATCCAGAGGTTGCCGGACTTTGTTTGTTCTGAAATCGTAGAGTGCTCCCCATGCTGGATGGCCAGAGACCGTGAGAAGATTGTGCTCGACCTTATCCACGAGAAGGACGCGGCTGTCATCGATGACTGCGAGTTGCATGGCGGATATCCCAGAGTTGCCAGTCGTAGCTAGAGTCCATCTGTCTGCATCGGATCGCTTGTCTCCTCGAGCGAGTCGCCGTTCCTTCCGCATCTTTCCTTTGCCGATGTGCCGGCTCCGAGTCTGTTTGAGTGCCCGCTCTTGTACGACAAAAGCATCCACACTAATCTGGTGGCCTGTCGAGCTTGGATTGCTTTCTTCAAGAAGCTCGATCTCAAGCACATGTTTGCCAGAATGAAGATATTCGGCATGAAAGAGCATCTGCTGACTCTGTTTACTTTGGGCATAGGTGTCCACCGTGGCCGTCTCCTGACCGTCTAGCCAGACTCTGGCGATACCATTCTTGTCCGACCTTGTGCCATACCATTCGATACCAGTGCCTTGAAAGTGATATGCAAGCTTGGCTCCAGGAGTAGTGGAAGCATGCTCGGATCTGCCTATGCAGTCTGTGCAAGAGGAAGTCGACCAAGCTTCGGCTGGTCTGTATTGGCAGTTTGAGTCTGTGTCGTCTACAGAGTGCGAACCGAAAGGAACCCAGTAGGGAGTGAAGGGTGTCTTGTCGAGTTGGGTGGTGTCGCTGCCGGGAGTGGTCTGACCGTTCCAAGCTGAAGAAGGATCTAGCTGGCTGCCGGTAGCAGCGTACACCGTGTGTAGGAAGATGGATAGCAGACTAGCTCGCCGCATGATGAGAACGACGGGAGCGTTACCCAGGAGAGTATACCTTTACGGAATTAGAAGAGGACAGCGCTTCCTCTGCCGGCACAGGAGCATATTCGACTTGTTGTGTGTTTATTGGGCTTTGTTGTGAGTCAAACCAGCTCGCACAGCTGGACGAAGTATGTCCCATCTGCACAGCGTTGGCATTCTTGCCTGCATTCTTGAAAATATCGGCGGCCGCGTTCGCACGCATCGGTAAACACTCTCACACGTCGAGCAGAGCACGGCCATGGAGGTGCGAAGACGGGTTGCAGCGAATAGCTCATTGAGAATTAGTGCGGGCATGACATGACGTGCGGACGGAGATGTATCGTGAAGGAGATGAGATGAACAAGAATGCTGGGCAGTGGGTTCTGCTTCTACTCTGTATTTCATCATTGTAAGGTATCCCGTTTCAGCGTCAGCGTCAGTTCGCCAGAATCAGCTCGAGCTGGCCTTTAGATCCGTCATAACTCTGCTTGCTTCGCTGCTGGATCTCAGCGACGACGATCACGATGTTTTCGTGCTGTGGATTGGGCAGGAAGAAGCGCAAAAGCATAGCGAACGACGTGAGTTGATGGTAGAAACCCAAACCATCAAAAAAAGCTGAAAGTCCATCATCCGTATGGCCAGGCGCAGCCAAACGAGCAGACGCCCCTCCTGGATCCCAGCATCCTGCCATTGTGAATGGCGCTCTCTGGATCATATGAGCTGGCTGCTCAGCTGACTGAAACTTGTCCCTTCCCCCCTTGGCTCGTTCAAAGCGTCGCTGCCCCTCCCCCTAAACCGTTTGACGACGAAGCCTTGCTCGAATACCAGCGCAGATTGGACAGAATCATCGAAGAAGCTGCAGAGTGAGCCTCGTCCAAAGCTGCAGCTCCTGTGGCCTTGTGATGATCTGGCGCTTGAACTGACTCGGCGGACGATTTCCTTTCTTCTCTGTGCAGAAAGATCGTCAGTGTCACCAACGGTCATATACCGCAACTACACATGGAAGCGTCAGGCTCAGGCTCGACAGCGAGCAACTCGCCCGATGACGACGGACTAGCTTCGACTCCAGCAGGTCACCGTGCACTCCCTCAAGTAGGGTCTAGCGCAGGCAACGACACTCTCTGGCGAGCAGAGAAGAAGACGACAGACAACTCGATATACTCCTTGCAGAAGGTCAGAAAATCTTCAGGCGGCAGCAGGCATGGCAAAGGTCCAGCGGTGGAAAACGATGACGATCAGTTTGGGACGGTAGCTAGTTATAGGACTGCAAGCGCAGGCGGTGCAGATGAGCAGATGATAATGAAGACGGAGAGGAAGAAGCTTCCTACTCAGACGACTCGGGCAACCAGACTCCTACCGGCCTGACAAGCAAAGATGCAAGGTCGAAAAGCAGGAAAGGAGATTCGCGGAGACCAGTACAGGATATATGGTATTCAGAAGGCCGCGAACCGAAACAAGTATGTCAACCTTGTCTTGGGTGTTTACTCATCGCTGATATCGTTTTTGCAGAAGAAGCCGCTCGAGCTGGACAAGGCGCTCGCCATGTCGGAAGCTGAGTTTGCTCGTCTTATTACGTATGAATAGTATAATCTCTACTCCACAAAAGCAAAAAGCAAAGCAAGTCCAGGTAGTATAGCATCAAGCAGGCAGGCTCAAGAGAGTGCGGTCAGCAGGACAGTTTGTATATAGCTCATTCACTTTCCAGAGCAGTCAGAAGAGTCATCAAGGCGTTGTTGTAGCATTTGCAAACTACAATCTCTCTTCCTAGAAATACTTGGCTATTGACGTCTCGAGCCGAAAGATGACACGCAGGCCTTTGCTTTATCTCACTCAAGTTGATTCTGGCCTAGGATAGGATAGAGGTCCTGACAAGACGAGACTCTACATACATCAGTCTTCAATCATCAACAAACCCTGTCAACGTAGACTGGCGTTTCTGCTACCTTGGTCCCTATTTCGGCCTTCAAGATAACCTGGGAAGAAGGTTGCAATAATTCAAGAGTTGCGATATTGAGAACACATCTCGTAATCTCTTGAGGTGGGGAAGCAGCTAAGGCTTTCCTGGCATCTTCTGCACGACCTTCGAATTACATAGGCCTCTACGTATCTGCACAGAGTCCGTCTTCTAATCAACATCTCCACCATCATGTCTTCCACTACTACCACCACCACCACCTCTACCTCTTCTTCTGGCTCGCCGGCTGCTGGAGGTAGCGTTACCAACTCCGTCATGGACTTGGCTTTGGAGAAACAGCAACGCATTGTGGATGGCGAAGTCGATACTACAGATACAAAAGCACGTTACTTGGGTCTGATTGGTAGAATCCGTCCTGTCTTGCTTCCCGCTGCTCGATATCTGGCCTACACCAGGTAAGCTCACAAGCGGACCCCATGTCGTGTCTGGAAGCTGTCCTGACATCGTACGAATCCAGCGACGTTGGAGAGGCTTTCCGTCCCATCATCAACCGTAAAGTCGTTACTGCAGCGTACGGCGTTTCGATAGCCTACGTCGCAGGCGATATTGGCTATGAAGGCTACAAAGCGCATCTGGACAGGCAAGACAGATTACTGAAACAAAGTACATCAGGCATCAAAGAACCAGGCCAAGCCGAAATCAGTGCAGCGACGGAGATAGGTCTAAGAGTAGCCAGAAGAACTGTCTTCCAAGGGTTGGCAAGTATAGTCCTGCCGGCTGTCACGATCCATAGTGCAGTCAGATACTCTGCGCCAATCTTCCTCAAGAGCAGTAACACGAGAGTGAAGGGTTGGGGACCAACGGTGGTTGGGTTGGCAATCGTGCCGCTCTTACCGATAATGTTTGATCACCCTGTCGAATATGTACGTTCTCACGCAACAAGAGCAGTGGTGAATGCTGACTGATTTAATGTTTGTGTCACTTCCATCTTCGCAGGCGACCGACAAGTAAGCTTCCTGCCCGGCCATCACAGTGTGGAAGCCTGTACACCACTGACGTATCAATCTCGTCCTCAGAGTCTTCGACTATGTTGAAGAGAATGTTTTGGGAAGTACAGCGGAAGCCGAAGGAGCACGGAGGAAGCACCACAAGACCGAGCTATAGCGTTGGCCTCGACAAGTAGAGGGCAAAGATGACATCCCTCTCCTTGTGCACATACTCTGCATCTATTATCAGGAAGCAACAGAGCAGAAGATGCCGGTCCGGGTATTCCGTTTAGACCTTTGATAGACGCGAGTAATCAGATAGCCTGTGTAGTGCTCATATAGAAAGCCACACATCCATCAACCTACCGCTTCATCTACGTCGAGAATCACGTCCGCCTTTCCAGTCTGATAATTGGCCCAGCATCATGCAACCACCTTCTGGCTTGCCCGGCGTCTCACTAAAGCATCTCTTCACTCTGGAATGTGGTGTGACTGCTCCTCTCGTCGTTGGCAAGAATGGTAGCGGTGTGTTGAGATTCACAGAGTTTCTGGAAAAGCTTCGCTGCTTGTTTGACTGACTTTCCGGACCTTGTCCGTCTCTCAAGGCTCCGAAAGGCGCGTTATCCCCTTGACTGGCGGCTCCTTCTCTGGTCTCATCAATGGCAAAGTGCTTCCATATGGATTTGATGCTCTCTTGATGCAAGATGACCTGACAGCGCGGTCAGTCGCGGAATCTCGCAAAGCAAGCTCGGACGTCTGACTTGAGTGACTGGACGCGACAGGCCCGATGCAAAGTACTGCTTGCAGACAGATGAAGGAGAGCTCATCTTGGTCCACAGCGAGGGCGTGCGATATCCTCCCCAAGGTCCGCTCTTTCCGACGGTAAACAACAAGCTCGATGTTCGCTAAGAAAGACTGAATATCACAGGTGCATCCAAGAACACGCACGTCTCTGAGTTCACTTTCCTCCTCCGCTTGAAGCTCGAAACTGGATCACCTCGCTTGGCTTATCTCAACACAGCCATCATTGTCGGATCTGCACAACGGCAAGATGCTACCGTCAAATACGACGCTTACATACTCGAACAACACCTAGAGAAACGATCGTCCAAGCTGTAAAAGGCAAAGAACCTGCATTTGGGATAAGAAGTGCGTTTCGAATGCCGTGACGTGTAGTCAAGCCCTCGCCAGTAGCACAACATCCAATATGATTCTACTGGTCGTGCGTAATTGAAGCCATCGCTGAACGCGATGCAGTACAAGATTATCACATTCTGAGCCAAAGCAGACAGTCAATCAGGTACAATGGACGAGGCCGCGTTGGTGGCTTCGAGTACACTTCAGACACCTCAAATGTCCCGCTATCAATAGCTTAACAGATGAAGCAGTAAAATGAGCAGCGTCAGACAGCCTTCTGCTACTCTCACACAACAAGAATGAATTCGACCATCTAATTTTTTGACAGCCAAGAGAGATATATGACTCTCATCACCACTGGATCTGTCAGAATCACGCCAAACCTCCAACGTGCCAACATCGAATCGCGGCTAAGGGTCGTCATGAACATTTGGCTGCAAGGTGATTGGTCAGCCCAGACGGGCGGGGCGCGCGCGCTCGACCATCAACTCATAATAGTCAGATCCGTGTTTATTCCAAGCAGCAAAGCGCGATACGCACACTTTATGTCAGCTATTCTCTTTCGGCCGGCTGCTCGTCAAGAACGATCCCTCCTCGGATGACGATCTACAAGTGGCAAACTTTCGAGCTCTCTCGTGAAGTGTCCGGGTACGATGTGATTCTTTGTTGCAGCTCTCCATCTTCCTTCTTATCTTCGCTCCCATCACTTCCTTCTTCCTCCTTTCTTCCTCCCCAATTTTCATAATGAAGGCAGCTTTCTTCGCAACTTTAGCAGTCGGCGCCGCAGCAGTCTCAGCAGCACCTCTTGAGACCAGAAATAATGGCGGCAAGAAGACTAGTGCTGGCGGTACCGGACCCAACCCTTCCGTCCCCGGTGATGGTGGAAACGGACTGACTGTCACAGTCATCGACCCTATGGGCAACACCACCGTCGAGAAGCCTGTTTACAGAGCTATCACCGACTTCGACTACGCGTCGTTCAATCTTGGCCTTTACCAAGAGTGGATCGAGGTGGGTCGTGCAGAATCCGATTTCCCAGGCTGTGGTCTGACATAATGCTTTTTTTTTCAGCTCGATCTCTTCAACTATGGTCTCAAGGCTTTCTCTGTAGCGGAGTTTGAGGAAGCTGGCATGACTCAGGACTATCGCGATTTCCTGCAATTCATGGCAAACCAAGAGACTGGCCATGCTCAGCTCCTGACCGACATTCTTGGACCTGGTGCCGCTCCTCAGTGCACATACAACTACACCGGAGCTTTTAACGACGTCCGCTCCTATCTTGAGTTCAATGTCAAGCTCACTCGATGGGGCGAGTCTGGTGTGTAGATTTCCGAATACAGCATTTTGAGATGCAATACTAATTGACATCATGTTCACCCGCAGGTGTCTGGGGTTTCCTAGCCCACCTCAACTCCCGCCCTTCCGCCTCGCTCCTTTCCCAAAGCATTGCCACTGAAGCCCGACAGCAGATGGCCTTCAGACAGTTCCTTGGCGTACCCGGAATGGACGTTTACTTCGAGCCTGGTATTCCTCAGGCATGGGCATGGACATTGCTAGCTCCATGGATCCAGAGCTGCCCATCCGAGACTCCTCGAATTGGCTGGTCCAACTACGCATCGCTTACAGTCGATAACAACCCATCCCTTATCTTTGATGGGTCAAAGTCTGCTGTCTCCACCAACATCTCTCGACTCGTAACTGCTGGAGATAAGATCGAGTTCTCTTGGATCCCTGCTGGCGAGAAGATCGGACCAAACAACAGCTACACCACAGTATCTCCAGGTGGATCTACACCCAAGTATGCGCTCTGGGCTCATCAGCTCAACGCTACCTACGCTCCTCTCACTTTAACCTCCGAGACGACGGGATACGCCTACCTACCCAAGGGCGATGTTTACAACACAGAGATCTCCAAGTCTGGTCCAGCTATCAACGGAACAGGTGAGGACATCATGTCTGATAACAGTGCCACAGATATACTTACCGGTTTATCGAAACAGGCTTTGTTGCTCTCGTCAACGACAATCCTTTCCTTACTCCTTACAACCTCAGCCTGATCCTGCCCCACATGGTTGCTGGACCTGCCGTCTTCGTCGCCGGATAAAAGGGCATGATGACTTCTCATTTACTCACGTAGAGGCTCCCGATGAGCCTACTAAATGTTCGCCAGGTTACCTCGATGGACGCTGAATCTTACGGACACTTCCTCTATCGAATCAAGTCAGTTTGACCACATTGTAGCACATAGATCCGTTCAACAGCTCTTCGAGCCAGTAATTACATACGCTCAGTAGCTTATCGCGTTTATTACAACTAATTTGCCCTGTCTTCGCATTTCTGTCGAGCAACAATCTGACAAAATGCTTAGAACGATACAGTACATTGAACAGCTCTCTTCCGTTCTCGAAGCTTTGCAGCAGAACTCATGTTGATCGTGTTATTCGGTCCAGGCTTGTTGCAACTTGCCTGTTCTCACCTCGACCGACATGGACTTTTATGGCGAATCAACATGCACGCAGTATACGAACAGAGCCTCGGATGTTGCTGCTCAGCTTGCCAATACGCTCGCCGCTCTCCCACACGATGAAGGGACCTCAAGCTGGTCGATGCCAGCACCTTCAAAGAACGCCTGCTAAACAGCCATACATCGAGATCCAAGTAAACAAGCATGCACTAATTGACCTGTCACTGCCCAAACACTGCCTTTTGTTGGCCTCGCTGGCCGTTGAAAATGAACGCTTTGGGCGTCCAACGCTGTGTCGCACGGTCCACTGCGAGCTCGTGGCATATCGGACTCGTCTGATGGCTAGGGCCGCGAGCGAACAGCAGCGAAAGCTTGGAACCCTGCCTGCTACAGCTCTCCCCAATCTGCTGCATCCTCAAAAACGCACGTCAAACATCGCTTGTGTCGCAACTCTGTGTGCGCCGATGTTTTGACGAGCGGAGTGCTCGCGAAATGTTGACTGACCTTCTTTCGTCGCAGCTCTCACCGACGTCGTGTCCTCTTTGAGGGTTGACAGTGGCCCGAAGTACAAGCATATCCTCGACAAGACAGGCTGTCCAGTAGCACCTGTCACCCAGCTTGGGGTGGCGTGAGCTAGATTCGACATGGCACCGAGCTCAACACTGGCTCGACGAAGAGTCGCAACCAGAGTCACTCGCTCCTCATCCATCAAGCAGTGCGAACCCAAGGATAGTGAAGAAGCAATGGAGCAAGATATCCCAGTCGAGCAGGACACTACGCTGCGGCAGTCTACCTCTTCTGCGAGCTCAATCATCGATCATGGAGTCGCAATGCCCGAAAATGACATTACAGCACAAGTGCTCTCCCCTGCAGCATCCACATTCTCGTCCAGTATAGCGAGTAGCAGGAGTAAGAGGAAAGCTTCGGATGATGCTTCATCGCTCTCGAAGTCCGTTCGGCAGCGTCGAAGCTCAAACAACAACAACGCTTTTCATGCATTTCAAGAGCAGGAGGACAATCTATCCATGTCCCTACCTTCTTCACCGTCTATCAGAACCAACCGAAAAGGTTCACTGTTCATGAGCATGCCTGCCAGCTCCTCTCACGTATCGGCGTCATTCCCGCACTCTGCCGGACCAAGCTTCGACGTCTCTGTCCTTTCTCCACCTTCTTCCTCAACATATCACTATCCTCTATCAGAAGAGTATGCCTTCTTCCCAGGCTCCGCTCGGGACTTTCCTCTATCCGCACCACCCGGTCTGGATGCAGCTGCCCTCGAAGCATGGAACGGGCCTTATGGCCTCTCCTTCTCCACGCCTCCCAAGCAATCTGTGGCATCGATTCCCGTAGCAGACGCTGTCAGTCTCACTCCGCCAGATGAGCAGCAGTTCGCAACTTTTACGAACTCTGTCGCCAGCGGATCAGACGACGCTATGAGCCTGTTTGCCTCTCAAGTCAGAAGACAGGCTGCTGCCATGTCGCTGTCCGAAGCAGATCCGATACCCGAGTCGCCTTCGGCAAGATTGGCATTTGTAAGTGGTTCGCATTACCTCCCTTACGGGGGGTAACCTTACGGGTAGTAAGATACTGATATTGACTGCACTCACAGAGTCCAAGAACATCTCCACCTCAAGCTCAAGCGTCTTCCAGTCCTTCTGTGGGCAAGCGAGCTATTGCACCTCTTAAGCGCTCCTCTCGCTCTTCTGTCTCCCGCCCTACTACAGCTTCCAGCTCCAAGCCAGCTGGTGACCCTTCTCTGCCTCCCGCTATCCCGCCAGACACACCCGCCAAAAATACGCTTTCGAAATCGATGCCGGCAGAAAAACGGAATCACAACAAGAAGGCTACTCCCGGCAAGATCAACAGACCTCCCAATGCCTGGATTCTATACAGATCGGATCGTCTCAAGGAATTGAAGGGTAGACCTGAAATCGCTGGAATGCCTCAGGCGACTCTCAGCCAGCTTATCAGCCGTGAGTCTCGAAGTCACCCAATATACTGCCAAGCTTATACCACTATTCTTATAGACGCGTGGCATTCTGAGCCAAACAACGTTCGAGACTATTACTGCAAAGCAGCCGATCGCAAGAAAGCAGAGCACATGGCGCTGCACCCAGGTAAGATAGTCAATGAACCGTATTTGGCGAGCGCTAAGCGCTTCCACGCCCGACAGATTATAAATACAATCCAAGGAGAAATGCTACGCCTAAATCTCCAGAGCGGGTGTTTACCAAGGTTGCAGCAACTACACCAGAGCATGGTGGCAGCATTATCCCTCACTATCGAAGCCAGAGACATGAGTCCTCTACAAATCACCCAGATGACGAAGGCGAAGACATCGATATCCCGGTGCCAGTGACACCTGTCGGGGAATTCAAACCATCCTTCAATCCTAGTCTGCTCGGTCTGCTTCAGGCGGAAGATCAAGCTGATACAGATCGGGAAGGCCAGCCTTGTCCTCCTTCTCCTTCGCCTGTCAAATACAACGCTCCCTCGGGCTCGTCAAGCCAGCTCTCGACACCGCTAAAAACAAAATCGCGTATACCTGTACCGGTCTCCAGGATGTCTCCTGCTACGAAAAGCAAAGCCGAGCTGTTCAAGCAGAACGCCAGCAGCTTTGCTCAGCAGCAGGGACTGGATGGCAAGCTGAGGGCTTCGCCAAGCGTGTCTCGAGGAGCCGTTGCTTCCGCTTCTCCTACCCCCAGTCGGATGTCTCAGGCTTCCGGGATGCGTCTCTCCACTCCCTCCCAAGCGAGACAAAGGTCTTTCGCCAAGTCACCTTCTATCGCTGCTTCAAGTAGCAGATCAAAGACGGTACCCAGGTATCAACAGCCTACAGCGGCTTCAATGGCTCGTAGCGTTACCCATCCACCTGTTTCCACATCATCGCAATACGCAGGATACGCTCCAATATCTCCGACAGCTGTGGAGCAAGCTAGTATGTACTCGCACATACAGCACCCTGTCCCAAGACCGGTGCATGGGAGCGAGACCTTCTTGAGCATCGAAGAATTGCTTGCTGGACTTACCAATGCTCCACCCCAACAGCTACTGTTCCAGGAGACAACGAACCCATACGAAGTGCCTTCATTCGATGGGAATGTTCTATCGTCCGCGACGGGAATGGCACCTAGTCATCAGCTATACCAAACGTCAGAGGGCGTCACGACGGTTGCCGGAAATCTTGGAAGTCAGGCCCTACAGCATCAGGCTCGAGGCGCATACGATCAATTCCAACATAATGTTTTCACTTTCTACCCTGCACAAGCGCCTGATCAGCCGATACAGGTTGTTCAGCAAGCGCAGCTATATCAACAAGCCTCATCGCAAATGCCAGTACATGTCAGGCGTAGTCAAACCTCTCCACGGAAAACCTCGGCAAGTATTAGGGCACACTCGCAGCAACCCTTCGCTCGACAAATTGCAAATGGTCAGGGCTTGTCAGCACCGTCCAGCAGTACCATGTATCGCGCCAACTCCTCTCCCGCAGCTCCTTTCGCTGTTCCGCCATCTGTACCACAAGGCTCAAGTGGAAGTGACGGCTTTTTCGTCAAGGGTGTTTTCTATCCATTCAAGGATGCACAGAAGATCATGGCTATGGCATGTCGAGACCCGTCTACTTCAGATGCCGCAGTCTCTAACTATCAAGAAGCGCTTCCAATGCTATTGCAGCCTGGTGCTGAGTACTCGATGGTGGAGCAAGCGCCGGATGGCACTTTGTATCAGAGTGAGACTTTCTCTAGACGGGCAGAAAGTAACGGGGGCCAAGGGAACGATTCTTTCGAACAATACCTCGTTGCGCCCTCCATGATGGAGGTTCATCCTGTCTCAGCTATGCTTCATACGCCAGATACAGGGTCGACCGGCTTTCAAGGTCACCAGTATCTGATGACAGAGCATGGCAGCATGCCCTTCTTGACCAATCCGGACGAATATGGGCTTCCTTCCGCAATGTCATATGCTGCCGAGTACGGCGGCTCTCTACCTCCGTCAGCAATCGACCCTTCCTTCCAGTCCCACGATGAGCAGAACGCTCCTACCATGTTCATCGCCGAGACAGGCAAGCATTACAGCCTGAACACCTCTATAGGAAGTAACGGCAGTGGAGAGAATCTCAGTACAGTAGATCCGAGTAATCTGACTATCATCGAGCATCTGTCCTCAGATAGCCTCGCGACGGATATCTCCGCTTAGCGATCTCCCACAATGTTGGCGAAGGCGACTCGCTGGTCGAGCCGCCTTTCAAGGCCATTAATTCCAAGGACAATCCGGATACCCTTTGAGATCATAGTTGTCACAGATTATATATGCGTTTCACAGGTGCCCTTGTTGTGGTGTCATTCTCACGTTTCCAGGCCAGACCTATTTTATCATTGTCTTTGTAGGCCTCTTGTGACCATTCCAGCTTTCGTTGTGGATATTCTTATTCGAGTAAACCTCCTACTATAATGACATCAACAACATATAACTGTACTAGCCCTCCACACCCTGGGATTCTACTACAGACTGATCTTGAACCCAAAGATCCTTTCCACGAAACTGCTTGAAGCATTCTCCACCGCTCGGCTGAGCCAGTGCACACGATCAGAGACAATTGTAGTAGTGTTTGAGGCCAATGTAGTGGTGTTTGCGATCTGGTCGAGATGTCCATATTGCCTAGGGCGAAGAAGGCTACCCCCGTTGAAGTCGCACCAGCATCGCTGCAGCGCGGTTGTTGTGTTGTGTATATTGAACTGCAGCGACCCATCGGCAGACTTGGCTGCCGGCGTGATGTCCCAGTAGCACGTAGATGCGAACAAGGCTACCAACAGAATAGTGCAATAGACGCTAGAGGGTACGGCTCAGCCGTAATCGCACATGGTTTCCGGAATGACAGCCAGCTCACCACGGTCGCTTGCTGACGTAGAAAGTGATGAGGAAGAGGATGGTGAACAAGGGAGGTACGCCGGGCAGTGGGAGAAGGAGCAGGACGAGGACTAATGCGCGAAGATGTCAGTATACCAGGTGGATCCAGAGCATTTCGCGGCCAGATTCACAGCTCCGTAGGCAGTACATCATGGTAGGTCTTCTCTCTTGTTTTCTTTCGCGCAAGTCGACTGAAGCAAAAGCCAGCTCTCAAATGCCGTAGCAAGATCCGATACTGCTTCTTCTGAACGATGGAACGACGAGCCAGCGCTTCTTCTGCGACGCCGTTACCGCTCTATGCGACTCCCAACAGCACCGTAACTCTGAGCCGTCGAAGCAGAGGGCGTTTGAGCGGTGGTTCGCATCGACACACCCGCTCTTCAAGCAGTACTGGCTCGTTCAGCTTGTCGTTGAACGGAGAATCCCTCTTTCATGCCCTCAAACGATCGCCTGTCGCGTTCTTGACCTTCTTTACGCCTGCACATCTCACCGCTCGAGCTAGGACGACGAATCTGGCTGTTTTCCTGCTTGTTCTGACATGTATAGCAAGTCTGGTCTACAACGTCAAGTTCTACCTGCACGAACATCCGTTGAAAGGCGAAAGAGACAGACTACCTCTCAGCATACGAGCAACGCTTCCTCGCAACAACGTCCCACCGTTACAGCTAGTCGCACCACAGGGAGTTGGCAAGGACCAGCATCAGCAGGGACATCAGGATGTATTGGATGCACACTCGGTAGACGGAGATCATGCGACTCAGGCTGCATCAGGTGCCAGTTGGCTCAATTCTGCTGCGTCAACGGAGAATGTCAACTTTGCATCGTTAGATCACCTCATTATGGTCCCGGGCCATGCAGTGTGGAGAGGCAGGAAGGCATCTGAGATCGTTCAGGACGAAAATTGGGTGCTGGAAGCGATGCAGAAAGGTGGCAGTATACGGACCTTTGTCAAACATATCATCAAAGGGTACGCTCAATGCCTTCTCCAGGTCGATTGCGCTAATCGTAATTTACAGCGTCGAGCTTGCCCTTCAAGATCCATCCTCTCTACTGGTCTTTTCGGGCGGACAGACGCGAACCATAGCTCAAGAAACGGAAGGAGATTCATACTTTCGCATCTCAAACGCCCTGAACCTGTATGACCCATCAAACTCGTTAATACCGCCGGAGATAGCAGGGATTCCAGGCGCTCCCCTGCAAGATGGCTCGAAGAGCGATTCTACAAACACTACAAATGTCAAAGCAGATGCGGATGCGCTTACGCAGGATGACAGTCACAAATCTGGCACATCGGTTTTCTTTCCGAGGGCGACCACGGAACAATTCGCAATGGATTCGTACCAGAATCTGCTCTTCAGCTTGTGTCGCTTTAAAGAGTAGGCTTTATTTGCGTCTTCAATCGGCATGTCTGACTTTCATGTCGTCGCAGGGTGACTGGCCGATACCCCTCACGAGTCACGGTCGTTGGCTTTGGGATGAAGAGATCGCGGTTCACAGATGTCCATCGGGCCGCTCTCAAATTTCCTCTGAGCTCATTCACCTACGTCGGCATAGACGATGAAGGCGAGACTGGGCAATCATATCTTGGCGAGAAGGAATTTGGCTTGAAACCGTACTCCGCTGACTTGTATGGGTGTCATGGCATACTGCTCCTGAAAAGACGGGGCAGAAACCCATTCAGGCGGATACACCCGTACTTTACGAGCAATAAGAACTTGGAGAACCTGCTGGAATATTGTCCGGATAACCCGACGGCTGTCTATCCGGGCAGGCTGCCGTGGGAAGTGGAAGAGTAATAGAGGTATGATAGAACGTTGTCGAGTAGCTGATTTGGCGGGGCGAAATGTTGTTGTTGTCCGTAAATTGCGTTTCCAGGCCCTCAAAGCATTGAAGCTGTGAGAATAGTACCCACGAAGGGGCAGCTCATGCGTGGATTTGTGGTCTGGCAACAGTTGTAGTGATAGCGAGCTACTCGCACTTCACGCCGATGTCGCGGGTTCATTCGCGTTTGACCGTGAAAGGACCCTCGAACGACCTTGAGGATCAGCAGGCATCATTCACACGCATAAGCTTTAATACCTGTGCAGTGTGCTGCGAAGAAGCAGCTGACGCTCGTTCGTTCTGTCTTTTGAGTTGTCTTCCATTTCTGAAAGCTTGGCCGAAATCGTTCAGCATGCACATGAAGACAGCAAAGCCGGCCAAAATCCATTGATATAATTAGTGTCAGTGTTATGCATTTTGTGGCAGTGAAGAAGCGGGCCAGGGAGGCTTGGGAGGCCCAAAATTCTGGATTTCGACCAAATCTGGACTAAAAACAACGCCAAAGTCGCCAATTAAAGCTTCTGCATGGCCTGCACATCTGACGACTGTACGTAGTCTTCGAATTCTGCAATCTGATCTTGCAAATCATCAAGGGATACCTTCTCATCCTCAATGACGACGGTGATCTGGAGCTTCTTGACTCCATAACCGACAGCGACCAGTTTGCTGAGACCCCAAACGAGACCATCCTTCTCGATGCTTCGGACGGACTTCTCGAGCTCGGCCATATCGGTCTCATCATCCCAAGGCTTGACATCGAGGGTAACGACGGACTGCGGGTAGGACAACCGGGTCAGCGATCAAGAAGAGAGATGCGAGATTGACAGGGTATACTACACACCTTGGCAATAGTAGCAGGCTTCTTTGCCTTCTTAGCGGCGTATTCAGCCAATCTCTCGGCCTTGATTCGCTCGGCCTCTGCATCTTGCTCCTCATCATCGGATCCGAAGAGATCGACCTCGTCGTCGTCATCGTCTGCAGCGGCAGCCTTGGCAGCAGGTGCGGAAGAGGTGGAAGCTACTGCTGGGATAAGGGAATCGGCATCCTTGCTTGAGTCGCCTGGCAGCTCAGGGTGCTGGCTTGCGTAGGAAGCAATGTGCTTGAACCATCTGGCAGCGTGAGGGTACTGAGCAGAAGGGGCGGAGGACTCGACGGCCTTGTAGACGGTCACATCGGCCTGGGAAGGGGTGTATCTGCAAAACAGGTTCGCAAGAAGCATAGTCAGCTTCTGTACATCTCTTGAGAATGCAGATTGTGTATATGGGGATGCGACGATGTTATTCTCAGATAGCTTGGAAAATAGTTGAATTTTCGTCAGGGCGCCATAGCGGGACGAGGCGCCTTTGCAGGACTGAGTACTGTACGGGGTCTTAATCCGAGCACTGTTATAACCCAACAATCCCGACGCCATAACTCGGAAACACGGACCAAAGCACAATTCATCGCTGAAAAAAAGTGGTTGAAAAGGCGTAGGAGAGCGAGAGAGAGGATCACAGCCAGGATGGAGCATACTCACCCTTGGATGTACGACTTGTCAGCGAGGTAGGCGTTGAGGGCATCGATAGCGACCATTTTGACGTGAGGCTTTTGGGTTGGGCGAAACAAGAGGGAAGTTGCATTGATTTTCAGGGCAACACCGCAAGATGGGCGACGATTTGAGCTATCTGAATGATGTTCTGGGATCATCAAGCAACAGTACAGCCAGTACAAATGGATCTGGATCATCAGCTACTGCCAGCCTGAACGCGGGAAATGCCAATGCCAGCAGCACCGATGTCCTGTCAGACGCCGCATTGCAGCCCATTCTGGAGGCATTACGAGGTGCTACAGAAGAGGATATCGCTAATCTCGACGATGAAAGCGTGGCCTTGCTGCTGCAAAAGCTCGAGCAAGCAGACATCGCAAGCGATGAGATGGAGAAAAGGCTCGACCGCCTGCTCGGACAGCTCGATGGAATGCTGGATACACTACAAGAAGATACTGCTGCGGGTCCTGCAGACACAGACGAGAAACAGGCAAGCAAGGAGGATACTGCGTCATCTGGGACGCCCGGGGCCGTCTAGATAGCCTTGTCTATCTTCAGACATTACAAATGTTCATAGGTGAGCCTCTTGATAAGTCCTCGAGGTCTGGCATATGCTGAGGGGCGGCTCTTAGCAAAACTGCTCCAGTACAAGTGTGCGCCAGCGATCAAGGGCGTCCCATGGTCAAACCAGGATGAAGCAGATCGATCACGTCCCATTCCACTTCGTGACCACGAGAACGCTAAGCCAAACAATGCTTTGTGGAGGGAAAGTGGAAACCGCTGAAAGAAACAGAAAGTAGGAGACAGGTCTAGAGCTAGATCAGGGAGAGGAATACGCTGGCAGTCACCTCTTCTTTTACTTCCGCACAGCTAACGCAGCTGTGTAGCTTTCCCTCCGCCTCGAAGTGAGGTGGGCGCTGACACAAGGCACCTACGAATACCTGGTCAAACCATTCTTGATGTAAGTGTAGCAATGTTTGCTTGTATGGATTCCCTAGCTTCTTACTGGACGACTGGCAGACTTTCATCTCATGACCCGGCAAAGCCGCAAGCCGGGGTGATAACCGTCAGCTCTTCCCGTCCATATGTGTGACTTTTTGCAAAGTGCTTCTCCATGACATCTCGGCTGTTGGATTTGGATAAGACTGCTGACCGTATTGTGACTTTTTTTGCAAGGATGTAGAAGCAGAGCGGCAACCGAGAGGGATCTAAACGCTTTTTGAGGTTGCAAAGAAAATACGCACATACGAGCCTGGATTGGGCGACTTACACAGGGCTTCTTTGTGTCGTCACGCTCTCCAGGTCGCCTTCTGATACGCCTCAAGAACGACGTCAGCTTGGGGGGATATTTTGTATGTCTGCAGTGGACATTTGCGAAAGAAGATAGGAGAGGATTTATCGTACACGCGATGACTCAATACAAGACTGGGGAACCGCGCTGGACTTTTGGGGAATGGGAACATAGAGCCCTCTGCGAAGTAGTTGCCTTGACAATGCGAGGGAAGTATCGATTTCCGATCACCTGGCCTTGCGCTTGTACGTCTGAGCGCAGCCTTTGCAACTGTTCGCCAGTTGAGCGCATTCAGCGTCTATGCTTCGAGCAACTGTTTCAGGATCCACTTACACATATACCACGACACCATTTTGGTTGTATTGCCTGCAGGAGGTGTGTATGGCGCATATCTCACAGTGCGAGCCAGAAGTAGTAGTGCCAGAAAGTGACCAAACGTGACCGTCGAAAGCCAGCGCTGCAGGCCACTTAGAGGCCTGATTTCTGTAGGACATGTAATGAGTTAAGTGATAAGCTGCGAGTGAACGAGACAAATGGCCGATTTGCTTGGTGCTTCCGAACTGGCGACTGCAGCTGGAACTGGTAAGCGGAGAGAGATAGGTCTTGATTTGGTATTGTTGAACCACCAAGAGCCGATTCTGTTGACTTTTGAGCTAAGGCAGTCGAGTGAAGGAGAGTCAAGAGACGATACCAGGGGCGCCATTTTATAGCCTGCGCCTTGAGGTCCTCCCTATGTGCCTAGCAACGTGAAAGGCGATCGGTGCAGCTCCTCTTTCCCCTCTGTCGCGGACATCCCCCTTCAATTTACTTTCTTCCCTTGTTGTCGCAGGGAGAGGCGGTGTTCGCACACATTGCTTGCCTTCACTCCACCTCACACAAGGCCGCGGAGATGGGCTAAACCGCAGCACGCCTAGTGAAGATGAGAGCGTCTTGACTGTCTCCCTGCGCTCGCGAGATCTTCGCCTTAGGTCGGATCGTGCGCTTACCGTCTATCGAACTCGCTGGACTGGAGTCAGGACATCGGGAGACATGGTGAGCCAGGAGTCTGGAGAAGTCTGCGAGTAGAGCATCTGTTGGTGAGAGTGAGAGTGCAGAGAGAGTATCGTTTAATTGCAGCAAATCGGTCCGTCGACGGGGGAACCTGCATTCCGCCATGAACGCCGTGAGTCCCAGCTGGCAACGCCTGTATAGACTTCGCATTCGATTTTTTCCCTGCGATCTCACGGCTGCTCGGTGTGGTGTTTTCTCCTGTGAATTGCGGAGACGTGCCCTTTGTGTTGGACCAGGACTCATTACTCAAGCACTTAGGCTCACGCTCGGCCGCAACAGATGGATGAGCGAGGGATACGCTCGATCGAAGGTGCTATCTGTTGAAGCCTCGAAGTCTCATGGTCGTCCCAGCATGTGAAGTCGGGAGCCGCCCATTTTTGTTCTGCAACAACAAACGTAAGAGGGACCACTGCCGGCCAGCAATGCGCAGCGATTGAACAAGCCTTAATGAGCTGTATAACTGATGCGTTAGTGCACGCAGCGCCCACGAAACGAACGAAGCTTACGTGCTCTGTTTAGGGCGGGGAATTGTCGCGAGCTAAGAATACGTCTACACTTGTAACGTAAGGGTTGCATGACAACCGAGACTGTGCTTGTTGTGACAGAGCTGCCAGTGCTACTGACGAATGCTCAGCCGATTTCTTATGGGGTCTGTCTTCTCAGAGCCTTTACGTGTCTGGAGAGAAGGTGCCCACCATAAGCACAAATCATTGTTTACCGAAGGGCATCATTGAAGGACTATGTCTTGAGAGGAGAGACCTCCAGTGTCCTCGGCGAAAAGTATGAGCAGGATGCATAAAACAGACAAGGAAAGTTGCTTACGGAGCGCAGAGAGGCCATGACCATTGTATATTCCCAGGAACAAAGGCTATGAATAGGGCCAGCATAGACGGAATTGATTTTTTCATAGAGTGTCCGGCCGGATATGGCATGCTGCTTGCTGAATTGCCCATTTCTTTGGGTATTCAACAGGAAAGGATTCTTGTCGATGTGTTGTCCATCGAATGTAGAGATACCCAGGTCCTTGCTGGAGGTCAGCGAGGCAGTGACGACAACAAGCCATCAAGTGAGCGGTCAGAGTGGGTCAAGTGCAGCAAGAGAGGTAGATAGCATGATTGGAGGAGTCAGGACAAGACAAGGCAGAAAGCTAGGCAGAGCAGTACATCGGGATAAACCTGTTAGATTATTGCGGTTTGGCGCAATAAACGCATCTGGCGAGTTGACGCACACGGACAGTCAGCTGCACTTTGTCGAATTGTCTCGAGCATTAGCTCTTCACTCACACGTAGATGGCATGGCCGTTGTATGTGTATTGAGCACAGAAATTGGTCTCGCCGCAATTCACGCATCTATGCTTAGTCGTAGCCCTTGTGCCAGTGTGAGAGTAGCCTCGTCCATTATAGATGTAGGTGGACATCACCTTGCTGACTGTAGCGCTTCTTGGCATGATGGACGGGATCAGGCTTCGTGCTGTAAGTGCAACGGGGGCCTGCTTTGTTGAGATGTTTTGTTCCGAGAGGTCTTAGGAACAGCTTCTAGATGCAGACTGTGTTGAGCTGACGCGGTCGAGTGAAGGAGAGCAGAGAGACGATGCCAGGTTGGCCACTTTATAGGCAGTCCCTCAGGTCCTCCCTATGTGCCTAGTGATGTGAAGGGCGATCGGCACGAGTCCTCTTTCCCCTATATCGCGTAGCTCCCCCTTCAATATACTTTCTTCCCTTGTTGGTAGCAGGAGAGGCTGTGCTCGCATACGTTGCTTGTCTTCACTCCACTTCACACACAGCTGCAGAGATGGGCCAAATCGCAGCCCAGCGAAGATGAGTGCGTCCGAAAGGTGTCGGTGCGCTCGCAAGATCTCGCCTCGACACGGATCGTTCGCTCACTGTTACATTGAACTCGCTCGATCGGAGGCGGAGCATCGAGACATGGAGAGACGAGAGTCTTGATGAGTTTGGGAGCGGAGCGTCGCATCTGATAGTACGGAAGAGATCGCAACGAAGAGTGTCATTGCTGCAAATCGGTCTCATCGTGTCGGTCGAGGAGAGTCCGGATTTCGCCTTGGATGCCGGAAGTCCCAACTAGTGGTAGACATGTAGACGCCGCATACGAAATTTACACTCATATTTCACGGCTGTCCCGGTGTGGTGTCTCTTGCGAGATTGCGGAGACGTGCCCTTTGTGTCAGGACCATGGCACAAGATCGGAGCATCTGGACGGTAGGCTTGAACCCAGCAGAGAAGCGATTGATAGCGCTCCGATGGTACATGACTGCTGTTGAAGCCTCGAACTCGTCAAGGTCGTCCCAGCATCTAATGGTGGGAGTCGCCCATTTTCGTAAAGAAAGGCTAAAGTGGACAATGCCAATAACGTGCAGCACTGGACCATAGCGTGAGAAGCTGTATTGCTGATATGTCTGTGCGACACCCAGAGTGCGCACGGAGTTTACGTGCTTTACAGTTGGGGAAACATCAAATGCCAGCTGGAGATGCATCGACCTTTTTTGGGATATAAGGATAGGATGAGAAGCGAGACCTGGTTGTTGTGATGTGCTGGAGCTGCTAGCACTCTTGACAGCTGCTTGTCTGATGACAGTGGATTGGCGTCTGAGAGCAGTCACGTGTTGGAGTGTTGTGATCCGAGTTTGGATGAGATGAGCTTGGCCTCAGTCAGTCTTGACAGCTCCAGAAGACATGCATTAGCTGCTGGCTGCTGCTGCTGTTACTGCATCTCGTTGATCCTGTCAGAACCTTCAAGGTGATCCCAAGAGTTTGGAGGATCAGGCCAGGCCAGTCCAAAGAGCAGGCTCCGTCAGTTGCAAGCTTGGAGCACATCCGCGACTCCTCCAACCAGCAAGCAAGAAGAGAGAGCAAACCTGTACATAGGGAAGGAAGGAGAGGAGAGGAAAGTCGCTGCTCAACCTGCGCACTTGGTCTTGCTAGGATTACTGCTGGAACCGAATTGAGCCAGAGTCGGCAGCAAAACAACAAAGGGCCGGTGGATCCAGATCAGCTGGGGAGCAGTAGCAACTTGCCAACTTCGAAACACAAGGTGAGTGTCTTTACACCTGAAGATGAACCCCCATGTCGCTCGAGCTGACTTGAGTTGCTGCGTGTTTGCTGGGCGCAGTCTGCGGAACATCTGCAACATCTGCGACGTCAGCACAGAAACGACGCTCTACTGTCAAGTCATTAGCAAGTTCTTACGTCCACGACATCGACTATCCCTCCGCCCAGGCTCTGTTTTACTTCCTCAAGATCACTCAGAGCCGCCATAATCCGCGCCGAGAATTCGATACAAAAGTCTTCGTTTTCTGCCTTTCGACTACTCGCAAATCGTCAATAGCCTGCTCGTAGACAAGCTATGAGTGCCGCAAGACCCGCTGCACCATCGTCCACAGCGGCGCAGTCAGGTAAGTTTCGATGAACAGCTTCGCCTTGGCCAAAAAGGCACGTGCTCTTTCAGTGAACGCTAGAAGCTGATATCGTTCGGTTGCCTGGTGTCTTTCCAGATGCTGTGCAGACGATACCTCCTTCTACCAATGACGGGAGCACCGTGGCGAAATCAGCGACTGGCGACTTTCCCCTGGCAGCCATAATTTGCGTGGCTATAGTTGGAGGGATCATCCTTCTCTTCATCTGCTATCGCTTATACGTGCGCTTATGGAGACGGCGTCAACAATCTGCTGCATACGATACCTACTCGTCATCCGATGAGCCGAAGAGCCCAAATCCACTTCTTCAACACCATCATCCACTCATGACACAGCGCGCTACGATGTACGGTAGTAGCAGCTTCTCGCCGTTCGGTCCGTCGACATCGTCGTCGACCTTACTTTATCCCGCATACGCGCATGGCTCATATAGCAGTCGAGGCAGTCTGGCTGCGCTGAGCAGCGAAGGATCCCTCAACAACATCACCAACCAACAGCACTTCTTCGCTGGAGGACATAGCGCAGAGAGCTCACACACTCTATCGACTTCCGATTCGCGGATGGCCACTCTGAATCAGCTCGAAGGAGGCGGAGGAGGCATAAATGCGGGTCCATCTTCTTCATCTTCTTCCTTTGGCAGTAATTCTCGCCCTACTTCTCCTCAAGGACTACCTCGACACAACTCTCAATTCGGCAGCCTGAATTATATCCGAGGCGATTCGAGCATGTCTACCGATCAATTACGCACGCAAGGTTCTCGATTATCGACTTTCCAAGCAGCTACGCGCAGTAGGGAATCCCTGGGTGGAAGAAGATCCATGCTCTCTCCGCAACAGTTCGGTAGTCAGTCGTCCCTGTCCGTTCCTTTGACGACGAGGCCTGCTACTTCACGGATATCAGGCGCACCTCATCTCCGTCATTCAAGAATTGAGATCGTACCTCCACAGCCTTTAGCTCCGCCTCCAGGAACAGTAGTAGCGACCGATAAATCCACGTTAGCCTTCTCATCGCTATCTGGCATAGGAACACCCGATGGAATGCCCAATTCCGTCAGTGGATGGTTCAAGCCGGATCAAGCTTCTCCGTCATCGACTTCTACAGCCTCGTCGTCGTCCCTGGCTAGTAGTGCTCGACAGGCATCGCAGCAACCTAATCCTAATCCTTCGAAACGGAGCAACGCCAGCGAGAGCACAACTCGAAGCGGAAGCGAAGCAAGCAGCAGCATGAGCAGCGGCGAGAACCTGCCCCAGACTTCTAATACGCAATTCATGACGCCAGCGTCAAGGTCGGAGAAGGATAATGTGCCACGCGCGAATAGTCCGCAGAGCCCATTGGACAAGCTTAAGAAACAGCTCGAAGGACACGCGTCACAGATGTCGAGTAGTGCCGGGAGTCCGGATAGAAGGAGAGAGAAAGCAAGTTCGGGAGTCGTCACGCAGGAGGATATAGAGGCCTATCGAAGAGGGTGATGTGGCAGCGGCACCAGAGCAAGAGCGACCTCTCGCATACAAGTATGATCGACATTACCGCCTCTCCTCTCCTCTTCTCGGGATAGCTCTCATTCGAGTTTGGGCGTGGCATCGTCCGGGGCGACACCCTTCAAGGTCCAATTCTCATCTCGCCTTGTATACCCTAAACTTCGACCTTCTTTCTTTACTTCCATCTCCCCCTTTTCTTTTTTCTTTCGTTCTTCCTTCGATCCGTTATTCCCGTTCTCTCAACCACAGCAAACCAAGGACACTACTGCTTCAATATCTGTAACTCCTCTTTCCAAAATCACCGAAAACAACCTGCCCATCCGTGTATCTTTCCAGCCAAGAGCCTCAATTCGATGCTATCACGATGCTTCAAAAATCTTTTCATCTGTCTTTCACTCCACTTTTCCCTTTTCCTGTTGTCTCCTTTCCGCTGCTTTATGACACTGCGTTCGCCTTAAGCTATGTACAAGGTGGCCTTAAGCTATGTACAAGGATGTTGTTATGGATTCGTAAAGCTCGTTCTAGTATGTTTAGTGATTTTTGTGGAATGATTACCCGAACGAGATGTAGAGATGTCGGAAAGAATGGACAATGTCGCCAATACTATCTTTTGCTCGTAATCGTACGGTTTACCTTCGCTTCAAGAGACTGTGGATTTCGCAAGTCGAGAGTAGTTGCCGGAAAATGCCCCCTCTTCCTGTCTTTGATCTTCCCAACTTCCGGACAGCCAGGCTTGTCTTCTTTGCCTCCTTCATACGCACGTCTGAAGGCACTCCACTCTCCTTCAAAAGATCTGATTACATCGAAAATGCCACTCGTCTACCACATCGTTCACTTCGGGTACAAGTCGAGCACGACGCCCGAACAGAAACGACAAGTCTTCGATGCCTTCTTGGCTATGAAGGACGGGTGTAAACTTGATGGAGGGAAAGGAGAGAAGTATATCCAATCGCTGAGCGGTGGAAGTAATATCAGTCCTGAAGGACAGAGCCATGGCCTCGAGGTAAGTACAAGTTCGGCGGCGTCATCGCCGTGAATAACGATTTAGAAGGGCAGGCTTGCTGATTTGTTGTGGTGTAATCAAGCACTCGTTCGTAGGCGTCTTCCGTAACATCCAAGAACGAGATTATTACCTCGACACGGATCCTGTGCATGACGATTTCAAGAAGTTCTGCCTTCAGTACATTGAGAAAGCAACAGTGATGGATTTCGAGGATGGCAAGATGGCATGAAAGATAGAACGGACAACCGACGACTGTTGCAGGGTCATTGACTTACCCTGCCGCCAAAAAAACGCATGATCTCGTGCCTCGTACCCTTCCTGTCTTTCCATTCTTTCTCCCTTCTTCTCTCTCCCCTATGCTCCACTTCGTCTACTTCAGCAATTGACATCAAAATTACCATTCCTTCATCACGTCGTACACATCCTTCAGTCAAGTCAGGAGCAGAGATTGGAAAGGTATGGGCAGTGCAGTCATTCATCGGCAGCGCAGATATGTCGACAAAGTATCAAAGAAATAGTGAAACAGAGCCACGCGCACGGCGGGCATCATCGGCATTCGTGGATGGATGGTGTGGTAATCGGGCGCGGAACCTGTAGATATGCGCTTAGCGGTATTATCCACCTGACAAAGAGCGTGTCGCTGATGTATTGAAGCTTCCATTGCATCAAGGTTAAGCATCTATTCAGAAGGAAGATAACTGAATGACTAAACTCCAGAGCGGTTCTGCGGTCTGCCGACAGTCTGTTTGAACATGGTTATCGCAGCGCTCTAACACGAAGCTATGCACCGATGCATGTGAGGTTTTGTCATTCTGACAAAGTTCCGCGCACTGCATCGAGCACTGAGTTGGCTAGCTGCCGCAGCGGTGACACCTTTGGTAATTTATGGGGAAGCAGATGTTAGTCTGAGTGTCCGGACACTTTCTGGTCGTGAGGAGGATGTCGCAGTTTGCGGACGGCCTTTGTATGCAGGTTTTGACACCTCTGATTGGTGAGAGCAGACAGATCTTCCGGTGATCCCCATGCTCGGGCCTTCCTTTGAGGCCCCAACTCGTACGACGCTTTTGCGTTGAGAGGGACTTGATGATTCCGTGAGGTGGACAACGTCAAAGCATGGGAGTTACGGTGAGCTTCTGGTGATACCGGTAGTGCTGCGATGGCTGGATTCTTCCATGGAGTGAGAAATCAGAGTTTAGCGTTAGAAGCGATGTGACACACACGAGTTAGGTACAGCTAGACCAGGACACCCAATTTGTGAAGCCAGCGATAAGAACCTCTGCCCCGCCTCGGAGCCCCACATAAAAATCGGCGGGTGACAGACCCCGCGACTGATTTCGAGATTTCACGGTGAAGAAAACTTAGAAAAAGCAGACGCGTGGGTAAAAGGGGACGCGTCGAGGTTGTGCCTGAAAAACGGCTGATGGCAATTGTTGAGGTGTCATAAGATGGTGAATGATGGATGGATTGTATGATAGAGTAGAGATGGAGTCATTCGTGGAGGTTGGACTTGAGCTGCAGTGATAATTGTCTGCTTGCTCACTGATGAGTTGAGGTAGGTCAGTATCGATGCAAGCTGCCAGAGCTACTGCAGCACAATCTCACTATTTGAATGGATATGATGCTGGATTGATTGGAGCCTATGGATCCTCTTGCGCTCCGGGTAACTTACTCAACTCTGGGCCCAAACTGTCGAGTTGATCTGAGTTTGAACAAGCATAGTAATACAACTTATACTCAGTAGAGGTGGACAGCTAGTTACAAGGTCTCCATCCAATGTAAACTCGCTTATCATACATCCATCCTTACGTTGGCTGATCGGGACAGGTGAATGGGGACTTGAGCAGATTTCAAAGACTTTGCCCGGTGACCGCTACTACTCTTTCGCAACCACTTTAGCAGCAGCAACTATCTGGATACCTCAATTCTTCAGCTACTCTGACCTACGCTCAGCCCTCAGTCAGAGCGAGCGAGCGAGCGAGGCGGCCTCCGGAAAAAAAGGGAGGGAGGTGCTCGAAGCGAGTCCCCTTGGGAGTTGAGTGACCCAGCAAGGCGAGCAAGCACAGCACAGCGTATCCCAATCCCATCCCATCCATGTCGGCGTACGCAGTCTCGCCGTCGCCAGCATCAGCTACAGCTCCATCCGCTCAGCCGAGCAGCAGCAGCAGCGCTATCGCCCAACAAAAGAAGCAGCGACAGACGAGGATCCCAGAACATCTCAAAGCAGTCAAGAAACAGCAACAACAAGGTAGTAATATGCACAGCAACTCGGTGTCCCCGAGCAAAGGAGCTGGCAAGAAAACCGCAATGACACCCGCCGCAAGGTCGAAAAAGATGGAGGCTGTCATCGAAGCACAGGCGGCCGGTATCAGTACTTACACCAACATTGCTACTACTATGTGAGTGTTTTCCACTAGTCTGAATTCCCAAGTCCCCCTTCCGCCCCTTCTTCGGCACCCAACAATTAGAGGACGGGAAGCAATTCAGAGACAACGTTCTATCACCTCGATCCACGATGGAGTGATAGGCATGGGCATCTTGTCTTTTATTCATTCACAGTCGATAGCCCATCATAAAGTCGAATCCAAGCTGATCGTTTTAAATCTTATCATTCTACCAGTCGTCCGGCAGATTCGCTTGGTTCCCCTATGAAAGAGAGCCAGAAGAGCGCTGCTCGCAAGACTCCATCTAAACGAGGCGCAGCAGCAAAAGCCAACACCGTTCTTCCTACCCTGCAGACAAAAGCAGTCCCAGTATATGCAGTGCCCGCATCTCCGCTCTCGAGTCCGATTCGACCCAATAGCAGTGGACAACCTGCTTTCTTCCCTTCTGCTTCAAGCAGACAGGGTGTGGATTCACATGAAGGACATTATGCATACGCACCTACATCGAGCTTTGGAAATTCTCCTGCGCCTGCTCCGCTGGATCTCGCGTCCATGGCCCGCTCGCAGCAAATGCAGTATCAGCAACAATATCAACATAGAGGATCCGTCCCATTCTCAGCATCCACGACGGCCTCCGATTCTGCAAGGAGGCAATCTTCGTCCTTGAGCTCTTCGTCCTCCGCTCAATCGTCGCCTTCGATATCCGGAACCGCGAATGCAAGTAAACGATTCGAGTTCGGTATACCATCTTCTCCCATCTCTCCTCTGGAATACAACACCACTCCAGCATCCACGGGGCCAGTGCGTGCGAGACGAAGCACCACCATCTCTTCAGAGGGCGGGGGGATCATGCCTTCTCGGACGAGTTCTCTCGGCTCGTCTGCAATGCAATCTTCTCTCTCGTCATCCGTAATGTCTCAGCAACCACCATACTACAGGCCATCGCATGCCTCCGCTTCTCAGCGACGAAAAGGAAGTACAAGTACGAGCGGCAGCAACACATCCGCGTCAATGACGCCCGGCTACTTTGGCTCGCCCGCAACTACTCCCGCACTCTCTTCTTCTACTGCTACAAATGCTACTTCGCTCAGCGGCAGCGGCTCAACTTCTTCGCCAGGACTAGTCTTCTCCATCTCGACGGATGGAAAAGCAAGATTGGCATTACCTTTCTCGTCGCCTAGCAAGATGACACCGCTGTCGACATCTCTGAACTCATCGGTCGGAGCAGGCGCATCTCCTGGCCCTGCTATGATGCAGCCGCAAAGTTCGGCCATGACGCCTTCGGCATCGTTGGCTACGAGTTTCGGGATGATGCGCACGAGCTCGGTCCTGTCGTCTTCTGCGACGTCTACTCCTTCATCAGCTAGGTGAGTTGCATCCGGCGCAACATTATTAATAAAGATCGTGTGTTTAATGCTTGTCTCATACAAGGCCCGGCTTGATGCGGAGTCAGACGTGTTCATCTTTAGCAAGAAAGCCGGATCAAGGCTTGATGAGTCGTGTCCTCTCTTCCGCTGCTTCGTCAGCAAAGAACTCGCCTTCTGCTCCTTCCATGCAGCAACAACAGCAGCAGCAATACGCCCCTATATACAATCAAGCTGCGCATCCCGATGCCTACATGGCGCCGCACAAGCAAGATGATTTTCAGCAATGGGCTCGCCCGACGTCCGCCGAGACTGCTTATCTCCCCTCTTTCAATGCTGTAAATGGGGGAGCCGTGCCGCTCATTACTCCTCCTCATTCAGTCGATCTGCTCAAGCAATATTCGCTCAATGGTGCTACTGCTCCATCTACCAATGCGGTCCCGCCTACCTTGACGCCGCCCTCTTCTATTTCTTCCGTAAAGACGGCGCCTGTCTATCCGGAGAAACAGAAACTGCAAAGCGGATGGAAGTTTCCTCTTACCCCAATCAACACAAAAGCCACTTCAACCAAGGCGTCGCCTGCCGCGAATACAGGCTTGGGCGTTACTAGTCCTCGGTCAGCTACCGAAGCTGCTTCTGGAAACCTAGGCTTGAACCTCGTGGCAGGGTCTTCTCCTTCCACAAGGACGAAACCTACATCCGCCCGACCTCGAGCGGGGACGGAGAATGATCTTGCTTCTTCATTATCGAGCTTGCATTCTTCCTTTCCTTCCATGAACTCCATCAATGCGTTCACCTCGAACAATACAGGCATGCCTTCTATGATTCAGGAGGCGCTCCCTCCACTCCCGCCTCAGCATTTCACTTTCTCGGCCGGTGAAGCTACTTCAGGCAGTACCGATATGGACAGACGAAAGAGCCGCATCCAAGCTTGGCTCGATTCGCCTGAGATGGCTCTGGATACAGCAAAGGAAGGTGCTTGGTCGTCCCTACCGAAGGACTCTTCCTCGTCAATGTTGAATGGAGAAGAAGGAGACGTAACAATCACTGCTCTGACGGCCTCTCCGCCGCACGTCTTGGATGAAGCGAGAGAGGAGATGATGAGAACCACCATGAACAACTCGAAAAGATTGTCGTGGGACCTGTCTATTCGGCCATCGAATGCGGCGGGAGATGCACCTCCTCTGCCGGTTCTACAAGCGATACCGGCATTAGCAAGCAGTGGTAGCAGTAACATGATGCAAAGAAGTGCTTCGATGCCTCTGAAGCAGCAGAACAGAAACGGACTGCCTGCTTATCAGCAGGACGGGCCTATAGGGCAAGTCGCAGCAAAGAGCGTCACCCCGCTCAAGATGTCTAGAAAGAGAAGGCTAGATGACCACATGGAAGTCGATACACCAAACGTATCATCTCCACCTGCAAAAGCCTCGCCTGCCGCTTCTGCTCGATCGATGGAGGACACGGCTTCGCCCAGTAAACGGGCAGCCAAGGACAGCAAGACTACGACACCGCCTGCATCCCCCACCAAGAAAGGTTCAATCGCGTCAGAAAAGGTCGCCGCTCCTCCTGCGTCCACGCCTGTCAGCACCGCTCCAGCTGCCAACGGGAAGAAAGGGTCTTCAAGCAAGAAGAAGGGCAAGGCACGCGGTAAAGCAACCATTGGCTGCATCTGCGACAGAGGCGATGATGGGGAACCAATGGTACAATGCGATAAATGCGTCGGGTGGTTCCACCTGGATTGTCTAGAGCTCGACGACGACAACCTGCCGGACGCTTGGTTCTGCTTCAGATGTACTGGTGGCCCTCTGCCTCCTTCAGTACAGAAACTCCTCGATCAAGCGAATAGAACCCAAGCAGAACAGGAAGCAGAAGCTATCTCTCGGGCTATATCGTCCAGCCCGCTCACGGTGGTTTCAGACAATGCAGCAGAGCATGTAGCAGCTCCCGCCGTGACGCCAACACCGCCGCTTGAGCTCGCCGAGTCGGTTGTTATTGCGTCTCCACCTCATACGCCTACTCGATCTTCTACTTCTTCGCAAGGCATGGCTCGCGAACCCACATTTACGCATAGCTCGACGCCACGCGTAGATTACAAGCGACACTTCCAGGATTCAAGCCTGGTCCTTGCACCCTCAGCATTCCCTACAACTCCGCTGCGGAGGCCAAGCGCAGATTTTACACGGACGCATCAATCTACACATTCTTTGTCGAGACAGTACGCTCCTGTCACCCCAAGGCTGGGATACGGACACAGTGTCCCTTCGTCGACATCTTCGAGCAGTATCGCAAATTCTGCTTCGTCGAGCGGATTTCCCTCCGCCTCTTCTGCATGGTACAATCCTCCGAATGGCACATTCCTCACGTACTCACCTGGATCGCCAGGATTGGGCTTGCTCCAATATCAAGCACCTAAAGCATCTACAAAACAGCACGGTCGCATCCCATCTTTACAATTACCGCAATTCCCCTGGGATGGAAATAGTGACCTTTCAATGTCTTCCGGCAGCCGGCTCGAAGAAGATGCAAAACAATGGTCAACATCGTTTGGGGATGCTCCATCTACTCCTCCTATGCCTACTTTCTCACCAGACTTCTTAGCGCACAACAACCTAGACCCTGAAGAGGCTGCTAGACAGCGCTTCTTAGAGCTCAATTCGACCCCCTCAAGATGGGGCGATCATCATCGTTTCCCTAGCATGTCTTGGAATTAGTACAAGCCTTCTTTATCGTACCCTTCCTTACGAAGACGATGACCGTACGTCCACTTCGTACACATACGCAAGTATCTCCGCCATCATGGACAATCACGCCCCCACGATCCCATAAACAACACCTCTTTCTAAAGGTCAATCGAACTTAATGTGTGTATAACGCTGGGTTGAATTCAGTGGCGTCCCTGTACATTCTTTGTCTCTACCCGTGTGTCAATAGGGCTTTTGTGTAGTGCATTTCTGTATCGGCATCTTTTCGGCCTCATTTAGCTATTTGATAGACTTAGGTAATAGAGTCAGCGCTCTCATTTTATTGGAACGAGATTAAGAGGGCCAGCGTGGTCTTGCGAGGATCAACCTTTTGTACATAGAGTCACCATTCCATCGTCTACAAATGCATACATACAAATACACTTTGATCGGATACTGCATAGCGAGCGACGTCTGGCTCCCCAAGCATCCAGCTGACAGCAAAACCGTGCCTGAATTGATTATGGCGTCTTCGTCACCGGGCTGCATAAGATGTCTATGTCAGTATCCGTGATTCAGTTGGGATCGTCCCTGTTCACCTATTCGAGTAAGTTGCAAGAACAGTATTGGTGGCCCATGCTGTTTCAGCTTGACACTTCGAAAAGTCAGGGCTCTCAGTTTTTCAAGCTTCCAGCAAAGTCTCGCGGTAGAGGACTCACATCGGCACATCCAGCCTTGCACTCGAAGGTTCCACCTGGGTTATTGCGCTTGGGGAGGGGGTATCGTAATTAGCTTACGATTAGTGCATGATGTGCGCAGCACTTTACCTTCAATTCGTAGACACTATATTCATCCTTGCCTTCTTGCTTCTTTCCTGTTGGGTAGTCTACGCTCCCTTCAGTGTCGGCACGAGCGGATTAGACGATATCTGAAAAATACTCACAAACGTAACTTTGGGACCAGTCATATGGATTTGCTCTGCGACATCCAGAGACCAGTTGACACCTTGGATATTGGTACCAATGCCTAGATCAAAGACTGCGGCGTTGCCTGATCTCCCTCCGAAAAGATTGCCGTCTTCCGGTGCTACCTGCAAGACCGGGCAGCTGTTACTGTGACATAAGAATTAGATAAGGAACCAGCTGCTTGTCTCGAGCGAGATCTTACACGTCTGCTGCGTAATATCGAGCGCCGGAATCGACGCTTATCATGGCCCATTTCTCGTCTGTGTTTGCTGCAAAGTTGCCCGCTAGAGCGATGCGGCACAGGGCTAATGCAGCCATAGCATAAGGCAGGTTTACACCGCGCATTGTGGTCCTGTAGACTCTTGAGGTTCGCGGGATGATAGCTCGTCTTCGTTAGCAGCCGCTTCAGGGTTAGTTGGTGCTTGAGTACAGTGCAAGTAACTCGACGTTTCTGACTTGATACTTTGGCCATATCGGCCGTCCTCCTTTGCAGCAGACTCACAAAGGTCGAGAGGTTGGACTTCAGAAGGGTCGGTAACTTCGCGGCCCGTTGGGCATCTGTGTTCGGAAGCGTGGAAGTTTGCCATGTAGCCGGATGATTGTGAGAAACTTAGCCCGCTTCGGCAGCGAATACAACGTATGGTGACTTGATGTTCGGATGCGAATGAAGGAAGCCCTTGACTTTCTAAGCTCATCCTGGGACATGTAGCGTAGATCTACACGCGTACATCCAGTCACGTCGACGAGCATGTCTTCTTTTGCATCATGAACGCAAGCTCCAACGGCCCAACGTGAAGGAGGCTGCTATAGACAACCGTAAGAGCGGGGGGATAGCAAGCAGGATCTTGATCCATAGTGCGAAAGATGCTCAATTCGATATGCTACCGGATCATTCTGACCAGACTTTGAGCACGACAGAATCGTCGTGATACGAGAGGAGCATTTTCTCAGCTGCAGGATACAGCAACGAGTCCCGCTCAGATGAGATCAGGCGAATGGCAAGGCCATGCATACTTTCGCTTGTGCAGATAATGTCCAAAGTGCATTGCGGAAGGTAGAGGTACAATCAACAAATGCGGGTATAGGGCAGCAACAGCAATTTCTCGGAGAGAATGTGATAGGACGAGCAATGAGCTATACCGGCGAGGATTATAGAATCTCAAGGTCACGCTGCGACTGGAACTACGAGGACAGCCCTGCGAAGCACAAACGAAATGCCGAAAAGATCAGAAGACAGCCTGAAGGTTGTATTATTTGGGTGAAACCCACTCTTTATCGTATGTAGCGACCACAGAGTTGGTACCAAAAGCAGGATCGTCTTTGCACTGATTAATTGTATTTTCAGTTCAAGCGAAAAGTGTGGAAGAGCAACTTGTTGTAAAGCACTCACGTCGCCGCAGGTGCAGACCAAGGTTCCGCCAGGCGAGATGCGCTGTGAAAATATCGAATGGTCAATCGCTGATTTATAGACTTTCCCGAGAGGTCTCATTGTTACCTTTGTCTTCTGCAGCTTGTACTCGTCCATACCATCTCGACTGCCAGAAAGGAAATCTGATAGAATATCGACACTTCTCAGCTCTCTACACAGCCAAGCGGCGTGTATAATTGTGGCTCACAGACGTAGCTTGTTGACCAGTCGTAGGGGAGCGCATTGGCAACATCGATCTGCCAGACACGACCAGAGTCTTGTGTGCTAATGTGCGTATTGAAGACGTGCGCGCTTCCGTCGCCCTTGGTCTTGATCTCGTTGTTGCTGGTCTGTGTAGAAAGGTCATACAGGTAGCCTGTCCCGGCGTCAGATATCTTAATAGCGCATCCTCCTGTGCGATTAGTCGAAGGCAACGATTAGTAATGTAAGCCAACCAAGTTGCCGCTGAGATGAATAAGGCCGACTCACGGAGCTGCTGCATAGTAGGCCCCGCCGGGGACTCCCGCGAGGATGAAAGCTTCGTCGGCATTTGCTACAAAGTCTCCAGCGAGGACAGTCGTAGCTAGTCCGACTGCGCCGAGCAGGAGGGTAGATAAAGAGAACTTCATGGTCGCGTAGGGGAGGATGTTGGCGGAGAGCGGATGGTACGAGTGTGTAGTGTGGAGAAAGAAGAAGCTTAGCTCTGCTGTTATTTAAGTTTTGATGTTCATATCAGGCTGCACATCGATGGGCTGGTACAAAGGAACGAGCAAGCAGAGCATCGCTTCCGGTCAGCGGTTGCGACCCCTACCGTACATAAGGAAGACGCTTTTCAAGGCTACGAGCCTGATACGACAAGCTTGACAGCCATAGCCACGCAGCCGGCAGTGTTTTCTCGCATCGGGTCAGAATTCCGGAGAAGCGCCGCAGAATGAATTGGGTCCTGGTAGCTGGACAAGCCATAATTTGACACATTTTAAGGGTGTTAAGAGTTCTCTGCGGGCTTTCGCAGCGTGACGGACTAAACAGTGGGAAGGTTTCGCAGAGCACGGAGAGTTGATGTCCCGGAATCAGGCTTCGAGCAGAGCTTCACCCAGCGACAAGGACCAGCGTTGTTCAAATACGAGCTGGGCCGTTCTTCGAGGACTTGAGACGGTTTACAAACTACAAATCGGTAGGAAGACAGCCTGCAAAATAAATTTCAGAATTGGTTTTTCAAACATGAATCTGAAGAAGCGTCACGAACTGAAATCTTAGCCGAGCAGCGCTAGCTCAGAACAAGCAGTAACTTAGGCAAAATGACAGCGATTTGCGAAATGCTTTGAAACTAGTCACGTGACTACACGACACGTTCCTTCTGCCAAACGCGTATGTACTTTACGCGTCCTTGTTTTGAGCTCGAGAGTCGCAATTTGCAGGTTGACCTTGCAGCAACATTTCCAAGATTCAGACGGCCATGACGGTGTCGCTGAGCGTTGAGCAGGCCCAGAAGAGCAAGAATGGATACGACGCGCGATATCTGAGGGACGTCGTGGACGCAGTCGTAAAAGCGAAGCGAGTCCTGTGCTTGACCGGCGCTGGTATCAGCACTTCTGCTGGAATACCCGTGAGTACTGCTCATTGCTAGTATGTAGCCTGCTTGCTCATTGATTGGACTTCGCGACAAAGGACTTTCGGTCAAAGAATGGGCTGTATGAACTGGCTGCGAGCGGGAGCGGTAGTAGCAGCGGTATCGGCGCAAGTAACACCAAGAAGACTTCATCCTCATCTACATCATCGTCCTCTTCGAGCGGTAGCAAGCTATCTGGGCAGGACATGTTCTCAGCGTCCGTCTGGCAAACTGCCGAATCGACACAACGTTTCCTGCGCTTCATCTCTACACTACATAACGTGTCTCAAGCTGCACAACCTACTCCTACGCATACCTTCCTGAAAACGCTCAAGAACAAGAAGAAACTGCTTCGCTGCTATACGCAAAACATTGATGGATTGGAGGAACGAGCTGGACTGCAAGCTGTTTCTTCTACTTCATCTACACCTACTTCGTCTGGTAAAGGCAAAGGAAAGAGCAAAGTAAAGTTTGAAGGAGATGTAGTGCACCTGCATGGAAAAGCCGGAAGCGTGAGATGCACAGTATGTCCTACGACGGGCCAATGGACAGATGACATAGATGCAGCATTCTCAAAGGGAGAGTCTGTGCCATGCGACGAATGCAGAAGAAGATGGGAGCATCGATATAACACGGGAAGGAGGACAAACGTAGCAGTGGGCGGCATGAGACCAGACATCACGCTCTACGGAGAACAAGGAAGAGACGATATCATGATCTCGGAACTACAGGATGCAGATGTCAAAGCCAAGCCTGACTGCCTCATCGTTATGGGTACCTCGCTCAAGGTCAGTCAAAGATTAAGCTGATACATCCTTGGATCTAGACTGATGCTTAAGTCTTTTATAGGTTCACGGGTTCAAGAACCTCGTCAAAGACTTCGCTGGAGAAGTCGCAGAGCACGATGGCAAAGTCATCTATGTCAACTTGACGCCAGCCAACAAAGAATGGGAGAGCCAATTTGATTATCACAGTAAGCAAAGGTCGTCTCTTCCTACTCTTCACAAGTGTCAACTCACGCGTGCTTTGTTTCATTCAGTCGAAGCTACCACAGATGCCTTCGTTACCTATCTCACAACGGAATGGAAGAAGCTCCGCCCACAGGATTGGCAGACTCAGACTCTGATCACTTCTTCTCGCTCTCTCACGTCCACGAAAACGTCATCCACACTTTCTTCTTCCTCGAGCAAGCCCAAAGCATCCAAGCCTACCGATTTCTCAACATCTCCAAAGAAACCTCTGGCTGTCAAAGACATCAACCTTGTCGCATCTCAGGCTTTCAAAGCCGTCGATAATAGAGCTACAAATAAGAAGCCGCCGACCCGAGCTGCTTCTCCTACAGATTCCGAGACGACTTTATTGGATGAATACGAGAAAGGAAACGTCGTGGAGGACGTGGACGCGACTATGGACTCGCTTTCTGCAATCACGGATTCCTCCACTTTAGGTCCTCTTCGTAACTCTATCAAATCTAGTCCGGATCCGCCTACTCCTCCCAAGGGTTTCTTCACGAAATCCAAGTCCTTACTCAAGAAGAAGAAAGCGGTAGATATCACGGTACCTACATCGCCAAGAAAAGCTATTGCAAATGCCAAGAAGAGGAAATTAGCAATAGCGTCTTTCGATTTCGACAGTGAAGGATACACGACCGCTGTCGATACGGAGATCGAGCCAGAGGAGGAAGATGGTAGTGACGACGATACGGTCACTGTCGTCAGCAGTGTATCTACTCCTCCTCGAAAGCGGAACAAGATGACTCCTGAGCTGTCTCCGCGGAAAACAAGATCAAGCTCGTCCGCTACGGCCAAGGAGGTAGCTTTACAAGTCTTTGAGGAACCTGAGCAAGTCGCTGGTACCATGAAACGTGTCTCTCTGCGCGACAGTACGCTCAAGAAGGGTATCAACCAATCAAGGATGGTCCAAGCTAAGCGCGAGAAGGAAGAACATGCGATGAGATTGGCGAGGGAGGAAGAAGAAGCTGAGGAGAAAGAGAGGGAGAAGAAGGAAACTGCCAGAAGGAATATTAACGACTTTATCATGCAAAACAGGAAGAAGCAGAAAGTCGAAATCAGCAATACCAAGACTTCATCGAGTTTGAGGAAGATCAGGCATGTCCGCACGCCATCTCTGGAGGTTTAGAGAAGGACAGAAGTGTGGGGAAGAAGTGGAAGTACTAAGTTCTGTTGTTGCTATCTTTCTCTCTTTCCCTGACCGTGCAGAGCACGCACGTGGGCCAGGTCTTTTCTGCGTGTTCTCTTCCATTCATCATACGCTCTAGATGATAGACGAGTAATGCAATATGCTACATGCGCTCTGGAGCTGCCGTGCTATTACACTTCTTGAGCATGACCTCACTTGGCTTGCTTCCTTACGCATTAGAAGAAAGGTTTCTTGCGCCATGACGGATCTTCGACACGATATCCTGCAGCGGCAGGCGATGATGGCAGCCGCGATGGAAGGGCGCGACACTTCGAGCGTGACGGCGTCTCCTCCGATGAGCCAGAGTTCGCGAATGAGCGTGACGTCCGAAGACGACGACGACGAGAGTGTGTATACTCCCGTACATACAAGGCCATCCACGCCTGTTCCCTCGACTTCTTCCCATCGCGCTCGCACAATCTCGTCAAGAGCAAGCACGCCAGCCGGCTCGAGGTCGTCGTCCCCGACCAGACTGGCCAGGAAACGCTTGCAAGATGAGAATGACAAGAAATACAGCTTGGACCCGCTAAAGAGGTTCGAGAACGCTGTCAGTTCCAGGATATTCAAGGAATTGGACGTCGTTGCGCTGGCGAGATGCGCCAGAGTCAGCAAAGCATGGCGGAGAAGCGCGACCATTAGTGGGTGTCTCTCATCAGTCTTCACCGAGATGATGCAGGCTTCTAATGTCTCGGTCCCTCTCGCAGACTGGGCGTGGTACATGCGCTTTCAAGAACGACGTCAAGAAGGCCCGCTTACCACAGAACCGGTGTGGACACGGCGGGAGAGCAAGGAGAATTGGTCACAGCGGTATCGCTCAGCGTTCACTCTGGGTGGTCTGCAATACCAGACGGCGTACGAGATGGAGCTCGAGAAAGCAAGAAGCGACGGGTATCGGACGCCGAAAGAACAGCGTGAAGAGAAGTGGGCTGCAGAAGCCTCTGGCGCTGGCTCGGGCAGCTTGAATGAAGCAATGGCTGGACTTAGCGATAAAGTCGCAGCGAGGGAATTCTACAAGAGCTTGGGCGGGAGAAGCAAGGTCAAAGGAAAGAACACGTTTGGAGGCAGCACTGGCCCTAGAGACAGGACGGCATTCGGTGATGGAGATGATTACTGACGATAATGAAACTTGGAATACACTGTAGCTCATACTGCTTTCTTGTCGCTTCTGATGCTTTTCCTGCTTTTCAAGTTGATCCATTTCAGCTTGATCTTGATCTGAACAAACTGCGATAACAATGACTTCTCTACATCACATCTAAGACTATCATATCATGGTCCTGTCGTATCTGTCGTCGTGCGTCTATGGCGCGCCCTCTGCTTCAGCGACCTCTGTGCGCCGGACAGCTCGCAAAGGGAAAGGCCCAGCGTCCAATTCCAGCTGGAGCAGCAGCAACTCAAGAAACAGAGGAATCTACGACGATAATGATGCATCCTACGATGATGATGCGACTGGCAACAACCATCCTGCGGTGGACCCTGCGCTGGCTCTCCTGGACTATATCAACAATACGAGTTCATTGTACGACGTCGTGGGCGTGTCTACTTCCTTCACAAGCACAGAGGAACTACGCAGAGCCTACATGGGCAGGTGTAGAGTCTGCCATCCAGAGTGGGTAGTGTTACTTTCGCGCACAGATCATCCACCTTAAACTGAGTATTGTATTGCAATCTCTATCATGATCACAGTAAATTCCCAAGCTATACAGAAGAAGCGACGAGTGCATTTCAACGCGTATCCCTGGCCTACGAGACATTGAGCAAACCGAGTTCACGGCGAGCCTACGATTTATCGGGCTTCAAGAACGGCGGGTTCGCAGGACGTGATTCTGATCCTTTGAGCGGGTCAGATCTAGGGGACGAGACTCTGCGAAGCGTACTGTACGCCATGTATTGCGATTTCATGGAAAAGGGGGATTTCGAAATGGTCCGCGTCCTAGTCGAAGCTCTGAACGCATCCAATCCTGGCTTAAATTTGGGCGAAGAAGCTATAGATGGGATAGAAGGCGCGCTCAAAAGACTACGACATATCATCCTTTCGGGCGCAAAACACTTCAAAGTCGTCAAGTTTGAATTGATACGATTGTATGAGATCCAGCATGATCTAAGACAATTGTCTTATTTCGATGTCTTTGGGAGACTGAGGCTGTCCCTCCAGTTGGCAAGAGTCACGCTCTCTATACCGATGGCCATCGATAAGAGCATGAGGGAGGATGGGGAGGATGAGGATGAAGGTTACGATGGCGAGATGCCGGCGGGATACGTGGAGGAAGGAGATGGGAACTCAAATTGTGCCCAAGTCGCCAAAAGAGGGTTGCTAGGCCCTCGAATAGCAAGTGTTTTGGGTTTGGTGAGTCGCGTATATGTATCGCCCATCGAACGAAGCTAATAATGAGCTGGATACAGGCTGTAGCAGTACTAGAAAAGGGCGAACGGATCATCTAGCTCTCTCTCTCTTCCCACCCTCTTTCTCTCGGATTTTCCGCTGGCGGTCCACCCTCGTTCCCTACCCACATCTTCGCTTGGGAAGCCCTGCATATCTAGACAAGGTTGATTCTGTAGCACTGCACCTTTCATCTTGTTCTCACCTTCACGAAGTTTCTCCTTTTTCTATGTCATCGTTCTGTCAATCTCTGTCTTTTTTCACATCGCATCAGTAAGTGCCATACTATACGTGTAGACACATCTTCAGTCATTGTTGCTTGCTATACTCTACGGAAATGCATACATGTTCGTCCATCGCGACTCTCTCTCTTTTTTGTATCTTGCGCACTTCGTCATGTCGGTAGCCGAAGTGATACTGCAAGGCAAGCTCGAGAAGAAAGGCCGGAAAGCACTGCAAGGCTACAGCCAGCGATTGTCAGCATAAACCATCGTCGACTTTCTTGATGCATGCGGTCATAAGCTGAGACGGTTGCCTGGCTTGGCCTGGATCAGCTTTGTCCTGGACTCAAGAGGGACGCTCTCGTATTCGCGCAAGCAGGGCGAGAAGTTCAGAGACTCTATAGACCTGCGCAAGACTTCTGTCGGTGTGTCTCGCGCTCATCACAATCCTGACATTCTCGAAGCATGACGACCTGACCCTAATCTCCGTTTCTCTCTATTCCTCCCCTTTCCTCTCTATCTTGCTGAACGATACGACAGGCCGCAACAAGAAGCGCAAAGCCCTCGTCTTCGACTCCGGCAACTCAGTATGGCACGTCCGGTGTTTATCGACCAAAGACTTTGAGATCTGGGCTGGTGCATTGAACAACTTTGCGTCGGTCAGAGAGTCTGAAGAAGTCCCAAATAGACCTTCGCTAGATATCCTGCATAGGAATCAGTCCATGACGGGTTTTCAGGAAGAAGGACAGCACCTCGTCACGGATAGGAATGCGTCGCAGCTTGTGACACTCATCTCCCAGATGGCTACGGTAAGCATTATCCTGTTTAGCTTCATTAAGGATGCACGCCGATGTTGGTTTTTGGCTCCTTAGACTATTGCAGCCCTCGAGACGGTCTCTGAGCAGGCAACGGGACAAGCGCAGTACGCCGATCCCAACGCGTCAACAGTTGGCAAAGCACTAGGAGCTGTCCTAGGCTCGAGCTCTACCCCTGCAGTCGACACGAAGCTTCTCGAGTCGAGCGTCGATGCCCTCAAGAAGCAGCACAGGCGAATCCTGAGCCTATTAGAAGATGCAAATCTCGCAGGTAGCGACAAAGCTTCAATCCGGTCTTTGGAGAGAGCAGAAAGTATCGCCAGTTCGGAATATCACGATGCGGATGAAGGTGCTGGATTCTCGTATGACATGGACGATGATGGAGATACAGCTAGTGCCAGTAGCGCTAGCAGCTACTATCACTCATCGAGCGAAAGTGACAATGATAATTTCGACGATGCGAGTAGCACGCACTCTGCATCTACTCTGCAAGGCTCGAAGAGCGACAAGGGCAAGGATACCTCATCTGCAGCGGGCGGAAATGTGAAAAGACGCAAACAGCTCCCTCATCCATTAGCAGGTGAAGAAGTGTCTCTCTTCGGGCTGCTGAAGAAAAACATGGGCAAAGACATTTCGAAAATAAGCATGCCAATCTCGCTCAACGAGCCTCTTTCACAACTACAAACAATGGCAGAAGCGCTTGAATATCTCGAATTATTGGACCAAGCTGCGAAAACGAAGGATTCAATGGAGAGATTGTTGCTCGTCACGGTATTTGCAATCTCGACGTATTCGGTCGTCAAGTATAGATCGTCTCGGAAACCGTTCAATCCGCTGTTAGGCGAGACGTACGAACTCGTCAGGCCGGACAAGGGTGCGTGGAATCACTCTCGATAATGAGGAGGTCACTGATTAGACTTGTATGTCGAATAGGCCTAAAGTTCATTGCGGAGAAGGTCGTCCATCACCCCAATTGGACGGCTTGCTATGCTGAAGGCAGAGGCTGGGACTACACTGCGACTGCTTCTGGCCTCCAGAAGTTCTGGGGAAGAAGCTTCGAGCGTAAGTGAACAGCCAGATGAAGCGAAGGAATCACTGACAGCTTGCTCTTGTATTTAGTCATTCCCGAAGGCATCTCTGAGATCCGAATCAAAGAGACGGACGAAGTATTCAGCTTCACACGCCCCCCTTCATTCGTGCGCAACATTATGAGTGGAGAGAAATACATTGAGCATGTGGGCGAGATGGTCGTCACCAACACGAACACGGGTGAAGAAGCGACCGTGAATTTCAAGGAAGGTTCATCATGGGGCGGTGCTGGTTCACGGAACAAGATCGAAGGACAATTACACGATTCTAACGGGTCTGTGAAGGTTGAAATCAGTGGGAAGTGGGACGAGAGTATATCTCGGAAGACGGGCTCTAAATCCAGTGAGACATTATGGACAATCCACGATTTCCCTCAAGACGCACCGAAGTACTATGGATTGTCCGAATGGGCTGTACAGCTCAATGAGATCACTCCTGATATCAAGGATAGCTTGCCCCCGACCGATACGAGGCTGAGACCTGATCAGAGAGCTCTGGAGGAAGGCAACGTGGACGAAGCGGAGGAGGGGAAACAGAAACTGGAGAGCAAGCAGAGGGAACGAAGATCCGCTTGGGAGAAGAAACCCGATAACGAGAAACCACCCCAGTTCTTCAAGAGTGACGGAGAGGGCAAGTGGCATTATTCGGGGGACTACTGTAGGTATCTTTCAACAAAATGGTGGGAGCGTGTAAGGTCGGTTAGCTGATATAAATGTGGATCCAGGGGAGAGGCGTGAGAAGAAAGAATGGAACAAGGACATCCAGATCTTCCAGATGTAAAGCATATCCGGGAAGAGGACACCAGAGCATACGGGACACCCATCCAACACAAGAGAGATCCGTAATGTGTATGTAGCCGGCTGAGCATGACTGAGTTTGTAGATGTAGAAACTAGGACCGATCAGTCTGCAATTGAATAACGAAAGGCGATTGCGAAGTATGGTCGAAGGTGTTTCATCTCACGAAAGAGAAACTCAGATCTCCTCGGACGTTGCACGAGTTCTGCTTGTCGAGTTGGTAGACGGCTTCAAATTGGGTGCTCCCTCATTGCTTCGCTCGTCTCTCGCCGTCTAGCCAGCTAGTCCTACATTGTACACTCTTCCATACGCATTACATGATGCTGTACTCCCTCATCCATCCATTCTGATAGACCAGGCCAGGCTAGGATGGGGAGCTTGCCAGACTCTACGAGGTGTAGTCGAGTTTCCTGTATCCAGTGACCTATCGAGACACACCGCACATATGCAATCCATCAGCACATGATCCTAAGCGCAAGTCTGAGAGTAGAAGTGCCGCCCACCCTGTGCGTCCGGACCATGTCGAGGTACTTTTCCGAGAGTGCATGGCATGATTGGTAGTGGTTTACGCCCTCCTCCCTCCAGCATTTGGCCAGTTCTTCCCTGACGAGCCGTGCTTCCATCGTCTTTACCCAGTCTGCGCGGATCTTGGCTTCGCGAGCGTCGACGACGGCTGGCAGACAGACAGAGCACCTCTTCGTTAGGCGATTCCCGCAGCTTGGATCAGATTCTCTACCTTTGTAATCCTCCAGAGATGCATGCGCAGACATGGCGATGAGATGATGGGAGAGAGCAAAGAGCCAGCAGCAGGTGCAGCTTGGCTTCAGACTGTCCAAAACATCATCAAAGATTCTGAGAATTTGACACGGGATACATCCATACATGATAACCACCACAGATAATCCTAGCGACTCCGAGCCAGATCTAGACTATGCCGTCGATGCTTTGTTCGGAGAAGAGACTTTCCAATCTGTAGCACTGCACTATGGACACCATCTACGCTTGACAACAGCTTCTCAGACAGGCAAATCATTGACATTGCTCGCAAATGCCGTATTCAACTCTGCCTTGGTGCTTGCGGAATGGATAGATAGAGGCCTGCTTGACATACCTGAGAGAGCATCAAGTGCGTCCACCTCCTTCGGACAGTGATGAAGAACCTCTCTAAAGAGTTGACACATTAGTCCTCGAATTGGGAGCAGGGACAGGTTTACCAAGTCTTCGGATTCTGCAAGAACGAACGAAGTACACCATCTCCCGCTGTATCATCACAGACTATCCTTCTTCCGAAATAATGTCTGCTCTAAACTCCAATATCACTTCCAATACATCCCGTATATCTGCCTGCGACGTCCAGCTCGTCGGACTAGACTGGTATGATTCCAAACAGATCGACCATGTTCTGTCGATTAGCGGAGGAGTGCGCTACGATATGATACTAGCTGCAGATCTACTGTGGTATACAGATGCTCATACAGCTTTGCTGGACGTGATGTGCAAAACCCTCCGAAAGACGCGCGAGGCCAGAGTGATGCTCGCTACAGGGCGCTACGTGAAACGAGGGCAAATCACTGCTTTCCTCAAGCAAGCTTCCGCAAACGGTCTCAAATACCGAGAATTGTCAATTGACGATCCTTGCATCGTTTCAGAGTGGATGGACGAGTTTGAGAATTGGGAGGAGAGGGCAGAATGGAGAGGCGAGATGGATATATGGTGGGAAGGCGAGAATGATAGCCGGAAGAACCTCAGTGCAGAAGATCTCACAGAGATGAAGAATCAAGTGTGGACTTTTGAACTGCGCTGGAAGGACGAGGCGCTCGTCTAGCCTCTACATCTGGATTGAAGGCGACGGTATACAAGCCTGCCTACCTACCACGGCCTAGCTACCTGCCTCACCTGTTCATCGAGGCACTTCAACCAGCTGCCCTTTCTCTGACCAACATTCCACTCCTCCTTCTCTTCCTTCCTATTCCTCCCTAATTCCCTCCCATCTCGGTCGCCGTCGTCAAAGAAAGGCACCACTGCAATCTCCAAGACGCCCTGGAAGAGCTTCTCGATTACTGAATGCAAGCCTGCGCCGGACTGCCGGAAATCGGGACAGGCATTTATCTCGAGGAGATGGATCGGGATTTCAGAATTAGTAGAAGATGTGGGAGAGGACGTGGGGCTGGGAGTGGAGAGGATGATGTCGATTCCGAACACTTCAAATGCATTTTCAGCGACCTTGGAAAAGAAGGATGAGAAACAGATCATCAGCATTTATTGCCTGAAAGTGAAGGATATGGTAAGAAGAGAGATTGAGCATACGGAGAAATGGTTGGGCATACCCAAGCCTGCCGCGAACGTCTCTCCCACCACTTTTCCTATCCTGTCTATCACTCTATCGATCTGGTCCTGCGAGATCTGACCAAGTTTACTTCCATCGGCATCTAGGATACTCTTCCCTGCTAGATCAGAAAGTAGGAAAACGCTATTGTCCGCTTCTTCCTCACTTTGCAGACATGTATTCGTTAAATGCGAGGAAAGATCTTGCTCTACATCATCATCGCCATGCGTGAGGATGGAAGGTGAGGAATAGGCAGAAGCAGCAAAGAGCGCCAAGATGTCGGTAGAGATATAGACGCTCAAAGCACCCACTGCGAGCGCATACACCCGTAGGTGGAATTTCCGGCCTTGCAGTACAGCCGAGCTGTCAACAGGGCTTTCGTGCGGATCTACGAGAAGAGGACATGCAATGTATTCCTTTACTTTGCAGAAGAGACTGAATCAGTCTTTTATGGTTGGTTTGGAATCAAGTGTGACTGGGATCCTATACCTGAATAACCCAGTCTCGCATGGTGCTCAGGCTGACTCTCGTTGATGCTTCTGCCTCCTCGTTCTCGTCCTCGTCATCGCTATCATTCTCAAAGCTCTCCAATATACCTTGCAGCATCTCTTTACTGTTGAACAATCTTATGCCCTGCCCTTTATCCGCCATAGCAGGTTTCAAGATCCACCATTTCTTGACATCCCCTCTCTCAACTTGAGCGTGAGCCTGGGCTTCGAAAGCTTGGTCTAGCTCGTATAATTCATCGTAGAACAGCTCGTCTAGTTCGTCTGCGTGCGTGATTTGAAAAGGATAAGTCTTAGGGACTGTGTGAGCGAGGATGGAGTCTGGGTTTTTGGAGAGGTGGTGCGAGATGGTGGTGCATAGATATGATTTGCGGATCAGAGCCTGTCGGAACAACCACATCAACAATGCGTTCATTCGTATTCAACGCGGGAAAAGTCAGGCCCACCTTGCGCAAGACGTATGAATTGGTCAGTGTTCCCCCCGGCTTGTCAGCGCTATCCCAGTCTATCATGTCATAGTCGCAGTATTGTAGATCATATTCTCCTTGTTCATGTCGCTGTTTCTTGTCAGTATGGACTGTCCAGGCCGGGAGTTTGGCGTTGAAAGCTTGGAGCAATGCTTTGACCGTGTAGTCTTCTGCAGGAGGGTATAGGACTAGAGCATGTCGTGTAGACTCTTGATTAGATCCATTAGAAAGCATAAGGAAAGTGTATAAAAGTGTTGTACTGTAAATCAGGGTATAAGGGTCAGTCTTATAAGGCCATAATGATGGAGTCTGAGACTATCGCTGCAGCTTCAGCGCGCCATCCACGGCCTGACAGTACTCTGGCGTATCAGTATGGGACAGCGGGATTCAGGACGAGGTAGGCGACGACAGCGCAGCGCATCCAGCATGAGCAAACAACGCTGATGGATTGGATGGATCTGGCGCGCAGAGCCGACAAGCTCGACAGCGTGCTCTTCAGAGTAGGCCTCCTCGCAGCGCTACGCAGCAAAAAACACGCCGGAAAAGCAATAGGCGTCATGGTCACCGCGTCCCACAACCCAGAGCAGGTGCGTCGATACGACATCGCATTCAGCGAGCTGGATCCCATCTAGATGGATGCTGACTGTGCGATATGGCGCAGGACAACGGCGTCAAGCTCGTCGACCCTAGAGGCGAAATGCTCGAAGCAAGCTGGGAGGGATATGCGACCTTGCTGGCCAACGCGCTCACGCCAGAAGCACTCCAAGACTCGCTCACTAACATCATCACATCTGCCAAGATAGATCTCAAACAGCCTTGTCTCGTCGTATACGGACACGATACTAGACCCTCGTGCCCGAGTTTGGTCCAAGCTCTCGAAGATGGTCTCAACTGTTTCACTAAAGACAATGGTGGAAAGACGGTGAATGCTGGCTTGGTCACAACGCCCCAGCTGCACTACCTCGTCCGCGCTATCAATACACAAGGAACAGAAGAAGCGTTCGGCGAGCCTACCGAAGCTGGATACTATGACAAATTGGCAAAAGCATACCTATCCTTGACAAAGGGCAAACCAAGACTATCCACACTGACGGTAGACTGCGCGAACGGAGTAGGAGGGCCCAAGCTCCGGAAGCTTATCGAGCGAATCGGTGCTGCAAGTATCGATCTAGAAGTTGTCAAAGACGACACTACGACTCCCGGAGCGCTCAATTCGAACTGCGGAGCAGACTATGTGAAAACCGGACAACGCGCTCCTCCTGGTATACAGCTCACGGCCAACGGGAGGTACTGCTCCCTCGACGGAGATGCAGATAGAATAGTCTTCTACTACGCGACAGAAGATGGTACTTTTAGATTACTGGATGGAGACAAGATCGCTGGACTGGCGGCCATGTTCTTGATCGATCTCGTAAAACAGGCGGGACTGGAGCTCGAAGTGGGCGTCGTCCAGACGGCGTACGCCAATGGTAGCTCGACAGCATACTTGAAGAATGTCCTGGTGAGCCAACCTACTATCAGAGGAAGTGGATTCTTACTCATCCGTCTGAATCTGCTCATGTAGGACGTTCCCGTCGCTTGTGTACCTACAGGCGTCAAGTACCTACATCATGCAGCAGAGCGCTATGATATCGGTGTCTACTTCGAAGCCAACGGCCACGGCACCGTTATCTTCTCTCCTGAAGCCCTTCAACAAATCTCCACCACGTCTCCCTCCACGCCAGGACAAAAAGAAGCTTTAGACGATCTACACTCGTTGACTGAGCTCATCAACCAGACAGTCGGGGACGCGCTGTCGGACTTGTTATTCGTCGAGACTATACTCATAAATCGCCGATGGGGCCCTAAAGAATGGGATGCGGCATACACAGATCTCCCGAACCGCTTAGTCAAGGTATTAGTGCAGGATAGGAATGTATTCACGACGACGGACGCAGAACGAACACTCGTCACGCCCGAAGGACTGCAAGCCAAGATCGATAGTACGGTACAGAAATACCCGAAAGGAAGGAGCTTCGTAAGACCTAGTGGCACAGAGGACTGTGTAAGAGTATATGCGGAAGCGTCGGGAAGAGCTGAGGCGGATGGTGAGTTGAGACTTGACGCCTTGTTCTCAAGTTGGCGCTTAACATCCCTAATGTTCCCCCTAAAACAGAACTCGCGTTCAAGATCTCAGCCCTCGTCTTCGACATGGCAGGATTGGGCCCAAGACCTCCTGAATTCGTCTAAGCCTTCGCTATCTTCCGATTCCGGGCCAACAGAATCCAAATTGGCAAATCCGCACAATTATACGCAATCTTATGCAGAAGTGATACGTCCCACATTTATATCGTTAAAGTACCCTCAGTCGTCCTTAAGGCAAGCAAATCCCATTTGTTCACAAGACTCGCTGTACTTCCTCATCATAAGGCCTGGTATAGACCCCTTCTGTGCTGAATACTGACCATAAACATTGGATCAAGTACAGCCTTGGCGCGCAGCACAGCTCATATAAGTCGCATGAGACCGCATGTGACTAGGCCCTTTGTCCGAATCTTTCCTTTCAAGCAGACTGCAGAGCCAAACGAACGCTACGCTTCCACTTCCAAGCCGCATCAGCAATTTCTTGAAAGGTCTGCACCGTATCACTCTTTCAACCTGGCACTATAAGCTACTGCAGCCTCGCGGCAGCGTTACTCCAGTCCTCCTGTCGTCCCTCACCATGACCTCGCCCATGACTCTCACCAGACGAATGTCTGCGCTCTCTATACTCTTACTCCTTTTTCTTGTGTGTCTATGCATAGTGAACGCTCAAGAGGGTCCACGCTGTGGGCACGGGAACAACGATTCAAAGTGCCCTGCTGAGGCACCCTGCTGCTCGTACGTACCTTTAATCACGTCCTCAATGATGGCGGCTGAGCTTGTGGTGAGCGCAGATCCGCCGGCTATTGGTGAGGCGAATCTGTGACCGCGTAGATCAGAGCTGAGGTTGTGCATAGTGGCACGTCCAGTGCTCACTGCGGTGCAAATTGCCGAGTCGAATTCTCGACAACTCTGAATTCCTGCCAAGCGGTTCCGGTTTGCGTCTCAAAGACAGTAGGTCGCAGTCTTTGCAACGGGCTTCTATGATAAAGGCTGATGCATAACATAGTATACGTTTGGAGACGGCGGCAATGCCCGACTTGCGATGGCGGAAGACTACCTTGTCCCTGACCCTGATAATGTGGACTTCGTCGTTATGAACGGTAGGTCCTCGAACCTTTCTTCAGTATGACCGCTCACTTCGAAAACTGTACAGGCAACATCGGACATGCTTCCGACTCTCTGGTCCTCACGCTCAATGACGACTCGAAGATGACGGGCACGGCATTGACTGCTACTCGGGCAATGCGGTATGGCCGCATGTCCATCGAAATGCAGACTGCTTGGTCGGGCGGAGTAGTTTCAGCAGCTATCTTGATAGGACAAACGACGGAAGAAATCGATATCGAATTTGTGGGCTCAAAAGTAACGCAAATGCAGACGAATCTGTTCTACGTGAGGCGGCACTACACCGTTAACTTACATAGCTGACTAAGCTTATGCAGGATTGGAAAGCGTCTGGATCGACTTGGGATCTGAGTTATGCCAAAGACGGCGATAAAGCGATATACGGAGCCAACAAAGACACCTCGACGAGTATGCACACCTGTCAGTCCTTCCTCGTCCCTTACTGCTCGTCATTTAGCTGAGGGGCTGCATACAAGACGCTGTTGACTGGTCCACAGATGCGCTAGTCTGGACCATTGACGGGGAAAACCACGTCCGGACAGTCAAGTCTACGGAGTTTCACGTGCCTGAATTACCGATGTTTATGCAAATGAGGTGATTTGAAATTACGTTCAGGGTCATCGGATGTACTAATATAGTAAGGTAATGTCTTGCAGCATCTGGCCTGGCGGCAGCTCACCCTCGGCAGGGACAAGAGACTGGGCGGGTCAGTAATACACTGCATCCTATCAATATGCATGTGACTAAGACGGCTTTGTAGGTGCTCCCAACGGAATCGACTGGAATGACTCCCGCTATCGGCTTCGGAACAACACATTCGAAGTATTCGTAAAGTCTGTCACGATTGAATGTGGAGATGCCTATCAGCCTACGCAATCGTATGTATATAAGCTGGCTGCAGATGGGAAAACGATTACCTCGGATGCGGTCTAGACAGCTATCCTCCAAGGCAGCGCCAAGTCTAGTCATCTGTTCACAGTGCAACGCGTCCACAGAGACAATATGGTCTTGTTGTAATAGTAAAGATGAACTTGGGCTTCTCTTCTCGCGAATACTATGTAAAATGTCGAAACTTGCAACCTCGGACTCGCTAGAAGACTGGAAGTCCGCTTATGCCGCCTATGACTCAGCTATTCAAGAGCATGCGAAGACTGCAAAACGACGCGCCAATTTACCTGACCTCGACCACTTCGTCCGGAAGGAGTTGCCAGAGCTCGTGCAGTCCCGCTTTACAGAAGACACCGTCTATGGTTATCTGCTCAAGGAGGAACTGTGTCGTATAGTCGAATGGAAGATCACGGTGCTGATGCTTTCGCGGGAACTGCTAAGTCGCTGGGCGGGCTAATTCTTGCTTTACAGAGAGGCAAGATGAGGTGGCCTTCTCTGGTGATAATGTTTGTCGTATTACGCTGAAGTATTTGTATTATAGGCCGTTGATGCGTTTCGCAAATGCCTTGACAGCAGAAGAGGTGAAGAGCACGTCCTGTCGAGCGTTCGCGTCTGTGCGAGACAGTTCAAAAGAAGTATGCACTGCACCATTTCTCAACATGTGAATTCATATATTAAGCATGGTTCAAGGCGATGGATGTTCTAACCTCCCTGCGAGGTATCGGGCCGGCAACCGCATCTGCGATTCTTTCACTTTCAAGTGCAGAAGGCTCCTGTCCTTTCCTGTCAGATGAAGTCATGCTTGCTTTTGATCTCAAGAATGCAAAGACAGGCAAACTAGATTATACGATCGCGAATTGGGAGAAAGTGCGTGCGAGATGTGCAGAGAAAGCCGAACAGCTGAATAAGGAAGAAGCAAAAGAAGGCGAAGAAGGTGATGGCTGGACGGCAGCCAAGGTCGAGCAGGCGATATGGGCCGCATCGGACGAGAAGAGCTAGAACCTTGCTGTTTGATAAGGCGTTGAGATGGAGTACGGTGGAGTAGTATGCTTGTTTTTACAGAGAACAACGATCAAATGAAAGCTAGTACAGTCCATTGTCCTCACTAAACCAGAAGAGAGACCCGCAAGAAGGATGAACCAGATACAGGAAATTGAATTGCGACCAAAGCCTCAGAACATGACTCTTAGAGCGTCGTCATCGTCATCCGTCGCCTTAGCCAGTCCAAGAATCTATGATTCACAAGGCGTCAATGCAAGGTCCTTCATCAACAGACTTTCACGACCCACCTCTTCACCGTTATCATTAGGCGCTTTGCCTTTGAAAGTGAAGCCGACCCAAACCCCACGGTTGAACGGCTCGTCCTGCTCTTTGATCTTGTCGACATTCTTCTGCTTCTCGAACACTTCCGCGTATTTGGCAGCGTCCGCTGATGAGCAGCAAGCACGCAAGGAAAAGAAGCGAAATGCGTCAGTCTCATATACCAAGAATGAAAGAACCGTGATGTCCGAACCCGCTTACCTGGGTTTGAAAAGTCATCGAAGTAGCCTGCATCCACTTCGGAATCAAGAGCAGGAACGAAAGGTGCTGGTGTATCACGCAGTGACTCCCATGCGATACCTGCGTAGAATGGATGCCCCTTAATATCGTCGAGCGTGGAGGAGCGATGGGCTTTATCGGCAATGAGGCTGGCAAAAGTAGACAAAGGATCTCATCAATCATAGAGCATCAAACACGATGTAAGCCTGTTGATGCAGAACGTACTGTGTGATAGCTGACCACCCATTATCGCTCAAATTGAATATCCGATCTTCTGGCCTTTCGTAATGCGGTCTTCTCAATGTCTTACTCCAATTCTTGAGATTCGCCCAAGTTTCTTCGGGCGTAGCTCCCGAGAAAGGCGGGTATCCAGCCAAGAACTCGAATAGGATACATCCCAACGACCAATAGTCCACCGAGAAGGAGTAAGGATGTCCCTTCATACATTCAATCGCCATGTAGTCTGGTGAGCCAACTATCGAATCGGCTGTTCGACCTTCGACTTTTCGCAAGCTCTTGTAAATGTCTTTCAACTCTTTCGTGCTGCGGTAGATCACGTCCGTGTCTTTGACGGCATCGAGCTTGTGCTTCATTGATTCTATGCGCCCCGGATTCAGATTGCCCGTTGCCAGCCCAAAATCGGTGAGCTTGATGTGTCCTGTCTTGTCAATCAGGAAGTTCTGCATAGTCGGTACCATCTCAGCGTTAATCAATTGTTCATACAGAGCTGCTTATTCTACCTCTGGCTTCAGATCTCGATGGATGTATCCAAGCTTGTGAAGAGCCTCTACCGACAGGAACATTTCTGTAATATAGAATCTGGCATGCTCTTCTTTCAGGACGCCAGAATTGTTGAGCAAGGTTCTGAAGTCTCCTCCCGGTACGTATTCCTGTACAAACATAAGTCATTATCACTAAAATCCTAATTCTTATCCGTGTGCTCACCATCGCCAGGTAGATATTCGTAGGATCCTGGAACGCATACAGCAGGGCAACAAGCCATGGAGATTTCGTATTCGTCAAAATATCTCTCTCGACTAGAACATGTCGGACTTCGTCCATCTTGGCCAATGTCTTCTTCTTCATCTTTTTGAGCGCAACGACTTCGCCTGAATCCTTTTTGCGGGCGAGGAAGACTTCACCGTATCCACCTTGACCGACTTGTACGATGATGTGGAAGGCTTCTAAGCGTAACTTCGTACGCCGCTTGCGAAGGTTTGCTCGTTCTCGACCACTGTAGGACGACCATTCGGATTGCAGTGCAGACCCGGAGACCTAGTCGATATATGAGTCAGTTTGAGATGCATGTGAATTGAAGGCTGGTCTATATGCACCTCCCGCTTGGCGACATCGTCTTTGAAGGTTTGTAACCGCTTTCTCCGGGCTCCCACGTAGGAAATAAGATCGAAGTAGTAGCTGCAGGATAGACATTAGACATCAAAGCGCGTAGCGTAACCGCAAGAGCAATAAGCTTACTCTAGGAAGTCTGCGATTCAGACAGATAAACAGCGTTAGAACGGCTTGGCGATTGCAGCCAGAAAGACGCGTTTCTTTCGCGCTTACATAGCTGTGCCACATCGGCTTTTCGCTTGACTTCTGCGCTTCTGAGCAGTTCAGTCTCCCATGCTTTGAAACCTTGTCCTTTTCGCCATGACGCGAGACCGGTGTTGTTGGCAGCAGACGAGCCTGGTGCTGCTGTTTCGCGCTTGTATTCATCGCCTGGTCTAGTATGCATGTTTGCTGGCGACTGCGACTGCGCTAAGAGCTGCTGGACCGTAAGTTCGCTACTGTTTCCGTTGTTGGCGGCAGTCGAGTGAGCCTGGAGTCTCGTTGGGATGGCAGAGACCATAGGCTGCCCGCTTCTGAGGTTGTTCTGGTTCTGCTGGACGGCACTGCTGCGCCCATGAAGATGGCCATTTGCGCTCGTTTCCGCTGCGCCAGCTCCAGCTGCTGGACGCGCTGACTGCCGGATGGGCGTGGTAGGCGCCGACATCGCTGAATCTCAGCGTTCGTTCTGCAAGCTGATGCGCGATGCTTGACAATTGGGCTGATTTCAAGGTGTTTGCTGGTTAGGCTCTCGTCTACAGACTTGAAAGTCTACTTTAGTTACGGCTATGCAGCGAAGAACCTTGCTGAAACAGCTGGCTGGATCACTGCGGAATGCTCAATATGATGCAAGACCTGCTGCCAACTATGTCCTATCATCCTCGTCACGCTCAAGACGTTCTTCTCGCGCCAAATCGACCTCCGCTGCTGTTCCAGAGACTCCAGGCTTCATATTCGATATAGATGTACAGCACTGAATGCCCGTATTGACGGGAATCCTAGCTGATTACTCGATTATGACGATTCAGGGCGTGCTCAAAGTAGGAGAGAAAGTATTGCCAGAAGGGCGGCAGGTACATTGAGCGACGCGTAAGTCTTCATATGCATGACACTGATGACGCCGTTGTCAGGCCTTGCGAATCCTCACCGGCGAGAATAGACTGAATCGCAAGTTTCCCTTTATACTATGTACAAATGGAGGTAAGTCTTTGGTCGTAATGAATTGTTCTGGAGCCTTGCTAAATGCTGCTCCCTGCTGGACAGGCGGGATCACCGAAGAAGAGTACGTGCGCCAACTCACAAACCCCACAACATTCCAACTCAGCCTTTTACTCGTTCTAGACGGTGTTACAAGCTATCGAAAGAGCTAGGAGTACCGATAGCGATAGACCAGCTTATACAGGCTCACACGCCTTTCCGGGAGCACGCTTCAAAGTACGCAGACGAGCCAATTCTCGTTGTAGGCGGAAGAGGCGATAGTTGTCGAGAAGTCGCACATTCCTACGGCTTCAAGAAAGTGTACACACCCCTGGATCTGGTCAATTGGAAACCCGAACTGTGGCCCTTCCACAAGCTGAGCAAGAAGGAAAGCGAGAATGCAAAGGTGACTTTTATCCCCATCTTGCTTCGCAAGTCCTGCTGAACAGGACGATCTATACCCAATTCGTATTGTCAGACCGTCGACTTTTCCCAAATAGCGTTCAAAGCGATTTTCGTCTTTCACGACAGTCGAGACTGGGGCTTCGACACGCAAATAATGACAGACGTGCTCGCCTCTCCTGATGGTATAGTCGGACAATGGAAAGATCTGGACGATCATAACGCCCCTGGCTGGAAAGAGCAATTGCCCGTCTTCTTCTCAAATCCGGATCTTTTATGGGTGAGCCTTGGTCGTCTCTCTTGTGCAAGAAACTGAGATATTCGACAAAGGGGAACGATTGGCGTGAACCGAGATACGGCCAAGGCGCCTTCCAAGAAGCGTTTCGAGCGGTGTGGAAGCGGACTACTGGACATGATCTGCAAGCTACGACGGGCGGAAAGCCGTAAGTGTCCTATATCATTCCCTGAGCATACTTGAGGCTGATGTCTGATCCTGCAGGACCAAGCTGACCTATCAATATGCCGAACGTCTGCTGTTGAAGCAGAGCAATCTTCCTGAAATCTTGCCGAAAGGCACAGAGGGTATCCGAAAACTGGGTCCGACATTCATGGTAGGCTGCTATCTCTCCCTTGATTCACTCCTTCCTGCCGCCGTGCTCATCCATGCTCTCCGTGCTATAGGTCGGCGATAATCCCTTCAGTGATATTCAAGGAGCCAATGATTATGGAATCGATTCAATACTTGTCAGGACAGGCGTATTTAGAGGAAAAGACAACCATCACATACACCCAGCTACGTCTGTCCAGCCGGATGTTTTGGTGAGTGCCTTTCCTGGTGGACGTATATTCCGGATGAACTCACTTATCTTTTGAATCCTCTCATTCAGGCTGGGGTGCGGTGGGCATTAGAGAGGACGCTAAAAGAAGAAATCGTAGCATAGTGTGCTGAAACCTCGCAGGCGAAAGTGGCCCCGTATGAGCCATGGAGGACAGCCGACTCGAATTGTTACTCGCGTTGACAGACTGGGAACAACAACAGCACCTTTGAATCAAGAACGAAGACTCGACTAAGATCATGGTAATCCAGACGTTTCATATCAAGGATTTGTCTCTGGATGTAGCTTTTTCAGCGGATGTATCCCTCTCTTTAGCATCGTGCAAGTCTCGGATGTCTCTCTCAAGCTCGAGATCCCGCATGGCCACATCGAGCCGAAGCTTGATCCACCAGCTAGCCCAGACTGATAGAAAGCGAAGTCCCACCATCACCATCAGCAGAATGTCACCGTCTACGATCGGATGAAGGTACTCAACTGGTCACGACTACTAGGAAACCTACAGCTCCGATCGTCGCCCATCTTGTGAAGGGCTTATCGGCATTGGCCGGATATCCCAGGACGACGAAAATGACAGTCTTTGGAAGCGATAACGCTACAGAGATGTTATAGCTTGGATCAAGACTCGACATTAGCCTGAAGTACCGGTAATGACCAGCCGGTCCCGAGACATTCTACACCCACATCACGAAGCTCATGGTCGTCATGGTCGCAAATATCGGATTGGCCAGATCTGACAAGAGCCAGACGTCAGCCCTGGATCGCTGAATGTCCAGAGAAGAAGCCTACGCGGTGGAACGGCGCTGTATCTGATGATCATGACGCCCTTGAAGCCGACTTCATCTGCTATTCGGGCTGTTGCTGCCCATCTTAAGGACTTCTTGGCTTTCTTCCGCGCGTACTGGGTCAAGAAGAGCTTGAAGCCTACACTGTGGCCAGAATCGAAAGCGGAAATGAGTGCAGTCACGGATTATTTCGTGGATATGTTGCTGACTACTCACAAGCATGCAGCTTCGCCGACTATCGTTCCGGCACAAGCGATCGCAATGCCAATCCAGAGCGAATATGTGAGCTATAGCCGTATCAGCTAAGTTTCAATTGGTAGAAGAGGAATATTCGCTCACTCCTACCAGTAGAAGGACTAGTTCCTGTCCCAGTAGTGGGGGAAAAGAGAGTATTACCAAAATGAGAGTGGGTATAGTCCACGACCACGCTTCCTGCTGATGAAGCCAATCTGCGGCCGGCCTGAGCCATCGCTCAAAATTCTTCTTATAGATTTCGAAGAGTACAAGCAGCGTCAAGAAGGCTGCCGCTGCGAAGATGTTTCCGAAGGTCTTCCAGGTCCATCCAAATTTAATGAATGTGCTGGGAGCGCGCTTCGGACGCGGTGGACTGTAGGCGCCTTCCAGGACTAGGCGAACAAACTCCTGATGCTGAGCTCGTCGAGTTTGGTCATCTTGCATGAGGACGCGGTGCGGTAGTAGAAAGGATAGTGGGATGAGGGCAGGTGGGAGCGAATGGAGCTATGACACCCTTGCGATCCAGCGCAAGGTCCTTGGATACTTCGGTTGAAGAAGAGGAAGCAGACAAGTCAGGCCGCCGTACTTGTTCCTACCGGCAAAGCTCGAGAGGATTGTCAGTACAGGAAGCACCGCTTCCTAGGATTTTTGGCGAGGGAAGGAAGGCAGGTCTGTGTTGTCAGTCTACACGAAGGCTACCAAGCTGCGAGCCTTGCGAATATAGTCGAATACCCAGGCACCACGATTGCCGTGAAATGCGGACCCCAGAAATAGACCGAACATGACATAGTAGGGTTTGGCTTTTTACCAACTTGAATCATCTACGTACAATACCATGTCTGAAAGCGACAGACGCAAAGTCTACCTGATCTGTGGTGCGACAGGCAAGCAAGGCGCCGCATGCATCCAGGCTTTGCTCGACGATCCTACTCCGAAAACCTTACGCTTCCTGACGCGGAACCCAACTTCGAAAGCCAGCATCAAGCTGCTCGAGAAGAGTTGTAACGCCTACGAAGGAGATCTTCTCAAGCCTGACTCGCTGGACAATGCACTTCGAGGAGTCGACTTTGCGTTCCTCGTCACAGAGTTCTCGAAGGGCGTCGATAAGGAAGTCGAGCAAGGAAAGAACTTTGTGGATGCTGCAAAGAAGGCTGGAGTGAAGCATCTCACCTTCACCTCCGTCTGCGATGCCGACAAAGCGACAAGCGTTCCGCACTTCCAGTCGAAATATCAGGTCAGTCTTTGACATGTCTGTATCCGTACTGAAGGATGAATTGACTGATTCGACGAGAATGTACAGATTGAGCAATACATAGAGGTCTCTGGTCTGCAGTATACCATCACCCGGCCTGTCGCGTTCATGGTAAGTACGTATCGCATGTGTGATTACAACGAGGCTGACCCATCTCAGGACAACTTCCCTGTTGCTCCAGGTGCTTTGCGATTTATGCTTATTGGCGCCTTCTTCGCATTGTCAAGCTGGAAGCCTGTCCAATTCGTCGCCGTGGAAGACATAGGCATTATCGCCGCAAAAGCCTTACTTTCTCCCGATTCGGATGCGTATAAGAACAAGAAGATCGATATCACTGCCGGAGAATACGGACTAAACGAGACGCTGGACGCGTACGAGAAGGCACAAGGCGCAAGGCCGTGGATCGCTTCTCTTCTACCCACCTGGCTGGTGTACGCTCTACCGTACGACTTCAAGCAGATGATGCTGTGTAAGTCTTCTCTGTGTCGAGTCAGGCATGGAGAAGGGTCAAGCCTAGCTGACACCATTTCCCCTTCCATATGATAGACTTTAGAAAAAGTGGATACCCCAAGGTAGATTTAGAAGGCCTACGGAAGATCCATCCTGGTCTGCTCTCTTTCCAGGACTGGGTCGCCAAGAACAGCGGGAAGAAGCTTGAGTAGATTGAAATTCCCATAGCGGCGGACCTTGCACATATATACACACGATACAAAGGAGCATCAGGTAGTAGCTGTGGTTGGAAGGAGGTACGCATCGGACTGGCTCCAGTCACAGCATCTTTACATGCATTTAGAAGTGAATGTATCATAATTTACGCGATCATACACGTAACGGCGCGACTCAGTTCATGTACAGCTCTTATAAACTGCATACCACGTTCATGGCTTGTACTGCGAGTCCCTACCATACTTCTTGTTTACCGACCGACTTTGGACGATCTCCCTCAGGCGATATCAAACTTCGATGGACGTTCCTCCCCGGCTAGGCAAGGCTCTTTGGCCAGTATCACGCTTCATAGGATATGTGCAGCTGCTATTCTTGATTAGGAGCGCGAGAAAACCGACCATCTCGAACAGGTATCGACCACCATCAGCGTCAGATGAGAACGACAATTCAGACAGCGGTTCTCGAGGTCGCATACTTCCACGCTCAATCCAGGACAAGTCCCTAGTCAACTCCACATCACACAAACTCGCTACGTTCCGCAAGAACAGTTATGTCCAGAAAATCGAATTCTTGGTCCTGAGCTTCTTGGGATCATTCTTTGGAGTCGCTTTGATTGCTACGATGAGCAGAGCTAGCGTGTTCCAGAGAGATGGACGCAATGCGCCCATCGTCATCGGAAGGTCAGCTATCCTGCGACTTCCGTCAATTGATTTTTAACGGCTGATGACATAATCATTTCTCTCACTTCCTCCTTCCTCTCTCGCTCTACAGCTTCGGCGCAGAAGCAGTGATACTCTATGCAGCGCATACATCGCCTTTGGCCCAGGTAAGGCTCGCCCGTACTCCTCAGCGACTGCTGCAGATCTCAACTTACCCCTATCCTGATCCATGAATAGCCGCGATGTGTCATCGGAGGAAACATCGTTTCTGCAATCATTGGCGTGTTGCTTGCGAAAGGGTTTGTCAAACTACCTGGATTCGTGATTGGTGAAATCGGATATGCCAATTGGGCGGTGAGTCCAGAAATCCGGCGGAAGAGGTACAGAAGAAAGCCCTTGCTGACCCGTTTCTTTCAATGGTGATAGGCCGCTGCTCTCGCTATCAGTCTATCATTACTAGCCATGCAGCTCCTGAAATTCACGTAAGTCGACTGCCTTTTGCGACCCCATTGTCGATCTCATATCCCCAATCAACACAGACATCCTCCGGGCGGTGCAACTGCGTTGCTAGCAGTGACCCTACCCGCCGTATACAATCTAAACTGGTTCTACGTCGCGGACGTCGCAGCGTCAAGTTGTATCATGCTTGCCTGGGCTCTCATCATCAACAATGTAGGAAGTCGGCGGTATCCTCGTGCGTATACCTACTTACGATAGCTGGTTTTTGACTGACTCGTGCATCTACAGAATTCTGGATATCCGAGAGGGCAGGGAATAAGCTGGTCAAGCTTGACGAAAAGCAATCGCAGCAGCACTCGTAGACTTAGTCATCGCATCGTATAGCATACCGCAGATAACAGAAATAGTATAGTCGTGTCGCATGTTTCATTAAGCTTGTTATCAACCGTTGTGCATGAGGTGAATATGATGTAGTCATGGTGTCCCCTTATGTAGTCAAAGTCTAGCCGTACAAATCAGCTGTACCTCTGCCCTCCCTATCTAGATCCTGTCCATACAGCCCTACTTTCCAGCTAATCGGTTCTCTCCACTTCTCTTCAACTGTCTGCAGGCCTAGGATCTTGTCTATACACCTTGCAAAGACGTGCGCGTCATATCGATTATCGCCTTCTGCTACGAACATAAGGGCCACTGCGAAATCTATGTTGTCGGAAGAAGAGGGTGATAGCAGGGAAGTAATGAGCCGACGAGTGATGCCGGAGGAAGGAATGAGAGGGACTCTGGATGCTGTCAAGCTCGAGGTAGCGTCTAGGGGCTTCATGATGCTTTCTAGCGTAGATTGGAAGGAGGTGCTTGAAGGACTGAGGGAGCGGAAGGGGCTGGGACTGGCGACGAGACTCCAATCAGATATCATATGAATGGAAGGAAAGGAGGTGGCCTCACTTGTCGTAGTGCTGCATCAGACCGGCATCCATACCCGCGACAAGCAGGACGCGCTTGAACGATGCTGCCCTGATGAATGCGACGAGCGCTTCCACGAAGTCGTCTTTAAGGGACTGTACGAGAACGTGAGTCTCGACCAATGACAGAGTGATACATACACACCTTGATGACTGGCGAGCGTTGTTGTACCAGAGTCAGGGAGCCGTCCTTGCTTTGGAAGACTGGCAACACACATTAGTATACTTGAGACTGAATGGTAGTGACCAGTCTTACCCTCAATCGCGGTACATAGACCATCATCCCTTGGAGCTTCTTCCACGTAATCTCGTGGAGCAACAAGCGGGATATGATATTTTCCCTTCAAGCATCCGATGCTTTCCAGCTCTAGTGAGTGTATGAGTAGGTCGGCAGCGAGTTGTGCGACATTCGCGAGCGAGACGATGGGCTAGGACATGGCATTAGGACATCAGGACCAGCATTGAATAAAGGCAGGGATTCCCGCACGAGAACGAGCGTCGAGTCCTGGAAGGTCGCAGCTTGTTTGCCCTTGCTGCTGATGCTGCTTGAAGCTGGCTTGAAGAGGTCCATCGTATGAAGCCAACACACACGTGAAAAGGTTCTTTGACGTCGAAGCGATATTCCAGAAGATGGGCGACGACGCAGCAGCTGAGGAGCGACGCAAGAAGGCGCAAGCTCGCAAGGACAAGATCAGCCAGCGAGGAGCCGACAGATTGGCGAAAATCACAGGCGCAGCAAAGGGAGAGGGCGAACAGGGCGAGCGATTCGGGACAGGATGGACAGGTGGGCGAGATATCATTGTACATACAGTATGATGCTGATGGTTTGATGGGTTCAAAAGCTCCCCCTGCCAGCTCGAGAACGGCTGTCGCGACAGCATCTCTGCCTGCTCTCGCTGCTCCCTCATTCAACCCGCTCGATGATCCTCCAGAAGTAGACATTTCCACGCCCTCTGCACGCGCAGGCTTTGATTCTATCCCTTCCTTCCCATCCTCGAACTCGGATGGCTCCATGCCAGATATGCTCTCTGCCTTACTAGGCGGAGGTACAGGAGGAGCAGGCGATGGATCTGGAGGCTTACCCGAACAGTTTGCACAGATGTTCGGAGGTGGTGCACCTGGGTCTACGCCTATCCAGCTACAAGCACCGAGGCAGAAGACATGGACAGATAGACTGCTCCCTCTAGTTCACCTCATCTCGATGGTCTCACTGGCGTTCTATGCCGTCTGTGTGTTGGAACCTAGGCTAAGACAAGGATACTCGACGTTCTTTACAAGTTTCAGCAGACAAAGCATATTTGGATTGGGTCAGATCGACTGGAACGGATGGGCTGCATTAGGAAGAGGGAAACAGGCAGACTCGCACTCCAACGCATTCGCAAAAGCAATAGAAGATACGTGGGAAGCATCGGGAAGGGGCGTAGCGACTGTAGTAGGTCTAGCAAGGCTCTTTGCGAGTTTCACTACTGATTGCGGGTGTTTCAGCAAATGCTGTATCTTTTCCTTACGGTCGAGCTTATGCTACAAGGCGCTGCGATCCTCATATTCAAGGTGGGCTTCGTACTACTTTCCCCTCTGGCTGTATTAAGCGATTATGACCGTAGACACGTCCCCCGATACCTTCGCTCCTGAATAGCATCATGCCCTACCTTCCTCCGCACATAGCGATGTACGCACATACAGGCATCAAGTACTGGACGTTACTAGGGCAGATCATAGATGATTTAGCCGTATTGGTACTGTCGATAGCAGGCTTTATCCTCTTTTCGGAGTGGAAGCAGTTGGAAGGGGGTAAACTGAAGCTGGATTAGAAGAGAAACGAAACGAGAGTTGTACGATACACTAGACGATGCAGTAATAAGGTGGTATTCAACGAAAGGAATCTGTTGCGCGCGTATTTGGCATGCTTGCTTGCCACGATGATGTGGTCAAAATGGATGAGCCTACGACTCCTGCTCTATCTCCTTCCACCGTACTTCTGCTTTCGAGCGTCGCTGCTTCGCTTCTTCATGGTTTGCCTTCCTGCGATCCAGGCGCTATCGAAAAGCAAATCGCATCTTTCATCAGCTTCTCCCTCCAACTCGTCAGAAGAAGAACGATGGATCTTGCAGCCCACCTCTGATCTCAAGCACAGATTGAGCTCATGCTTGATGTCGTTGCATTTGCCAAAGTACTTCCTCCATCCACTCGCATGGCACGCTTCCAGCGCTTCGATGAATTCCTTGCACGCTGGATGGATGAAGCAACGCAAAGGATCAGCAAGACGGAAGACTGCATATAGCTTTGACATGACTCACCCTCGTGCTGATGGTGCGCAAGCGGAGGATGCATGCTTGGATTGCAGTCAACAGTCGGTCGTGTCGCAAGACGTCAGGTAATTCCACGACGCAGAGCGGCATATGCCCTGGTATTCTTCGCATGTCTAGTGTTTCTATCGCACTATGGACTGCACCATGCAGGGAGCCAGAGGCTAAGCTTGTCGGTATACTGTCCTTACAAGCGACACCGCTTCCGAGTCGGTTTTTATATCATGCCCTATCCTGCCCCTCTGCCTCTCTCCTCTCGTCATCACCGTCTAGACTTTTGATACAGCGCGCTTCCTCCTCTACACAACGCTTCCACATCGTCCTGCTCGTGTGCCTGCAATGAGCAACCACGGCTCGTCCGAGTACTGGCAACAATGCAACGAGGAAGAGCAGAGGCAGATCCTTGAGTACTTAGAAGCACTAAAGGAGCATTTTATGGAGGAGCTCTTCGGCTATTACTACCAATCGTATGTCAGCCAGCTGGGAGGACCTGACCATAGAGTTGGTAAGGCTTTCATGCAGAAATGTTGGGCACGATGGCCTCTCGTTCGATTTCCTCCTATTGACGCCTTCAGCTTGCGTTCTTCGAAGAGATCAAAGCATAGACACAGACGAGAGATGCGGTCAAGCTCTCGGGCCCCGCTGGGCGCAAGAAGGATTGATGAACACTCAGGTCGACCATCTTCCTCTGGCCAGAGTGTCTCACAGGGCAGAGCAAGCCGTCGACATCGCCGACGCCGCTGAGGTGTGCCTGCAGAATAGCCTAGCGCTAGCCTCTTAATGACATATTACAGTCACTCCACCTACTCTTCGTGCAATGCAGCCTGCCTTTACCATCTTCTGTCTCGACCGTCAGCTCTGCACGGACGACCGTGAAACATAGCAGGAGATATCCAATCTGAGACTTCTCTCCTGAAATCCAGTATTTCTTTACGCCGGCTGATTGCAGAATGCGCAAAATGCAGCTAATACCATATTTTGCGTTTGAGTATTCGCAACCTTTTGAAATGATGCTCGATATGAATTTATGATCTCCTACAGGAACTTCCTCCCTAGATCATGCTGCCTATGCTAGCATGAGCATTTTCTCCACGTTTGCTCGCGTATGTCATATACCAGTCATACGAAGCATATCGGCGATGCTTGTCACTGCTTGTTCCAGCACCTCAATGTGAGGCACTGTTTTCATTTACTTTGTCTTTGCTTTGAGGTCATTTACGAAGCCCTTGTCTTTGTTCTTCAAGAGATCGCTTGGGTCTGTTTTGGATATAAGCCTGGGCAGGTTTGTATATGCTTCTTTAATCTACCTGTACCCTTGTCGTCACCAGATTCGTTTCGCTGCTTGTCTGCTGCTTCTCCGACGGTTTCCATTCCTTTTGCTGTCTTGTTGCTGTGCCCCGCATCGGCAGTATTGACGCCCATCAAGTCTGGAGCTCCCCCTGCTCCTTCGCCTGCTACAATGTGATCCATGTCTGTTTGTCCGAGGGATGAGCTTATGGAGAAGAAGTTTAAACCTTTGATTGTGAAGAAAGCAAGAACAACGCTCACAGGCAGGCAAGTGTAAGAGCTCGTCCGATCAATGACGATCCTTCAGGAACAGCGTCGGCAAGTCACTTGGAAAGGTGCTTGTATGTTAGGACGTATGGTTATCTAATATAGCTACAGAAGAAACGGAAGACTATAGCTGGACCGTAAGTTCGATTTCACCAACGCCGAACAGCCTGTTCTACGATCGGCCTTACTACTTTCCGACCACCATCATCTCTACCATGAGTCCAGGCATACCTCCACTTGCCCAACTCCTGTCCTCCATTCCACGGTGTAAGCTCCAGTTCCTCACTAGCCTCTATATCCTTCTTTACGTCGTTGAATAGCCTCTCTGCTTCTTTCTCATCTATACGATGTCCAGATCGGACCGTCAAGACTATCTCGCGTACTTTGTCTCCGCTTTTGTTCTTAAAGGATGTCAACAGGATCGCGATGTCCACTTGGTTTTCGTGCGCCCATTCAGTGTCGATGGTGAAGAAGCCATCGGACGTCTGCTCAGCGGTCTTGTTTATCATCTCTGCGAACGACAAAGGTATGCTAGCGAAGCCGAGGTGAACTGTCGGATTCTAGTGCTCAGCTTGCAAGCTTAAGCGCGTATCGCTAGACCTAGCTTACTAGGAGTAGTAGAATCAAAGACAATATCTCCCTTCCAATCGCGTCTGTAACAGCAGCCGTCTCAGTAATAGCCTTCTCGCTGATACTGAAGTTCGGGGTCCCTGCTTACTGGATCAGCTGCTTCAATGTCAGGCCATCTAGGTCATCCTTAGCTTTCTTGAGCTCCTTTCCTAAGTCTTTCATAGTCTCCATCAAGTCTTCTTCCGAGTAATGCGAGTGCGGAATGATAGCTTCGGCAGATGCTACATCGACAGGCGAGCCTTTCTTCAAGCCTTTCGTGTCGATGGCAATCGTGTAGAGGATCAAGTCGCCTAGAGAACGTGGTATGGGCCCGTGAGTGTGCTTGTGATTGAGCACAAGGGTCGAGACTAAGGAAGCGCATGAACCGGCAGGCTGGATGAGACCTGTTGAAAGCCTTAGCCGACGCCTAATAACCTTGGTACTATCAGACCGCCTTACGAGGGTCTGCACTGGTATTGACGCCTCTGTCCACGTGGTGATCTACAATACCAAGAATTGGAGTGACGCCCCAGTAACTGACAAATTGTAGTCAGGCTCGCATGTCAGGGCTTCAGGAACACTGTGTGTTACCTCAGGGGTCTGTTGTGATCCACCAGCATTATGCCCTTGATGCGCTTGCCCAGCTCGCGAGGTTCGTAAGGCAGCTCATCGAGGGCTTTTGACAGACCACTCAGTCTCGGCATCTTCCGGTCGAAGCAAAGCACTCACTGAGGAGATCCTTGTGCCCGCTTTCCATTCCTGCTTTGTCCAGTGCGAGCTTGTTTTCTGGTCGCAAATCGATAGCCGAGTTTCGGACTTGTAGTAAAGATACTGCTTTCGCAGGCTTGTGCTTAGTATGGGATATATCGTATGCCAGTGCAATTGCTGAAACCATAGAGTCAAGGTCTGTGTAATCACTCATTTAATCGCATGACACCTGGCTTGGCGAAGTCGACCTACCGCCAGCTGCGCCAGACAATGTCAGCAACAGCCCTCTTATGCGATGATTGACATCCTTACCCTCATTGCCTGTGACTACGATCCAGTCATGGGCCTGGTTGTTCTTGAGATCTTTCAGGAAGTGAGCCTTGCTAAGGGCACACCATTCGCTTAAATGAGACGCTCCGGCAGTGTACAGAATGTCATTTGCAGTCTTGAAGATAGTCTGCTGCAGTACATCCGCAGTATTGATGGGGCTGGCCTTGCATACGGCTAAGAAGGTCGCCGCAAACAGCCCAAATAGGCGCGTGACGGCAAGCATGATGGGCGACAGCAGGGAGGAAAGCGCTCGAGGTGCTCGAGATATCTTGAGGATTCAGGTAGGTGAGGAAAGTCAGAAGGAAATGAATACTTTCGGTCAGCGAAAGACAAAGGCTGAATGCGCGTGTCTGCGAGTTGACTTTCGGTCGATTGTCTGAAAGTTCTGAAAGCTAATTACGTGCTGTGCAGTACTGGTCTGTTGGTCGATATAGCTGCAAATCTGCTTTCTACGGACCATGCTGCAGCCTTTCAAACGCTCCTTATGCTCTTCGAGGTCTTTTCTGAGACGAGCTCAAACATGTTCGCAATGCTGTAGCAACGCTCGCCGCTTCTCTATCTCTCTATCTCGTCCATACAATGACCGAAGAAGTCAAGCTAAACTGCAGGAAAGGGCTGAAATCGAGATCGGATTGAGAGGGCGGTGAGGTTGGCCTGGCTTTCCAGGAGCACAGCGTCCCGAGAGCTAATTCACGGGATTGTACGTAGACTAGCGGACGTGGTGCCTCCACGACGCTGCAGAGAGATAACGCATCGCATCGGCTCAAAGTTTGGGTACGAAGTCAATACTCCGTATGACGCCCTCGATATGCTAAACATATGATGTCGACAGAGGCTCGCATTCGCTCAAATGGATCACGCCGCTACGGACTGTGATGGTCGTCAAGAAGGCCAAAAACGGTCAGACCCTGCTTGCTATGGAGAGCATCATAGCACATATACGCCAGAAGTATCCGGACATCTCGATAGTAGTAGAAGAAGAAGCCTACAAGGAACTCTGCAGCGATACACGCGATGCGGTTATCCTGGTAAAAGAAGGTATGACAGGCCTTCACAACTTCCCATTACAAAGATAGCTGACTGTTCCCTGCAGCTGAAATGCCAGAAATCTCAAAGAATATCGATCTGGCAGTGACTCTAGGAGGGGATGGCACAGTCTTGCACGTAGCATCTTTATTTGCAAGAGGCGCCGTTCCGCCGATACTGGGCATCTCAATGGGTACTCTTGGCTTCTTGATGCCTTTCAGTAAGTTTAACATGTTTTCAGGGGAAACAGTACATTATTGAGGCTTTATAGGCCTTTCGCAGTTCCAGCGAGCTTTCGCAGAAGCGGCAGAAAGCTGCGCCAGTCTGTTGCTGCGCATGCGTTTGCAGTGCGCCGTTCATGATAAGGATGGCAATGTCATTGAAAAGTTTGAGCAAGATGGTAAGATGCTTCGGCACTCGCATCAGCGCCAGCTCTGAAAATCTGGCATAACAGGTAGTCAGGCACTCAACGAAGTGGCTCTGCATCGAGGTCGAAAACCTCATCTCACACTTATCGAGACCTATGTGGACGGCGAGCACCTGACTCAAGCGATAGTAAGGCAATCAGCAGCTTTGTACTTGACTTAGCTGATGGCCCCTTTGCAGGCGGATGGCCTAATCGTATCGACTCCTACCGGATCAACAGCTTATTCGCTATCGGCCGGCGGACCCATCGTTCACCCTTCAGTCCCTTCTCTGCTCCTCACACCAATCTGTCCAAGAAGTCTCAGCTTCCGAAGTGTACTCCTGCCAAGCGATGTATGTATACAGATGCGGGTAAGCTACTACAATATCACGGTACTTACTGCATCTTTGTGCTGACGATCCGACCTGTAGATATCGCCTGAATCGCGTAGCCCAGCGGAACTCTCGCTTGATGGTCGTTCAGTAAAGAACCTCCAACCCTCTGAATACTTGACAGTATCGATGTCCCAATATCCAGTACCCTGCGTCGTGCCGTCCTCTCGTCCAACGGCAGAAGAGCTACCACAAGCTGTCCTACGACATCCGATCCAGGATGTTCCCGCTTCTTGCAAAGACGAGGTTTTAGATGGAGGATGGGTTACGGATATCAACAAGATGCTCAACTTCAACAAGGCTTTCGTGACCAAGGGCATGAATACGCATTCGGAAGAGGGCTAAATTCACGCAAACAGCAATGTGAGAGCAGGATCAGTCATCCGATGACATCCCTCGCAGTATCTAGAGAGACTGCACGGGCACGCACGGCTTGCATCGGTGGAATGGCAGCTCACGACGCGTAAATATCTTACTCGACTTGGCGCAGCTCATTGGCTACTCCACTATACGTTCGGCAAATGAGACGGCCTCGATAAGCACGCCAAGGTCTTGAGCTAGCTCACTTGCCAGCCAACAAGATGGTAGCGCGGTAAGATTGGACTCGCATAGGATAAATGCCAGCGTGGCCTTCGGTGATAAACAAAAGGGACACGGTAGCTTGACACATCTGATAGCAACTGCTTCGAATTCCTTTGACCTTTGTTTGACCGCCTTGCCCTTGCCCCTTTCAACTGGGTTGTTTCTGGAACCTTTTGAAACACCGACATCAACCAAATCTTCGAAGTCTACACGCACAACAATAACGATGCAACAGCAGGATCCACAGCCAGGGCAAGCTGAAGCTGGCGTTGGTGGAGCTGGCGCTGGAGCTGGAGTCGACCCGTCGAGCCTGCATCCGCTGGCCATCCTGATTGACGAGCTGAAATCTGAGGATGTGGTACTGCGCCTGAACGCCATACGACGACTATCGACCATCGCGCTGGCTCTAGGGCCCGACAGAAGCAGGGAGGAGCTCATCCCGTTCCTGATGGAGAGCCTCGACGATGAAGACGAGGTCCTCCTCGCGCTCGCCGACGAGCTGGGAGGGTTTGTCGACTATGTTGGCGGCCAGACATACGCCCACTTGCTCCTGGGACCGCTCGAGAACCTGGCGGCCGTAGAGGAAACGCTCGTTCGCGAAAAGGTGGGTGCTTTGGAGGCCGCGACGGCATGCTCAACGAGCACGATGAGACGCAATGGGTTGTGCTGATACATGTGCATTCTGTCTTGCTACTGCACCCCTTCCAGGCGTCCGAGTCGATAAACAAGGTCTGCGCTGTCCTCGCCCCAGGCCAGATTGTCGAGGTCTACCTACCTTTGCTGCGAAGACTCAGCACGGGCGAATGGTTCACATCGCGAAGTTCAGCAACAGCACTATACGCTTCAGCATATCCTCGCATATCCGACCCTTCATCATCCTCATCGACCTCGAACGACCCTTCCACTTCAACCTCGTCTTCCGAGATTACACCTTCTACAGTTTCGCAGTTGAGAGAGGAGATGGTCAAGATGTTCTCTACTCTATGCCAGGATGATACACCCATGGTCAGGAGGTCGGCTGCGAAGGAGATGGGCGGATTCACAAAACAGCTGGATAAGGACACTCTCATCAAAGATCTAGTGCCTGTGTTCAGGAAACTATCAAGCGACGATCAGGATTCAGTTAGACTGCTCACGGTGGACTCCCTTATCGCTATCGCGAACGCAATGGATACGACCGAATGCAAGACGTATCTCGGTCCGACAATGAAGAGCATGGTGCAGGATAAGAGCTGGAGAGTGAGGTACATGGTGGCCGACAACTTTGTGAAGGTGATCCAGATCACAGCTAGCCTGATGCTGCACAAGCTGACTTCTAGATCGTTCAGCTCGCCGAGGCTGCCGGAGAAGATATCGTCAGAGATGAGCTTGTCAGCGCATTTGTTCACCTTTTAAAGGATCAAGAGGCAGAGGTCAGGACCGCAGCTGCAGGGCAGATACCAGGTCCGCCGACTTGGACTTCCAAGCCCAATTCGCCGTGGACTGACCATCTTTGTAATATGCAGGCTTCGCGAAGCTCGTCAACCAAGATATCATCCTCGCACGCCTTTTACCTTGTGTTCGAGATCTTTCTACCGATACATCCCAACACGTCCGTGCTGCTCTAGGAGCACAGATCAGCGGACTCGCGCCTCTTCTGGGCAAACAAACGACCATCGACAACCTCCTCCCTCTCTTCCTTCAGCTCCTCAAAGATGAGTTCCCAGATGTCCGTCTGAACATCATTTCGAAGCTGGAACAAGTAAACTCCGTCATCGGCATCGAATTGCTCAGCCAAGCATTACTTCCCGCTATCATGCACCTTGCAGAAGATAAACAATGGAGAGTCAGACAGGCAATCATCGAATATATCCCTCTGCTAGCGAATCAACTAGGAGTGGCGTTCTTCAACGAGAAGCTCGGCAATCTCTGCATGACTTGGTTGGCAGACCCAGTCTTCTCAATCAGAGAAGCTGCTACTGTCAATCTGAGGAAGTTGACAGAGGTCTTCGGCATTGAATGGTCCGCTCAGGCCCTTCTTCCGAAAGTTATCGCAAATGCAGGTCATGCAAACTACCTCTTCCGACTCACAACCGTCTTTGCAATCACCGTATGTCTTGTGCATGCGCGAAACATATTTTATATACTGATGGCCTTGCTTTTCAGACAATGGCGCCATCTTTCACCACCGAAGTTGTTCGAACGACGACTGCACCCGCTTCGCCAGGCGAAGGTCAGCAACCTTCGATTATAGAAACAGTCACCATACTCGCAAACGACCCGATCCCCAATATTCGCTTCAATGTAGCGAAAGCATTCGAAGTTCTAGCGACGGTCCTGCAGCCTCAAGAGGGAGGGACCGATATCGTCAAAGAGAGCATTGTTCCTGGACTGCTCAAGTTGAAGGAAGACGAAGATGCAGATGTCCGCTACTTTGCTGGCAAAGCTTTGGAGGTCAGTCCTCAATCGTATTTGATGCTTGTTAGTTTGTTTCTGACGTATTCGAATTAGGTCGCCGGTCCTATCGCTGAGGGACAACCAGTACCACCGCGCAACAGCGAAGGAGACCAAGAAATGACGGACGCATAGAGGAAGTGATGACGAACACCGATTACCCGAGCAAGGGGCAGTCGGTAACTAAAACACAAAAGATGCTTCAGTTCTGTACTTCTGATATATCTGTCCTCTCTGAAAAGTCTGTCAATTTTGCTTAGAAAGGGAAGACTATGCGATAATTCCCAATATATACCAAGCCGTTGGCATTCCAGCCACATCAGATAAGCGGCGCACCTGGCTGCTATCCAATATTTGTCTCAGTCTAGAAGGAAATGCATGATCGGTTTCTCTCGAGTGTCTGCCGGCTGGCTGCTGAACAGACTCTAACTCTGCTGGTTCTGATACTCAAGGTGCGAGCTCACTGTCTTGGTCGCGGCTTACGACAGCCGGAAGTCGAAGCAATTTTAGCGGAATGACCGTAACCGTGATGCACCCTTGACCGCATTAACAGCAGGGAGCAGAATATCCTATGCTGCCCTACAGCAGACTCCATCTAGATCACACCCTCGGCTAAGGCCCTGACATCACGAATACCAACCTGAATCATCTGGTGTCGGAATATTTTTTGCTGAAGCATACGAGTGATCACCTATATGCTTGCCGAGCATCGACTCGTCTTGACTCATCTGGAGCGTGTCACTCGAGAAATCAGACGCCATCGGTATACTTTCGATGCTGCTCTCCGAAGGTTCCTCTTCATGTTTTTGCAGGTCCTGCTCGTACTCGGCTGACGAGAAGAATACTTGGTCCTGCACAACAACGCAGGATTCATACACCAGTGCCGTGTTGGTATTCGGCATTGCATCTTTGCGGGACAGGAGAAGGCCAAGCGATGTTTGCTGGGCCTGAGAAGCCACCAGCATCAGCGTATCGTTTTCTTCTTGAAGTCGACCACAAGCTTGACGATGCGCGTCTTCCTTCTCGCGCAGCTCGCTCTGGAGAGTCAATACTTCTTTGCGCGTATCTTCTAGCTTCGCATTTGCGGCCACTTCGTTCTGCTTCGCAATTGCAAGGTCATGATACGCAGATGCCAGGCGTGTTTCGAGCGTTGCTTTTTCGGAGCGCAGCTCCGTGAGGCGTCCCTGCAGCAAACTGCACGAGCTTTGGCTTTCGAGCGCCTCGCGCTTCGCTACGGTCGCTTCCTCGTCCTACGCAGACCTTCACGTCAGCAACTTCGACATCTTCGATAATCGGGTGTAGAAAGATTTACTAGTTTAGCGGCGCTTTCGCTCTTGGTGGCGAGCTCTGCCAATGCCGCAGCGAGACGCTCCCGTACTTCCATGCTCCCTGTATGGTGATCTCGTTCCTGGTCATGTAACCGATCTTGACCCTTCTCTATGGTGTCAATAAGATTGGCCTTCTCTGCCTTTGCTTCCTTGAGGTGAGTTTTCAGAATCGCCAGCTCTGCTTCCATCCCACCGCAGAGAGTGCGATAGTCATTGAGCTGGTTGACGTGCTGCTCTTCCCGCTGGACCTGTTCATCATCCATACTCGTAGCCCGATTAAGCAGCTCTTCGCGCAAAAGATCAACCTGCTGTTCCCTCGCAGTGATAGTCTGCCTTAGGTCCAAAAGCTCCCGATCAAATCGCTGTCTTTCGCTTTGAAAGTGAGCTTGTTGTGATGACTTCTCGGAGCGCTCTCTTGCGTACTCTGCTCGGCTTTGAGCTAACAGTCCTTCCAGCTCCACCTTCTGTTCCATTAGCAATCGGTAGTCTTGCTGAGTCGAAGACATGTCATCTAAGCGCTGTATGAGCTGCATCTGGCTGACTGTAATAGAATCCTGCAACTGCTTGACAGACTCGTCGGTGTATACTTCATCCCGCTTGGTCATGCTTGGACTGGAGGGGATGGGTATAAGCGTTGGCAAGAGGGCCTCCAGACCTATTTGTACAGCTTTTGAGATTCTCCGCGAGATCTGCTCCGCGCTCGTTTCGGTGACGGCCTTAAGTAAGTCATCGACGTTATTGTCGGGCTTCAAAGCTGATAGTTTCGGTTCCAGCTGAGCTACGATGAGGACGGCAGTCTCGCGTTTGTCGGTGCTGCAAGAACTTGTGGTCAGGTAATTGATCCATCGACGAAAGTCGTAAACGTACGCAAGGTCTATCAAAGCATACAGCTGCGGCTTGACCGCTTCTGCAAGTGCAGCAGTGATTGCTGGCACATCAAGTATTGTCATTCGGCAGCTATCGGAATGCTTGGCGATGGCATTCTCTACGATAATCTGCAGAGTCTCATGCATTGATTCGGGCGGGCTCGTGGGCGATGATCTCGTCTGTAGTGTATCGATAATTTCTTTGATGGAATCGCTTCCGCGACTTTGCAAATCTTGCAGCATTTCCTGTGTTTCATGAATAGCTACCAGCAGAGAAGTATTGATATCGCCATTGCCGGCCGAGCTTCCCGAACCTTGAGCTGGCATTTCTTGCTTGATAGCCTGGATTATTGCGACAGTCAGTGCATCTTGGGCCTCGGCAGTGATAGGCGGAGGCGGCAGAGGGGTAGAATTGTTGAAGACGTCCGAACGCAGCACGTCTAGCTTGCGATCCAAAATACTCTCAAAGAGCCGCCAAGTTTTCGATAGATCACTGTCTGCTCGTGCATAGACAAACTCGTTGCTGGATGAAACAGCATCCGAATCGTTATCGGCGTCTTCGGCTCCGCTAACAGAGCTTCGCGAAGAGACGACGCCTGAAGTTTCCAAAGCATCGTTCGAAGTGTCCTGTGCTTGTAAATCCATAGGTGGTACAGGCAGGGGCCGAGGCGCTCGAGGTTTCTAGCCGAAGATGTGTACATGTCAGCCTGACTTCGACGTACATGTACACATTGCTTTCTTACCATAGTAGAACTATTCCGCCGGCCACCGAATTCAGATATCGACACGTCGGATGCAAGACCGCTTGCTTGGGCTAGCATCATACTGTTCCTAGCGTCCGTACTGACATTCCCTTCTACAGTCTCGGAGCTGGGCTCGAAGCTTGGAATGGGTTTCCGGTACCTATGTGATGATTCTGCGACCTCTTGAGCCACGGCTGACATGTCTCTATACTGGGGCGACACTATTGTGAAGTCCTGCAAAGTCTTGTCCAGCAAAGTATTTCTGCCGATAGTACCCAATGGCGGGAGTTGCGGAGCGCGCTGAGTCAACGGTGACACCTGAGAAGGCGGAGAGATGGGTTGAAATACCGGTGAAGGAGGAAACTTGAACGATCGGACGTTGTCGACAGGCAGACTCTCTTGCAGCGGACCCGCTACTGGAGGGGCTGGAGTCTGTGCTTCGGAGGTATCGGACAACCAGATCTCAACACTTCCTTTTGCTTGCGGGGGCGCAGCGAAAGGATCAGCATCTGCTTCAGGGAAGACAAGCCGCGGTGAGACGAGAGGCACTTGTCCAATCGAGTGAGGCTGAGACAGCCGCGAGCCAGATCCAAAGCTTGGCCTGAATTCTGCTGCAAAAGCGTTGAGACTGGGTTTGACCTGCTGAGTAGATGCTACTGAAGAGCTGAACGATCCTAGGTTGGAACCAGCAATGTTGAAAGCAGCTCCGATCACAAACTCGGGAGCGGCAGCATTCAAGGTCCCCTTTCGATTTGGGTGGACAGATGAAGACGATGAACCGGTCGACGCGTGTAGAAGGAATGGTATTCCTTGCTGTGCGCTAGACAGCTGTGCCCAGGAAGGCCGTCTTGCCAATACTTCTTCATCGGAAGGATTGCTGATGATATCTTCGCTGTCGTTGGGCTCCATCCAGTTGTCGGGACTGCGAAGAACCGCTATGGGAGACCTTGTATGGCTGTTCGCCATGGAAGTCGATCGATCACGTCGTTGTTGAGCGGCTAACTCGTCTGACGGATTGGAGTATTCCCCACTGCCATTGGCTAGTAGATCGTCATCTGAATGACTGTCTCCCGCTACATATCCATGCTCTGAAGCAGGCGAGTCGCGATGAGGCAGCTCTGCAGCAAGTTCGCGGGCTAGCGTCTGGAGGTTTGGAGTAGATAGACTCCTTCTAGCTTCATGTACAGCTTTAAGGTTGCCCGTCGTCGGCTCTTCGTTCTCGGTGCCTTCAGATGAGGATTTTGGTGCGAGCCTTGCATTGTCCGGAGCGCCGGCCGTCGCTACTTCCTCATTCACTTCTGGCACCACTGAAACTTTCAGTGCGGTAGTGCCTTCAGTTTCGGAGTCAAGATCCAGCCCAAATCCAGCGTTGAGCTCTTTCAAGCTCATTGATCGTGCCGGTCGTCGGTCGATGATTGTCTCCTCTTCGGGCGCATTTTCCGGTAATTGCGCCCCTTCGCGTTCATGCTCGTCTTCAGCCTCCTCTGCGATGGCGTTGGTCTGACTGAGACCCCTTGGCGGGAGAAGCGACTTCGCCCGCTCACCAAGCTGCAGCAGCTGTCTTTGCACAAAATCCTGCAGAAGAGGTTTCCTGGGATCTGTAGATCCTGCAAAGGACATGTGCGATTGATGACCAGGTCGGAAAGGCGCAGCATTTGCCCGAAAGAGCGGGGCGAACAGTCGATTGTTCTGCGGTATGAACAGCGAGCCGGCTCGTTGATGCTGATGAGAGCCGGGAGGAGCTGGAAAGCGAGAGGATAGGCCGCCAGTCAGAGGTGAAGGTGTTGAAGCTTCGGAGTCAGCCTTCGCTGGCAAAACCGTCTCTATCTGTAGGTAGAAAGTAAGAATGCTACATGTGACGCACAACGTATGCAGGAGGGCGTACATGTTTCAGGTACTCTCGAGTGATACCGAGACGTGCCAAACGCTCCTCGAAGAGAGCGTCCTTGAGAGCTTGCCAGTCGTTCGGCAGATATATCTGGAAGCCGTGTCATAAGCTTACTTGACTGAAATTTAGACCAACACACTCACATCGATACAATCGGGCAAAGGCTCTCTATACAGATGCTCTTCCGGGTGTGCATCTTTTGAGCGCACAACGCACTCCGCAACTTCGTGTAGATCGTACAGTCTGCCGTCGAGCGGCGTCCGCTTGACTCTACTTGGCTTCGCCGACTCGTCGGAAGGCGTTGCATACTCTACAGGCAGCTTGACTTTGTAATTTCTTGGCTTTGTGATGGGCAGGCCAAGATGGGTGAGCGGAGCCGCTTCGGTCGCAGTTGAGAACTGGCTGCCGACAGGGCTGACCCCGCGAGATGTAGGAGAGCGATTGCTTGAGCTAGCTATCGGTGGTGGCCCGAGCCGTCTTGACATTGAAGGCGACGCTCGCGTGTGACTCTGCTGCAAGGCGTTTACCGCCGGCGATCCTCTGCGGTATGGGCTCGAGAATGGCGAGGCAGAATTTGTACCATGCTGCGACTGTTGAAGCGGATTTTGTAGAGCAAATTGTGGACCAGGAGATCCGCCTCGACTAGGATTATGGAGTGCCCAAGGCTGATGGCGCCAGGTTTCGACGGGAGCTTGATGAAAGGGCATAGCAGCGTGAGGCTGACTAGGAGCCCATCTTGCTCTGTCTGGTGCCAGGAACTGTTCTTGCACGTGAAGTTGCCGACCGTAAGGCGCTCCGTTTGGATGAATGTGCTGGTACGGCTGATGGTTCTGATATGCAGTATGATGGAACGGCTGCTGATGCTGCTGCATTGCGTAGTCCTGAAAGCGGTTCACATTCGACATCTTGTTTTTCGGGCCTTTCGAGCGAGGAGGTAGGTGCTTTCCAGCAGGATCAGCAGAACTGGGTCATCATGAGGTTAATCCATCGCTGTCAGGCATCGGTTCAGACTTCTGCGACCACTTGAAACTCGGTTTTTGCAGAGAGAAACAGGTCGAAATCCTGCTGGCCTTTGCATACTGCTTGGACGCTCGGGCCTCCTGGCGACAAAGCCAACGACGTGAAAGACTTCGCCATTAGTTCGCAGGATCCAGCCGTCTTTGATCTCTTGACCTCGTACATCGTCTGATTCTGCTACATTCTGGCAAGAAAGAAAGCGCGAAGAAGCGCCGAAGATGGGTCAAGAAGTCTTGATTATCGGAGCTGGAATCGCCGGCGCAGCATGCAGCTTACGGCTAGCTGAACATGGCGTCAAGTCTGTCATCATCGAAGCTCGCAACCGTATTGGAGGCAGAATCGAGACTGTCAAGCTCGCCGAGAACGTCCATATCGACTTTGGCGCATCTAACGTACATGGCTATGGACAGCCCGGAAACCCTGCACAGCGCCTAGCAGAGAAGCTTGGTATTGACCTGAATGTCCCCAAACCAGAACCGGGTATCGTCTTTGATGCCCGAAAGCAAGCAATCCCGCATGAACGCGTCTCTGAGCTACAGAAGGAGATACAGCGCATCATGGCACACCAAGAACACACGAGAGAAGAGGATATATCCCTCGGAGCGCGTGTTGTGCAAGAGCTACGAGACATCTCGCCTGATGCCGAAGGTCTGGCCAGAACAGCAGAACTAGGAGCTGGAATCCGTTTAGAGGATATCAGCGCAAAGTACTGGAAGACCGAAAAAGGTTTCGCAGGCGTAGATGCGCTCCCAAGCGGAGGATATGGAGATCTCGTCAAGAAAATTATTGAAGCATCCGGCGTGGAGACTGTGCTAGAGCAGGAAGTGGTATCGATACAAGACACTTCAGACGGAGTGGAGGTCTCTACCAAAGCTGGTCAGAACTACCAGGTTTCGAATGTGTGAGCAAAATCTCGGCAAGACCAATAAGACCAATAACCATGGCTGATGACGTTTACAGCATTGTCACGGTACCTATAGCAGTACTTCAGACTGGCAAGATTGCTTTCACTCCATCCCTACCCGCCGATCGCGTCGATACAATCAGTCGGACGTCCATAGGATTGCTTGACAAGTTCTCCCTTTTATATGCACACGCCTGGTGGCCCAAGACTGCCGCAAACTTCGTCTTCCTACCATCACACGCGGCACATCCAAAAGACGCATCGTCTCCTCTAGACGTGCTAGAGTCGAGCACAATCATAGTCGCGAATATGCACGCCCTCGGAACGACAAAGCCACCGGTGCTGTTGCTGTACCTACCTCCACAGGTAGCTGAGATCCTGGAAGACGTAAGCGATAGCGACTTCATGCAGGTGGCCCATCAATATGTCACTTCGCGATTACAATCAGTATCGTCAGAAACCCCATTTGAGCCTATTTCAGGCAGAATGGTACGTTGGAAAGCTGATCCATTCTCTTTGGGAGCGACTACATCTCCTGTAGCGCTGGGCAAGAATGCCCAGCCGGACGATCTGTCAAAATTGGGCGAGCCGCTGTGGGATGGTAGATTAGGCTTTGCAGGCGAAGGCACAGATAGGCATTTGCGTGGAAGTGTTCCAGGAGCTGTAGCAAGTGGAGAGCGGGAAGCTGATAGGATAGTCAAGCTCCTGCAGGCGCGGGCATCTTGAGGTACGGACAAGGTTTGGAGGTTCATATAGTACATATCGTACATGTTATACCTCTTTCATCGTGAATTGTGTTGCGAGGAAAGATCTAGATGAAGCTTGAAGAAGCTTTCTCTCCTATCAGCCGTGATAAGTGGAGACCTTTCGCAGGTCGATTCATCGCGAGCTGCACATTCGCAAGTTGTCGCAAGCTGATAGGATACTGAATTATTTCTGGCGACATCTTCCTGACACGCGGTTTGACGGGTACTTTGGGGCCTTATTTCGCGCTAAGTGCCTTTTTGGGCGGCGACAGCGACGATAAAGAGAACGGCCATGCGAAGATGCTGGTGCACCGTATGCTCTGAGCGAGGATTTGATAGACCGTCCCGAATCTAGCGGAGGTTATCAGCCAGTAGTCTAGAAGATGAGGAGAAGACCTACTTTTCTTCAAGTAGTCCGGTTCCGCTTCAGCTTCTTCTTCCTTTCCTTTCCCTTATTCACACCTCTTCAGACATCAAGATGCTATACAGTGTTGCCTTGCTGGCTGCAACCGCTACAGCTGTCACCGCCGGTGGAGTTGGAGCAATCACCCGACCTCCTCCTTCCCGCTTTGCTAGATCACCTTTAGAGAATGGACACGTCTATCCTGAGCATGTCCTTAAGAAGAGACAGCTGCCTGCGGCTGTAACAAAGTGCGACAGATCCAACGGCTTCTCCTGACCCGAACTTACCTTATCTTGTGATCTCTACAGCCAAACCACCATTACTAGTCCTAATGGTGTTCAGATCCGTTACAAAGACCTTACTGGAACAACCGTGTGCGAAACGACCCCCGGTGTCAAGTAAGTAGTTTTCCGGTCACCACTAGTAACTGTAAGCTGACTGTTCCCATCAGCTCTTACTCCGGATACGTCGACCTCGCAGAAGACAGACACTCCTTCTTCTACTTCTTCGAGGCTCGAAACAACCCCGAGACTGCCCCAATCACACGTAAGGATTCCTCAATGTGCCGAATCTTGGAGTCCAAGCTAATGCAGACCTTCCTTCTCTTACAGTGTGGTTGAACGGTGGTCCGGGTAGTGATGCTTCCATTGGACTCTTTGAGGAGCTTGGTCCCTGCAATATCTCCGAAGACCTCACCTCCCATCTCAATCCCTATAGCTGGAACGAATATAGCAATATGATCTTCCTCTCTCAGCCATATGGTGTTGGCTTCTCATATCAGACGGAAACTCCCGGGAGTAAGCAAAGATATCGTCTAGTCCTTCTGGAAAGCAACTGACGGCTGCTCTTCAGCTCTGAACCCAATCACTGGAGATGTTGAGCCAGAATCGTTCGGCGGCGTTGACGGCAGATATCCTGTCATCAACCAAAGTCTTATCACTACCACCGCGGATGCTGCAGTGGCAGCTTGGGAGGTCATGCAAGCCTTGATTCCGGCTCTTCCCAACATTGACAGCAATGTCACATCAAAGGAGTTCAATCTAGCTACCGAGTCGTACGGTGGACATTACGGAGTAAGTCTGAAGTATCCTTCTTTGCCGTACCAAGCTAAATTCTGCGTCGTGTTAGCCTACCTTCTTCGACTACTTCTACGAACAAAATCAGGCCATCGCTAATGGCACAGTCAACGGCACTCAACTATCCATGAACAGTCTTTTGATCATCAATGGAATCATCGATCAAGCTATCCAAGCGCCATACTACCCGCTTTTCGCCAAGTCAGTACAAAGAGACACGATGCATGAGCGTGGCTGACAAGGGTTACAGTAACAATACCTACGGCATCAAGGCATTGAACGACACAGTCTTCAACTATGCTACCTGTGCGTTCCCTTGCACGAGTCTGACCGCACGCCCGCTGAGAAGCCTTTCATATAGTTGCAAATGCTATGAGCAACGGATGCCAAGATCAGGTCGCCCTGTGCCGCGCTACAAACCTGACAAGCATTTCCGATCAGGCACTCTGCTCGGAAGCTCAAAGCATGTCAGTTCAGGAGGTGGACAGTGTCTAGATCTGTACTGACGATTCAAACAGGTGCCGAGATAACGTTGAAGGTCCATACTACGCTTATGGCGGTAGAGGAGTTTATGACATCCGTCACCCGTTAGTCGGACCACAACTCTATCCGGCGTACCTCAATATGCTAACTCCTCGATCTCCGTAGCTACGATGATCCCACTCCCAAAGACTACTTTGCAGACTACCTGAATCTTCCCGAAATCCAGCAAGCTTTGGGTTCTGATATCAAGTAAGCATCTCTTGGGACTTCGTAGCGAGCGCTCTCTAAAACTTGTCTGCCAGCTACACCACGGCCAACAACGAGATCTACTTCGCATTCCAGCAATCTGGTGACTTCGCATATGGGACATACATCGCAGATCTAGAGAACCTGCTCAACCAAGGTGTCCGAGTGTCTCTCATCTATGGAGATGCAGACTATATCTGCAACTGGTTCGGCGGGGAGGCAGTGTCCCTTGCAGTCAATTACACCAACATGGCAGAGTTCAATGCGGCAGGCTACACACCCATGACTGTCAATGGCACACAGTACGGCGAGACGAGAGAGTACGGAAACTTCAGCTTCACCAGAGTCTACGAGGGTACGTGCTTGAGCCAGGACATGGAAAGGATTTCACTAACGCTTGTGCACTCTAGCTGGACACGAAGTGCCTTACTATCAGCCTATTGCTGCTCTAGCTCTCTTCCAGAGAACCATTCAAGGCCTCAGCATGCCAGATGGTGGACCTCTCTCCGCCAACACTTCTACATCTGGTACCCCAACTGCAACGGGGACTGAGGCGTTTGTGCCGTTGCCTTCGACGATGATGTCGAGCACCTCTACGATCACTGGAGCTAGCCAGGTCGCCAACACCACGGTTCCTCAGCTTAGATACGCAGTCAAACAGTGGTAGATTATGAGAGGACGAACAAAAATCGCGGGACGCGAGCAAACCAGCAATGAAAGTATGAAGGGAAAAATGGTCGAACGCAAGCTTTATAGACAGACGCGCTCGAAAGCATTGTAGCTACCAAAGAAATCGACAACGTGCAATTGGATATATGTTCTATAAGTATGAAGTTGCACCGCTAGTAAACGCTGGATTGTCCGTGAACGAATGCGAACAAGAGACTGAACTGACAACGTCCGTTCGTGAAGGCAGGCGAGGCGTAACTCAAGATCTGTACGTTATGTCATTATGATACTATCCCTAAAGTAAAAGAGCGGGTGCGACGAGCGCGAGTGCCAAGATGGCGGAGATGGAGACAGTGAGCGTTGATGCTCCGCCGGTCGTGGCTGCTGCTTTTGGTGCAGCACCTAGGCCCTTAGCAGCGCTCGAAGAAGCGGAAGTGGGAGCCGAGGTTGGTGCAGAGCTTGCAGGCGAGACGGATGAGTAGTAATTTGCGAGTGCCGTGTACAAATTGCTTGAGGTATATGTCGAGCATTGAGAGGTCGCAGGGATAGACGGCGTGTAGGGGATGGTAGAGATAACACCGTCAGACTCGGGCGGCTGGTAGTAGGTCTTTGTGACGCCGTTTGTCACATATTGACCGACTGGCAGCTGATCATCTCCCTGGCAGGATGTGAATGTACCATTAATTGAGGCCTAAAAGGTATCCACATTAGTCAAGAACCTGTGACCTTAGTGAAGTGTTTGCTACGCACGTAATCTGCCGGGTCATTGTACGTGCAGCCGACTCGGTCATAGGTGTGTTGGCAGAGCTCGGCAGCTCGTGGACCAGCAGGATCGCATGCCTTGTAGCAGAAGATGCCTCCTCCGATGAACTGTGGATGGAAATATTGATCAGGCGTCGTTCTAGCCCGTTTGGCTGCCTCATGTGACTTACGTAAGACCACTCGAGAACTTGGGTTGCATTTGTCGGGCCGGTTGCATTGAATGCTGTCGAGTAGACCAGAGAACCTAGAGGATTTCCCCTCTGATCGGCACCGTGGGGATCTTCTTCTCCACCATAGTCGCTGGCCTGGAGTCCAAGCGTAGTCTGATCGATGTATCCGACTACCTCGACATAGTCGGGCGTCTTGATGAATTGAACACCCTGTAGCGCACCAGGAGGAATGACCCTTGTACCATGGGTAGCGGTCGTGCAGAAAGCGACAAGCTCCTCCTCCTCGTTTGCGACGGTCTCGTTACCGTTGCCTCCATTTGGAGCGCCCCACAGACAGAAATCGTCTATGCTGTTGACCCATGCTGTCTGACACCACGAAGAGCTACCAAGGGTCGTAGAATTGCAGATGTTGTATCCTTGTTGGGTACCTCGAGGACCTGGTCAATGCAGTTCTTCTGGATTAGCTAGCTGCAAAACGATAGTTGTTTGGTGGAAACTGTACTAACCATCTCCGTCATCAGCGTGGTAGGGCAGATGAGGGTACTCGAAGTGCTTGGACGCCAAAGGGACATCACCGCCGGTGTCTGCGATGACCAAAACGACATCAGCATATGTTGCTGGCTAGCATGGTAAAGGGGTTTACCTTGAGTCACGGTGTATACAGTCGTGGTTGTTGCATCGGTGAGAGTGTACACGCCTGACTGCGCAAGGACAGATGTCGCAGCAAAGGCGAGCGTCAAGGCGGAGGTGCGCGAAGGGGACATGACTGGGAGTCGAGTGTAGGAGAGGAGTGGGTGTAAGCTGGGGGATAAATGATGCGCTCAAGTGTGGACAATGGCGCGCTCCTGTAAGCGGAAGAGGGCCGTAAAGGATAGAGAGTCGGCTGGCAGAAGATCCGATAAGTATGGTCTTCTTTGATGGAAGGGGAAGTAGAAGGGAGAAGAGAAAGAAGAGAAACCGACAGCGCCTGAGTGAGTTTCAACATCGAAAAGCCACCGCAGCGGTGTAAGTTGAAGGCAGCTAAATATAGACAGGGCGCCAAATAGGTGGCGCAGCACCCTGCCGATGAGATGCAACTCAGTCGTGTTCAGAAGGTCTGATAAACAATCAAGCAGCGTTGAATGTGTATACACGAATGCTGGAGCGAGCGAAGGCGGATTCAGCTACAACTTATAGGCGCAAATAAGCGTATACGTCAGACTTGGCTCACCAACTATTATGACTTCACTAACGACGCGTTTATTGCTTGGTCTCGCTCTGAAACAGTTGGCTCTCACATAGATTGAGCTACGTAGCGCTCGCTTGACGCGTCAAATGTGTCGAAGATCGAAAGTGCGGTTCGAGAAAGGTTTCAGAGCTTGCCCGTCGGCGTCGAATACCCAGAATTGACAGGCGTCGAGGTTCCAGATGCGTTCGATGGCGAAGGGACTTCACGCCAGCTGTCGCCATCTTCTGCGACCGCATCGAAGACAGCCTTGAAGTAACGCCTGAAATTCGCCTTGCTTGGCACGAAGTGACCTAATAAAATTCACTTAGCCATTTAGACGCGTGGTTCGTCGGAGACAGGGGCTCACCGCCATCGTGGTATTCCACCTTCGGATCCTCAAATCTGTCTATGAGTGACTGAGAGCGTTCTGTGACGGAGCTCTTCAGCTGAGTCCGTTCATGACATTAGACTGAACGTACCTGAAGACACAATCGTGTCGCCTCTTCCGATGATCTGCAGCGTACTGGCCGGGCTCTTTTCGTTATTAGGCGGAAAGAGACGGCCTTCCGGATCGACCATGGCACTGTCAGATACCTCATTAGCTTCAATGCATTCTACCGTAACTGATAGACAGGCCATACAAGCCTGAAACGAGGATTGCCAGCTTGAAAGGAGGATGCTTGATCTGATTATCTGGCCTGCAAAGCCGAGAAGCCAAGGCGCCTGCTAAGGCGGCACCTTGTACAGTGAAGTCATGAGACAGTCAGCATCTGCTGGATTTCGAGGCATTTGGCTTGACAGGATAGGGGTCAGAGCAGCACCTTGCGAGAAACCAAGAACGACGTCGAATGTTTCGCTTTCAAGGAGATCTTGCAGCAGCTTCCATGTTTCATCAAGACCCTCGTATCGCTTGCCGCCGGGCACGCTCGAGTCGTCCTTTGCGAACCACCATGCTCGGGGAGTCTCTTCGTCGCTGGAGGGTGAAGCCGTCGAGTCGTACTGCACCAGCGAGCTGTCCGGAAGATTGACACTATGCACAATATGCGGTGGATCTATGAACTTGAAGGTCGTATTGCTCGAAGACTGCTTTCTGATGGCTGCAATACGTCCCCGGAAAATCGCAGCCGACTGGGTGTACCCGCTGCTCGCAAGAACGGCGCTCAGAACGTTCAGAAATGCGAGCACATCGTAGTAATACTGTCGCAGCTGACCTACCACAGGCAAAGAACGTTTGGCATGAGGTCGGATGGAGCAGATCTAGAGTGGGTTCTCGTCCATACCTCGAAGGCTCGCAGCGGCGCAATGGCGTACTCCACGTATAAATCTACCTCCTGCGAGCATGTTGCCTCTTGTCGAGACCTCGGAGCCGCCGTCCTTTCATGCTTCCCTTACACCCTGCAATGCTGTGCGGCACCAAGGTTTCGACTTTCACAATGGCCCTGCTGATAGCTATGACCACCTGAAACACCTAGACATACAGCTAGACTGACTGGATGCTAGATGCCCAAGCCGCAGCAAGCAAAACAGCAGCAGCGACACCCGCCGCCATCCTCCCGGTCAGGCGACAATGAATCGTACTACGATGAAGAGGATGACGAGGATGCCTGGTCCGACGACGCTGAGAGTCAGATGAGAGCGCTGCCGCAACCTGGTGCTCCTTCTACAAAAGATATGGCCCGTGGACCGCCAGGCAGGCCACCGGGCGGTCCTGGTCGACCTCCTGGAGCTGGCTCAGGAGGAGGAGGAGGACCGCCTCGCGGCGGCGGGCAGAACGCTGGTCGAGGACCACCGAGCGAATACGACGATGAAGACGGGTCTGAAGGACCATATAGCGACGAAGAGGGCGAAAGACCCTATGGGGTCGAGGACATGGGGAGTCAGGACCCTAGAGGAGGTGGTCCTGGAGGTCCGCCTCAAGGAGGAATGGACGACCCTGAAGCCATGTCCGAGTATGGAGGACGAGCACCTCCGCCCAAGCCTGACGGAAGCATGCTCGGCAAAAGCATGCGCATCGCAAGCATGGTCATCAGTCTCGTAGGCATCGTCCTCTTGATGGTCCTACTCATACAGTGAGTTATCCTATACTCTTAATGATTCAAGCTGACATGCTCTGTTTGACCGCCAGGGACGTCACAACGTTTCTAAACAAAGACAATATACGTAAAGCAGCATCAGCTACCGCATCCGCAAAACCCAAACCCAAGCCCAAGCCACAGGATACTGAAGATGAAACGAATACACTGCTTGGGAGAGCACTGCCTGTTGTGGTGACACCACTGCATAGAATGGTCCGAAGATCCGCAATATACAAACGCGCAGGCGACAATGCAAACTCAACAGTTACTGCAGCTGCTCAATACGTTCTGAATACGGATATCCCGACAAGAAGCGCGGCCGTCGGCTTCGTGGTAGCCGTACACTTTTTCCACGCGACGGTCCTGCTTGGCCTCATCTACATCGACTTTACGGCCTTCAAAGGCAAACCTTTCATCCTCGCTCCATGGGACTCAACAGTCATTGGACTGGTACAGTTTCTTCTGGCTTTCGACGTTTTAAGCAGAAGGCGAGTTCCCCTAATTGCTGGGCATTCATCTATTCTGATTGCGTCTGTCTCAGGGTCTCAAAGATCATAGAGATTGGAGCGTACTTTTTCCTACTCTTCGCTATCCTGAATCTTGGATGGGTAGGCAACGATACTTCCGAGGCTGCACCCAGCTGACATAATTATAGGGAGTCTGGTCTGGCATTAAAGCGAAGAAGATGCAAACTATGGGCGGAGATGGCTACGACGATGATTACCCGCCAGAAGATGGCAGCATGCAAGATGGTCCTGGACGAGGTCCGCCGGGCGGCGAAGAAGACTATGGTGACGAAGGGTCCATGATGGACGAAGATGGTATGCCGCCTGGACCCGGAGGTCAGCCTGGAATGCCGCCTGGCACGCCAGGTATGATGCCGCCTGGTCAGCAGAAGGGTGCAAAAGGTGGTCTAGCACCGCCCGACGACATGTCGGAAGATTACGACGAGAAGTCAATGGCACCCACAGATCTTACCGATGACCAAACGATCGATGAAAAGCCTTCAAGGAAGAGCCAGCACAGCGGTGGCAGAGGCGGCAAATCTAGAAAAGCACCAAGCATAGCCAATAGTTGGGTAACTCAAGACACTGACGATATCGACTCCTACTACGAGCGCCCGCATGGCAAACATCGAAAAGATAGGCATCGCAGCCCACCACGAAGACCTGAACCAACCTATCACCCGACTTCGAGCTCAAGGTCCGAAAGTCGCAATGACACTTTAGACGAACCCCCTTCTCCCATATCACTATATGACCCCAAAGCACTCCGCAAAAAGGAGGAACGCCAAAAAAGAGCCCGCAGTCGGTCTCTGACGCAACAGCCCGGTCCGCCACCAGCAGCGACTCGCTTCAGAGACAGAGTGATGACTGCTGTCCAAGAAGAACCTGAAGACGATGATGACGACATCACCTACAAAGCAGATCCAGCTAGACTAGCCAATGATGGTTTCGCCCAAAGAGCCAAGGATCAAAGAAATCTTAGGCGGTTGTATAGACAGAGCTAACGACTTCCTGTGGCGGTGCCCGGAGACTCGCTATAAGTGCAATACACTACGTTTGCATCGTCATCCAAATTTTCAAGCGCGAGGCGGTGAAGCTATTTGACGCTCCGTGCTGAATGCATACAGCCAAGATCACTTCGCTTATCTACAGGTGGATCATCACTTCATCAAACGCACGACGTTATTGGCTAGACGTAGTTCCGCTGGAAGCCAGGCAGACATGGCGCAAATTCCAGATTGGGCACCTTACGACTCTTTGGCCTTCAATAAGCAATTCAACATGAAGGAGTACGAAGCATATGCAGCATCACAACGATCGCCTGGAGCGCCATTCACTTTATCAGGCCGAAGATGGTGGGCTGCGGCTGGCCACGTTCTGTCTGGGATCGCTATCCTCGTTGCAATAGCGGCAGAAGCTCTCTTCATACTGAGGGATGCAAGCGCTTCTATCACTACAGTACCATCACCAGCAACGGAAGACGCTGAAGATCCCTCAGGTCCGGATAGTGATGCCCTGACTGGCGAGGACGATACGTCCGCCAACAAATCGGCGATTGATGCAAGACGCTTCGTGCGGCGGATTGTCGTCCGTGCCGCGAAGAACGCTACCAGATCGGCCAAAGCCAAAGCAGACGCCATCAAAGATGATGATAGTGCGCCCTCAGCGAATGGCAACTACACTTGTCAATGGGCAAACAACACGGACGTGCTAAATACGTAGGCAATTGGATTACGCGACTCAGGATGAGCTGATAAAGTGATGTATTCCAGCGGGACTGGGACTCCTCTAGCCGTATCGTACCATATATGCACAGGTGAGGAGATAATCAGCCATTTCATAAGGCATTGTGCTCACTGATATGCTTAATAGCTATCGTTTTGGCGGTCTTGCTGTTAGCGCAGTTTCAGATCTGGCGGCGCGTCCTCCATGCTTCTGCAATGCTCAACATAGGCATTGTACAGCTATGGGCTGGCTTGGCAATGCTCTCGCGGTCGTAGGCTGATATGCATATTATACATAATATACTGAGCCGACTAATCTTTGTGATCGTACAGAATGGACATCTTCAGCATCGCGGTTGGTTATTCTCTGTTGGTGATAGGTTTGGGTAATATCGTCTTTGTCAGTCGAAAAGTCGCTATCGCATAATCTCGAGCTGAACCTTGATATCTGTTGCAGGGCACGATGGCGCGCTTCCTTCCAGGAGGACCGGGCATGTCGCTCTTTGGCACAGGCAAGACACCCGCCGAGATGGCACAGGCTGAAGAAGCCTGGCAGACTGCGGCTACACTCCAATCTCAAGCAGCAGAGGCAGCAATTGCCAAAGAAAACGAAATGAACGAAAAGGTGAAGCAAGAAGAAGCTGCCGCCACAGCAGCGAAGACTGCGATGCCAAGCTTTCAGCATCAAATGCTGGCCACACCACCCATAGACCCAACCCTTGCAGCTGCTTCAGGGTATGAAACGTCTCCTATGATGTCTCAGCTGGCAGCTTTAAGCAACAATACACTGTATCAGACGATAATGGGAAGAGCACCAAAAGCAGATGAGGAAGAACATCCATCACAAGCTCCTCCGGCTCACCTGCTCCTCAGCCCGTATGATCAGAAAACGCGAAGCAAGCTATGGAAGCAGAGGATGCCGGAAATGTAGCCGATCTTCATGTGGTCAGAGCAAGATGTACATAGAGATTGAAAGCAAAGCCGACCTTCTTTCCGCCTGATCCGCCACTGTTGCTTCTAATCGACACCTCGACGCACCGATGAAGCGCAAGACCAGCATCCAGGATGTCCCTTGCTCTGCAGCGCATCCATCCAGTAATGCTCGCAAACGGTTGCGCCTGGCATCTTCAGCGCTGAAGCTGCAGAGCCTTTCGGACGAGCTTATCGTACAATGCTTGAATCACCTGGATTATCGAAGCTTGCTGCTTGCGAGCGAAGTGGATAGGCATTTACACCGACTTGCGAACGATGATCATGTAAGGAGCGGCCCTTCCTCATCACACTGCTTTGCCGGGAAACTGATGCGCCCGGCTGTCCGTTACAGATCTGGAAAGCCCTCTTCCAAAAACGCTTCACGTCCAATAGATCTTCTTCATCCCGTCAGGATTCTCCTCTCATTACTTCTTTCCAGCGCAAGCGGACTTGGAAGGAGCTCTTCAAAGTATCGCATAACTGGACGACTGGGAATGCAAGGACGACGCAACTATCATTACGGTCTTCTCTCCTTCCAGACATTCCAGATACTCTTCAGCTGGACGATGAGCCGCTGGCGGATGCCTCTCGGACGACACAGCGCCAAGCTGAAGCACCTACGAGATCGATAGCGTCGCAATCTACGTTGGTCGCATGGCACGGCTATTACTACTTCCTTGCAGAACGTAATAAGGCTGGGTCATCCGATATCCCAGGGGTGACGGTACAATCAACGGAGAAGGGAACGCCTTCTTTCGTTACCCGAATAGAATCCGAAGGACTAGCAAGTCTCGGGTACAGCGAAGGCCTCGGAATTGCAGAGATGCGGTTGGACGATGCCGCATACAATGAGAAAGATGGCACCCGCTTGGCCGTCTTCTACACATCCGGGCAATACAGCATCTTTCGGTTACAGAGTTTACAGACATCCACTTTCAGCTACTTCGAAGAATACTTCCACGGCACTCCTTCTTCGAGACCCACTGTGCTGGCACGCTTCCATTCACCCTTGCTAGTGACCTGTGCGGGCGATTGTTCTGTTCGATTTCGCTTGCTGGAAGAAGTCAAGGCGGAGGAAGGAAGCGAGCTTATTGTTACGCCTTCTCAACCAACAATGCGCTCGTACATGTGCTTCGCCCCGATGGTCATGCGGCTGGATGCTACATCTATCGTCAGTCAGGCGCAAGGTAAAGCTCAGCCAGTCGTCCGCGACTTTCGTGTCACGCTGGCCTACTCGACGCCATACTATCCAGCTGCTTTCACAGTAGGCGCCCAAGTGTTCGATATCCATATACCAAGCAAGAAGTCGCGCTTGCATATCACAGCTAGAAGCGCTATAGCTGTTCCACCGATTATGCCACCGCTCGCTCCCAGCTCGCCATCGTCTGCAATGCCGGCTAGCGATATGCAGAGATCTCAAGGCGTGGTTACGGCTATTGAGCAGGACGGCGCCTATATCGTCACGAGCAAGAGCGACAACACGATATCCGTATACGAGCTGCAAGAAATTACGCCTCGGGCTGCGCCGAATGTAGACGACACACAGCAACTTACTGCCTCTCCAAGCAGGCTGTCGGCTGCTCCCGCACTGCGCTTGCGGCATGTTCGTACTCTGTTCGGGCATACTTCTGGAGTGGACTCTGTCAGTGTTCTCGATGGACGCTGCGTGTCGACTGGGAGGGACGGTGTCAAAGTATGGGAACTTCCGCGGCAGACTATCGATGCCAGATTCGATACCCCAGCAACATCGGAATTGGAAGCGACCAGCGACCTATGGCCAAAAGTCACGCAAGTCAAAGAAGACGAGACTGATGTCTCGGGTAGCAGTCAGCCGAAAAAATGCAGCTGGCTCGGTCTAGACGCGTCAAGAATCGTTACTGTCTCAGCTGGATCAGCATCTGAATCACAGTGCATCAAGGTTTATAATTTCGAGTAGGATGATGTGTACGTAGATGGTGTCAGTGAAAAAAAGGCTTCTACTCGCTGCCAGCGATATCAAGGCTGTCCCCATTTCCGTCCAGTGCCCTCTGCATGGGTTGTAGTGTTGTTCGGACGCACACTTGGCAGTGACACGACCCTAAGAAGTGAAGATCTTGTCACCATCATTAGCAAAGAAGGGCCACAAGACACGCCTTGACCGACGACGCACACGAGTGCACTCTTTCTCCTCTGTCGATGTCTCCAAAAGCTGCTTACCACATCTTCACATCCTTCATGTCACTTTCTTCCTCTTTCGCATCACGGAACAATTAGAACCAACGTATCAGAAATGTCTACGAAGACAACGCTTTGCCCCTGCATCATATGCATACACGCTACGCTCATAGCTATGCGCTATTTGGGATATCCTCGCAGATGCGCGACGTGCGACGCGACCTCTGTTCAAAGTAAAGTGCCAGGACTGCTATGAGCAGTGAAACCGTCAAGACCAGGGAGATTACGTCCTTGGGGTGACGCAGAGGGAATAAGAAGGAGTATTCAGCCTAATAAGCATATGGCCTGTCAAGGATGCTCCACCTTACTTCGAAGTCAGTCAAGCGTGGTCGCGTAAAGAGCACCGCGAGCATTCCCTTTCTCGGCTTGAAGAGCTGCAAAATGAGTTTGGACTGTGTGGACCTGGTCAGCATCGGTTTGACCTTGACAAACGTCGACACTGTGATATCGGTCCCTTGCCTGTTCATCCTCTGGCTCAGCTGGAAGTGGTGGATCTCCATGCTTGTTGCGTGCCGCCTGAAGAAGCTTTCGTACCATCTCTACCGTCTGATAATAGTACTTCTCGTTCTTTGGCGACAGTTTGCCAGCCGCTAAATCCTCGTCCTTCATCTCGGTTAAAAGCGCGATAGTTTCATTGTGATGCGCTTCGCCCAGGTCCCCGTATCCTTTCAAGGATGCATCACTGCCAAGTATCTGGTGTAGATGTATCTGGTGACGTCTCTCTAAGCGACCGAGCATTCCTTCTGCTTCCATCCATTTTGCAAGGCGGGAGCATTCATCCTTCCTCTTCTTGCGCTCTAGTTGGACTATTTTGAACATAAACTCGAAGGGACTGTAGGTGCTGCGAATGTTTTGCAGGTCGGTTGCCTCCTGCTTGGTGAGAGGAGTTGTAGCCATGCTGGAACGCTGAGGATGAGGGGAGGAAAGGTGAATGCGGACGCAGTTGGAGAATAGAAGAGAAGGCAAGAACGAAGAATCGAGAGAGGCAGACAAAACAGAACTCGTTGCGCACGGGCCCGCTCCCCTGTGCAAGACGCGTCGCGGCAGTTTCGAATTGGAGTGTAATTGACAGGATCTAGAATATCTAATGTCTATGAGTACCCTCTGCTGCTGCTTCCTTGACTGTATATTTCTTTCTTGCCCGCCGTTCCTTCCCACAAAATTAACAAAGTTTGTCCTCACATCTACCACAAAGGCGCTGAAGGACAATTATTGCACACTTGAATGTTTAGGATTGAATGAGAAGCCTCGACAGCGTTCAGAACTGGATCCTGGGACGGCCTCGAGCGATGAGCCAGCCCCGAAAGCCAGGCGCGTCTCAGCAGTATTGACGCGACTGCTTTCAAGATTGACGATCTCCCAAATCGCCGATGCAGCTAAATGGTAAGGAGCAGGATGAAGTCATCGGCTAACGTTACCTCCTATTCTGACATAAACAAGAGCTCGTTCTGATCACGCTGCTGCTTTTGCTTCTTGGCTCCGCACCAAAAAGAAATAACGAAATATCCCAATAATGTCTGACCAACCTGAACGCATCACATCTGTGAGTATTAGACAGCTAGATATGCAGGATGCAATACTGATTCTTTGCATCAGGGCGGCTCCGACCCCTCGTATGTTGCGACAATTAGGCCGACACTGGCTTCTGAGAGGCAGGGCTAACCAACACTCCCTTCGCAGGCACTTGACAAAGGACGGTCAGGTAAGCTTAGCTTTCCATGTCAAACAGATGAAAACATCCGGGCTAAAATGGCATCTCCACCTTCTTCCAGCCCGACAAGCGATTCAAGGAGCACGGAGGTCCGCTTGGTCTTACAGATCTGCAATCAACAACATAAACTAAATACTGTGTCCCTCTCAGGCGGTCAGCACGGAAATCAAGGAACCGGCTACGAGGAGATTGGTGACGGCACCAGCTCGTTGAGGAGTATGCTTCCCTGCCCTTTAAAGTCTTTGCGTTCGCTAACGCACTCTGTCATAGCTGAGACTGACCCCAACGAGGAGACGGCCTACAAGCCCAAGCTCCACGGTGGAAAGAAGCAGGACGGCTCAGAAGACAGCCGAGTCAGCTCAGAGCACGGTTTCGGTAAGTTGTGCATTCTCTCTGCCACGAAAGGCCATACCTTGACTTCGCTTCTGCAGGCGGAGACCACGAGCGTGCCTCAGAGGCCGGCAAGAAGGGTGGTTCAGCCAGCTACGAGAATGGCGGTCTTGACAGCTAGAAGCATCTTTAAAAGAAGCTTAAATTTTGATACATTGTAGCCAAAGTAATGGAATGACTTTCAATTCTCACCGATCCGCTGAGACTCGACACTCCCCTTGTTGCCTTGCCTTGCTTCGTTGATGGCTGTTATTTACCTGATTTGTCTGCCTACCGTGACCGAGACAGGAAGTCTCGATACGCGTCGATCCACGGAAATATACCTCTGCGTCATCGAAGGCCTGCATTCTTTGATAGGGGGTTGCTTGCTTTCGCGTCTTGCTTTTTCTTCTCTTCCACACCAAAGAATCAGATAAAGAACAATGTCCGACCAGCCAGAACGCATCAACTCCGTAAGGCACAGCTCTTGCTTCTGACAAGAGGATCCCGCTAAGCGATTGTGTGATCTGATCTGCAGGGAGGTTCCGACCCCGAGACCAAGCTTACCAAGTCAGGCGAGCCAGACAAGCGCTTCAAGGAGCACGGAGGTGTGTTTGAAGATCAACGCTGGCGTTGCCAGAAGAAGAGCTGATTTTGGATTTTTGTGCTTGTTTCGCTTTGCCAGGCGGCCAGCATGGAAACCAGGGTGGACGAGAGACTGGATTCGAGGAGGAGGGAGATGGAACTTCCCAGATGCAGACAAAGAACAACACCGAGCTCAACCAGGCTCTCGACAAGTGAGCGGCTTGCGAATACGGCGTGTTCTGTAGCAGTCAAGACGAGCAGGAGATTAGAAGCTTGAATGAACAAATCAATTGTAGCCAAAAGAAAAGCCCGCTTTGCTCGTTTTTCCTTCGCGTCGCCCGAGCGCGTTCATTGACTGATGTAAGTTGCAGATAGCTGTGCCCAAGTCGCACTGTGACCATGTAAGAACGACTTGGACGTGCTGCATCTCGAATTAACCGCTGTCTCGCTGGCTTCTTGCTCCTGGCTGGGGCATCGCTTTCCAGCTGACCGAATTCTGACTCTCAAGGGTTAGCTCTGCTCGTACTCTTTTGAGATACCACCACCGCTCTCATTCTGTGCGCTGACAATATGGATCCAGGGCTGAACGGTAGCTGACTTCTCCAGGGTTTCGCTTGACAGCCAGTCAACTGATTTCCAGCGACTATCGCGTTTCTCTAGGTGTCGGTGTCTGCGTGACAGGTGCAAATGGAGGCATCGGAACAGTATCGTGCAAGCAGTACCTCTGCACGTCTCTCCACCTTCGCAGGATTATCTCGACGCCAAAAGCTGAATGCGATACCTGTGACAGCCCAAGGAGCCAAAGTCCTAGCGCACTTCAATCGTTCTTCAAACAACCTAGATCCTCTCGTCCAGTCTTCCCAAGGAAACCTCATCTGCAAACAAGCAGATCTCCGAGACGAGTCCTCCGTCAATGCCTTCTTTGACGATTTCAAGTGCCAGGTCTTAGTGGTCAATCATGCAGTCTATGAAGGGAGATCAGCGCCTATACGGGATATGTCGCTTGAACAATGGAATAATACATTCAATGCCAATCTTACGAGTACATTCTTGATCATAAGAGCGTTCGTGAGACAGATCGAAAAGTTGAGCGAGGAGGAGAAGGAGAAAGTCAGTATTGTCCTGATTGGAAGCACGGCTGGGAAATATGGTGAAGCGGGTGAGTTGACACACCTTCCTTTCGGGTATGGAAGATGGGCTGAATACCTCTCGCCCGCTTTCCAACAGGCCATGCGGACTATGCAGCTACCAAATCTGCAATGATGGGAGGCCTGATGCTGAGTCTGAAGAACGAAATCGTAAAGCTAGCTCCGAGAGGGCGAATCAATACAGTAGCACCGGGTAAGCCCTCGCCATTCTCGTATATATCTCGCGATTATGCCCACTAATAAATCATGCGTCAGGCTGGGTTGCGACACCAATGGCAGCGGGCGCTTTACAGGATGAGAGCATCATCTACCAAGCATTAGCTTCTACGCCCTTGCGGAAAGTAGCTACGCCAGAAGATATCGCAAACCAGATCTTGATCTTGTCGAGCTCAAAGCTGTCTGGACATATCACCGGTGAGCCTAGTATATTTCTCCCTCCAGAGTCGACGCTGAAACATCATGCGTACCAGGTCAAGTCGTCATGGTCGAAGGTACGCTGGCCGCCTTACATCTGAGAGGCCGTGCTAACTCGATTTCATTCAGGCGGGATGGAAGGCCGTTTACTGAATCGTGAGCTCTTCTTAACTGCGACAAACATATCAGGCCTGGCTGACCTTAAACACTTTCTGCAGAGCGGGAAGACATCGACTTTGAGCGTGTCAAGAAGATGGTATCATAGCTTGAGCTACCACCACTCATAGCCAATAGATAAACTATATACAGTTGTGCATTGTCTAGCAGATGTACATAGACGCATGCAAGGCAGACGTGCCTGATCTCATAGTCCGATGACGCGCCGATCAGGCAATACCGGCCCTTCTGCCTTGCCTTCTGCTTCACCTTGACTTTCTTGCTTCTCACATATTCTGATTCGAGTATTCAACCACTATATCCGACATGCAAGCCTTCCGCGTATCTGCCAGACGCTTCGTCGTCGCTCGCCCCGTCGTCGCAGCAAGATCCTATGCTTCATCTCCTCACAGTGCGCTGCTCAAGGCAGCTCTGCTTTGGACCGCCGACATGTCTGAATCGCCATATGTGCTTGCTCGCAACAGTGTCTGGCGACCCTAAGAAGTGGGAGCAGGAGAAGAACAAGCAGATGAAGGAGGACACTCCAGGCAAATCGAATCTCCTAAGCGACATGATGCAGTTCGCATGGACTGACGTATCGCTATCCTCTCTACCCTCACAGGCTGGTCTGAAGTCACTGCTACGGAGAGCGAGGCGAAAATCAAGGGTGGGTCCGCATAAATCGAGAGCGAACTAGTCGTAAGGGCCCGGACTGATATGTATATGCTTCGCCAGCTCACAAGAATCCTAAGGGACCTGTACGTTTATCCTTCGCCGACCGGTTTGGTCAGCTCGCAAAGCCAGACAACTGACTTGATAACCTCTGCTCACAGGAAGAGCTGCAAGCCGAGACTTCAAAGATGGCAGAGCGTGAGCACGTACGTCGCCGCTTTGCTGCTGGGACTTGAGTATAAGTTCATAGCTGATATCTCGGATCTTTCTGCAGCCTGCCGGTGAAGCCGATGCTGATGTAGGCCGTGCATGCACCATTCATCGCATACTCTAATGTGTACCTTTTGTTTGCAGCCTGCACCAAAGAATGTTTAAAAGGATAGCTCATCGAGTAAATCAGGCCGCCGCCCATCGAAGCTGGCCAGGCGGGCCATCAAGCGTGTATCTACCACTTGTCAACTATCATAGGAATGAACATCTGCATGCACTCTGCGGCGATGTATGTTGACAGTTGCCCAAAACTACACGCGTAGATTGCTTCTCTTGCCAATGACGACTGAAGCACCTGAAGAGACACCCCAGACGGAAGTCGCAGCCAGCCAAGCTCCACCCAAACCTGCGCCTTCGCCGTACAGCAAGCCGTGTACCCTATGCTCGACACCGCGCGACGTACTTGTCCGCTGCCAAATCGATGATTCGCAAAAATGGATATTTGTCTGCGTAGGCAAGTGCTGGAGGCGCGTATCTGGAGGGAAAATAGATGGCGACAAGGAGCATCCAATGTACAGATATGGCGGTGAGCTCAGGCGATACAAGGTTGTAGATCGACTGAATTCTGACGAATCTGACGATCAGGGATGTGGAAGAACAAGAGAGAAGCAGTCAGTGCAAAGAAAAAGAAGAAGAAGAAGAGTCAGCCGGCGACGCAGCAGGATCAGCAGCAGGAAAAGCCAAATGACGACGAGCAGGACCAGCCAGAGCAAGCAACGACGAGCGACGAGGAGCTATTAGTGAAGGATCAGTAGAGAATCGTAGTATCGCAATAGAATCATACGAAATCCTGTAGATTATCCTCATCGCACTTCCTGTACTCGTCGTTTTCAGACCATCTCGAGACAGCATGGTCCGGCAGAAGGGCGCAGCGAAGCGCTTGAAGATATCCACTGGCGACAGCGAAGCAGCAAAGAAGAGCTATGTGCGCAAACTCGCAAAACAGCAGAGCCATCTCGCGAAAGCGCCCAAATCAAACGAGGAAAAACAGCTTGAAGCCCAGCTCTTTGGCAATGTAGTCCAAGACGATGATGATGCTGCTGGTGCATACGATGGGAACGACGCATATAACGGCCCAACGAGCTGGTTGGACTCGTTGAGAAAAGGAAAAGTCGCTGCTGGTGCTGGAAATTATGGGGAAAACTCTGCATTCGACGACGATGAAGACGCTGCTCGCCTTGCTGCACTCGCTAATGATGATGTGTGTACTTTCTTGCTGGACTTTGCGCCCAGACTACAGCTGATTCGGTATACTTTACAGCTTTTCATGATGGACGACACGACTGGCTTCAAGGGAGCTGTAGGGACATCGCAGACGTACGAAGATGACAAGGATGGTTCGCAAGACGATGATGAAGAGGAGGACGAAAGCCGCATCGCATCCACTTCAACTAATTTCCTGGGACAACGCGCATTGAAAAGCAAAGCTTCTCTCTGGCACGATCCTGCAGATGCACATATATCAGTCTCGCTACAAGATACATCCAGGTTGCGCAAGTTGAGAGACAATGCTAGTGACGATGTGGTCAGCGGGCCTGAATACGAAGAACGATTACGGCGGCAGTAAGCCTAGATCCTTAACATTGCTGATAATATACTGAGACCCTTTACTCTTCAGCTACAAGAAGCTACATCCCGAACCAAGCTGGGCAAGTCAAGCTCGCAAGCAGAAGAAGCGAGATCGCGCAGGGTCAGAAGATAGTAACGATGTAGAAGTGGATCTAGACAGTGATGAAGAGGGAGCCGAACGTCTTCAAAAGATCCTACAGAACACTTCTGCTGGCATACATATTCGTAAGCAGAAGTCTCGAGGCCCTCTGCCCGCGACAGAACTTCAGATACATCGGTTACGAGACGCAAATCAAGTCGATAAATCGACATCACCAATCACAGCACTCCAATTCCATCCTACAATTCGATCCAACCAAGTCCTCTTCACTACGTCCGAAGATAGGCGTCTCAAGCTCTATCAGATTGACGGGACGCACAACCCCATGATCCAGACTGTGCACTTCCCAGAACTACCAATCTCCAATGCAGCATTTCACCCATCTGGTAATTCTGTCTTCTTGACGGGAAACAGGCCGTTCTACTATGCCTACGATCTACAAGCTGGGCAAATTATTCGTTCTCCAAAAGGATTGTTAGCGGGAGGAGTGAGCGGCACTGATTTGAAAGGTGACAAACAAGGAGGAGGTATGGAGTTGTTCAAATTCTCGCCAGATGGGACCATGGTAGCGATAGCGGGGAGAAGAGGGTATGTTCATCTCCTGGATTGGGGAAGCAACCAGAATGGCGTGGGCAATGGTGGTCAGATACTCGGAAGTGTCAAAATGAACTCTGGAATAGCAGGACTGTCATGGAGGAGTAATGGACTGGAATTGGTGACGGTTGGATTGGATGCGAGCGTCTATGTCTGGGATGTGGGAACAAGGAGATGCTTACAGAGGTGGAACGATGATGGAGGATTTGGGCCCACTGCTGTGAGCACAGACAATGCCGAGAAGTATTTTGCTATTGGGTGAGCGGGCCTTCTGCTTCTTCAGTCTGTTCTGCGCTGATTGCGACCTGAATAGATCGAAATCCGGCATCGTAAACGTCTACGACTCCTCTCAATCCTTCTCAGACTCTGAAGAAGCTAGTACATCTACCTCCAAGCCCCTCAAATCCATCATGAACCTCACGACCTCAATCTCAAGCATGTCCTTCAACGGACCTTCGGAGATCCTCGCGCTCGCTTCCAAGACCAAGAAGGACGCACTCAGACTCGTCCATCTACCTTCTTTGACTGTGTTCAGCAACTGGCCAACGAGCGGAACGCCTTTAGGACACATCTCTGCGATGGGCTTCAGCAGAGGTTCAGAGTACTTGGCGCTTGGAAACCATCGTGGAAAGGTATTGTTGTATACATTAGATCATTATGCGAATCGGTAGCTTGTAAATGTGCGTTGACCATGCTTGTTGTCAACAATCTTCCTCCTGTCAGAGTCTGGCCGTGCTTTGCTATCTTACGAACATCTTCGCCAAGTCGTCGGAACAGCATACACCCAACAATGTCGACTGCACTTCTCGCACGCTCTGCTCTGCGCGCCCCTGCTATGCACCGCCAGCTTGTTCAGACGAGAGGAATCCGTGAGTTTCCAGCGAAGACGAAGCGGGAAAGTCGACAGTCTCAGGCTGACGCCTTTCTGGCTATGCCATAACAAGACATCGAGAATGTCGTGTAAGCTGCAAGAAAAGGCCGACTTGCTGGCCCGCTCTGGTGTGGTCTTTGCAAGAGCTTTGAGCTGACCTTTGCTGGCCTCGTTTTGGGATGATTCGACGTCAATCACACAGCGGAAACGTACGCCGTACTTCATCTACATGGAAAGGAGATACATGCTGATAGTCTGCTTCTTATGCCGCTCGTAGAACATGCCTTTCACATACACGAAATCAAAGGCTGGAATCGCATTCAAAGTCTTCGCCCTCATGGCCTCTGGCTTCGCGTGCGTCCTCTATTGTCCAGCTTACATGAAGTCTTCAGCTGATTGTGATGTTGCTGGGAACAGGCTGCCTTTCGTAGCCGCTAAGTGGCAGATGTGCGTTCCGACATTGCTGGCTCCAGCAAGCGTAGCATACATGCAGATTTGAATACTGATACATGCTTCTATTATCGCAGTTACAAGGCTTCCGCATAAGCTCGCCGACTGGACCGCTAGATTAAGCTGCGATGCAATTGTAAAGATGGAGTCGCTAGGCTAGACATGGAACGGCAATCCTGATAGTCACTATCGACACAAAGCATTCTTCTTTGACATTGTGCATTCCCGAACACATTCTCCGTTGACGCCCTCACAAGACCAAAGTACCACGCCTGCTTTCTGACCTTCTTTTCAGCACCAGCTGCTCGCAACGCCTGGACCCTCTGATCTGCAGGACTTTCCTAGGCTAATTCCCTGCCAATCTCTCTCGACATGCCTTGCTGTTCGTAGAGCCTCTCTCCCCGCTCGGCGAGCCACCTTCAGGAGAAGCTGCTAAACGGATACCATACGTCAGCCTTACTTGATTTCAAGCCAAGTTGAGGAGCTCAGACTTATCTGCACGAAGAAGTGTCCTAAAACCTGGCTGTTCGAGCGCTATGGAGATGAAACCTTGGCACGAAAACTACCGGATATCCGATTCAAGGCTTCTGCGAGATTGACACAAAAGGCACAAAAGCAGTGAAAGGAAGAGTAGCAGTCTGACCTCCAACTTGCAGGCTTGACACCTGGTGGACTATCGGAGCTATGTGCACTGCTGCTATTCAACAGAGGCGCGTTTCCTCTCCCTTGCTGTGCCGACTCTTTCGATTCGCGTACCTCAGAGTGAGCTCCGTTCCGGCTGGGATGGCCCTCTTGGAGTAGATGATGGCCATCTCTTCGGTTCGGTCTTCGTCTACGACCATTGGACACCATGCAGTACAATTGGGGTTACACGAGTGATTGATGTACCGAGCGGCAATCCCTCTATACTGCTACCACTGTTTCGCATTGTCGATGACAAACTCCATGTTACAATCGAATTTATTTGATCCGCCCTACAAGTAGTCGCTGTCGCTCGCCATAATGACAGCCTTTGCGAAGGGAGGGAGGCTGCGGCTGATGTTTGAGATGGTGAGATCGGTTTCGTCTGTGCTGTGCACGAGGCATATTGCGCTCGTGGAGTTCTGAATAGCAGCATTTATGATGAACCATTCTCGATTATCGATCTTGATGCCTCGTATGTAGTCGGTCGTTTAAGCGTTCTAACAAAAGATGCAATCAGCCCTCAGGACCTGCCCAAAGGTTATGCATTTATATCAACATACCGATACGCTTGATGATATACTTCTCCGAGTGGACCGACACGTCCGGAACCAAAGTCGATAGCCGTTTTATGAGCTCTTGCATTATGCGGCTACCATCTGAGATTGAAGAGGCAGAGGGAGAAGGAATAGAGGAGGTCTTTGAAACGGTCTCGACCAGAGCGCGAGCGACCACCGCGGCAGAATGCTCAATGTTTACTGTATGGCCAGGGTTTTTGACCCATAGCCTCATCGGCAAGAGTGCTTCGACGGCCAAAGGCGTGCATGCTCCTGAAGACCTTCAGATCCCGCCACTCCTGAAGCTGCCTCTGCATCTCGATCGCAATACTGACGGCATTATGGTTGTTTTTTTGAGACTTATGTAGCTTGGTAGCTACGCTCTTGACAGATAAGCAGCGGATCTTGTTGATGGCATATCTGCAGGCGGTCGGGACCGGCAGACTTGTGATGGAAAGGTCGCGGTATTCACTATCTGAATACTTCAAGGGTGGTCTTGCTGTTGGCAGACGAGCATGGTGCTCGTCTGCCTTCATGTTAAGTGAGATTGATCTACAATTGATGAAAGGTACACCTTTGCGACCAATTTTTACGGAATTTGCCGAAGTCTGTAAATTGACATTACGTGTGCAGGCAGGTGAGCAGTGTCAGTTTTCGCTGTGTGACCACGAGAGACCTGGGACAACTCCATATGTCGTCAGCGTATTCTTCTTGTGCATAGTCCATCAATGAACCTTCGTCGTAGACCACAGGCTCGTCTCATAAACCCAGAGTGTAACGCAAAACGCGCAAAGCAGGCATAGCGCTGCCATTGTTTCCTGTTTGACCAGCTTCTTCGAGCCTTGACCTCATCGGCAAGAGTGCTTCCGCGACCAAGGGCGCGTCTGGCCTCCACAGCTCGGACGCAAGAAGCCCCAGCGATTTGATTTTGGTGGCTGGCGAGGCTACACTTGCGTGTGCTTGCGAGGCGAATCCCAGAGACGGTGTGAACGTGGAGTCGTACTTCGAGGGTTGGTGTAGGAAATGGAGCTCTAGTGGGATGCGTGCCTGGGTACACTGAGTCTGGATGTGACCTTGACTGCAGTTAAGAAAAAATAGGCTCGCACATGCCAGCGGTGGGACGAAGTTGCCTTTCTTAGGCCTCAAAAGCGTTGATTGCCGCCTGGCCCCTCGATAGACTTATTTGCGGGCTTGATGCGTGGGTTATCGGATCAACCCATCAATGGGAAGGTGATCGTATAGGACATTATTGGTCTGTGCCTTAGTCCATCAATGGAAGCTACATTAATGTGAGAGAACTGTATAGAAAGTGGAAGGAGTGGATAGACTGGAAGTCAAGCATGAAGGTGAACGAGGTGAAGTCAGGATTAGATTATGGAATGATGAGAAGGAAGGCAAGAAGGAGAGTGCAAAGTTGCTGGCCTTTTATAGCCCTGCGAACATGTCTTGTCTGACGGAAGACTGGAAGATACGCCTGCTAGCGCCGCAGCAAAGCTCCATTGCTGTGGAAGTGGAAGAAAAGACGATTCCATAGTTGTGGAATACTTGCATGTCGTCAGCGCCTCTGACGTAGGAATGTGGAAGTCGAGCAGAGGTTGGGCACTATCGCCTGGAAGAGCTTCGACAAAGCGCTGGCAAGGCCGCTTAAGAAGAGCTTAAGAGCACAACAGAGTGGTGAAGGGCAGCTGTGTATCCAATACTGAGTGGTCGAGATCGATATCGTAGAGCCAAATCCGTCGCTTCGACAGGCGCCGACTGATCCATGAACCAGTTGATGAGCCAGCACAGTCATCGCAGCAATTCGTAGACGCTCAGCAACAAGCAACCGTTTCTTTCTGTTGCGGACATGCAGTCGCAGAGTGAAACGAAGCAGACAACGGCGAAAGCGAGACCCGGCGACTTGAGTGGCCAACGTGAACCTCTTCATCTGGCGGACACTGCTGGATATCTTTGCAACTTCTTCACCCATCCCGAGCTATCATAACCCTCCCAGATCCCTGATGAAGTGAACAGCCGGATTCTGCGCTAACTTTCTCTGATGACGAGAAACCCCCCGAAGCCGATACTAGGAAGGCGAAGGCCGGCGCCTTGGCTTTTTCAGTCTTCAAGGATCATGACTTGAGAGCCCACTGAGATCAGACTCCACAAATTACTCCGGCGCTCCGCCGCTGAAAAGTCGGATAGAGACTTCCAACCTTTTCTGCTTCTTCTTCTCTTCTCCTCATTCCAGTCAGTACATCTAAGCAGCAGACTCTATCCGAATCCTCATTCAGCAGAATCCTCAAAAATGGCTACCGCATACAATGGATCGCTCGATGTCGTGAGTTTAACCTACAAGCTCTTCATATAGGGCTAGTCTAACACAGCATTTTACAATAGCCTAGGATGTCATCTCTGGTCTCTCATATCTATATTGCCGATCCCTCGGCGCACGTCTTCAACAATAGCCTCTACCTCTACCCCTCCCATGATCGCAACTCGACCGTGAACGACACATCTGGAGGTGCGGCATATGACATGGTACGTAATAGCACTCAGTACCGCAGCAGTCTGCAGGCATTCGCGCCGTTTGCAGGCATTTGCGCCGTTTGCAGGCATTTGCGCCAACGAAACGTCAGCCATTTAACGATGTTTTAACAGGTCGACTACCATGTTTTCTCAATGGAGAACGTCGCTGGGCTTGTAACAGACTATGGTGTCGCTCTCTCTGTCGAGCAAGTGCCTTGGGCAACCAAGCAGATGTGGGCGCCAGATGCAGCCTACAAAGACGGAACATACTATCTTTACTTCCCGGCCAAAGACGATCAAGAGATCTTCAGAATGGGTGTAGCATCCAGCGACAGACCTGAAGGACCCTTCACCCCTGAACAGTCTTACATCAATGGCTCCTACTCCATCGACCCCTCCGTCTTCACTGACGACGATGGTTCATCCTACATGTACTTCGGTGGTCTTTGGGGAGGACAGCTACAGTGCTGGATCAATGGCACCTTCGATGCTTCACAAATGTATGAGGTTGTTGTCGCACAAGATATGACGATACTGACTATCCTGTCTATACAGTGGAGATATCGCACCAAGCGGTGCAGGCGTTGCAGCGCTCTCACCTAAGGTGGTCAAGATGAGCGATGATATGCGCAGCTTCAATGGATCCATCATGGATGCCCAAGTCCTCGCCGAGAACGGTACTACTGCCATGGCAGCCGATGATCACGACAGAAGGTTTTTCGAAGGTTCATGGGTTCACAAATATAACGGCACGTACTATCTGTGAGCACAGCTTGTCGCCATCTCGCCGTGCCAGAATACTGAACTCTGCCGAACCAGCTCTTACTCGACAGGCGATACACATTTCCTCGTCTACGCAACAGGGAGCAGCCCAATGGGGCCGTTCCGTTACCGAGGCAGAATCCTGAACCCAGTTGTCGGCTGGACGACCCATCACTCCATCGTTCAGTACCACGATCGATGGTATATCTTCTACGCTGATGCTTCCCTCTCTGGAGGTGTCGATAGGCTGAGAACTGTCAAGGTTGCTGAAATAGCCTACGACGCTGAGGGCAACATCTCGCTCACTCAGCCTCAGTATTAGAGGGAAACAATGACTAAATCGAAAATGGTTTGAGAAGGAAGTATACAACAAAGTAGTTAATTCAAGAGTCGAGTAAATCTGACAACGCTGTCGAATTGTAGCTGGCAGATTATCCTTCAGTCTTCTATAGTAACTCTAAAATCTCGAACGCAGAAATTGGCTTATTCGGATGGGAGCGTACATCAGCTGACGTTATTCTACGCACGTACACTGACAAGATTATACTGATCACCTTAAGCAGAGTAGTTTCGCGTGTCTGGCTCCTGCCATGTTAAGACAAGTTGAAGGCTGCTAGAGCCAATATGATGATGGGCTTTCGAAGCGCAATGTCCCTCATTCAGGCTTGAGCGAACGTCTTCTTGCACATATTCATTGCATTTGTGAGCTTCCAGTGATTGAGCGGAAGCAGTCTTGCGATCCGGTCAATATGCCATCAGTGATATGTCAGCTTTAGCCTGATTCACGATACAGCACACATCATGAGCTCCTCGAGTCCAGTAAGGCAGCAGGATCCGCCTTCTCGCACGTCGAGTTCGCCAGCGAAGCCTAGGACGGCCGTTCACAAATACGGTGCAGGAATGGCCGACGAGGAGAATCCAAAGTTTCAGACATCGCATCAGCTGCAGACACTCATCGGGAACAATGCGCCTATGCTCGTATTGCGAAAGAAGCAGCTTCAGAGCGATAAAGGAAAGGGCAAGCAGGCTGAGAAGTGGTGAGCCGCGAAAGAGCCAATGAAACGGTCGTTGAAGGACAGGAGCTGACGAGAAAATTGCAGGGAATGGAGAGACTTCGATAATGCAGCTCGCAAAGACGGCCTACGCCTGTCGCACTGGGAGAAAGCGTCGACTTCCAGCGAGCCATACCCGTTCGCCAAGTACAACGTTTCGACGAACGTCTTTTCCTACAGTACGGACGAGTACTTGAGCTACTGCAGAGATGACACGGGCGACTGGAGCAAAGAAGAAACCGACCACCTATTCTCGCTATGCCACGACTATGACTTACGCTGGTTCGTTATTAAAGACCGCTGGGAATGGCCGCTTGAACATATGCGAGAGATCATATCAGAACAGACAGCTGAAGCAGAGCCATCTCAGCCTTCTGCAAGCGAGACAGCGGCTCCGGAGACTGCCCAAGGGATAGATCAAGCAGAGGCACCGAAGGAAGCAGGCAACACAGACACAACCATGACGGAAGCACCTTCACTCACAGAAACCACTGCAGAGCAAACCATTGCCGTCAAGCCTGAAGAGAACACGACTCAGCTCAATACGTCTACGGCAAGCGCACCACCGGAACAAGCTGCAAGTACTACACCCGCATTAGTAGTGCCGGCAAGTCAGCCAAAAGAGAGGAGCCTGGAGGAGCTCAAAGACAGATACTTCAGCATCTGTCGAAGGCTTATCCGAAATCGCCCAGCGAGCGATGAGAACGCCAAGAACAGCTATTTACATTCTTACATATACGAGAAAGGTACGGGATGCATTTTGAGGCATCAGAAGCCCGCGAGCTGACATGTTTGTCGGCAGACCGCGAAACGCTAAGAAAGCAGCATATTCGAGAACACATCTTGTCGCATACTCAAGAGCAGATAGACGAAGAAGAGTTCCTCTACATAGAGTCGCGACGTCTTGAACAGACATATATCCGAACGAGCCGAGAGCGTGAAGAGCTCTGGCGATTATTAGGAGGAATCGGACCTCAGTCGTCTTCAGCAGTCGCGCAGAACTCTTCTTTCCTCTCGCAACAAGCACAAGCAAATGCAGCTGCCGCAGCGGGCATCAACAACAAGAAGCGCAGGCGGGGCGAGCTGGATATGCTGGAGCAAATCTCTGGGAATCCAGAAAAGACAGGTGCTGCACCGCAGCTTACGACTGCTCAGGACGAGCAGTTCTGTATCACTCGATATGGCGATGCTGGTGCTTTGGCCAGACCTTCTGGAGTCTATTTGCGGTCTTCCAAACCGCCTGCTCTGAAGACGTCTCTAGCGCCCAAAATCCAGCAGTCCCTGCTGGAACATGGCATCAACATGCGTCTTGCTATGCCTACGAAAGGGAATATGGAGAAGCTGGAAGGCCTGGTTTCAGCTATCACATCTTTGTTGGACTGCAAGAAGCAAGTTGAACGAGCAGAGAATGAGGTGAAGGTCTTGAGGACTAGGAGAGAAGCAGCTATGCGGATACAAGAGGAAGATAACAGGGTCGCAAGGATGGCAAGCGAAGGTGTCTCGACGAAGGAGAGTCCAGCTGCGCCTGATGCAAAGACCGCTTCGTCGGCAATGCAGATAGACTGATATAGGTATATGCATTATGTCGTTGTTATTGTCATCTTTCTCGCAAGCCTTATCACATCCATCAGACCCAAATGCTGACTCTCGCTCATGTCAACTGCACTTCTCAAGTACGATGAATACGGCGAGACTTCACAGCACGACTCGGTCGTCTTCCTGCATGGCGGAAACAGCTGCGGGCTAGAATGGCGAGGGATTGCGGACAAGCTGGCCAGCGGATACCACGTTTTGGTCGTGGACGCCCCAGGGCATGGAAACTCCTTAGAGGCACGGCCTTGGTCACTGCAACGCTCAGTATCGATGCATGCCGATATCATCAGTTCGAAAGCTCGTAACGGCAGAGCACATCTGGTCGGGTTCAGCAGGGCGGATACACTGCTCTTTTGCTGGCTAAAGAGCATCCTCACCTCGTCCAAAGCATGTTCATCTCTGGTGTCTATGATCTGCGTACAGCTTGGGGATGGAAGCTGCGACTAGCCCCGCTGCAGCACCTCCCTTTCTATACTCTTCCAAAGTCAGTCCACATAGCCGCTATGCAGCGTATGGGCATGAGAGGGATCACCTCAGATTTATACGATGCCATTAAACGAGCTGGGAATGCTATGGGGCAGAGATTCTCGGATATATCCGATGTGCGTCTCCCGCCCGGATCGTCTGCCAGATCCTGGCAGCTTCCAGCGCCTTGTCTACTCATTGCTGGGGACAAGCACGACGATGTGCCGACATCACAGGCTCTGGCAGATGAACTTGCCGAAGGCAATGCGAGAAGCCATCTCGTTGTCATTCATGGTGCGGTACATTGGTGGGCTCTGCAGTACCCGGAGCTTTTCAGCAAGCTCGTACATGACTGGTTACAAGAGAAGGACGTACCTCAACACATCGACCCGCTCAAAGACAGCAAAATACAGCACCTGACATAGCATTTGCAGGGCGGTGGGCGAAGAAGGTAATTGCCCGAGCGTACCTTTGGTTGCTCGAGTATTGCGATAGGAATTCAGGCAGCGTCCGTCGGCACTAATCAGCTGTACAAGTCGCTTGGTTAATAGATAGGCGAGTGTCAGTAAGTTACGAGAGATTTGGCTTTCATTAGCATATCGATACCGAGCCTAAAGATAGACGCGTAAAGCTGCAATTGCAAGGCACGAAACGCACTGCGAGCTGTACGTCCTATATCCTTCATAGATGCACTACGTCGTCGTTTCATCATCGTCATGATAATCACATCTGCAAACTACAATGGCGCGCTACTGTCCAGACATATATTCATGCATGCAAGGGCTACTCTGAAGCAGAGAAGAGAGTGCCATTCCTTTACAGCCACTTTCCCTCCCTCGTGTACGCTGTGCCAAGCTGGCCATTTGTCGTACCCGACGCGATTTTGTTCCGCGTATTATAGACCATCGAGTCTATCAGTCCAGCGACTGTAAGGACTCCTCCTACGATCGCACATGTCGATGTGAGGAAGTGCGCGAAAGCCTGTCTCGTCTCGCGATGCATCACCAGCATTGGTGAGATTTCGTACTATTTCCAAAACAGAGGTTAGCTTGCCATCGAGGGAATACAAAGACGACGAGCTACTCACGCTGAAGAAAACGCCTGGCACGCCGGCGAAACCGTGTGTCGTGCTGTGGCCGCCTTCTTTCTCGGGTGCATTACCCTTGCTCAAATCGCGCTCGTAGCTTGTGACTGAGTACTGATGCGTGCTATATAGCTGGTTGTTTATACTTTGAAACTTGGTAGATACGACTTTCAAGAAGTACTGCAGTAGGGGAACAAGATTAGTCAGGCCGGCGTTCATCTAGATCTTTGAACCGAGTACATGGAAACCAGCTCGCGCACCTGGAACATGTAATTTGACTCCTCAGTGTGCGCCGCCATACCATTAAGCGGATCCTGGATGCCCAAGCTCTTCTTCAAGCGTTCTGTCTCTTGCTCATTTTCGGCGAATTGCTCTTCTTCGCTTCCGAAGCTGAAACGATGAACAACATGTCCGAAATGATGGTGGTTCCCGCCTTGTAGGTAGGGGACAAGATCGTGAACATGCATTGCGTTCGATTGGAAAGAACGGCCGGGGGAGAGATGGAAGTTGCCGATGCTGTTGTGAGATGTACGTTAGTCATATCTCTTTTTACATTGGCATAGACACAGGATGATCGAGCTACCACTCACACTTTGTTGACTCTGACTTTACCAGCGACGTTGCACCCTTCAGTCGCCTGATCTTTTAGCTTGCTCGAGAAACCTTCTTGTACACATTGTTCGATGCTATCCGGGTTCGTGAATGACCAGCCTCGCCTGACGTATGCTTCTCTGACTTCTTCGCACGTGTTGCAGCAGCCTGAGGCAGGCGGAGTACCGCCGAAGCAGGATCCGCAGTCTTGCGAGAATTACGACCTGTCAATTGAGATCGAGGTGAAAGAAAGGGGGGATGTGTTGTACTCACAATCTGGGCCACGGATCTTTGCGATTCTCTCGAGCTCGCCTTGAAGCTCCTTCTTACCCGGCTCAGCGATGAGCTGTCCCTCGGTATTCAAGCGGCTTTTCAAGATGTCGTGGTTCACGTCTAGTCGTTGCTTGGTGTCAGCAGTGCAAATTATTACAAGGCGATTCTAGCTGGACATACCATTCTGGTGTTCGCCGGAGATATCCATAATGTCGACGCTCAAGACTGTGAGTAAAAGGGCGACGTCTCAGTAATTTGGCTAGATTTGCGCTTCATACTGGCTCAACTTACGATAACAAGGTACCTTCGGAAAGGTAATATTCATGTTGACGACCAGCTTCTCGCCCCTAGACTTGTCAACGACCTGTTCGCGGATTGGAAGAGATTAGTCATGACAATTCGATAGGCTAGCGCGCGAGGGCGCAGCGTGAACTTACAATTGACGGCTCGAGGTGTATCCGGCGGTAGTCGATAAACTCGACGAGCGTGAGGGTGCATATGAGAAGGAAGGAGAACAAGGTCACTGCGAAAACCAAGGCGGCAATAACGCGCGCATGCGAGCATCAGCCTTCTTGCTGCCCTAACATCGGCGGCCAGCAGGAGAAGGGCTTGCGCACATATGCCTCCAAAGCCAGTCTTGACCTTGACGTCTTCCATGGTCTGTGAGTATCAGATGTCGAGCAATCCCAAAGCATCAGATTCTAGGACGTCCTGGGGACGAGCTGGCTCGCTCGTTCTTTCGCGTTTCGCGCGCTGGCTGACCTTGCCGAACGCATCGAGCCCTTTGAGCATCGAGTTCTTGCCCATCTTGTAGGCTCCTGTGCTGTTTGCAAGTATTCGGTCAGGTTTCGAGGTCCGCAAGAAGTCAAGCCTGTTCCTCTGTGGAGTACCGACTTGAGCAAACAAGAAATTCAAGATTGCGATGACACGAAACAAGCAGCGTACATAAATCAGATAGCAGGGAAGCCGCGACTGCCAGCAAAGACGGCTCGAAAGGACCATGGATGTCGATGTCGATGTCGATCAGAATGGGGCTGCGAAAGCGCAAGCAGACGAGCGCAAGCAAGATCAGCAGCCTCAGGATGAAGAGCCCTTCTTGCGCTTCAGGCTGACCTACATCGACACAGTCCAGTCATCACCGCTCGATCTCCCCTATCCTCCTACCGCAGATGACAAGAGCACCCCGTTCATTCCAGCTAGGAGAACACCGTTTGTTCCTCTCGGTTCAGGCATAGTCCCTGACAGAGTCCCCGAGCTGCGTATCTTCGGCGCTACAGAAGCCGGGCAGAGGTGCTGTGTGCATGTACACGGCGCAATGCCTTATGTTTACGTGGAGTACGAAGGAACAGTCTCGCCAGACCATGTTCATAATCACATTAATCGCTTGGCAAGAGCTATCAATGCCTGTATGGCTGCATCCTTGAATCGAAGAGATCCCAATAAATCCCTCTTCGTAGCCTTCATAGTGCCAGTGAAAGCTATACCCTTCTACGGCTTCCACGTGGGCTACCGGTATTTTCTCAAGATCTACTGTCTCGACCCGAAGTTCATGACAAGGCTAGCAACGCTCTTGAGGTCCGGCGAAATCATGCAGAAGAAATGGATAGTCTACGAGTCGCACATCCCTTATCATCTGCAGTTTATGCTAGACTCGAATCTGTACGGCTGTGGGTGGGTTGGCGTCTCGAAAGCCAAATTTCGCGAGCCAGTGCCAGAGGATGCAGAAGTCAGCTCGTCAGCCGAGTCTGCGGACAGCGGCATAGGCCTCATGGGACCTAGGCTGGATGACGATGGCTCCAAAGCAGCTTTCAAGCGCAGACACTTGATTCTTACACGCTCCACGATACCGCCATCTATGCTTTATACCAAGCGGGACGACTCTCCGCCACGCATATCGCACTCTGCATTAGAATTCGATATACATGTATCCTGGATCCTGAATCGCCACCTCATCAAAGAACGCAATCTGCATTCCGATTTCACCGAGTTTCTAAACAACCCTATCCCCGATGACTTCAAGTTTGTCCACTCTGTGCGGGAGCTTTGGGAAGACGAAAGAAGGAGACGGAAGATGAAAGGACTCGATGGGCCCATGGAAGTTAGCGAAAACAGCGCAGAAGAGCTTCTGGGTGGCCTGACTGCCGGCCCACGAAGTCTACCGAAAGAACCGGACTCTGATGCAAGAATGTACGGTATTGGGTCGCAGCCTCCTTGGCAGAGGTTCAATGAGAACAACGCGCGCTTTCAAGAGCTGGTGGAGAAGGACAGATTGGCTTATGCGGCTTCGCATCCGAATGCTCCTATACCGGCTTTCGAGACGTTCGCAAGAAAAGAGAAGAAGGGCGGATGGATGGAGAAGATCCAGACTGCTTTCCAGAGCGTGGAAGCACTTTTTGAGGAAACGTTGCTCAAGGACGAAGAAGAGCACAATCCTTTCGGGGCGTGGGCAGTCCGAGGTATTGGAGTCGCCGTCTCCAAGGCCGACAACAAATCCGTCGCCGGGCAAGCTATGGAAAAAGGCAAATCACGAGCCTCTTCCGAAGACCTAGACGTCAGTCCTCAATACCTAGCAATGCTAGGCACACAAGCTGGCCGAGCTCGCTTAGCACAGATGGAAGATGAAGAAGCTCGAGTTGATGCTTACGTCGAGAAGGAAGGAGAAGATGGAAACTATGATCCGCTTGGAGAAGGTCCGGACGAGATGAACCAACCTGCGAGTGACGAAGAGGAACTGGACGAACAGGACACGAGGAGAGAGATGGAGGAGCATGCGAAAGCGCGTCTTAGACAGGAGAAGGGCAAAAGTAGGGAAGAAGCTTGGGAAGAAGAGGAAGCAGAGTACAATATGCAGGATGCAGGAAACGAATCGGAATTCCTCGACGTAGAGCGTGACCAGAATATCAGTGCAGGGGACGGGATACCAACTTCTTCATCCCGCGTAGCCAAAGGAGATACCGAAATGTCAATAGACGACCTGGATCCCGATCTGGCGTTACTCAACCAGTTGATGCCGAAGGAGGAAGAGGATGACGAAGAAGCGTATTGGGATGGCATGCCATCTTCAGGCGCCTTCTCTCATTTGCGTGATGGCATAGTGCCCGCCAGTACATCCAGTCATCTGACGCCGTCGTCAAGGCGCGAGAAAGCAGCCAAGGAGATGAGCGAACTCAATGCCGCTGGAGCTGCCGACATCAGGTAGACATGGTTTGGAATGTGTCTGAATAAGCTAACGAATGATTATTATAGCTTCATGGATTTAAGCAGCGAGCCTGTTATTAGCTCACCTGCTGCGGGCTCACCTGCATCTGCTTCCAGTCAAGCCCATCACGATGTCTACACACCCAAAAAGCGATCAAACGTAATATCCCGCAATGCACCCGCATCCACCTCTCCATCTCCTGTTAAGCAAATCTCACCCAGCAAGACGTCTCCAAGCAAGCTCAACTATTTCTCACCTGCAAAATCGAAGCTCAGAAATGCAGTCATCAACCCTGCTTTCGTGGCTGAGTCTAGAGCAAAACGAAAGCGCGAAGATGATTTGATAGGTTTCAGAGCTATTGGAGATCATGGCAGGACAAAACTTCAGCAGATGCTGCAAGTCGTGTCAAAGCCACGACCGAAGATTACTGCCCTGCTACAAAGCAAAGCCGAGACCAATGGCACCAATCATTCCACAGGAAGACAGGATCCCATGCCAGCGCAGGGCCTACCAAACGCAAATGGCGACGAGCCAAACAACAAGAAGGCGCGTCTCGATATTAGCGAATTGTCTACCTCTGAAGACGATGACGATGATTTACTCGAAGCGGTAGAAGCTGACGATGAATATGCTGAAAACGGCATGAGACTTCTCAGCAGCCAGGACAGAGGCTCGACATATTCGCTCGACAACGAAAGCGACGGGTCTCCGCTAGGACAGCACGAAGCACTGCCAGCCTTCAATGACACTGATATGCAGGCTTTCGATGCTTTACCCGATGAACAGCCCGAATGGCGAGAGCCTGACATGGACCTCGAAAGCACAGTCCCGATTTATGCACCCGCCCGGCTTTCTCAAATTCCATCCGACAACCCGCAAGCAGTCGAAGAGACAATGCCAGACATGCAAATCAAAGTCAACAGCATTTTGTCCGTAGAGGAAGAACAGATAGCAGCCTCGCAGCCTGACGCAGGGTCGATTATCGCCAAGCCTCCAAATCCGCTATCGATTCATGCTATCGAGGTTGCAAAGCAAATGGAGAGTGGGCTCGAGAATGACCATCAGCAAGCAGAAGTCATGAAGCGGCCAGCTGCGACAGCGCGTGTCGTACGCTTTGTGTCGGTGCCTGCGGTTGAAGCTGCTTCCAGTCCAGCTCGCGATGTTTATGAAGCCGAAGACTCTATGCCGGAATCAGATACGGAGGATGACTCATCGTCTACTACAAGTGCAGTCAGCTCGCCACCCGTAGAAGAATTACAAACAAGCTCGCAAGCTCCCTTACTTCGCCTGACTCCCACGGCTCAAAAATCGGAGTCTGATAGTGTCTCAGGTAAGGTCCTTCCCGCTCATTGCAGGCTGGAGCTGAACTTCAGCAGCTGGATCCACGCAAAACGGCCATCCTGATGCTAGCTGGCGGTTCACGCGATCGCCGCCAAGGCTATACGAGCTTCTCCAGGATCTCGAGGTTCACAAGTTGCCCCAGAAGATCTATCAAGATGCATACTGGTCGAATGCTTTCGACATCCCGGGTCGACACTATGAGTACGCTGGCCGACGGTATATACACAAAGGCGATGCAAGTGCCTACCTCGCAGAGTTTGAGCATCATACATCAGAATCAGCCTCGACTTTGAGCTATACTCCGCTGGGTCTGCCGAAATCACCCGTCATAGGTTTTCGGAGATGGGAGTATGCGCCTTCTCCGCCTACCAAGAAGCAAGTGCTACAGCAACTCAAGCAGGAGGATAGCAATGGTCACAGCTTTCGTAACGGTATTCCCTGTGTGTACACTATTACCATCGTGCAATGCAGCTACGCTTCTGACACTGCTCGCCTCAGCACGCTCAAAATCTGACAAGAAAGGCAAAGCTCGAGTTATGGATACTCAATGGGCTGCCAGATCGCAGATACAGGGCCCTACACAAGCCAATGCCTTCGGCGTCAAGTTTGCCCAGATCAAGCCTTCAAATGCTGTCGTGAAGGAGAAGGAGCATATGTCGTCTCTCGCAATCGAGGTCCACGGTATATTTCGGCCACTACTTTCAATACTTAAATTGATCCAGCTATTCTCGCAGTCAATACTCGAGGCGAACTCCTGCCGGACCCGACTCACGATGAAATTCAGGCTATCTTCTACTGTTTCCAGAACGAAGATGACAACATTCCAGACAACGGCAGAAAGGAAGGTACGCACGTCGGTTTTATAGCCACCGAGTACATAACGAATCTTTCGGAACAACACGTCAACTTCAAAAAGCTTGGTCTCTCACGATACTCGATACAAGTGGTGGAAGATGAGATTGACATCATCAAAGCCTTAGTCGATAAAGTCAGGGAATGGGATCCGGAGATCTTCACAGGTTACGACGTCTTGAAGGAGAGCTGGGGATATCTAGTAGAGCGAGCGGAGGAGATAGGTATGTGCATTCGCTGGTCGTACCTGTCCTACCTGCTTATGGTATGACTGGCCATCCTAGTACCGGAATTCGAGATTATCACAGAGCTCAGTCGTGTACGAGCCCAATCTACGGGCAAGAAAGGCAGCAAGACCGACGACAGATGGGGCTATTCCAAAGGCGCAACACTTAAGGTCACTGGTCGGCACATTATGCCAGTATGGCGCTTGCTTAAATCGGACGCCAATCTCACCATCTACTCCCTCGAGAACGTAGCCTTCCATATCCTTCGGCAAAGGTGAGCTTGGATGGATGATGAAGGCAGTCAAGGGCACGCTGACATCGATTTCAGGGTGCCTCGCTTCGCCTACTCGACGCTAACACAGTGGTACACGTCTTCCATACCCTATCAGGTCGTGCGCGTTCTGCAGCATTACCTCCTTCGTGTGCAGATTGTCATTGAGCTGCTAGACGAAGCAGAGATAGTGATTAGAAATGCGTGCGTGACTCCATCTTAACGCATCTATCGCATGCTGAAGAGCCGTCTTACTACTGTCCAGAGAGTTTGCAAGAGTTTACGGAGTTGACTTCTATTCGGTGTTGACTCGCGGATCGCAGTTTAAGGTGGAAAGCTTCATGTTCAAGATCAGCAAGCCTGAAAACTTCATGCTACCTTCGCCTTCCAGAGAAGACGTAAGTCGGTCACTGCTAACTTACGGACTGCGCAGCTGAAGGGATTGCTTCTTTCGTCGCTCACTTAGGTCGGCAAGCAAAATGCTGCGGAATGCATCCCGCTCATCCTGGAGCCAGAGAGTGGCTTTTACAGCAGCCCCGTACTGGTATTCGATTTCCAGTCTCTTTACCCTTCCGTCATGATCGCATACAATCTATGCTATTCTACCTGCTTGGGCAGACTAAAGGAATTTCTCGGTACAAATCGTCTTGGAACCTCTTCTCTAGCTATAGCTCCTGGCACATTGTCCCTGCTCAAGGACTGGATAACACGTGCGTAATTCACCTCTCGAAAGTGTCATGCTGACTCCTGAACAGTATCGCCGAATGGACTTATGTTCCTTAAGCCTCAAGTCCGCCGTAGTCTCCTAGCCAAGATGTTGACAGAGATCCTCGATACTCGAGTCATGGTCAAGAAGTCAATGAAGTTTGTCGACGACACGGATAAAGCGCTCAGTCGGCTACTGAATGCACGGCAGCTTGGTCTCAAGTTCATCGCTAATGTCACGTACGGCTACACTTCAGCAACCTTCTCCGGACGCATGCCTTGCGTCGAGATCGCGGATGCCATCGTACAGACCGGAAGGGAAACGCTCGAGAGGGTAAGGAAGCTCGACTTCTTTATCAGACTGTCGCTGAACGCATAACTTAGGCCAAGAATACGATACAAAGTCGACCTGACTGGGGCGCGACAGTCCGGTACGGGGACACAGATTCGTTATTTGTACATCTTCCTGGCAAGACCAAAGATGAAGCGTTCCGCATCGGCAACGACATTGCAGAAACCATCACTAAGATGAATCCAAAACCCGTAAAACTAAAATTTGAGAAGGTGAGAAACCCTCTCCCAGAGTCTAGGATCCGCTAATGTTTAGGTCTAGGTCTATCTACCGTGTTTCCTGTTGGCAAAGAAGCGATACGTAGGCTTCAAGTATGAGACTGCGAATAATATAGACCCAGACTTCGACGCAAAAGGTATAGAAACTGTTCGTCGCGATGGCTTCCCCGCTATGCAGAAGATGGTCGAGACATGCATCAAGTAAGAGATTGCGAGGGACACGGCATCAAACATTTGACTGTCTTACTCCAGAATAATGTTTCGCACTCAAGACTTGTCTCAAGTCAAATTGTACGTTCAGCAACAGTTCTCGCGCATTATGCAAAATCGATCATCGCCTCAAGACTTCATCTATGCGAAGGAAGTCAAGATGGGAAGCTACTCGTACGTCTAGTCTATTATCTTTGAGGGTCTTGCATGCTAAATCCTGGCGAAGCGACAAGCTGCTTCCGCCTCCAGGTGCTGTAGTCACCGGTCGTCGGATGCTCGTGGACTCAAGAGCGGAAGCTCTGTACGGCGAACGAGTTCCTTACATTATTTCGAAAGGGCTCAATGGCCCGAAAGCCAAACAAGCTCATCGCGCTCTGACACCAGAAGAATTCGTCTCTGATTGGTATGTTCGAGTTGCTTTCCCTAGAGGCGAATGATCCTAAGATATGAGCATAGCGAGAACTACTTGGACGATGAACACTACATTGGCCGCATCGTAAAGGCCCTTAATCGTCTTTTCCTCCTGGTTGGAGTCGATGTTCAGGGCTGGAAAGATAGCACGCCTCGCATTATGAAGGCGGGCAAGCCCGGCGCACAAGACGGAAGCGGCAGAGTCAGGGTTGATCAGCACTTCAGCACCGCTGCTTGTCCCATCTGTGGAGACAAGAAACCAAATCGTAAGGCTGATAATCACTGTAGCAGAATCCGCAGCTGAAGTCTGGCGCAGATGCCCGTCTATGCGCGTCATGTGCAAAGGAAAGCTTCGCAACGAATCTCACTGCCCAAACCCGTATCGCCAGCGCAGAGCAGCAGCTTCACGACATCATGTCAGTCTGCGCGACATGCTCCAAGCTGCCTGCCACAGAAACAGGCGCTTGCAACTCTACCGAGTGTCCCACTCTATATACCCGCATCAAAGCAGGCCACAAGCTTGACGACGTGGTCTCCCTCCTTGGCAACCTAGTCCTGACTGCTGCGGACCAGAAGTCAATACAACAACAGCAACCTACTTATATCATCGTTTAATACCCATCATCTACGCAGTCAATTCTCTTGAGTTGTCGTTACGAGACGTTCTTTTCCGACTATCGTCCAGCGATGCGGACCCTGTTGTACTGCTAGTATCCAGGAGCCAATGTCGCGCGTGCCATGCTGCGCTTGGAAACGTGCGGTGACTGATTGCGTTCCGCTGCCTTTCAAAGTTGCGCGATGAATCATGCGTCCAGCCCAAGCAACCGGCGGGCTGAGAAAACCGTTAGTCTGGCACGACCTTCTTTTCAGTACATGCACATACCAGAAACGCCCCAAAGATCTTGAATGCGGCCCAAGGAGCTCCAGAGTAGCAGTGGCAGGGTAGTTGCCTCGATTGTTGATTACCAAGGTGGTGGTCGCAATACTATGCAAGATCTCAGTCAGAGTCTCTAGGACATACTACACAAGACTCACGATCCGTGATCCGCAAGGATAGATTGCGAAGAAATCTGTCGCACGGACAGAGGACATTGTTCCCCGCCCAGCTCGCTCTTGGCAAGAGCATCGATAAGTTGCATTCTCTCGCGATGCCCTTCTTCTTTCAGGCTACTCATATTATCACGAGCTTCGTCGAGCATCCCATCTACGATGTTAGGTGAGGGAGCGAAGGAAAGGTCTAGCATGTGATAGTACCCAGATCGACCTTGAGCCGGTAGCTCCCATGCTAAGATGACATCGACTGCACTCGGAGTGAAGAGAGGGAAAACGCGTCGTATGCTCATAGTATTGAGCATCTGGAATTGATGCTGCAATTCTTGCATTCTGAAGACAGATCGAGTGGCCAGGATCTGAGGCATGAAGCTCTTCAAAGTGGGTGTGTTCTTCATCATGCGTCAGTTGGAAACCCGATAGCAGCGCCGCATACTGCCCACCTCGATTATGTCCGATGTCACAAGATTCAAACCTTGACCTTCGGCATCCTGTTCGTCTTGTCCCAGAAGAAGCAGCTTGATTTGTGCCAGTGTAGTTGCCCACAGATCCGTTGGGAGGATCGCTGCAGAGCTGACAGTAGCTGTAGCACCATACTTGACAGTCTGACCAAACAGTATGCTAGCATTGGCGATATCAGCTGCAGTGTCACGATAGGGATACTTTCGGTACCTTGTAGGCGCAGCAACTTCATTACGCTGTGTGAGCTGCCAGCTTGCACTCATGGTGTAGAGGCCGGTGACGTGCAGAGCTTCGTCGACATCGGTATTAGAGACGCTCAGCTCCAGAATTGGCGTATCTTGGCTGTCTTCATGTCTGATCGCGGGTGCGACCGAAAGGAAGGGCGCCACTTCGACTGTCCAAGAAACTTGAGTCGCTATTGTTTTGTGATTGTTACCCTGTAATGGGGTCAGCAAAGCGCGGAGGCATATAGGCAATCCGCTTACCGGATCTTCGAAAACACACAGCAGCCAGATTGAATGTACACCTGCAGCATCTCCTCTCGTTGACACTGCAATCTCCGCATCTTGGCCAGGTGCCATTTCAGCAGAGATAGAAGCTGGATTCGGGCGCTGCAAGGCGTTCCGGATGGACTGAGGGGTATCGGGATCTGACACCAGCGGATCAACCATCACTATAGTCTGCCAAGCTTGATAACCTACCATTCTCGGAACTCGTTGGCACCATCAGCAGGAAATGCGGATGACTGCAAAGCACCCGAAGATTCCGCAAAGCGCGTGTTCCAGTGTTCGAGAAGCGCAAACTACCCTGAACCACCTCGCCAGCTAATAGCTGAGAAGGAAGGCTCGAAGTATCTACCGCTAGAGCCGGTCCAGGCGGGGAAACAGTGAGCGTAAGAGACGCATCATCTCCATATGTTGGCGTGAGCATCTCTGCTCTGGTTGCATGGAGACGAGCTCCTTTCTTGCTCAAGCTTTCCCGGCAGAGTAGAGAGCCATTGAATCGATAAGACACTTCCGTTACGCTATAAGTTCCCTCTTTTTCAGCGGTAAACGAAAGCGCAATCCTTGCAGATTGCGAAGGTGCCAATCTGGCGCTTTCGGCAGCTTTGGCAATGATAGTCATTTCGCCGGTTTTTGACTTGATGTGCACTTCAATATGCTGCAACACGATTTCTGCGTTCAGAGGATTTTGGGCCAAAATAACCACTTCGACAGGAGCTACTAGGCGACTCAGCACATTAATTAAAAAGCGGAAGCAAAGGCGGCTCACCTCCGACAGCAACTTTTGTTATGGATAGATCTTGCAGTAGGACCAACGGCTTTTTTCTGGTCTCGCCATCAGATGTTGTGTAGGGATATCCATAATGCAGAAAGTCCTGCTCCAAGTGGCTCAAGACATCTGGTGTGTTACCAGTCGTATTCCTGCTTTCTCCTGCTACTGCTAAATACGTAGCGTCTACTTTGAAGAGCGGCATGGGTAGTTTTAGATCCATGTTCTGTGCTATCTCATCCGCCTTCTCACCAAGAGCTTCCCATGCAAGACTGAAGTCGTCCATGAAGCTCTGATCGTCCGCCGTTGCTTCATCTTCGTTGCGACTTGTGGTATGGTCCGACAGGATACTGATAAAATGCTTGATAGCCTGTTCTGGATGCCCGATGTTGTAGGCTTGTCGGCCCAGAAGATGCTCCATATGCCGGCGAGAGCTTTGCCATTCTTTCGCCTCTGTGCGGCTGTACAGGGACATAGCTTGGATGCCACAGCGGCGCGAAAGGGCTTTTGAGCCGGTCGTCTGGTAGCGATGCGCTGCTATCGCCATTAAGAGCGAGAAGCGCCTTCTAGCAGGAATGTTGAGCTTGAGTAAAGCCATGGCAGCTTGCTCCAGCATAAGGGCACCTGGAAGCTCTTCGATCTAGAACAGAATATTGGCTTCAGCCAAATACCCTGCTAAGCAGAGCTGGAAATAGAGCTTACCCCGCTTGCGATCCTTGCCAAACCAGCTGAAGCCTTTCTCCATTGCCCAGTCAGTCGATAAAGCTCGTAGTAGAGCGAGACAGCCCGCAGGTCGTCGAGTTGCGTATTTTCCGACGGAGAAGTCGCAGCTGCTTGTTCGAGGTACTGATCTGCATCTATTGACTGCGAGCCAGGCGAGATAGATAGTAAGAGCGCCGTAAGACCGGCCATGCGCTACAGCCATTGAACAAGGTTTTCAGCATTCGCACAAGACAAGATATGAAGCAAGGCAAACGTACCGTAGCGGAAGCATAATGTCGCCACGCTTTATCGTTCAAAAAGTCCTTTCGGGCGATCTCATACATGGACGCAGCGAGTCGATAGTCGCAAAGCATGAATGCGAAGTCTGCGAGTCTGCGAGTCTGAGCTTCTTGCGTCTGGTGCGGGTATCTGCAGTTTTCGTGGCGACTGGGTCAGTCAAGGTAATCACGAGTAGGCTCATCTGCCTACATTCCCCTCTGTGGATCGTATGTCGGCTGTTGGGCCGCCCCTCCTTGAGCAGGACTGGCTGGTCTTGATCCGAAATACCTTCTTCCAGCAGAGAAGAGTCTTCCCGCAATACCTCTTCTATTCGCAGCTAGTTGTTCGTTCGTAGATGACACAGTCTTCTCCATCCACGGTACAAGACTTTGGACCGTGAACTCTCGCAGGAAAGCTTTGATTCTCCTTACGTCTTCTTCGCCTAGGTTCCTGCCTGGTTCTATCGTTGAAGCGGTATCTTCTGTTTGCTGTTGGTGATGTTGAAGTTGTTGGCTGGCAGATGTGAGATCGGGATTGTGTATATCGCCCGATGAAGCGAAGGTCCGGAAAGAAGGTACCGTAGGCGATGTTGGAAGACTCTTCCAGTAATCTGCAAATCGATCGCTTTTTGGAGGTGGACGTTGTGCTTTTGAGGCGTAGGCGGAGTCGGGTAGATTGGCTGCTTCTGAGTTCAAAGCCAAGAAACCACAATGCAGTCCGTAGGCTCGTCTTATATCTTCAAGAAGACCTGACCATCTGTGTAATTCACCATGACTTTAGTATACAGTGCGGTGTCGTTGTAAATGTTATGGTAGAGACTCACTCTTCTGAAGGCCCGGTACTCAAGTCGTGCACAAGCACATAGTAGCGCAGGATGTTGGGATCTACCCAAGGCTTATTTGCGAATAGCTTCTCGGTGGATGTCCTGTCATAGAGCTCTGCGAACGCGTTCAAGGGTTCCGGATTGGACGTTGATACGGCGATTATGCCTGGGGATGGACTCGACTTAGATTACCAGCCTCATAGAGGTGTGTTCAAGCGATTGCTCACAAGAAACGGGATGCCCGAATGTTTCATACTCTGTTCGTGGCCTCCGGTTTACGAGCGCTTCTCGATAGTAGGCATACCATGGGGTGAGCTCTTCTATTGTACCTGTAAATCCAGTCAATACGAGTACTTCAAGGCAGACAATACATGGCAACGCACCTTCTTTCCACAAATCGTGATCCCCTCCGTTGCCGACATCCAGGCTTTCCATTCCTTGCAGCCATTCTGGGATCCTCTTGTCCACTGATATAGTGAGGTTGTCGAGGAAGAGTGCGTCCAATTCGGTGTGAACCAGATCTCGCGAATCGTCTATGAGGAGGGGGAGGACAGGTACATTATGCGACACGAACGCCGAGGTTCGCAAGGTGACTGGGCGAAGTCGAATTCTCAGACAAGGTGCTTTGGAAGTGTATACGGTCAGCTGCGCTACCTCGTTCAACGCTTGTTTCCCAGGGCTTCAGCAGCTGGGCGAGGTTTGCCAGGCCATTTGACCGCGCGAGATCATCGACGTCGGACGATGCATATACGGCTATCTGAGGGCGCAGCGCATGTACGACGATGGAAGGTGCAATTGGCGGCTTGTGGTCGCCCATGCGGTGTCAGTACGCAAGCAACAGGATCGTCTGGTCTGGCTTGGAAACGCTACGCGCAGATCAGGACAGCGATAACTTGCAAGCTACAAGATGGTGATATCGCTCGCCTCAACTATTACCATGTCTCGTCAGCGCGAACAGCTGAGAAATGTCTAATAATGCGGTATCACCTTGACGCGAGCTCGACGTTGACGGCTCTGCCTCTGTACACAATGTGGGATGGCATAGTTAATGACAGCCTATAAGTGATGGCTAACGACTGTCAGCTAGACTAATTGACAGCTTCCTCTTTTCCCTGATGCAATTGACCAAGCCGGAAAGAGTGTGTGTTCCGGCACTGCGCGCGTCATATCTAACCATCATTCAAACCCTCCGAAACACTTCCTCCTCTTCTTTTCTGACCCTAACTAACATCAACTAATTCTCAATCATGGTCTTCGAACCCAAATGCATCCTCGTCACCGGCGCAACGAGCGAAGGAATCGGGCGCGCTCTCGCTCTAGAGCTTCTGAACATCTCTTCCCAACCCAAAGTCATCATCACAGGGCGTCGCCAAGAGCGTTTAGACGAGGTATCATCCAAGTCTGACAGGCTGTTCGGCAAGAGATTAGATCAGACTGCCTCCCGAGACGACCTCAAGAAATGGGCTGCAGACTTGCTGCAGGAATACCCAGAATTGGATCTGGTTATTTTGAATGCTGGAATACAGTATCAAGCAGATTGGGCAAAGCCTGAATCCTTTGAAATTGAGAAGCTCGAGCAGGAGATCTACACGAATTATACGTCGCAGATGATCCTGGCGAACGCGTTCGTTCCGCACTTCTTGAAGATGGCGAAAGAGGGTAAACAAGTCCCGAGATTGGCAACTGTCACTTCTGGGTTGTCCATTACGCCAAGTCCGAATTGCAGCAAGTGCGTCGAAGTCCTCGTCCCCTTCTGGCAGACTCGCGGTAGCTAATACAAAGCATTGCTCACTAGCTACTCTGCGACTAAAGCAGCCCTTCACTCGCTTACCTTGTCCATGCGAGCTTCATTACAGAAGACGGGCGTCAAGATCATCGAGATTGTGCCTCCTCTCGTCGAGTCTCAGTTGCACGATGGTCAGGGTACAACGGAGAAGCTCAGCAAGTTCTGGATGCCTCTTAAAGAGTTCCGCGATACCGTCATCCAGGGCTTGAAGTAAGCATCCTGAATGACCAGAGTAGAGTCTGACCGAGGCTGATTGAGCTTGGTTTTAGGGAAGAGAAGGATGTCATTCCTGCTGGACATGCCGTGGCAAACTACGAAGAGCACGAGGCCGGCAAGCATGACAAGGTCGCAAAGATGGTGCAGAACTGACAATCCAGATTTCGATAACTGCAAGGCGCTTCGCGTCTGTGACTGAAGTAGAATAATCAAATCATTGCATGTAGTGTAGTGCATACATAGCATATAGAACAACAACAATCACTACTTCCCTGCCTCACTGCCGTCAAATCTACTTCTGATTATGGCTTCTTAGGCGCTGATTCGAGCATTCTATCCATTTCTGCCGCCTCCTGTGCTTTCCTCTCCAACCACCTCCTCAATAAGGACGAGTTGTCCTCTTTAAGATCCTCATTCTTCTTCTCGAGCATCTCAAATTCCAACTTGAGCATCCCCAGCTCATCCTGCAGCATCTCTATATTCTTATCCTTCTCCTTCCGTAACTGACGAGCTTCTTCCTTCTCTCGCTCGCGCACTACGCGCTCGGACCGGAGTTGTAAGAGCTCGTTGTGCTCGACGCTGTGCGTGTCTTGATTTGCGTGCAGCTGCTCAGTCAGATGCACCAGTCGTTGAGCATTCTGAGCTTGTGTCTTGTATAATGATGAGAGCTCGTCGCGTAAGGTTGCGAGCTGCCCTTCAAGCGATGTCACATAGGCCTGTCGGACCGGGTTACTGTCGCTGGGGCGAGCATCTCAGCTTGATTCGTTCTAAAAAAGCACCTCGCGAGTTATGCTACTCACTCAGTTCCGGATGAGGATACGCCATTGCTTGATCTGCCAGCAGACGACGCTGCTTTCAACAGGTTGCGATTCCGTTCTTTCAGCAGCAAGGTCTGAGCAGCCAGTCGCCTGTCTGAATCGGAAACCACACCAACATCAATGTAAGGATGAGCGTTTCCGCGCTGTATCTAGAGCAACTCGACTGTTCTCTATAATTGAAGCGAGCGCCCGGTCGTCGAGATCCCGAGCTTGCAGCCTGAGGAGAATGTCGTGCTGCCATCCTGCCAGAGCTGTCATCGTCGTGCCATGCGATAATCCTCAGGCAAATCTGGCGACCTTTCCTCGATGGATCCTTCGAGGTCTTGCTGGAACAACCGCACCGGTTCACGTGAAGATTAGAGCAAGTGCTTGTTTTTCGGCTCTTTGCTTTCTACCAACTGGATGGCATTGAGATTGAGGATATTGCATACTAACCCTCTGCTACGAAGCCCCAAACATGCTGGTACCTATCTGCGACCGAGTCTGATCTATGCTGGATCTTCTGCCACTTTCGTTCCCCCTTCCAGACTCTCTCTCCCTGATTCACGCTCCTTCCATGTTTCATCGTTCAAACCGCAGGCAGGTCTACCACCTCGAGGCGGAAGCGGTGGTGGTCCTGGCCAACCTCTCGGCAACATCTTCGGACAGCAGCAAAAGCAGCCTGGCGAGACACTCGCAGAAGTCGGTATCGATCTCACCAAATTAGCAGCAGAAGGCAAACTCGATCCTGTCATTGGCCGGGACGAAGAGATCAAGAGATTGACACAGGTCCTGAGTCGCAGAACGAAATGTAATGCGGTCCTTACGGGTCCTGCGGGAGTGGGAAAGACGGCTGTCATTGAAGGATTGGCGCAGAGGATACACGCGAAGGAGGTCCCCGAATCATTACATGGGAAACGCGTAATCGCGGTCGACTTGAGCGCTTTGATAAGTGGCTCAGCGTTTCGTGGGAGCTTCGAGGAAAAGTTCAGAAACCTTCTGAGTGATATCGAAGCGTCTGCGGGGAATACAATTGTGTTCATCGACGAGCTGCACAATCTCCTAAATCTCGGGAAAGCGGAAGGATCGGTATCAGGCAGTGAAATGATCAAGCCGGCCCTAGCTAGAGGGCTGCAGCTGACAGGCGCATCTACGTGAGCTTCCGTCAAGTTATGATATGGTAGACAAGCTGATCTATCATTTATGACAGCCTCGACGAGTATCGCCAAACTATCGAGAAAGACGCAGCTCTAGCAAGACGCTTTCAGCCCATCCAGATACAGGAACCAACTGTAGAACAGACTATTACCATTCTGCGAGGGCTCAAGTCGAAATATTCAAGTCATCACGGCGTGGAGATATCCGACTCGGCTCTCATCAGTGCGGCACGCTACTCGGATCGATATATCACCGAGGTAAGTCACAGAGTCCTGCTAGTGGGATTCGAGCTGACTAAAGGTTCCACAGCGTTTCCTACCAGACAAGGCTATCGATCTCATCGACGAAGCCGCTTCTTCTCTTCGACTCCAGCTAGAAAGCAAGCCAGACGAGCTCGAAGCACTCGAGCGGAAGCTCATCACCTTGCAAATCGAGCTCGAAAGCTTGAAAAACGATTCCGACGCAATCTCTCGCGAACGACGAGACGTGATCGAACGAGATCTTCAGCTTACCCGGAATGAAGCGAATGAGATGGAGAAGATTTGGCGAGACGAGAAAGCTAAGATCCAAGAAGTCAAAGATACGCGGCACAAACTCGAAGCAGCAAAGAGGGAATATCAAGATGCGAAACTTGCAGGAGAATGGTCGAAGGCCGCTGAATTGGAATATTCTACAATTCCTGCACTGGAAGCTAAGATTCCGAAGGATCAACATGCCTCCTCATCCGAAGGCTCCAATGCTGAATCTTCGGTGTTGCTGAGAGATAGGGTACAGAGTGAAGACGTAGCGAGAGTCGTGTCGAAGATCAGCGGAGTGCCACTCAAGAGTCTATTGCTTGGCGAAAGGGAGAGATTATTACGCTTGGAGAGCGAGCTGGAGAAGAGCGTTATAGGACAGGACGAAGCTGTCCATGCTATCGCGGAAGCAGTCCGCATGTCGAGGGCTGGTCTCGCTTCCCCTACAAGGCCTCTGGCTTCTTTCCTCTTCTTGGGCCCGTAAGTAATTTGTCTCCCTGGTCAGTTGTTTTTCGTACTGATGCTGAGCTATTGTAACAGCACTGGGGTCGGCAAGACTGAGCTCAGCAAGAAGCTAGCCAAATTCCTCTTTGATACCGAACGAGCGCTCATCACCATTAATATGTCCGAGTACGGCGAGCGACACACCGTTTCTCGCTTACTAGGTGCTGCTCCTGGCTACATTGGCTACACGGACGCAGGGGCTCTAGAAGCTGTCCGTCGGCGACCTTTCTCAGTCCTGTTACTGGACGAATTCGAGAAGGCACATAAAGACGTCGCGAATATCTTGTTGCAAATTCTAGATGAAGGCAGCATCACGGACTCCCAAGGCAGGAAGATCGATTTCAGGTCGACTATCGTGATTCTTACAAGCAACATGGGAAGCGAGATCCTTATGCAGCCTGGTTCGAGCGATGCAAAAACTGGGGTCATCACCACGGAGGCCAAAGACCTGGTCTTAAAGCTCGTGCAGAGTCAATACCCTCCAGAACTGCTCAATAGGCTGGACGACCAGCTCGTCTTCAATAGGCTTCAACCGTCGTCCATCTCGAAGATCGTCAACATCAGGCTCAAAGAACTACAGAAAACGCTCGACGAACGGAAGATCAAGCTTGTCTTGAACAAAGAAGCCAAAGCCTGGCTGTCTGAGAAAGGTTACGATCCCGTATATGGTGCTAGAGCTTTGAACAGGATCATCACGAAGCATGTGCGAAGTCCTCTGTCAGCTGCCTTGCTGAGAGGAACTATCCGGACGGGCGATGATGCAGTGTTCGAGCGGATTGGCGACAAATTGGATCTGCAAGAAGTTCACGCTGCCGAGACAATGCGGGAATTAGAAGTCATAGAGGACGATGAAGAGGAGTGAATTAGAGGAGCATAGCTGTAATTATCACCGCTGTAGCATACTACACATGTACAGTCGATCCCCACTCAACATTGTTGTAGCGATACTTGCAAAAGTCCCTTCTCACACTCGAAGCCTCCGATCAATAGCCCAACTTTTCAGCCATGAAGGACAGATAATCCAGTGACGGGACTGCTGGCGGGTCCTTCGCCTGTATACTCAGCGGAGGTGCTGTGAACCAAAGCATCTCTTCTTGTCCATCAAGGTAAGAGAATTGCGATTCTGCAGCATGGTTCATCAGCTTTGATCTTCCTGTTCCGGAGGGGAGCTAGTTTACTGATCTCTTCCGGCAGAGCGGTGAATGCCTCATGGCTTGCAGTATGCTCTGCAGTCGTTGTCGGCTGATACGGCTCTTTTCTCCTGTCGGCCGCTTTCGCGGGCGATTCTTCCACCTCAGGCGAATCAGGCCGTACGAGGGGCTCCGACAATCTTTTCTGCAGCATGAGCTTTCCCCAGCCGATGACGTTTCCCGTTCCTTCCGCCCAACTTTCTGGCGCTGTATAGAAGGCTGATTGCTCGGGTTCTTCTTTTCGAAGGGGACCAGTCTGCTCGCCTGGACCCTGGATTGCTTGCGATCTGACGAAGGGAGATTTTATCCGAGGTAGCGCGGGTATCGGATCTAAGAAGTAACGGAAGTGGATATAGTCTGGAAGCGTGTCTTCAGGTACGCATCGATGCCTGTACACCATAATGAGCGACTGCACCCCCTGCGCGGACGTCAATACTGACCACGTACCACTTCCGTATCTTCGTAAAGTCATTAGTCTCAATATTCCATCTGTGCTCGACCACGTAGACGGGCATATCCTCGTGCCATGTATCCCAGCGGCCCTTGGTGTAGTCGCTAATATGCATGACGCTAACTCTCTCAATGAAGTCCTCCAACTTATGATCGATGAAAAGATTCGTTTTGAAGACTTCTTGTTCGTAGAATGTCCGTTCTGCATCATGCGAAGTCTGGCTTGGACGATAGTACCAATTGACAGTCAGGTAGCGATCATAACCTGCGGCTTTCTTGAAGCAGCTGAATATCTGCGCTATGATCGGTAGTTTCGGATTACTTGGATTGTATAGATGCACGAAATCGCCTGCCGACAGTTCTTCTCCTTTGAAATTGGTGGAATCGTAATATACCTTCTCTTCTGATGAACGTGTGTTCCAGAGTCGAGGCTTGAAGCGAGACTTGCCATCTTCATCTTCGGTGGGCTGGAGAGGTATGGAGCCTGGACCAACGGGAACGGAAGCCATTGCGGAGACCGGCACCGGTTGGCGTGGGAACACACCGGTCCCTCTAGTCAGATCTTGATATATGCGCTGCGGGGTCTATTTCAGCCTGTTGGTCACAAGCGGTCCATACGAGGCTACTGACCTGCAGACTGATGACATCGCCATAGAATGCAGGCAAAGCTTCGCCATCCGAGCTATTGAGCCCAGCGGACGGCCATAACCTGGCATTGCTGAATATAGTCATCATCTCGGAATCGAAATCTGACGGTTCGGGCAAGGCTGCGGTCTTGAGATGGCGCTGGGATACGCAAGACACAGCTACTTAGCGTCTGAAGGCATACCCTGATACTAGTCTGGCTCACTTCGACTGATTGCAAAGTAGGCGGCGACGGATCCTTGATCTGCGAAGAGACTCAGCTTATCGTTCCTTCGGCATGGATGTCTACGTACCATCTGATAGAACTGCGGGAATTTGTCCATCGACGGCAGAGCATTGATAGCTGCAGACAAAGTCCGGCCGGAGCTGAAATACCGCTTTGAGCCTTTTCCAGCCCTACAGGCCGATTATGCACCTACCTCGGGTCTTTCTCCGCTCTCAGACGGTTGATGATCTCATGATACACCTGTCTCTGAATCGCAGGATCGTTCCGCGGTTCTAGCCATCCAGTCGACGGGTCCTGCTGCTCATCTGCGTATCTCTTCCTTTTCTTGGGCAGAAGCTGACGTGCCCGGGTATCGAAAGCTTCCGCTTGCAAGACTTGCAGCCGGCGCTTTGCATCCCTGCTTGTTATCGACAATGGGATATTGACCGGTATTTCCAAGCTTTGTAGCGCCACGGTGGGAAGTGGTGCGGAAGAAGGTGCAGGCGCTGTGTGGTTGGGGAAATAAGTATTTGAAGAAGGTGTTGCAGCGCCAGACGGCAGGGAAGCGGAAGCTATAGCAGGCAGGGGTGAGGCTACTGAAGATGCCGTTACAGGCGTAGGCGCGGGCGACGGTGACGCTTTATTAGTCTTGATATAAGAAGGCACAGCAACACCATGATTTGCCGTCGCGAAGGACTTGGCAGCAGGATTCGAGATGAAGCCAGCATGTATCAGGTCGGTGCTCAGTTCAGGCGTGACATTGGGTCGATAGGGCGTCTTCTGATATTCTTCTGGTCCTTCTCCAGCTTTGTAGGGTCGAACTATCTTATCTATGGAGTCTAGCGATGGAAGTCGTGTATCTTCTGCCCAGAACTCCTCCAAGACGGCCTGGGACGGACTTCTTAGCCTTTCCTAGAGCTCAAGGAATATGATGAGGTTCCCACCTGCATCTTTGTAGCATCTCTCCAGGTGACGCTGCTCTTGTTTACGCTTTCTTCGATGATCTTGAAGACGAGCATGATATCGTAGTAGACCTGGGAAGCGTTGTTATACGCATTGCTCTCGAGGCTATACATCAGTGCAATACATCAGATCCAGCATATCAGCAATTCTTGAGGATTTGGGCGCACGCTCGCTGGACCATTTCAAGACTTCGCGGCCGCGAGATCTGCTTGTAGAAGTCGGCATGCTGGCGGACGTCTGAACCGTTTTCAACATCAGAAACCAAGAAGCAGATATCGTAGATATGCCTGTGAGAGATGCACCTGGAAGATGCACGAATTGCTGCCCAATGGCTCGAGAATTCCGGTTGCGAAAGCCAGCCAGCAGCCCGACCTGGGTACATTCAACGAAGTGTCAGGATGACCCTGCAGATACCTCGTAGTGGAAGCAGCTACCAGCCGCTGGAAGGCCTCCCGCTGACTCTCCAGCAATGGCATCGCTTGGACGCAAAGAGCAAGGTCAGGTCTGCTGGCGAACACGGCCCGTCAGCGTCGAGGCGCGTTGCAAGGTCATCCTTTCGGTCTGAATCTTGAGACCTTGATGCTTCATCTACAATCTGATTCAGACGTGCTGTATGGACGCGTTTGCTTCATGTCATTGACATTGCTGCAGGCTGGCTTTGATGCAGCTCAACTAGCTGACTGTGGACTGGCTACACGGCATTTGCAGAGACAGCAGCGGCATTCGCTGGAATCTCTCTCAGCTCGACCCTGTCCAGCGTATCCTTGATTAGGCGAGGCACGACATCCTCTCTCGAGAGATGCTTGTACTTCTCGCTCTCTCGATCCTCTGCACTAGCTTTCACAACCGTAGGTGCGTTCTCCCCTAGGTTAAGCTCCCCAATACGCTTCTCTGCGTTATCCTGCTCTTCTGGACTGATTCTGGAACTGATGTATACAGCGACCGGTCGGGGAGAAGTGAGGGATGGGAGCTGTTTCACAAGCTCGTCTACTGAAGTGAAGTCGGCAATAATGAGGTAGGTGGGCGAAAGGAAAGCGTGGACTGGGATTGTTTCAAGACGTGTCATCGTGGACGGTAGGCAGGTAGGAGAGTATACATTAATCAGACGTCAGTAAAGAGATAGCCTGCTTACTTCCAAAGTAAGTCCCCACTCACCGTCTTCTCTGAGCGATGCGTCCTTTCCGAAGAAGACAATCTCGATCCCAGTCCTTGCGCTATCGACGGGTACGCCATGATCTTGTATCTTTGATTTGTTCTGAGCACCAGGCTTGTCGCGCGTTGCGTATAGGTTGCTCTTTCCTTGGAACTCGGGGTCTTGCGGCTGCGGAGCGTTGCCCATGCTGTCGGCTCCTCCTGCTGATGTGGCCATGTTTATCTTATGTTAAGAGCCAGTTGGTGCTTCTTGGCCGTTGTCCTGATAGTCCTGCTGTTTGGTTGCGGTTTAAGCAGCTGTCAGGCAAGCAATCAGAAGCCGTCAGTCTGTATGGTGTCACCGATCGAAGAGGGGTCACTGTCGCGTCAAGCTCGATGTGAAGAACACAGCTAGACGATTCATACCGTCTTAGATTGGAAACGAATATTGTACAGCGACAGAAGGTTTGAGAATCTAAGTGGAAGTCGGGTGTGTCTAAAAAGCGGTAAGGGAGTATATCTACAGGGTCATCGTGGTAAAGTTCGTTTAGTACTGCTTGCGGGACTATGCTTTGCGGGTGAAACGAATAACAACGAAAAGTGACATCTGAGGATTACTCATGATCTTTCCAGCCTGGTTTCAGCCATGAATTGTGCCATGTCTGCGAATGGATATATCAGCTTCAGAGTTAATTGAATAATTGAATGAATGAACAGAGGGAGAACTCACGTAGTAACACCCTTCGGCAACGGTATTGTCGCACAACGGCTCGACTTCTTCTCGCGAGGAATAGATCTTTTCGAGGAACTCTGTCTCTCCAGCAGCCCTGTCGAATGGAATATAGCGTGCTAAAGCGGCATTTCCCCATAGGGTAATCAGCTTTACAGCAAAATAAGTTCGTTGCGGATGGGGACCTACGCGGCGCAATGGGCAAGTCGGGTCCTATTTGCGAAGAGTTGATAGCGAATCCATTCAGGTCGATAGGAAAGACTCTATCTGGTAGCCAAGCATACTGCCATGTCTGAAGTTTGCCATTCTCGAAAATGGGCCCTTCCCACCAGCTGTCGAATTTCTTGCACGGGTAGTTGCCGACTTGCCAGACTACTGCCTTTTGTACCTATAGACACCGCATATCATCAGCTATGTATAAGAAACGGGGTATAGGGAACTTGGCCTACCTTCCACATTTTGTCGAGCAGTTCCGGAAGGATACGAGCGTCATCGTCGAGATTATAGACAGGTCCATTTCCAAAGAATCCATCTCTTAGAACCTCGATCGCTTTCAAGACGATGTTCCACTGTGCTTTCCCATAATGCCTCGTCGGGCCGTGCGCAAGATAGATGAATGGGATGCCACTCTCCCTCAGCAGTAGCTCAAGCTTGGCCTCCATCTTAGATTCGTCTTCTACGACTAGCCAAAGTAGCTGTCGATCGTTTGCTTTACTTCCGTCTAGATATCCATCTCTATTGACCATGTCGATATGTTTGTTGATCGTTTTCGCCTGTCTAGCCATATATTTCCCGCGGTCTGTCCAGTCTGCCAACTTCCCTCCTGGTCCTGTGCGTGTATAGATATAGCTTGTCGGGCGATCCAAGCGAAGTCCTTCGAAATTGAAGGCGATGAGAGCGTCTGGACACGTGTGGTGATTTGTGAGTAATTCGGAGATGGCATTCTCGTTGAGGAAAGTTCCATCTAGGGTAGATTGGAGGAGGATGGTGTGTGACAGATAGCGGAGAAGAGCAGGTTCGTGGAAAGACCGCGTTTTGGAAATTACGCTTCGAAGCTTGTCGGTTGTTGGGACGGGTAAGAAGAAGGCTTTCGAAGCTGCGTATGAGCCCGGAACATCGCATTTGCACTCCTTGCATATTCGCACTGGCTCCGATAATGCCATTTCCTTCTCTTCTAGCTCGGACAGGGTCAAGTCTGTAGGGGCGCGATCTTGCTCATCGAACAGCTTCTCCCGACCTTCTTTGCTGTACCCAAAGGGATCCTTGTCCTCTTCTGCTTTCCCTTCGGCTCTGCCATGCCCGCCTGAGCTGGACTCGCCGGACCCGCTGTCAATCAGGGGATCCTGCCATACGTTTTCGTCTGCTACATTTGGTCGCTCCCTTACTCTCGCACATTCGGTCGCATCTTGTCTTTTGCTCTCGCTTGCTGCATCGCAGCTCCGAGCAGCGAAGGATCATTGACGCCTCGCCCAGTAGCATCGGATGGAGTATGATTGGATAATAGGATCTCCGTATCGCTGTATTGGTTGCTTGAGAGTGACCTCAGCGCCAGGAGAAAAGCGGCAGCAAGAGGTAGCACGATGATTAGAGGCTGACGACGTCTTGACGATATCCTGCTGCTCCCGTGCGAAATAGATAGGACCATCGTGGATCTACCGCATATGGACGACGACGTTGTTCCAAGTTGTCAAGAATCCAAAAAGCGAAGAGCATCAATGGAGACAGGCAGCCGCCGAGGGCCCGAAGGGGGGACCGTGCACCGACTTCGATCGCCCTCATAGAGGTCTGTGCGGCCTTCAAATGCCATGAGACGCATTGAAGAGTGAAAAAATACCACCGTATGGCGCCCGGAAGAAGTATCGTGCAATCGTTCCCTCGCGCACGCACAGCGCTCAAGAACGATGGGCATGAAATTTCCTTCCAGCTTTCCTCGTCTTGCTTTCAGTCGACTCCATCTGCTTGGTCTCCTTCCTTTGGCCCTCCCTCCTGTGTCGCGTCGATCATGACTGCCGCTCATTGATGTCTGCTCCCGCCCTCCAAGCGTGTAGATCGCCTGCTTTTTCGCAGGCCGCAGAAAGGGTTTTCCGCATCTTGGTGCTCTGAATACTGATGCTATATGCATGTTCCGTGTGAACGTTTAGGCATAGAGTAGAAGGAGCCTGGTCATCGCGGTGTGCAAGTCATTGAAATCTCTACATCGCAAAGTATTTACGGGGTGGAAATCGCAGAGAGCTGGATTTATGCATCTGCGGGATGATCTTTCCAGCCTGGTTTCATCCATGAGTTGTGCCAAGTCTGTCGTCAATTTGCGAGATCAGCTGCTTATTTATTTCTGAAAGCGCTTAGATCTCAAGCTCACATAGTAGCACTTGTCTGCCTTGGTGTTGTCGCACAATGGCTCGATCTCCTCCCTTGTGGCATAGATCCTCTCTAAGAACTGCGTCTCCCCTCCGTCCCCCTTGAATGGCAAGTATAGGGCTGTGAAAGATCCAGCAAGTCGGGATCAGCGAAGACACTAACCTCCCAAGCCAAGTATGAGCTGACTTACGGGGCGCTATCGGTTTATTGGGTCCGATTTGGGAAGAATTGATTGCAAAGCCGTTCATGTCGATGGGAAATACGCGATCGGGTAGCCATGCATACTGCCAGCTTTCTAGCTTTCCGTCCTTGAAGATTGGTCCTTCCCACCAGCTATCGAACTTCCTGCATGGGTAATTGCCAACTTGCCAGACTATGGCCTTTTGGACCTGTGTCGCAATTACAAATCAGTAAGAAGCTCCTTTTACTGCATAGAAGACAATGCTCACCTTCCAGATCTTTGAGAAAAGCTCTGGTAAGACGCGGGAATCGTCGTCGAGGTTGTACACGGGGCCATCGCCGAAGAAGCCATCCCTGAATATCTGAACAGTCTTGAGGACCAAGCTCATTTGGGCATTCCCATAGTGTCGCGTCGGTCCATGCGCCAAGTAAATGAACGGTATTCCACTATCCCGCAGCAGCAGTTCAAGCTGGGGCTCTATTTTCGAATCATCTTCCACAACTAGCCAAATGAGCTGCCTATCGTCTGCTCTAGCTCCATCTGCATATCCTTTGTAGTGCACGAGGTCGAGAAATTTGTTGATCGTCTTTGCTTGGCGCCCCAGGTATCGACCTCTATCCTTCCACTCGGGTAGCTTGCCTCCCGCTCCTGTGCGCGTGAAGATGTAGCTCGTAGGTTTGTCAAGCTCCAAACCTCCGAAATTGTATGAGATGAGAACATCGGGACAAGTAAAGTGATTTGCAAGGAGTTGGGAAATGGCATTGTCGCTCAAGAAGATTCCGTCTAGAGTAGTCTGCAGTAAAAGTGTGCGTAGAAAGTATCTCAGCAGCGCAGGAGTGTTGAAAGTGCGCTTCTTGGTGATGATGCTTCGAAGTTCGTCAATAGAAGGGACCGGCAGGGAGAAAGCTTTCGAAGCGGCATACGACCCTGGGACGTCGCATTGGCACTCTCTGCACAGTTTGACGGGGCCTTGGTCTTCTTGCTCTTCTTCCTCAAGATCTGACAATCTGATGTCGGTTGGCAGCCGGTCTTGGTCATTGAAGACAAAGTGAGACAATCTTTCCTCTTGTTCGCCGTCTTCTTCTGATTGCGCGTCGTGTTTCCAGCTGTCATCGCTGCTAAAGTCTGAATCTTCATTGCGAGCGTTCAAGGAATCCTGCCAGGCTTTTGCTGCGGAATCTCGAGCACTCGCTGCTACCTCGATGTCGTTTGGACTGCTGCTTGATGACGACCAGCGCCAAAGGATGAGTGCACAAGCTAGAGCCAGGACAATGACCAGCGGTTGACGCCTTCTCGAGGAAGCAGAGCTTCTTCGACCGTTCTTGAGATTAGGCCCAGCCATGTCCACCGCGACAGATCGGTACTGTATGGATAGATTTGATCTATGTAGCACGTCGAGACAAGAGGGAAGCGAAAGAGTCGAAAGAAGTCGAGACATGCCAGACCCCGAAGGCGCGAAGATTAACGGTGAGCAAATCGACGCGTCTTCTGCTGATTAGATGTCGGCTTCTGCTTCTTGCATCGACATACTGTCAATAGATCTGACTTGTACGCGGTCTACGCCCTCACAACACGACAAATTATTTCACACCGCGGTACTAAGGTGGGCAGCGGCACCTCCGACAACTGAAACGGCAGTCACGCAAGTCACAGACTTGTGGCGCTACCCGCAGTGATGCGAGTCAGTCGACGGAAATGCCAGCGCCAGCATTAGAGCGTGACTGGCACACCTTGCGCGCCGGAGGGCCGCTCCTTGTGAGCCTAACTTCTCAAACAGTGGAAATTTTTCCCTTACAGGGCATTCTGCAAATTGCACAACGAATACTGCACATGTGTCTTCTGAATTACAGTTCTGGCGGTGCGTCCTCCCAGTCAGGCTTAAGTAACGAATTGTGCCAAGTCTGTACAGTCGTGGGTTTTAGCCTATTATCCATGTAAGAAAGCGAGAGCAGCTCGACGTACGTAATAACAGTTGTCTGCTTTCGTGTTATTGCACAGAGGCTCCATCTGCTCTCGTACAGGATAGATATTTTCGAGGAATTCGCTCTCTCCAGCCTTTTTGTCGAAAGGTATGTATTGAGCTGAATAGAACGAGTGACAATAATAAGCACAAGGACGGGGACAAGCTGTTCATATCGGCTTACGCGGTGATATCGGCCTGTCTGGGCCAATTTGAGAAGAATTGATGGCAAAGCCGTTGAGGTCGATGGGATACACGCGATCTGGCATCCATGCCCAATTCCAGGTCTTGATCTTGCCGTCTTCATAGACTGGTCCTTCCCATTGACTCTTGAATCTTTTGCAGGGAAAATTGCCGACCTGCCAGACGATAGCTTTCTGTACCTGTCCTCAGACAAGAGTGTTCGGGTCAGCGTCGCGCAAAAGTCACTCGCTTGCGAACAAAGCTTCACCTTCCATATCTTCGAAAGCAGCTCAGGCAATATTCGGGCATCATCGTCGAGGTTGTAGACAGGTCCATCTCCGAAGAAGCCATCCCTCAATACCTCTATAGCTTTGAGTACTATGTTCCATTGTGCTTTTCCGAAATGTCGGGTGGGGCCGTGCGAGAAGTAGATAAAAGGTATGCCGGTCTTCCTCAGGAGAAGCTCAAGTCGGCCCTCCATCTGTGATGCGTCTTCTACGACGAGCCACAGCAATTGTCTGGCATCTGCTTTTGTGCCGTCTGCATAGCCTTCTTTCTCCACCAGATCCATAAATTCACTCATTGTAATCGCCTGACGCGCCATGTAGCGTTCTCTCTCCTTCCAGTCTGCCAGTTTACCGCCCGATCCAGTCCGCGTATAGATATAGCTTGTCGGACGATCCAGCTGCAGTCCTTCGAAATTGAATGCGATGAGCGCGTCCGGACATGTATAGTGATTCGTAAGAAGCTCCGAAATAGCATTGTCGTTCAAGAAAGTACCGTCTAGAGTAGATCGAAGGAGGATGTTGTGTAGAAGATAGCGGAGGAGAGCAGGCTCGTTGAAAGACCGCGTTTTGGTAATTACGCTTCGCAGCTTTTCGACTGTTGGGACGGGCAGAGAGAAAGCTTTCGAAGCTGCGTAGGAGCCTGGAATATCGCATCTACACTCCCTGCACAATCGCACTGGCTCTGATAGAGCCAGTTCCTTGTCTTCTACTTCAGAGAGCTTCGAATCTGTAGGGGCGCGATCTTGTTGGTCGATATGATGTAGCATGCCTGCTTTCCCGTATCCAAATGGGTCTGCATCGTTGTTGTCGCCGTCACTCGCTTCATCCGTGCTATACGCGTTATCTGCATCCTTCGAAAGACCAGCAGCGTTGTTGAGAGGCGCCTGCCACGTGTATCCTTCCATCTTGGCTATTCTCTCCTGCTGCTTCTTGAGGACGAGCATCTCTGCGATAGACCTTGCTCTCTTGCCCACGCCTCGCAGGGAATCTACGGCGGCGCCAGCATACTTGTTAGTCCCAGCATAGGACGAGGATTCGGTGCTCCCAGAGAAGTCAGAGGATCCATCAGGCAAAGGTTCGCTCGAGAATGACCAGCGCAGGACGAGGATGGTCGCGGCGACCGAGAGAAGGACGACCAGAGGCGTGCGCTGCCGCGACGAAGGACGACGAGATACGCCCATGATGGCGGTATCTTCAGATGTTTTCAGGCAAGACAGTAGCTGTCAGTCGTCGACTTTGCAAGATTTAGATTCGAGATTTGGCCGGACAAACACAAATTCGCGACGCGTTGAGAGCCATGCAGGATTAGAGCTTGGCCCGCCTTCTGGCAAACAGCCAGGCAAAAGAGTAAACAGAAAATGGATGGAGAAGAGTGACTGCTGTGCTTATGCGACCGCTGCGAGTATGCTACAATGACATCCGAATTTCCAGTTCAGACAAATTATGCTTCCCGACGATGAAGACTACTACGGCTGCTGCTGCTCGCCAGGCACATGCAGCTGCTTCGCATCCCACACATCCTCACTTGATGCGGCCATACGTCGCTGAGCCCAGTGCTCAGCACGCCGGCGTATCCATTCCTCTGTCTTTTGCTCCTCACTCAGACTTCGGTTCGACAGACAGAATTTGAGGTCTTCCCACTTTCCTGAGCACTCTCGAGCTGCGCCATATCGATAGAGTGAGGTAAACTGATTCGGGATCGCTGCATGCGAACAAGGATGTCTTAGCTGGAAGTGCGTATCGCGCGCCAGGAGGATGAGAGCTTACAGAAACATAGTAGGAAGTTGTCGAGCAAGGTGACACAGCTTGGCAGCCCGCCATTGATAGGCAGATTCGTCCGCTGTATCGGGATTTCCTCCTCGACAAGCTTTGCGAACTTGGCTTCTTGAGACGTGCTAGTCATGGCGGCTATACAAGCAGCATGGTCAGCGAATACTCTACATGTCTGTACGAGGTATGTGACGAGGAATCGAAGGTTGCTTGGTTCAGGAATAATTATGAATGGAAATTCGGTCCTCCGCATGAAGCTGGTCGTGCCAGCCTCTAGGACTAACGAGATTCTATATGTGAAATGGTTGTTCATCGTGTAAATGGGAAATGGAAGCAGCGTGACAGATGGGAAGGGAAACGTAGGGGGGCCGAAAAAACGCTGAAATCGCGCTGCCAGAACTTACAGTAGGTTCAGGCTGTCTTGAGGAATCGTTTGAAGGTGGCGTGTTACAATGCTACATCCAGCGTCTACGCTGTTGTACTTTGCATGTTTTCGGTTTTCTTCGCAGCGGGAGTTGGCGTCTGAAGAAGCTGTGATTTCTCGACCTTGTATCGATACTGACCATGTCGCAGCGCAAACCCACAAAGTCCCAAGTCCGTTTTCAGGACAATTCCACTACTCCTTCCAACGATGCTGCTGGACAAGCCAAACCTGCCGTCGCTCTGGCTTCTTCAAGCACCATCCCTAATCGCATAGGCTCTCTGAATTTCTGCGAAGTCTGTGGAAACTTGCTCGACGTGCCCGGAGACGACGATACGATTACATGCGTCCAGTGTGGTCATACTGAAGATGCCGTCCGTGCGTCGAAAACCCTCCTCTGCTTTCACAATCCAACTGTTATCTGATCTTTCCCTTCAACTTCGTAGAATACGAAAATATTTCCATCGTCACACGCTCTCACCCGGACGCTTTTCCCTCGCCCTTGAAAGACAGGAGAAGCGTCGTAAAATCCCTAGACCAAAATAAAGATCTGCAAAACAAGACGGGAAATGCACAGGAGATAGCTGAGAAGTGTCCGGACTGTGGAAAGTGAGCTACTCTGTCTCCTACTATGTTAGCGAGGCGTTAGAGGCTGAAACATCATCTCGAACAGTCCGACCATGACATACTTCACACTGCAGATGCGCTCGGCAGACGAAGGTTCTACTGTCTTCTACGAATGCAACAATTGTGGCCATAAGCATTCGACGAACAACTAGCGCAAAGGGCTGGGCAAAATTCTTGATATCTGTTGTTGTGCAGTACATAGATGTCAAACTGGGGTGAAAGCAGGAGACACCAGGTCGGAAACACGGAGTTGTGCAATACTTGCACTACTACGCAACAATGCATCTACCTCCCCATCCAGTGTGTATCTCTCGCTTTTCTCTCATATGCTTTGCGTCATCCTGGCCATTCGGTACAGATCAGCTCTGGATAGTAACAATTTGAAGGGGAAGGGCACCGCGAGCTCACAATGCATGCAACCCCTCCGCAATCGCCAGCAGCTCTCTTGACGTAATTTCCAGCTGGCTGTATCGTGTTTGCATTGTCTCTAGCTAGATTGACAGCGCCGGAATTGGAGGCGGCGAAGAGGGTAGCTGCTGCAATGATAATCGGAGTGGCTTTCATGATGGATGTGCTCGGGTGTTGTCAGTGGGAGGTGCTGTTGCTGTAGTGTGTACTGCTTGCTAGGCCGGCTAGTTGCTGTTAGAGCAAAGTACATTAAGGCAGTGACGGTGCTTTAGTAGCCTCTGTCAGGAGCCGGAGGCGGTCCTTGTGCCCCCTCAATGATGGACTGACCGAGCGACACCTCCCTTCTTTGCGGCTCGGGACCAACATCGGTCATGCTCGCTGGCCTTCCGAACGTGTCGCATGAAAGGCCTCCTGTAAGTGTTTCTCTTCCATTTTGAGGTAGAGACCCGGTGCTTTACCTCTTGATAGTCAAAAGAGACCTCGGATGGTCTCTTTGTAGACTGCCTGGAGGATCCAGGGACGAGACAGCTGGAACTCACTAAGAGAGTAGTCTGTAGAAGATTGGTGCTGTGGCAGAAATAGAGGGATCGCAGTAATCTGCCAGCCTAAGCGAGCGATAGTCGACCAGTTTGACCAGGTGCAACCATTCGATCTGAATCATGGGCATGAATCGCAGACATTGTGGCACAGATCATTAGAGCTGGGCAAGATACCGGGTCAGTTATGGCAGCAATTGGCTGAAATCAGGCGCCCCAGCTCGAAAGAGCGGGCTGTCTGGCGAGAGTCAATCAGCATGCTGCTTATGTCCACACAGACGTGTTGAGACAGGATGTATGGAATGGTCCTCCGCTCGGTATAGGCATACGTGCTGGCTTTGCTTCATCCATCACGAGAGCCAGATGGAACGATGAACGGACATGGAGAGAGCGAGTACGACATTCTGCGCCAATCTGTCGGCGCTCGTACGACAGCGAGTCCAGTTCAGATAGGCACCCAGCAGCAGCAGCAGCAGCAGGGACAGACTTCAGGCGGCAGTAGTGGTCCGGGTCCAGCGTCAAAGGCGGCTTCCAGTGCGTTGGCGTCGACGTTATCTATCTAGGAAGGTCAAGTACTAAAACCTTCACTTCGTCAGCTTCGAGTAAACCTCCAGTTCGCGTTCGCAAGCGCCAGAAGGTTGAGTACTCATCGGTGCACCGCGCGCACCTAGAGCATCCTGGAACATGGGACATCTTGCAAGTTGAAGAGATCATAAGCCATGCAAACAGCAAGCGGCAGAAGAGAACCTTTCGCGACCTGGGTGGGCTCGCATCTAGATGCTCGAGTATCTCGTGACTGACTATCCTCCTAGGGGTCTGCGACATTCGCACATTGACCATGTCATTACGCTCAAGAATTGGAACAGAAGTCGCTTTTGCTCTAAACTCATTGGGCCTACTCTCTGCGGCTCCTCCGTCCGAAATGGTCTTTAACCTCTCCAACTTCGGTAGCTTGCATAACGAGCTGTTGGAACTATTCGAAGACGCTATACAGGGGACAGAAGATGAGGACGATGATCTGGAAGACGAAAGTCCTGCTTTGCCAGCGCAAGACGTGAGGCAGTCGCCGTCGAAAGCCGGCCCCGGTCCTGCGACAGTAGCGAAAGCGAAAGCGAAAGCGAGAGGCTATCCTAGTACTTCCTCAGCCGCATTGGACAAGGAGTACAGCTTCCGAAACATGACGGAGATCGAAGGGGACAAGCAGACTTGTGCCGGTCTGCCGCGAGTGACCCTAGTACAAGCTATACTAGCACTCCTACGCAACCTGAGCGTCAACGACGAAGCGAACATCCGCTTGATCTGCCACGAAAGTCCCGACACAACCCAACTCAGCTTCCTCCAGCTTATTCTGTTGGCAACACTGACTGCTGAGCAGACGAAGCGGCTAGCAAGAGCTCCTTGCCCTACCGATCCACTCCTCCTTTCGGAATCACAGCTCTTGCAAATACGGAAGGAGGCAATCCAGATTATCGGTAATTTGGGGCATCACGTTCAGCTGGACATATCACCAACTTGGGTTGGGCAAGCAATCATCAATCTCATAGACTACTTCTTGCAAGATCTACAAGACTCGATCAGTATTGCAGAACCATTCCAGGCACCGAGGCAGTTTGGACCAGGTCTCGACGCCGCCATGCTAGTGTTGGCAAAGCTCGCGTTACCCGATCTGAACAGGGAAGCCCTCTCCAAGCTACCTTCGTCATCAAGCCGAATCAACATGCGCACCTTCATTCTCAGCAAATTCGATGTCCTCTTTTCCCTTCTACCCGTCTCAGATTCCGATTTCCAGCATCTCACAGCAGAACCTCTCTTGATCCGAATGGAAATCGTAACAATGTGTATCTTCAATCTCATCTACATCTCCAACCCCGACTTGCGTAAAAAGCTACGGGAGAAGCCCGGAGTCGTGAAAGTGCTAGCTAGAATCGTGAAAAGGTTATATGGCGCGCATGTGGGAGCTGGGAACGGGCCTCCTAATTCCAACAATAATCAATATCTAGTACTTTGTCAGAGATGTATTGAGATCCTGAGGATCATAAGTGAGGATGAGGCAGTGGGCAGCTCGGCGGGTGCATCTACAACGGGTCTCCAGGAAGGCATAGCCTGGTTCGGAGGAAGCTTTTCGGACTTCAGAGACGGAGGAGAGGGCAGTACAAGCTACAAGACAAGACCGTCTCTGCTCTTCTGCAAGCAAACTTTCATAGAGTAAGTCGACCTTCGGAGCCGGCTTCGTGCAGTAGAAGCTGATGATATTTCTGTTCAGGCTGCTATCGATTCCCATGAACGATAAAGCAATCTTCTCGTCACTAGCGGATTGTACGTAGCAGGAAGTCATACGGGCGGTCGATGTGTTATTCTGTTGTTGCTAAGACTATCGAGACAAGGATGAATGAGTTCGTGATGGAAAGACTATACACTACAGAGCTACACTTTCATCCTATTCCGGAAAGAACTGCTATTTACAGCTTAGCCTTCGTGCGACGCTGCCACTCTTTCTCGACGATTTTCTTCAGTTCATCTGGGATAGCTCCGTCAGCACGCTTCCTGCCTGTTCAGACATCGTCTCAAGCACTCACTCTTAACGATCTTTCCGTTCGCATTCCTCTCGATCCGGACGTTGTCTGCATTAGCATCGCCCGAGATGCGCAGCATGACCATCACGGGTACTTCGTGCTTCGGTAGATACTTCTTGCTATCGTCGATGATCTCCTGCTCCTTTGTCTTTGAGGCAGAAGGTTTCAAGACTACCACAGCTGCTGGGAGTTCTCCGAGCTTCCTGTCGCTGACAGCCACGACAGCACAATCCTGGACGGCTGGGTTGCGCCAAAGCGCATTCTCGACCGATGTGGCCGCAATGTTCTCTCCTCCTCGAATGATAATGTCCTATAGTTGGTAAGAGGGATGCGCAGGCGTCAGCTTAAACCGTATGTTTGCAACGTGCGTCGCTCTTACCTTTGCACGGTCGCGGATGTAGATAAAGCCTTCATGATCTCGAGAAGCCAGATCCCCGCTGCAAGAAAGGGTCAGCTTGCCATCGAGAATCCGATTTTGACCTCGAAGGGCCTCACGTCTTGAACCATCCGTCCTTGTCGATGGCGGCTTTGGTTGCTTTTGGATCGTTGTAATACTCTTTGAAAAGATTAGGGCCCCTGACCAAGATCTCACCAATCTCGCCATCCTTCAAGTCTTTTCCGTTTCCATCGACTATCCGAATGTCATTCACAAAGCTTGCTAAGCCAGTAGAGAGAGGTCGGGCCTGATAGTCTGCCCCCGCATGGCTAACAATGACCGAGTTGGTTTCAGACAGACCATAAGCCTGGCTGAGGATCCCGTGAGGGTGTTTGGAAGCCTGAAGAGGAGCGAGCGTGTCGGCTGCAGGCGCTCCTCCATACATAAAAGTCTCGATTGTCTTAATATCGTCTTGATTCTTGACGTTCTCCAAGATCTCTTGGACGATGAAGGGAACTCCGCCCGTGGTGGTGATCTTTTCTTTCTTGATTAGTCTAAAACCCTCTGGGACAGACCACTTCCGCATGAAGACAACCTTGCCTCCGACGGCTGACGTGAGCATGAGGAGCGAAGCTGAACCACTGCATTGGTTAGAAGTCAGCGCAAGTACAGCCGTTTACCACTGAGCATTCTTACGTGGTATGGAAAAGACTGGACATTGAGACAATTAGGCTAATGTACGCCTCTGACAAGACAAGCTGACTTACGGAACAGGAATCAGCAGGGCCTTCTGAGGATCACCTGGCTGAGGCACTGGAATCTCTTCACCCGCACGTAAAGCTGCACGCCGGGCGCCTGCAGATGCGGTGAATAGATTGGTCAAGAAAGCTCGTTGCGTCGATAGGACGGCCTTTGGGAAGGAAGTTGTTCCTGGATTCTCCACGGTGTCAGCCTATATTAAGGACGAGAAGGTAGTTTAGCACAAACCAGAAGTGAAGTAGATGACAGCATCATCTTCAGGCTTAATGTCAACTTTCGGCACATCTTTCGCAGATTTGTATTTCTCCATCGCTGTGGCCAGATTAACAAAGGCAGAGCCACCTTTGCGACTGCTGACCAAGATCTGCTTAATCTTTGTGTTCTTCAGACCTTCCTTCTGCTTTGCGAATAGCTCCCCTCGCTCTTCGTCGAGAACAGCGACTATGCTGTCGGAGATCTTCAAGCAATGCACCATGGCTTCAGGAGAGAGCCATGCATTGACGGCAACTAGTACACCTCCCAACAGGTGGACGGCCCAGAAGACCTGCAAGAAATGTTAGCTTGAGAGTCATGCCTTTCCGGTAGCAAGTAACCGAAGCTATACTCACGACTACCCAGTCAGGTCGATTTCGCATCAGGACTGCCACCTTGTCACCCTTGCGAACGCCATACTCCTGCTTGAGGGTCTCCGCCAAGATCAGAGCTCGACGATGCGTCTGTCCAGTATATCAGCTAGGCTCCCTCGTACTGACGTTGTCGGCTGAGCGGAAGCTGACCTCCTTGTAAGTCAATCTCTCATCATCCAAGACGAGATATTCGCGATCAGCAAACATCTGCTGGGTGGGGATCCAAAAGTCCCGCAGTGCCGGTGGGCAATTTTTGAAGACTTTCTGCTTTCTTCCAAAGATGGTCGCTTCTGTAAGCTCGTGCATTTGTCCAGGCGCAGTCAGCATATCGTGACATTCTTGAATACTCCGCTTGAAGGGCTTTCCGGTGACAGCAGTGGGCATGGCGTCTTCAGGGTTCCGAGCATATGTAGCCATGGTCGTTGATGAGTCTCAAGCTGGGGCTTATGAGAAGTCGATGAAGCAGAGAAGAGCCAAGTTGCAATTTGATGGTCGAGCACAAGTCCGGCTTCCAGCTTGCCGGTCCCGAAAACCCTGAACGACAGCGATGGAGATAAGAGCCAAATGTCTGCCAATCGACAGCATAGCAAGATATAGCAGCGTTTGGCTGCGTATCATGAGAAGCCAGCGAGAGCAGGTTCTTCCGCGTTGCTGTCAGATGTACGTCAGGCGTGTCATCCAAGCACAGCTACTTGAAAATGAAGGTAACAGTTTGGCCTTGTCTATGGATACATAATGTTGTGCTTCGTGAATGCTAAAGAGAAAAGCGAATTACAGGTGAATGCCAGAAGAAAATGGTCCATAAAGCTTTGCAGATGTGTCTAGCTAGAGAAGGGCTGTATTGCATGAGCAGGCTTACTACCACTCTTGAAGACCTTTTTCGACGATGGGTCGGATAGTCTTCCTGCCTTCGCCATTGCCTCGCTGTCTCCAAGCAAATCTTCGGTGACCCCAATCCTGCTCGGTTTTCCAAGGTTTCAAATCGAGCTGCTTGTCCTTCTCTAACTCTTCCCGAACGCTGTGATAGACCCTCTCCGCTTCCTCTTCGGAAAGCCATTGTTTCTTGACCACCAACATGATTTCCCGCTGCTTGTCACCGTTCTCATCCTTGTATTTGGTCAGGACTACCATGACGTTGATACCGCGTTGGTAGATCCAGTTTCGGACTTCCTCAAAGAGAGCCTTGTCTGAGCCATCGGCAGACAGTCTGACCATGTCCCCAAAGGATACGGGTACGTTGGCGTATCCGACCATGACGGGAAGCGTAGAATTGAAGACCATGTCACCTTTATAGTCGCGCCTATAGCCAGATTCAGCTAAATGTCTCTCTCGAGTGCGCGGATAGCATTTTCTGCTCACACAAGCAGCTCCGTCACATTCAGTCCACTGACATCGTCTCGGGAATTTGCAATGTCCTTGGCGAGCTTCTTCATCTCCTTCTTGAGCTTTCCGCCATTTTCCTTGAGAGAGGAATATTTGAACATGCCTTTGGCCGTTTTCATATCAGTCTTTGTCGCCTTCTTCTTCTTGAGACCCTTTGTATCGATTGCAATGGCGCTGAGTATGAGATCGGCTATCGAGGTCGTGGGTTCTTCACGAGACTCTTCTTCCAAGATCAATTTCCCGACTAGTGACGATGCAGACCCAACCTCTTCGATGAGCCCTATGATCAAATCAACGCTAAGTTCACGGCAGAATACATCACTTCTCGTCACTCACGGGGCGAAGCTGTCGAGTTGATGAGCCTATCTTGGTGGCTGCGAACGAGAGTAAGCTTTTGCACCATGTTCGACCACTAACCACATACTGGTCTACAATGCCCAGTACAGGAACATTTCGCCAGACCCTTGTTGAAGAAACCGTTAGCAGCCAATCGAGCAGCGAAGCCAAGGTACGCGCTCACGATAAAGGCAAGTTCTGATCTACGAGGTAGATTCCCTTTATCATTTGAGAGATCTTCTCCCTCTTGAATGGCAGCTGGTCGAGTGCTGGCTCAAGTATCAGCAGATGTCCGCTGGACGAGCAGAGCTCACACGCACTCAATAGATCTCTGTGGACCGTTCCCATTCTTGATTGTTTCAGCACCAATGAGTTCTCTCGACGCAAGCCAATAACATCCCGTTCGATCTGGAGTAGTGCGACCGCCTTCTCGGGATTCTTCTTTCGATGAGCGAGGTGGTGGGCGAACGCCAGCGATGACACCATAGTATCAGTATCTGAAACAACATCATTGTCAAGGTCATTATTGCAGGGCAAGACAATCATTCTAGGCGCTCACCTGCTGCTTCAGTGCCCATGACAATAGTCCAATCTTCGGCACCGCCGTGTCGAAGAGCATGTAGAAACTCCGTTTTGGACTGATTGCACCATCTCGACAGATGAGATGGAACTTGGTGATCAGTCGGAAAAGCTTCTTCTAGTCCATAGGAAAAGATTGCTTGTTGCGGTAAGCTGAGTGCCCCAGCTACAAACAAGCTGAGGGAGAAGAGTTTAGGGAGCATGGCTGCAAAGTTGTGGGAGGAAGAAAGAGCATAGTGTTACGAGGAATATCGAGATACTTCTTCTGGCGAAATCTGCGTGACGACATGTCAAAACGAGCCTTTAAATTTATTTTTGGGGTCCCCTGGAGATTTCCATCATGACCAGTTGCGGTGAGTATGTAGGCGGGCGCGCGCATGTATGCGTTCATCTGGGATCTTCAGAAGTTGCAGTCGATGTGGTGCGAGTAACTTACGGTCCCCTCATCGGGGCTCTTCGCACGTGACCTGTCAAGATCAATTAGCCAAACGGCCAACTTCAACGGTTTCTCATTCTGTCTGCGTGTGAACCAATCGGCTCGTTCAGAAAAGTAAAAGAGCGTCTTGCCAGAGCAAGGGCGACACGAATACAATATGGCCCAAGTCGCTGAAAGCCAATGCGATGTCTTGATTATCGGCGCTGGAGTAGGCAGCATCATCGCGACCGCGTCAAGTAGTAACCAAGCATGACTGCAGCCCGCCGGTCTGATGGCTGCTCGCGTGCTGGCGAACGCAGTCGCGAAAGACGACAGATTGCGTGTCCGGATCGTCGATAAGCGGTCCACGAAGGTGGGTTCGGTGTGAAGCTGAGACCCAGGAGTTGATGTTTGTAGCCAGATCTTTACTGGACAAGGTCGGTGCTGGCTCTGACTCTTACCTTCGATCTGCATTGACACCGGATCTCCCGCCTGTGTCAGCTGATGGCCTACAATGCCGGACCATCGAGACTCTTCAGACGCTTGGACTCGCGTCGCCTATCCTTGCAGAGGCTAACGAAATGACCACTATCAACCTCTGGAATCCCGACGAGACTGGAACTATCCGCAGGACAGGCAGGATTCCAGATACGATTCCAGGTATCAGTCGCTTCCATCAAGTCGTTCTGCATCAAGGTCGTATCGAACGTCACTTCCTGGATTCCATCGCACAGACCTCCCTAGGGCGAATAAAGGTCGAGAGAGGTGTTTTGCCTGAAGAGCTGAAAATCGATGAGAGCCTCGTTGGAGACGAGACCGCCTATCCGATAACAGTCAATTTACGTCAGTTGAGCGAAGAACAAGCAGAGCCTCCTCAATTCGGTCACAAAGTGCCCAACGGTCTCTTTCGATCACCTCTTGTCACTGCTGAAGAGGATGATGCATCCTTCAAGCTTGCGCCGGGTCAAGAGGCTGGTAGACGTGAAGTCGTCAAATGCAGATATGTTATTGGGTGCGATGGGGCACACTCCTGGACAAGACGCCAGCTTGGCTATCAGATGGTTGGAGAATCTACAAACTACATTTGGGGAGTCATAGATGGAGTGCCCTGTAAGCTAAATATCTTCTGCTCCCTTAATCTGGCTAATCGCACAGTCAGATACGAACTTTCCCGATGTTCGGGCAAGATGCGCGATCGTAAGTTCTCCTTATCCTTACGATATAAGACGTGAGGACTGACCTATTATGTGGCATCAGCATTCCGCCTCAAGTGGATCAGTCATGATTATCCCTCGCGAAAACGGCCTTGTCCGGTTCTACATCCAATTGCAGGAGAAGGTCGACCCAAACAGCAGCCAGAGGGTCGATCGCAGCAAATTTACGGCAGATCGCATCATCGCAACAGCTCAGCAGATCATGAAGCCGTACACTCTGCAGGTGCGCCCGTCTAGACTGGTCTGCCATCTCAACGCTGCCACTACTGATGACAGTCTGTTCCGCGCAGGTACCTGAAGTAGACTGGTATACCGCTTACGTTATCGGCCAGAGGTATCTGGAGAACTTCACAAAGCATGACCGGGTCTTCCTAGCTGGAGACGGTGAGCCAAGGACTTTATTTGGCACAGCTTAGGCTGACGCAAATCTACAGCATGTCACACTCACTCTCCGAAGGCTGGGCAAGGTAGGTGCGAAGGTATTTCCGCGTGCAGTGCCTAAGAACCGCTCCCAGGAATGAACACTTCGATGATGGACGCATACAAGTGCGCTACATTAAATAGGCTTTAAGCCAACCTGACGATGGTCCCGCAGTCTCTGTTCCAAGCTCGCGCTGGTCTTGACCGGTTGTCAGAAACCTAGCACTCTAAGCACCTACAACAGCGAAAGACAGCCTTTCGCAAAGGCTTTGATCGACTTCGACCACAAGTTCTCCCGTCTCTTCAGCGGCAGACCCGCGAAGGATGTTGCGGACGAGATGGGCGTATCGATGGATGAATGTGAGTTCAGTTACTTCCAAGTACAGCCGGCTCTGTAAGCTGAGACATTTCCCGTATTTTATAGTCAAGACAGCCTTTGAGAAGGGTAACGAATTTGCCAGCGGTACCGCTATTGACTATGTGTCGTCGGCCCTCATCGGCAAAGAAGGCTCAATCGCAAGCAAGCAACATCTAGCTAAAAATTGTATAGTCGGCATGCGATTCAAGTCATACCAAATAGTGCGCCATGCAGAAGGTCTTCCGATGCATCTGGGAGACTTGATCAAGTCCGACATGCGCTTCCGAATTCTCGTCTTTGCGGGCAAAGCATCTCAAGCGGCACAAATGGAGCGCGTTTCAGCATTTTCGAAGTACCTTGACAGCCCGAACTCCATACTGTCCCGCTTCACGCCTTCAACATACCGAAGAGACGAGCTCATCGAAATCCTGACGGTACATTCGGATAGTCGTGACGACATCGAGATGGCCGATTTTCCTGCTGCTCTCTTCCCACCTCATGACTACAACAAGATCTACGCGGACTGTGAGAGCTATCATGCTGGACATGGGCAGGCCTATCAGAATTTGGGCATTGATGCAGTCAAGGGCTGTCTTGTAGTGGTCAGACCGGACGGATGTAAGCATATTCGGTCTTGACCTGCGTATAATCGGCTGAATATCGTTTGGTCAATAGACACCGCTCTCATTTGCGATCTTGAAGACACTGCTATGCTGGACGCCTACTTCGAAGGCATCCTGGTCGAGCCTGCAAATCCGCTCGGCGCATCACCGACGTCAATTCAGACCTGGGCGAAGGTGGATAATCAGCAAGAAATGGACGCTAATCCCCTACCAGGCGGTCCGCCTGAACAGACGGGGGCCTTGTGAAGTCGAGATGCACCGCATAGATCGCATGAGTGTATAGCGAGCGATATGAGCACGCTGCGTGTACTTATTGTGCGAATGAGCACTTCAAAAAATCGCGATATGAGCAAGCAAGCCCCAAATCCTGGTCTTTGATCAAATGATAGTCTGTTACGAAAGGATGGAATTGTGGAGACCTCGATTCTGGGAAGATGCCATCTAGCTAGCGCATCCGTAACATGATAGCTAATTGCTCTTGAGATACTTTGGAAGAGAGGAAGCTGGTATCGAACAAAGGAAACAATCAACGCGCTACTAGCATGACAGAGGAATGTAGAAGATGTTGTCAATCTATCACCCATGCAGTGAAGATCCGATGACGAAGACTCACCGGCATCATTTGTAAGAGACGTACGAATAGCCACTATCACACGGACACTCACGGAGGGTCGCTGCTTCACCGCGAAGTGTCGTCGGTGTAGTCCACCACTCATCAAAGCAACAGGGATGCGACGTTACTACTAAGCGGCAACGTCTGCATGTCCAAGATGCAGCGCCGGCTCGTGTCGCTGGGGCGTATGTCCATTTGTGCATGCATATTGAAGACATGGTCGACAGCTGGGAGTTCAGAGTCAAGGCTGGCGATAAGATGAGAAGAGGAGCGTGTAGATGGAAGCAAACATTGAGCAAAACAGGGCTACACCGCCAGGTGTTGTACGAGCTCGAGAAAGGGATGGCGATATGAGGGTATATACCGGTTCCGTGGATTACTCTCACACTGGTTCCAAGCACATCAGTGAGCGTAATCTTACAGCAAGCCGTAAATCCTCGATTGCAGATTCACAAATAGTCTGACCGTTAGGGTCGCGCTTCTTTGCACGATACGAAAGCTTTTGGAGTGTCACATAGCTAGCGACTCTGCTCAACATCAATGTTCATCGGTTATTAACGAGGAGAGGCTCATAACGGATCAATCCGCGACGTTCCATGTGGCATTAATCTGGGCAGAGACTGGAGAAGAGCTTGTCGACCCTTGGATCACAGAGGTAATGCACAGGTTAGTTACTCACCAACATCACCTTGAAAGCATATACGAATAGCCGCAATCGCTGAGACACTCGTAGAGTACAGCTGCCCTTCCGTTGTGGATTGTTGCAGGCGTCGTCCTGGAGATCATGGAGCCGCAGGGATGTGACCATCCGACTTGAGAGCATTGGCGTCGCCTGCATACCCAGTAGTGACCGTTCGTTCTGCTGGCCGGTACGTAATCCCACTTGTGTACGCAGTCTGAGGCAGGCATGGCTTATCGATCTTGCTTTGTCTTTATGAAGAGGGGTTGTATTGCTGACAGGAGAGGGGAGGATGTGCGAAAAGCTGCAGACTTGCCTACACCGCCAACTGTCGTACAAAACTGAGAAAGGGATGGCAACACCGATTCTCCGGTGATCTCTTGGCCAATGTACGTGTCGCACGAGACAGGGTAGGAAATCAAAGCTGAGATCGAAGCTTCAGCGATGTCTTTGAGCCTGCCAGCCCTTTTTTGGCCAAGCAGACGATAGCGTTCCGACTCACGAGATATGTCGGCCATCACGCAGAGAGCTAGACCGAAGTAGTCAAGTACACGTTCTGTGTCAAGAGAGTGTACATATCGTATCTCGCGCCCGGAACAAGCGATTTGCGCGTTCGTAATACGTCGCCACTGTTGACTGAAGCTCTTTCTTCTTCCAGACAAGATACGCCATAGGAGAGCAGCGGTGAGCAGGCTTCTTGAGCATACGATGGATGTAGAAGGCTGATAGGCATATGCGGTCAGAGAGCTCGAGACTTCGATGCTTTTTGGAGGTGAATTGCTGATGACGCTGGGCCGCGTTCGCAAGCTAGATTCTGACGGTCTTCTGGGTCATTCAGGCGATCTATATTCGCAGATTCCACTAGGCGAACATGATCCACCTGCGCTGCCCACGATGGCGCCCAAAGTCTGGCAGTCGGCATTCGTCCACAACTCAAAGTACCCATCTCAGCATCGTCGGCGCCTAAACTATGACAATCCTACCAACGAAGGTCTCGAATTCTTGGGAGATGCCTTGCTGTACGTGCGATGGTCCGACTTGCTTGGAAGAACGAAGACCTCGTCATAGAGCATGCATGAACTTATTGTTGATTCCCTGTTAATGACACATCGCAGGTACTCTATCGTCGCAAGCTATCTATATCGCAATTATCCTACTCTGCGCGTCAGCTATCTCAGCGCGATTCGCCAACGCATTGTTCAAAATACCACACTCGCTAAATTCGCAACCATGTACAAGATGGAGCAGGCTCTTGAGCTTGGAGAGGGTTACGAGAAGCTGAGGCAGGATACGAAGGGTGCGCTGTATTCTCACTCAATCTTATGTGCGACCGGCTGACAGATGCGATCTCCAGTCCGAGCAGACACATTCGAAGCGTTCGTAGGGGCGGTCGCGGAAGTGCATGGCACCGAGATACTCACGAAGTGGATAGAAGATCTGATCAAACCATGTAGGTGCTCACGAGCTCGAAGTGCTTTGCAATGCTGATTAGCATTCACCAGACGTGACCGAGCTCTATGAACATCATGCTCGTACCCAGGGACAGAACCCTGATGCAGATGGCATTCCAGCAGAGGAACAGTATCTTCCGCCGAGTACGTCAAGCAAGCGATACAGATTCTGCGGTTTCCTCCCCATTCCCTTCTTCTTCCGCTCAAGCGAGACAAAGAGCATCAGCAGCGAGCCAGCCTCCAGCTATGGTACCCTTGTCCCAGTCAGCGATGTCGCGCCAGCTCAAGCGCCACAATCGCAGCAGCAGACGCAAAAGAATGGATATACACAATTACAAGATGACAGGAGGTCTGGCTCGTCTGGTGGACGTTCTCAACATCATCACAAAGATGGTCCTTCCACATCGACAAGCATGAACAGGAGCAAGTCGAACGATGGAGCAGATCTCAAACGAAGCAAAAGTAAGGAAAAGGTGGCTTTTACCCCGGCTTCCGTCTCAAATCACGAAAGGATACAGATCGCAAAGAGTGCGAGCCAGCCTGCTGTGCCGACCGCTAACAACAGCGCGAAGAACCAAGTTCCGAACACAGCTACCACTGTAAATGGTGGCGGCGTCCCTACGGTTAAGCTGGCTTCCGGATGGGAGGTACCTGCAGATGCGGTCTCTGACCGAGAGACGACATCGAATGGGTGGCAGTCCGATAGCTCTGCCAAAGTTCGCATAGCGGCCAGTATCCCTAGACGGGATAGCGCGCCTGCGTCCTCCCAGCAAAAGGTCAAGCAACCTGCCAACAATCCGTCTTCTGCAGCGACCACCAACACAACTCCAGTTACACCTGGAAAATCTATCTTGAAGCGGGATGCCAACGCAGCGGCATCTACACCTACTGCTGCAGCGCCACCCACACCTGCTGCGACGCCTTCAGTATCGAGCACAAACGGTACCACTACATCATCTAATTCAACCGCCAATTTCCCTTACTTGGCGGCTCTGCAACAAGCTCGAAGCGATCCAGTCGCTTTTCTTGAGCGTCACCCTATGTTCCATGGTCGAAAGGCCAAGCAACTCACCTATGACGACTCTCTGTCGACACCTACAAAGTGTATATTCAGAGTCAAGATCGATAACATTGCTATCACCCAGGCATCGGCTGCTGTTGGGGATAGCAAGCTTGCTAAAGCAAGAGCTGCATTCAAGGCTATCGATACATTACACGTATGTTACACTGCAGATCTGCGCAATTATACTTGCATTGACTGATAATGTGAAACAGCTATTGCCAGAACTACCTTCAGCCGCAACTGGCTCGAATGGCACGCCTTCTGCAGCAAACGGTACCTTCGGCAAGTCGGGCGCTCCACCCATCAGTCCTTTCCCGACTGCTGTGGTTCCAAACGGTCAAACAGGCACACCTTTCGTGAAACCATTTGACGCATTTGCAACGACTGCCTTGCTTCAAAAGCAAGCAGCTCTTGCACCACCTTCTATCTCTGGCCCCTTCCCGGCCAGTTTCTATTCTTCCTTCCCTACTCCAGGCAAGGAGGTTGAAAGCACGATGTACTATGTTACATCTGCGAAATCCTTCTCTTCCGGTACATATTACGCTGTCTTGAACGGACAACTCCAGCTCATTGGGCAAGCGAAAGCACCGAAGAAAGCAGACGCTATTTCTGCTGCCGAAAACATGGCAAAGCAGGAGAAAGTGTTGGACAAACTGATCTGGTCATTCGAGGAGCGGAATCCTTCGAATGACAAGATGAAGAAAGTCAATCTACTGAATAAGAGTAGAGAAAGCACGGGCATTGTACCGCTTTTGACACATGCTCTGGCTGTTGCCGAGAATGAGAAAGCAAGATTTGCAATGCTCGAGTGGCATAGCATGGATAAGGGCATGTGAGTACGAAAGCTAACAATACTGTGTCAATGCTAAGATATTTGTGACTAGGTGGAAATGCGCCATCTTAATTGATGCCGTCTTCTACGGCGCTGCTAAGCATGCAGAGAGGAAGCAGGCTGGTCAGTAAATCTTCATATCGCCCAGCTGTATCACAACTGAAATCTCACCTCGCAGTTCATTTGGCCGGAACGAAAGCCTTAGACGAGCTTGAGAAGCAGGCTCAGACCGGCGTCTAGAAAAAGACCGTAGAAAGGACGTCATGTCAGAGACTGTAGCTGGTTTAGATAGTGTACACTGTGGTGAGGCACACCTTCGCTACTTCCGACGTAGTCCTACTGCGTCTAGCTGCGCTTGAGTAAGGGGAACAGGCTCGTTTACAATGCATGAAGCCCAACCAGGGGAAGTGAACGGAGCAGAAGGTGTATCGTTATCAGCCCGAGTCAACGGGCGCGAAGACAATGCCATCTCAGGGAATCGGAGGCTTGGGGCGGAAAATGATACTTCCGATTCGGTCGACACCTCCTGACGAGAGCTCCGTGAACCGAGCGGTGATATGGGGCCCTTCCGCAATGCTAATTCCTGCTTGACGGTTTCACTGTCTGACAATGCCTTGCGAGCTGCTTCTGTCTCTGCTCGGTAGACTTCGTAGGCATCGGCGAGCGCTATCGCAGGGAAGGCCGCCGAGCCGACATCGAAGAAGGCATCGTACGTAGGCAGGCGTTCTGTTCCAGCTTCGCGAGCTCGAGACTCGACTATCGTCTTTAAATAGGCTGCAGAGTGAAGAGCCGACCAGCAATCTGCAGTGAAGATCGGAACATTCCGTTGGTACTGAGAGGGTGTATCAACATTCGAGAGTAAGAAAGACAAAGTGATCGCTACGTTCGCGTCGCGGAGCACTTTGTAATTTGAGCCGGAGAGTCTGGCACGGATTCGGCCTAGAGACTTGAATGTTAGCCTCTTCGACAGTTTGAGCATAGCGCACGTACCGTCAGACAGTTCAAGAAGGGCACCGAAAGCGTTCTCTTCGACGATCTCCCCTCCCTCTCCGACAGTGTCCGGCGCTCGAGAATGTATTCTAGCACGCGAATTTTCGGGTGTCCCAATGATATTGTCGCGATGCATCTGGCGACTACAGTGTTGGTATATGAAGATAGCAAGGCTGCGTATCTGACTCACCCATCGCCCGAGTAAATGGCCGAGCTCATGATAAGCCACGGCAAAGAGATACAGAATGAAGTGACACAAGTTGTGCAGTGGTGTCTCGCGATCTTGCAGGGCAGTCTCAAGTTTTGAAAGGACGGTCGTGGTGAAGCTTATCGTTGGACGACTCCAGTCTTGTTCTGCTTTGACGAAGCCTGCCAAAGATGCGTACTTTCGTTGCGTAAGCTCCACAATAAGGTTATCGTGCAGCTGCCGGAAGGTATATCGCATTTGATCAAGCGCTGATGCCCTTTTCCGAGAATCGAGTGTGGAGAAGAAGTCGATCTTGCGAGCATCGTGGTTGACATATGCAGGGAAGTACAGACCTAGCATGTCGACTGCAAAAGTTGACTCGGGATCACTGATTGAGACCAGACGTGTAACGGTAAGCGCAGGCCGGGCGATGAACAGATAAGGAGGTCGCTCATCAAGGAAGCGATGTGATACGATGAGACACGTACAGCAGTGATTTGATGGCGGTGCGTACGATACATGGGAGGATTGTCTTTGCCGGAGCAAGGGGATTGCCAGCGAAGTCGCTGACGGATGTGTCGTCCTTGCGAAGGACTGAAAGCATCGCGCGCAAGTCGGGGTCGAAAGACATCAGTATCAGATGGTAGCTATAGGGGGTCCGATGCAGAATTGGCGGGCAAAACCAGTAGTCAGTTATATTGCATTACTATTACTGTAGTACCACTTGACCTCTTTGGCTTGTGGATTGACGAGCGAGCATTTCGATGAGATGAGCACAAAAGGCAGCGCTCGCAAGGTAAGGTTGCTATACAATTACATCGCCTACTTGCGCGTCTGCATAGGACCTACGCTGATGTGATGTGCGACAATCTGCAGGCCCCGAGCAAAACAAAGTAAGGCGTAACTTGACGTGCCCGCCAGAATGCAGTGTCGCATTTGAATGCAAGATTTAACGTCTCGTGAATACATCAACAGACCTGTAGCTGTCGACTTGACGCTGTCTGATTCCGACAACGACGAGGATGTATCCATGAGGGCAGCGGGCAAGGCAAAGAGCTCGATGAAAGCGAAAGCTACGACGACGTCAAATGGCAAGCGAAAGCACGATGATACGCCTTCTGACAGCGATGAAGAAGAGGACGTCAAGCAACCTGCCAAAAAGCGCGTCTCGACAGGCGGAGCCAGCGTGACTGCTGCCAGGAAGAAGAGCACAAAGATCGAATCTGATGATGACGATGAGTACAACGACGACAACGTCAAAGGAAAGCAAGCCGACGATGATGAGGACGAGGACATGGGGGACCTCGATGACGAAGAAGAGGAAGAGGACGTCAAGCCTAAGAAGAAGGCTCCAGCTGCTAAATCTGCACCCAAGAAAGCCTCTACTTCTACGCCTGCATCGTCATCGAAACCGAAAGCCAGCACAAGCAAGGCAAAGGTCGAAGACGGTGAAGAGGAACCGAAGAAGTTCAAATGGCAGCCTAAAGAACGAGCAGGACCTTCCAATCCAGGTGGATCTACTCTATTCTAGCTAATTTGTATGTTGCGGTTGCTGACTTTGCGCGAATCTTCAGGTGCCAAACCTATACCCGAAGGAGCACCAGACTGCTTAGGCGGTCTAACTATCGTCTTCACTGGAGAGCTAGAAACTATCGGACGAGATGAAGCAACGACCCTGGCCAAGCGATATGGCGCGTAAGCTTGCATTGTGACCGGACGATGGGGGAGTATAGCCATGCTGATCCTAACTCTGCCACGTCCATGTGTTCAGCAAGGTCACAACTTCGGTTTCTAGCAAGACTTCGTATGTGGTGCTGGGTCTCGATGCAGGCCCGTCAAAACTCAAGATGATCGAGAAGAACAAGATCAAGACGTTGGATGAGGATGGCTTTCTGAAGCTTATTGAAACGAGGTAGGTGCCTATTCGTAGTATCACATGAGACGAGGGTCCTGAAAACCAGGCTTCTACTTTGCAGAGGAGCTAAGGATCTAGACAAGAAATACCTAGAGAAGCAGAAAGAAGACGAGAAGAAGATCAGACAAGCTGCTAAAGCGATAGAAATCGATCCAAAGTAAGCCTCCTAAGGATGTGTCACATGCATCAGATCAAGATTTTGATTGGCTCTTCCTGCAGGCTTAGCAAAGAAGCTCTATGGACAGTCAAATATGCTCCTCAGAACCTCAAAGAACTATGTGGCAATTCTGGAATGGTAGAAAAGCTACGACAATGGTTGGAAGCATGGTATGATGTTCGCATACAGTGCGCCATGTGATCTGCTGACTAACGTGTGAAATCGACAGGCCGAAGAACCTGGCAGGCGGCTTCAAGAAGCCTGGAAAGGATGGCTGGGGCTGCTACAGAGCCTTCCTCATTGGCGGTCCACCTGGCATTGGCAAGACTACCGCTGCTCATCTCGTTGCCAAACTAGAAGGCTACAAAGTCATCGAGATGAATGCGAGTGATACAAGAAGCAAGAAGCTATTAGAGGTTCGTGTCAGTTCTCTGCATCAGCTTGTGATATGTTTTTGATGCGATACAATGCAGAGCCAACTGAGGAGTAGCGTTGATAATACCGTCTTAGATGGCTTTATGATTGGAAAGGTAAGTAGCACACCCTCATGTCACAGCATGTACGCTCATCGGCTCCACTCCCTTCAAAGCAGCAAAAGTCTGCCGATTCACATGATCGTTCTGTGTTGATCATGGACGAAGTAGACGGTACATCAGCAGGCGATAGAGGCGGTATCGGCGCCTTGAACGCATTGATCAAGAAGACGAAGATCCCCATTATCTGTATCGCGAACGACACCGGTCTGCAGAAGATGAAGCCGCTCCTTGCGACTACCTTCCTGCTCAAATTCAAAAGACCCGAAGCTGCTATGATTCGCTCGAGGTTGATGACTATTGCATTCAAGTATGTAATGCGCGATGACTGTGCATCATCTGCGCTGACGAGATCGCCTGCAGGGAAAACATGAAGATCGACAAGACCGTCGCAGATCAGCTCGTATCTGGGACACAGTCAGATATCAGACAGATCATCAACTTACTATCGACCTGGAAGCTCGGCAACCAAGCGCTCACTTTCGACGAAACGAAGAAGCTGTGCGCATCGACCTAAGTAGAATGTTATCGCGACTGACCTGCTTCATTCTCAGAACCTCTCAACGGGACTCGAACGCACTTTCGACACCTTTTACACTTATGGAGAAGCTTTTCAGTCCGTATGCATGGTCTCAGACGAGCGGAGCGCGGGTGAATGAGAAGCTCGAGATCTATTTCCACGAATTCGATCTATTACCTCTCTTCGTGCAAGAGAACTATTTGAAACACAAATATGCTAGAGCGCAGGGCATGGGCGGGAGACAGGCTGCTTTCAAAAAGATGGAGATCACCTCGAAAGCTGCAGACTGTATCTCGGACGGCGATATGATCGATCGGATGATTCATGGGTGAGCTCGTCGATCGGACTACTCGATTCTGCGGATCCTGACAGGCGTACGGTCTCGCAGGACACAGCAGCACTGGACCCTTATGCCTGTCCACGGCATGATGTCCACTGTCATGCCGTCTTACTGGACCTACGGACAGGGCTCTTTCGGCAATAACGGTGATTCGATGGGCTCCACCAAGCAGTTCCCGGGGTAAGGAGATTATTTTGTCGTCATCGCCGGGCGTGCACTGAAGCTCTCTTCCTTAGCTGGTTCGGAAAGAACTCGACACAAGGACGTCTTCAGAGACTGCTCACAGATATCCAGATCCGCATGCGACTCAAGGTGTCTGGCGACAAGCGAGAAATCAGACAGTCGTATATTCCAGTTTTGCTTCGCAGACTTACGGAACCTCTGCTTGAGCGCGGTAACGACGGTATTGAGGACGTAATCAGAGAAATGGACGAGTACTACCTGACCAAGGAAGAATGGGATGCTGTAGTCGAGCTGGGCGTTGGCGAAAACACGCCGGACCCGATTCTCAAGCAGATCAAGCCCGCTACGAAGACTGCCTTCACGCGAAAGTACAACGGCACCGATCATCCTATTCCATTCCATAAGGGTACAGATATCGCTACCTCGAAGCGAGTAGCAAGAGATACGGAGAGACCGGATCTAGAAGAAGCATTCGAGGTGGAGGTGGAAGAAGCTGACGATGAGGAGAAGAAGCCCAAGAAGGGAGAAGATGAAGACACTATCAAAGATAAACTGGTCAAGGCCAAAAAGCCGAAAGCTACAAAAGCAGCACCCGCTAAAGCAAAGGCACCGGCCAAGCCTAAAGCCACGAAGAAGTAGTTAGTAGTTCAAGACGTTCAAGATGGCGTCGGCACGAGAGAGCACGTCATATGTTTGGCACGAAATTCGATAGTTCGCCCCGAAATGCTTGTTGTCGAAATGAGAATGCTTTGCTGCATACGTCCCTGAGAGTTTCCCTCTTTCCGCACACAAGAGCCCTAGAACCGTCTGTATTTATCTGACTTGACTTCTTCAACTTGAAGTCGCCAATCACACCCAAACAAGCGTCGTCGTCACCCACTTACCTGAGAGACAGCAAAGACGGCACCTCCAACATGGCATCATTGAAGGTTCTGTCGAAGATTGAGACGACTACGAAGGTCATGCTGAAAGGGAAAGCGGGCGACCTTGCTGTCCCTCCTGTGAGGTCATTTCGGCGGTCGGAGTTGGTCTTGTCAAAGCTGACGGCTGCTGTCGCTCATCGCAGGTGATATGCGGTACATGGGCCTGGGGAGGTACGTTACATCGCAGGTATCTAAGGCAGTATTACCCTTGCTGACTCTAATGATGTACAGACCGTGCCTGGGCATTCGACGAGAGCCGCGATCTTCCTGGTATTCAAGAGACATGGAACCTGCTCAACTCGAAAGGACTAGGCTTCTACGATACAGCAGAAGTGTACGGCATGGGAGCGAGCGAGAAGATCATCGGTGCTCAATTGGCCAACATGTCTGAAGAGGAGCGCAAGAGCGTGATTATAGCTACCAAGGTAAAACAAACACCTTTCCTCTTGATATACTACTACTTGTAGACTAGCTGAATATCGTGTTGCAGTGGCTCCCCGTACCCGTCCTCCCTACACGATGGTTCCCAAAAGGAATCGTAGGCTGTCTCAAGGACTCGTTGAATCGTCTAGGAGTATCGCAAGTCGATCTTTACCAAGTACATGGCAAGGTACACTTGTTGACGAGTATCGAGACCGTCGCGAAGGGCCTGGCCGAATGCGTCAAACTTGGACTCGCGAAGACTGTCGGAGTCAGTAATTATTCAAAGGAAGACATGATCAGGATGTATGATGGTAAGTTTTCTCGTTCTGCATTTGATTCATGGGCCTGTACTGAGACGCCTCTTCGAGTAGCGCTGGCCAAAGAGGGCGTACCACGTAAGTTTGACACTCGCTAGCCGACACGCCATGTCGAAAGGCTGAAATCTCTTCTACAGTCGCTAGCAACCAAATCGAGTATAGTCTATGCCGACGTCTTCCTGAAAGCAATGGGCTCTTGGAAGCTTGTCACGCGCGCAACGTCGTACCACTGGCATATTCGCCGATGGCGCAAGGTCGTCTGACCGGGAAGTACTCGGCTGCAAACCCACCTCCATCAGGTCGGAGATTCAGCAATTACCCCATGGAAGAATTGGAACCTCTTCTAGACGTGATGAGGAGAATCTCTGAGAAGAGAGATGTGCCCATTTCGGCTGTAGGTCTTAATTGGATCTTGTGCAAAGGCGTCATTCCACTTCCTGGTGCTAGGAATGCAAAGCAGGCGGAGCAGAACGCAAAATGCTGCGGCTGGAGATTGACCGAGGAGGAAATCGCAGAGCTGGAGCAGCATTCGAAAGAAGGAAGCCTCTCCTTCTGGCAGAAAGGGTAGTTTTGTACGTCGTTCAATCGGTCGACTGTTTTGGTCCGATCATGCTCAGAGCTTGAAGATGGGTTGTTGTTCGCCTAGATGGACATTTGTTTGCTGCACGAAGTGCTTTGCTTAGAACATGGTATAGCACTATCTGCCAATTGCGCGGGCCTGTACTACTGTGCTGCCTGCCGTGGAAGGTGTTTTCGAAGGTTGTTTCCCATCAGTAATCCGTCAGCCTGTGTATGCCCAGCAAGTCCGTGTCGTGATTCGTAGCGCTACTGTCTTGCATTACTCGTGCAGTACAGCATCACACGTATCCCGGAAAGCAAGCCGAATCCATCCTCTATCCTGCACGAACCAATCCACCAACTCTCCAAACAATTGAATCGTAGATGTAGCCAGCAACAGCGGAGAGAAGAGACATAGTAGTAGGGAATATTGCGGGCGTAATCTTGCGATATATTGATGAAGCTTGAGAACTGATCCAAGCCGAAGGCTTTCATCTGGGAACGGGAAGCTCGAAATCAGCTCCGAGTCGATATTCACGATACTGCTCGTATGTACTCACCGGTAAGATTTCTGGTAACGACTGCGTGCACCTCTTCCTCCGAACTTCCTGTAGACGTTGTCGTCGAAAAGTCAGTACTGGCGCTATCTCTGGGTTGATGGGGTGAGGGTCGACTTGCTTTGGCTCGCATCTTCTAGGGTCAGCAACGAGCAGAGTTCTGTCGTATGAAAGGAGTTGTTTCTTCAAGTCTAGGGCCTGCGCTGCATCTTCGTATTTGGCGGTGTATGCGACGATGGCTTTTGCGATTGCTTGACGGATAGCGTAGATCTGGGACGAGTGACCACCTCCTGATACTCTGACGCGGATGTCGACGTTTGCGAATGCTGCAGGCTTGAGGACGAGGATCTGTACGTCGCATATCGCATAATTTAGCGGGATTTCCTTCGGGATTTCGACCACGGTGGACCACGCACAGGTTCGTAGACCTTGAATCTAAGGATTGCAGGCTCTACGAGGCCAATTGGGCTGCCGTTGACGCGGATGAGGCCTTTGCCTTCTTTGCAGAAAGCGACGGCGGTGGCCTGGGAGAATCGAGACAATCGATTTGAGCATTTCTCCCTATATTCCCGATCTATCTATTGCGTATAGCTGACCGTTCCCTTCTTGCCAAAAGTGTTGACTGCTTGCTTCGACATGGCGTGGATTGGACTGACTACCTATACTCCTCGAGGCACTCTCCCCCCTTTCCTTACTCCCCAAGCCCCCAAAAATGGAAGGAAAAATCAACAAACTCGAATCGGGAACAGCACTTTTGCAACAACATCTCCGCTGAAGACTGTACTGATGCGAGCGTATACACGTTTATGCACGCAACAATCGCTGGCTTCATCTGCTTCCTCCTGCGAAAACCGCACGATTGAGTGACAAGTCCCGACTGGCTATGCACTACATGGTCCCAGGGCACAATCAAGCAATGCAGTTCCATCTCTCTACTACATTGCATGATTCTGCCACTGAAACTTCGACTGCTCACCTGCGCCTGACCCCTCCTCTGTGCATCTCCTCATCCGTCTCATGCTCAATCTCATGTCCAGTCTCATATTTCAACTCGATAGGTACACATAAACTGACATCGTTAGCGTGAACAGACTTCTTGCCGCAGATGGTATCGAACGCCGCTCATTGAGGCCGTCTGTATGTTAGTCTATTGGCACGGGGTTCAGTCAATCATACAACTCGCATCCATGCGGAGTCCTGCCAACCATGCAAAGCACTGTCTGGACAGCAGGCCGCAGTCAAGGTCCGAATACCTGCTCGATGAGGAGTGCGAAAGGGGTTCAGACTGGAAAGAGGCTACATCCGGTCAACAACGTTTTGGGCACAGCGTACGCTAACAGTATGAAAGGTCCTAGTAGTCTTTCGGAACGCAGTTGTCGCACCTGATGACATTCGAGCTACATGATGAGTCCAAGCCGGGAGCTTTGCGAAGGTGCATATGGTACTCACAGATACATAGAGCGCCTTCCCCTTGGCCCGCTTATGTACTTGTAGGTAGTACAGGAGGATCCGCACCAAGCACATGGCATGGTAGTATAGGTATCCCTCCCCGAGGTGTCACGGATCCATGTTCTACCGCCGTGGTCGAATTGGCTGGCGGCGGGCATGCTTCTATGTGGTGTCGCTTTTGTTCTGGGATGTAGGAGCGTAGTAGATCTGGGTAGCACTCGACGTCGAAGCGAGATGTAAGTTCACTTGAAAGTTGCTTGTATGAAGCAGATAAAGCAGAGAGACAGAGAGCAGAGACGGAGCGCATCTTATACTCTGTGAGTCGCACAGCCTGTATCTGTTCATTAGAAGGGAGAGAGGCGACAAAGGCGCCTTTGTGTATGCGTGACTCTGTAGGCCACGCACCTCGAAGCGTAGAAACGTAGTGCAGGATGTGCAGCACCCGGTAGAGTGTTGTCTTAGCGATCAGTATGAGATATATACCGTGCGACTACTCGTGTCAGTGTGTGGTACGCCATACGAGCAGGCACGAGACGAGCGACTCCGTCTGCCAAGCGTACGGGCGAGGTCAATAGGATGCGCTGCAGAGATAGAAGTACGAAGACAGCATTCATCACTAAGCTGCTGGCCTTGCCGCGGCCTTACGGTCGCGGCCACAAGCGTCGCAGCTGATGATCAAATCTCAGAATCAACTGGACGGTACAGGCAAGCAGTATCGCCCCTTACAGATATATTATGCGGACACCTGTAGAGTCCGATGGAGGGTCATGCTTGCGGCAGTTTGCAGGAGAGTCACAGTCTTTGCAGATAGCGCTGTGTGTGTGGGCGCTTATCTGCTTCCAGGTGCTAGTGTCGGTGGATGTCCGACCAGACATTGCTGATTGCGTGTTGACTCAGGCTGTAGATGTCGTGCAGTGACGGGAGGCGGATGTCGTGCAGTGACGGGAGGCGGTTGTGCTGCGGAGCTTTAGCTTTGAAGTTACCAAAAGCGCGATTGGCTTGTAGGGCTTGCTCGCTTGGGTGATTGTAGTGTTGCATGAAGAGTGAGGCAAAGACCTGAATCGCTGAGTCTGCTCTCCTCCTTGCCGGGAGTATCGCTTTGCCGTGAAGGGGATGCAAACAAAGGTCTGGTTCGAGCAGAGAGGTGGGTAACAGAAGGGTTGGGTTGGTCGAAGTCGCACTTGCATGATGCTCAGAGCTCGCGCAGGATCAGATGGGTTAGACAAATCAATCGTTGAGAACGGAGAGCTGCTCCTATCTCCAGGTCTTGCACTCGCACCAATTTGCTTCCTAGGTCAGCTTAACGGATTGATAAACATCCTGGGCGCCACGAATCGGGGCAGAGCATTTTTAAAAGGGCTCGTGCCCTTCGAGTTGCGTAGCGTCAGGTGCAGAGTCTGCGAAGTACCCACGGGGCATGAGATTTTGCGGTCACGAGGTCTCGAGTCCGCCAATTAAGCCCAGAGCACATAGTCAGGATCCACCAGGACCATTGCTCCATGAAAGACTCTGAACGGGACCGGTGGATGGTGTAATGCCAAATAACAAATGAGTGATAGCGAATGCCATTGCAGATAGGAAGCTACTCTTTAGCAAATTCGATTTTCAGAGGTACACATGTTTCGACACAGCTGAGGACGTTGTGTTCATGGAGTCAGTCAGGGGGATGATACTGTTCTCAGGTGACAGTACTTACAGATACTGGGAGATGTGCCCGAACTCATACCTGAAAGTAGGCAAACCCACCAACCTGCCTTCGATCTCGGTCTGCAAACGTCTGCATGTGTTACACCGCATGTTTCTGTAGGTCTTGTTCGCGTAGTTACGTCTCCAGTAATGGCCTCTGGTATCGGTGAAGCCTTGCAGACCCATTTCGTCGCTAAGGCTGAGGTCGACTGAAAAGGGTAATGGGGTGGAAGATGGTATGACTCCTAAGGTGCTTGGGGAGAGATCTTGTACAATGCTTTCTTACTTGTGTGAAGCAGAAGAGAACCCTGCACTTGGTTGTGGCCTGCATTTTTCATCTTGTGAGCAGCACAGCTCATACGCGGACAAGCAGTTTTCTTTCAAGGGGAAAAGGGGAGCACCAAGGTATTCTTCATTTGACGTCATCCGCAAAGCTCGACGATGTACGTCGAGTGTTGCATCCTGCATTGCCATGATGCATAGGCTGCCGTGCTTGACTGGAGCTCGCGAATATTCCAGATCCAGTGTCCGTGTAACGGAAACGGCGAAAGAACCTTGCTTTGATCAAGGGTAACAAGACTGACAGTAGGACGGAATGAAGGGTTTGCAACGATCTGCGTGTGCACTAGGATATCTAGAGCGAGATGGGTGAAGGCTCGGGTGTGCGAGCCCGTTTCACACACACAAGCGATTGAGCGCATTAGGCCAGCTTGCCATTCGTGAATGCCATCTGACTTGTTGTCATTGCGAAGGCGCCAATTGCATTGTGCACACCTGACCGGCGACAAGACTCAAGAGGTCCAACGCCAGCTTCGCAACAAATCGATCGCCGAGACGATAGTGCAGAGCGTGAAAGTGATTAGATAGCTGCCATTGAGGCTCGACCGGCTTGAGCAGAATAAGGGAGGTTTGGGATGCTAAAGGCTACAGCGCTTCGTTAACCATCATGATTTGACGGGGATTTTGTGGGCAGATAGTGAAGAGGCAGTAGAGGGAGGGAGGTGTACATCGTCTTCGTAGTCTGCGACCTTTTGAGCCCAAGTTGCTTTTGCCATATCTCGGCCAAGCAAAGAAAGTCAAGAACCCTCAGAACAGGCAGGCTTGCGTAGTCGATGTTGGCATCAAGAATACGAGTATTTTACGTCGATTCGTATGCACCATACGCCTTGCTGCATCCCATGTATTTTGCTTGAATTTCCCTTGTCTTTGGGCGCTTTCCAAGTTTCGCCTGCCTGCGAAAATCTTCCATCCAACTTGGTCTCTTTCCTGCGCGCATTCCCAACCATCTCAAAAGGAAAAGGTAGCATACAACCCTCAATACTCAGCTACAAGTTACGACCTATTAACACGACCTACGCTCCTCCCAGCTACTTTCCTCGTCGCTTTTCCCGCATCTCGATAGCACCTTTTTCCAACCATGGCTGTACGTGCACTCTAGCCTAGAAAGCGGGAATGCAGCTGATGTATGCATACATATACAGCACGATAACGTGTGGAACTCAAGGTCCATCGCTTTACCTCGTTTGAATGGCACAAGAACGCCCGACTAACAATGGCTTCGCAGACCCAAGATCTACGGCAAAGGATCCCGTCAATGGTGAGCACGCTTAATTGTACAGGACAAAGACAGTCCACTAACGATATCGTCATGCTTTCAGCCGAGTATGCTTTCACCAAGCTGGTCTCGTCCGAAAATACGGCCTAGGTACATTATCGACGACCACCCACGACCCAGGACTTCAAGCGCGATATACTGACTTTGGACTATGCACACAGATATCTGCCGTCAGTGCTTCCGTGAGCGCGCCGCTGCTATTGGCTTCAGAAAAGAGAGGTAGACGGATGCGATGGAAAAGGGCGAGAAGGGAGAATGCAGCATCAAGGATGGCGCATTAGCAAGTGACAGGAAAGGGCTACTGAAGGACTAGAAGGAGGGAGAGACATGCGCGGCTGGGCTGTGTCCTGCCATCAGACCACCCTTCGGGACCTATCCTTTCAACTTTCTTAGGCCGACTCGATCTAGGTCAAGCTCTTCTCTCTCTCTCTCTCTCTCTCTTCATACGTTTACTGTCTCGTTTCTTAGGGGTTGATCTGTAGTTTCCGCTCGTTCTTGCAAAAGTTCACCTAAACTAGACATCGCTGCGCCTTGCCTTTAATACGATGCAACTTGACCCCTCCCAGTCCCAGAAGCTATTTGATGCAGGAGGCTTCTTGATACTCCCGCTTGAGCAGCAAGGTCAGGAGTTCGGTATCGATGGCTCCGTTTGGGCCGTAAAGAGCTTTGCAGTGCGTCGTCCGCACGCATCACCCATTTCCGCCCGCAAATGCTCAAGCGTAGAATGGATCTAGGGCATCAAGTTCCTACCTCCTGGCCTCCATCTCTTCCTCTATTCTGCTCCTTCGAAGTCCAATGAAGCGACATTCGGATCAGGCATCGTCATCCGCAAAGGCATCTTCCGCATAACAAGACCTCAAGAGATCATCATCAGACGCTATGATGCTACGATTGAAGAAGTTCAACATCCCTCTTCATCTGACACTCAAGCGGAAGAGACGATAGTGTCGAAAGACTACTTGAAATCACTAGATCCGAAACTGGCGCCTTATCCCTTTGATAAAGTAGAAGAATGGAAGAGATTGACTTGTTTCATCACTGACAAGACGCTGGAAACCGTCCTTGGCAAAGATGGGCAAGGAGACGCGAGGTGCGATGCGTTAATGGCAAGTCTGGCGGACGAATCAGAAGGAAATAGTACCCAAGCGAGTGAGAAGAAACAATTCTGGGGTAAACCTAGACCTGCTGAAGAGGTCGTGGACGCGGATATGCAAGATCTGTCAAAGAAGGATGGAAAGAGGGATAGATTGCTGAGGTTCCCGGTCTTCAATCTGAAGAGATCATGGAGACCTGGTGCGACGGGAGAACAGCTCAGTAGGGATAGCCGCGATAAGAGCTGGGTGGGTACTCCCGCAAAAGTGTCTGCAGGCCGCGCTGACCCGTATATTGGGCAGCTCTTATCGCATGTCGTTACTACTGATCTTGATGATCGTATGTCTCGATCGAATGCATTTTGTGTGAGCGAAGATGCTGACTTTCCTGCCCTACTGCAAGATCGCAATGAGCTGCTGGCCCAAATGCAACTGGCTTTCATTCTAATTACTCAGCTGCATAACTTTTCGGCACTCGAAGCATACAAGCGCTACATCTCACTAATATGTCGATCAAGCTCAATGCTCCTACCGGAATCCACGGGCCTTTCACCCAGCGAAGGGCTTCCTTTAGTCGCTTCTTTCCTTTCCCAGGTCCTTTTGCCGCACCTAGAACATGTCCGGCAGGAGTTCTTTGAGGAAGATCTACCTGATCTCGATGTGTTCTTGCTGGAAGAGCTGTCAGTCTTGCGTCTGGCTTTACGCGCCGCGCAGCGGCACTACGAGTCGGCGTCTGACAAGACGAACTTTGCACAAACAAGAGAAGCATGGCATAAGCTACGACAAGCAGTAGATACGCGCTTTGGGTGGAAGTTGGGAGGACTGGAATCAGACGAAGCTGCGTCCGCACAAAAGGGAGGGAAATTGCACTACAACCTTCTCTCGCAGCCTGATGAGGAGGACGAGTATGTAGAGGAAGGTGAAGATGCGCCTGTTGTGGTAGAGCTGTGATTTCCTCTGTCATTCTTTTTTGCCACCCTCCACTCATTTTTGGTTACCCCTATCGAGAATAGCCGAGCTCGGTGGGCGGAGTTTGAATGCATGGGGGAGTAATGATTGAGTAATATGTGATGTCTCAGAACCTGTCATGAGCTGTCACACCTCCTCTCCTATCCTCTTGAAATGCTCTCGTCAATGAAACAGGATCTTCAAGATGAGGCCGCCAAGCCAATCGCGCAAATGCACAGCGCGGAAGAGAAAGGCCCGCTTTTCGAGATGGATTGCAATGCAGCTCTTCTTCCTTCAGGTTGGCAGCTTTTCGGGAGTCGACAATACCCAAGGGAACCATAGAGGAGTAGTAGTAGCGTCAACATGAACACGGCCTTCGCTGCCTCGAAAGAGGACCCTCTGGCCGGAGTCGCAGATGTCAAGCACGATGCAAACAGCAAGGCCGGCTCAATTCGAGCAGGCTCCATGACTGCCGTAGAGCACATGCACAACCACAGAAGATTGACCACAAGACAAATCTCCCTGCTTTCCATCGCCGGTACAATCGGTGAGCTTCCTGCTGTTTGGGCTTTTCGGCCAGATCTGGACATAACCGGGAAGAAAAACAACATTTGCTGATGGAAAGCATGGTTCAGGCGCTGCACTCTTCGTTGGTATCGGTACTTCATTACGAGATGGCGGTCCCCTCAGCTTGTTCCTCGGTTTCGTCGTTTGGGCTTCTGTCATTTTCGCAACTGCACAATGCCAAATCGAGATGGTCACACTGTGTGTTAGCTCTGAGTCCCAATCCGCTATGATTCTGACTTATGCCGTTTCCTTCCCCTTCGCCTCTTAGTTTGCCTTTGGACGGGTCTTTCATCCGATTTGCTGGAAGATTCGTAGACGAGGCGTGGGGAATGGCAGCTGGCTATAATTATTTTGTCAGCCAAGCTGCTCTCATCTGTTTCGAAATCAACATCTTCAACACTGTCATTCAATACGTGAGTGGCCGGCTGATGCATTAGGCTTCAGGAACGTCGCTGATAACGCTCTGATATCGAATCTTGTGCAGTGGGCGCCAGATCTACACCCCGCAATCTTGATCTCAGTCCTCGTTCCGCTGTACTTTGCACTCAACATCTGGAACGTCTCGTTCTTTGGAGAAGCAGAATTCTGGCTTGCGATCGGAAAAGTGCTCTTGATCTTCATACTCCTCTTCTATACTTTCATCACAATGTTGGGTGGAAATCCACTTGGAGATCGTTACGGGTTTAGGTGGGTCATGCTATCCGGCAAACCGTTAGCAAGAAGTGGAAAAGGTGGAGATGTTGACATGTTCAATATGGATGCGCAGGTATTGGCGTGATCCAGGCGCGATGCGAGAGTACATCAATACTGGCTCATTGGGTCGGTTCCAAGGCTTTATTCAGTGCATCATCGGTGCAGCTTTCATCATCGCTGGACCTGAATACATCAGCATGGTGCGCTTTCTGATAGCATACTCTGCGAGGAGCTGTTCCTTGATGCCTTACACGTTCCTCACAGGTCGCCGGTGAAGCCAAGAACCCGAGGAGAGTCATGCCGAGAGCTTTCAAGTCGATCGTATGGCGCTTGGTCTTCTTCTTCTGCATCGGAGCTCTTTCAGTCGGTATTGTGTGCCCGTACGATGCGCCCGAGTGAGTCTCAACGGCCATCCGGTAGATATGTAATCGAGCTGATACACGCCTCTTTAGTCTTCTCGGAAGTCTTGGACCTTCGGCTGCTCGATCTCCGTACACAATCAGCGTGAGTGCACGATCGCTGTTGATCCGTGACATCGCTGACCTCGCATCACCAGATGAGACGTCTACAAATTCCAATTCTGCCAGACATCGTCAACGCTATGATTGCTACCAGCATTGTAAGCGATACGTTTTTGCCTAAAGTACGAGAGCTGAGATGCCCTCTTAAGATTTCCGCTGGTAATTCATACCACTTTGGAACCTCGCGTTCCCTGTATTCGCTAGCACTGGCAGGGCAAGCACCCAAGTTCTTGCGAAGATTGAATAGAAATGGCGTACCCTACATGTGTGTCCTGGTGGCGACTGGGCTATCGTGCTTGTCGTACTTATCTGTCTCCGCTGGGGTAAGCCAACTGCTCATGAACGATGATTCTATGCTCATGCTTGATTTCTTGCAGACTGCAAAGGTGTTAGGCTGGTGGGTGTCGCTTGTGACTGCGTCTCAGCTCCTCAACTGGATTGTACGTATCGCTATTGCTGGCTAAACTCACAGCGAGCTGAGTTGAGCTGTGAGCGCAGATCATGTCTTCGACATGGATCCGCTTCAACGCCGCCATGAAGGCTCAAGGCCTTGACCGAGCTACGTTCCTGCCCTACCGATCACCCCTACAACCGTATGCAGCATGGTACGCCCTTACGATGTCCATCATCGTTCTGGGCATCTCGGGATATACTTTGGTAGGGTTAATATCTAAAGACATCATTGGATGACAGACTGAGATAGGTTCGGCTTCTGCCAGTTCTACAAGGGTGCTTTCGCCGCAGATCTCTTCATCTTCCAATGTGCGTACTGTGTCCCAGAGCGCGTCGCAGCCGAGACTAAGCCTTTCTGTTACGTATCATAGATGGTATGGTCTTCGTAGTCATCGCCATCTACGTTGGCTGGAAAGTCATCAAGCGGACTCGCTTCTATCGAGGCCACGAGGTCGACCTCGTCAGCGACCTTCAGGATATTCAGGACTATACCGACGACGTGAGTGTCGATGGTTGCAGAGCCCGAGAGAGGTGGCTGACTTGCATCCCAGTTCCATGCTCGGGAGGTCGACCAGCCCAGATCCAAGTGGTCGAAGCGGATCGAGAAGGTTTGGTAGTCCTCGTCGTCTCCCATTGGCTCCATTAGCTTCGAATTTCAGCTATAAATTAAACGCATTTGGTCTTGGATGCTAATACTTGGAGAGATAGAATTGAGAGGGGTTTACGTAGCGGAATAGGCCCACATATATAAATCTGTACACAAGCTACGGGACATGTACATCAGCAATATACGTGCTCCTCCCAATTTTTTCGCGTACCTAGCTTGCTTCAGCCCAACCACCCTTCAGACGATGAGCAGCCATTCAGTGCCGCGAACAGCGACGTTCGCGTGGTCAAAAAGCAGAAGAACTTCGCCTTTGCTGGCTACGGGCACCGTCAGCGGCGCCCTCGACGAATCGTTCAGCAGTTCTGGGAGCCTCGAGCTATGGGATGCCTTCAGCGACCAGGACGGCGACCAGGCTTGCAAAGGGCGCGTATCAGCTAATGCACGGTAGGTTGAAGTCCCAGATTTCCCAATCTGCGCACGTATTGTTCCAGCGACAAGGATGCGCTGAATCCCCAGCCTCGTCGACGCGGCCAAACGCTGATTGATTTGACGTTCGCAGCTTCAACCGGCTGGCATGGAATGTCCCTACAGATGGAAGACCTGAAGGAGTCATCGCAGCAGGCATGGAGAACGGTCAGGTCGGGCTCTGGGATCCAGCAAAGATCCTGGCTGGCCAGGGCGAAGAGTGAGTGCGCACGCCTCTACAGGAGTCGTGGATGGTATACTGATGATGGTATTGACGTGCCAGAGCATCCATCTTCAACACCGATAGGCACAAAGGTACCGTCCGCGGCCTCGCATGGAACCCTCTCCAGCCCAGCTTGTTCGCATCAGGCGCAACAGATGCAGAGGTGTGCACACCAATCTTATGTTCTGGCTTTAACATGCTGAAGGATTCTCCTAGATATTCATCTGGGACACAAAGAACCTCACGAAGCCTTACGGCCCATCCGCAAACAAGTCGCGGCATTTAACAGACATCACTGCTCTGTCATGGAATCCTAGTGTCGCACATATCCTCGCAACAGCCTCGGCCTCTGGAAGTACGGTAGTCTGGGATCTCAAAGGCAGACAAGAAGTCATCCATCTCAGCTACCTTGGCGGTCAAGGATCAGTCTATTCGCAGGGTCCTAAACCTGTCAGCGCTGTATGTTGGCATCCAGAAAGAGTAAGCAAGCCAGTCTGCTTCATGAGATCGAATATTGACAGGAGATGGTCTCTCAGGGTACACGTGTCATAACAGCGTCCGAAGACGACTCAGCTCCTGTCATTCTCGTCTGGGACCTGCGAAACTACAGAACGCCAGAAAGGGTACGTGTAAAGTCAGAACTTGGAAGAAAGCTCTGTTCTGACTTTGTTTACGCAGGTGCTTGCCGGACACGAGAAGGGTGTCTTATCGCTTGATTGGTGTGCACAAGATCCAGAGCTGCTGTTCTCTTGCGGAAAGGACTGCCGAACGCTAGCATGGAACCCATCTACTGGCGAGATGGTCGGAGAGGTACGCTGGCTCCAGCCAACACACGCGTCGCATGCGGTACTGATGGCAATTTACAGCTGCCCGCTACCACAAACTGGTCTTTCGAAGTAGCGTCATGTCCTCGCAATCCTTCATACGTCGCTACCGCCTCCTTCGACGGCAAGATCAACATCACCTCGCTCCAAAACACCGCTGCACCCGCCGAGCCTACAGGTGTACAGCAGCCTCAGCCAGATAATGCTGCCGATATCTTCAGTGCTGGCAACCTAAGCAACCTCGCTGCGCAAGTACATCCCGGTGTTTCCCTCAAACAGCCTCCGCGCTGGCTTCGCAGACCCGCTTCATCAAGCTTTGGCTTTGGAGGAAAGCTTGCAACCGCAACCAATACAGCTGCTCAAGCTGGTGCACAACCTGCTCCTGCCACTGTCAACACAAGCGTGAAAGTTCACCAAGTCGTGACCGAATCAGACATTGTCGAGAGAGCCGTCAGACTAGATGAAGCTACACAGTCGCAGACGCTTTCTGAGTTCTGCGAAAGCAAGAAAGCGGGCGCAGATGTAGACGGCGAAGCTTCAGGGTCGAAAGCCAAGCAGGAAGAGTTGGAGAATTGGAAACTTTTGTCTTCACTGTTCCGAGCAGACTCGAAGGATGAACTAGTCACGTTGCTAGGCTTCTCGAAAGAGCACGTCAAGAAGGGTGTAGAAGAAGCGATCAAGTCGTTCAAGTCGTCGACAGGCAGACCAAGCGAACTTCCTCTGGGAATGGGCAGCCGTAAACCAGCTTCTTCCGACTCTGGCGATGGCGATGATGGAGGCAGCATTGCCAGAGAGCCGCTTGTCACGTTTGCAGACCAGTCGACAAACGCGACCGATGCCATGTCTGGCTCTTCGGAAGGAGAAGGAGCTGCTGCTCAGCAGTCGAAAGGACCAAACAGCTCCGTCAGCGATGCTACACCGTCGGAGACAGATGCCAGCACAAGCATTGCCTCGGACGCGACTACCAAAATTGGAGGTGCGGAATCTGAGGTTACAGAACCCAGCTTGTTCGGCGATGATACCACTCCTGGCAATGCTCAACAACAATCCGCGGCAGACTTCTACTCGCAATTGCATGCTCCGGATACGCCTTCTTCTGGTGCTAGACTCCCCTCTCTATCGGAACGCTTCAACCTGACTCAGCACCATATCGACCGGGCTGGTTCATCAATCGCCGCAACAATCGGCTCCCGGCCTTCATCTTCAGCTAGCGATGGTCCCAAGCCTACGACCTTCAGAATCTACCCGCAAGACGAGTCGGAAGCCGATAGACTGCTCACGCGAGCCTTGGTACTAGGCGACTTCGATTCCGCAGTCTCACTGTGTCTGTCCGCAGACAGATTCGCAGATGCTCTCCTTCTAGCTGTCAGAGGTGGATCCGACCTCCTTGCGAAAACACAAAAGGCGTACTTCGAGCGCAGAACAACCTCTCTTCCTTACCTGCGCCTGTTCCAATCCATCATTTCAGACGATCTTACCGATGTCGTACAAAATGCCGACTTGGGAGACTGGCAGGAGATCTTCGTTGTTCTATGCACATTCGCGAAGACGGAAGATTACCCTACTTTGGTGGAGCAGCTTGGACAGAGACTAGAATACCAATTGAGTGTAGCGAGATCAGCTGGAAGTGGCAGCAGCGAGGCCGCTCTCGAACAGCGACGAAGCGCAGTTCTCTGTTATTTGGCGGCAGGAAAGTTGGAGAAGGTCATCAATATCTGGATCGAAGAGATGCGGGAGGAAGAGAAAGCCATCGAAGAAAGCCTTGGAGGCGACGGAAAGGCCTTGTCATCTTCTGCTCGATACACCGCGCATGCTCAAGCTCTGCAGTCGTTCGTCGAGAAGGTGACAGTCTTCATCAGCGCTGTGGCGTACGTCGACACAGAACTGGCTCAACCGGCAAGCAATGAGGATGGAGCGAGAACATATAAACTCGCCCAGCTGTACGACAAATATAGCGAATATGCAGAGCTACTCGCCGCACAGGGTCTTGTCACTCTTGCTGTCAGATATGCTGCTCTTACTCCTGCCGAGTATACATCACCCGGCGCTGGCGTGTCCACTCGCGAGCGACTCCAAGTAACGACCGGTCAGAAGATTGCCGGTAAGTCGGCATTGATTTGAGAAACGAATACAGCTAATGGGACCTCCGTTAGCTCCGTCTGTAGCGCAGCAACTGCGACAGGCCGGCAATAGCAAGCCTGCGTATCAGACACCCGCCGCTCAGGCTCAGCCTTCGTACTATGGAGCGCAGACTGGGTACAATGGTATGTCACAACAACAGCAGCAGCAGCAAGTCCAGCAAGCAGGCTATCAAGATCCCTACGCTCCGTCTACCTCGATGGCACAAAATCAACCCAGCTTCAACCAGCAGTCCAACCCTTATGCACCTACGACGGATTATCAAGCTGGCCAGAATGGATATCAGCAGACAAATAGTTATAACCCAAGCTCTTTCGTTCCACAGATACCTGTCCCTATGAATAATACGCCTTATGGCTCTCAACAACAGCAAATGAATCAACAGCCTGCTGCACTTCCTCCTCCTCCCGTCAAGAAGGCTCCAGTTGGCGGATGGAATGTGAGTATCTCCGAGACTGCATGGCAACCTGACAGGCGTTGACATACTCGCACCCAGGATGCACCACTTGTTGCGCCCAAGCGCACAGGGTCTGCTGCAGGCAATCGTGCTGCTGTAGCACCTATCTTCTCGCCTTTCCCGAATGCCGGCCCGCAGTCGCCTGCTGCGTACGGCGGACCTTCAGGCTTCCCAGGCCATCAAGCTGGTGGAGCAGGTTCTGGCAATGCCGTGCCGCCTCCTCCTCCTAGCAGAGGCGCAAACAAGACGCCAGCTCAACAGTTTGTCGCTCCTCCTCCTCCCAGAGGCGTCCAGCAACCGATGCAGCAACAACAGGGCATGCCACCTCAGCAGATGCAGCAAGGGCGTCCTCCTATGCCACCACAACAGCAGCAACAATATATGCCTGGTCCAGGTCCAGGCAATATGCAGCCGCCTCCGCAAATGGGAATGCAGCAGCGACCTGGACAAGGTCCGCCAGGTCCACAGCAGCAAAACTTGCCTCCTCAGATGCGAATGCAGTCCCCTCCTCAGGGTATGCAGAACATGCCACCTCAGCAACAGCGGTTTGGCCCTCCTCAACCTGGTCAGCCTCAGCAGCACTATGGGCAGCAAGGTCCTCCTCCGCAACAAATGCAGCAAGGGCAGTACGGACCGCCACAGGGTAATCAGCAGCCTCCGCAGCAGCAACAGCCAGCATTCGTACCTCCACCGCCCACGCGACGCGGTTGAATTGGCGGGCAGTGACCAAATCGCCAGGTCCGGAGAGTCAATGTAAGGCGAAAGAGAGCGGCTATATTTGTGTTACGACATTGTAATGAAAGAATGAAAAGATTACTTCCTGCGTGCTACGATTCACGCTCCGCATTCCACAAATTACCACACCAGCTTGTACAAGATGACAACAATATTGAGAGGTATCAGAGGTACTGAGGCAATTGAAGATCAGCGTCTGGAGCATAGTATGTAAACGCCATGATCCGCTTACTTCGCATGACCATTCTTACGGCGCCTATGAGATTGACGAGCCTAGCTTTGACGCCAGGCCCTTCTTGAGGTGATCCAAAGTTTGTATCGCCGCCATACTGCTGGAATTGGGGCTGGTTGACAGCTGAGCGCGACCATCCGACTGCGACGTGGTGGTCAGGTCAGCTATCGATGTACCTTTGGCGAAACAAGCTGCATTGCGTACTTTTCGCGAGAAACCTATCTTCGTTGAGTACTGCTACCGCGTTGACGAGCAGTAAAGCCGCATAGAGCGCGTTGAAGAATCTGGAAACGGCGTAAGTAAGGTCATCAAAGGTACGCTGCTTCAGAAGTCCTGAACGCACCCGAAGGCCATTAAGCTGCTACAAGTAGCATTTACAGGTATTTAAGGATCCTGTATAATGCTTCAGATGGTCCTGAGAAATGGGTTTATCGCTCAGAATCAAAAGGTTTCAAGGTCTCCTTCGCTCCAGAACGCTGAAATATCAAAACCCATACGGCAAGCCTGCAACAAGAATCAACGATTTGTGCTTCAATTCAACACATATCCACCCTAACAGCCGCTGGCTAAGCGACCTGTCTGTTTCCCTGCTTGTCTGTCCATTTTTTCCATTTCTTCAACACCCATCAAACGCAGAACTTCAGGCAGCGGGGCGATGCATATAATACCACATCTAGCACCTGCGTTCATTTATATAAGGCTGCAAGAAGAATCTTTAGTACCAGCTCATACCCGCCAGCACAAAGACGCCTGGACGTCGATTCAAATTTGAGTGTAGGGCTTCGTAGAGTGACGGTTATATGCTCTCATTTGTAGCCTACATTTGTTGTAAATTGTATTCTCACCGGTCAATGCGGGATTTATTACAACAACGGCTTGCACGCTGCTGAGCATGAATATTCACTGAGGAGAGCCATCCGCATTCTCAATGCTTTCTTCATGGCCAGTCTGCTTTTCCTGCTGACTTTCCTTCTCCTTGACCACCTTGATGCGATTCTCGACTTCTTCCTTGTGTCCAGGATATAGTTCCACATTCTCAAGCCATTCATTTCTAGCGAGGAAATCGATGACTTGGCACAAGTCTGACATTTCGTGCTTTATCTCGTTATGCAGAAGCTTGCCCAACAGCCCATCTCGTTCGAAAGGGTTGACAGGCGGAGGTGGAGGACCCTTGGGTTGCTTTCTTGCGCTTCCACGAGCGGAGGGATCGTGTGAGTAGTTACATCGTTTCCCGAACTTGCATGCGCCCGAAGCGATCCACGCGTTGCATGGCTTTGGCTTGTAAGGCTGTCGTTCAACAGGCTGGGGCGAAGCTTCTTCCTCGAACTCTGCAGACCTGGCTTCTGTCTTTGCTGTTGCCACTTCAGGTCCTGAATCTTCGCTATCGGTACCAAGCTCGCCGACCTCGAGGTCGCTGAGATCGCTTGCACCATCGTCTGGTCCGGCCAGTACGCCCTCAGAGTCTGCTGGTTGAGGTGTAGGGACGACAGCAGGTACAGATGGTTTGATGAGGCCCATAGCTATCCGCGCTTCTTCTTCTTCATCGATGCTCGAATCCGAAGCAGAATCCGAAGCGTCACCTCGATCGATGTCTTGAGCTTCAGCCTGCGCCTTCGCAGGCTGGGTCTGTACGCCATCGTCAAGAGGGCGGCCCGCAGAAGCAGATGCATCATATTCTCTCACTGAATCCCGACCTCGTCCACCTCGCGTACCGCGTGTCCTGGCTGCGCCTCTACCGCGTTGTTCTGCGGGAGCGTTTCTCTGCCAGGCATTGGCTGGCGAAGCTTCATTGTACGCTCTTCGTTTGGCATCCCGCTCTGCTTTGGCTTCCGCATTCTTCGATGTTGGCCACTTCCGCTTGCGCTCTTCGATCCATTTTGCAATGTCCTCTTCCGTGTCCAGGCTTACGTTACAGCCTTGTATTCGGGCACTAGCATAATAGCCACTTTAGTCTTATTATGTGGTAGTCTCTGCTATGGACTTACTTTTGAGGCCCGTCGGGCTTTGTAACTTCTGGTTTTGCGCCCGGCCTGAAAATAAGATGACGGTCCTGCTCATGAACTTCGACCATGTCTGGTAGACCCTCGTATTTGCAGCCTTCACTAGCTTTGCAGCAGCGGACATGTTCATTCCGCTGGTGAGCTATAAGATGGACTGGTGATGCAAAGGACCGCTTGCAGAGTTGGCAGTATGGCTTGCTCGTGCTGGGCTTTGAATAAGGGATTTCTGATGACCCTTGTTGTAATGATCGAGATATAGAAACTGGAGCTGCTGGAAGTTCATCTTGCATGGTTGGTTGCGGTTGTGCGAAATTGGATTGGGAGGAATAGCTGTAAGCCGTCGGACTGATGCCGTAGCCTTGAGCATTGTAGACTTGTGAATTGGAGAAGGTAGATTGGCTTGGGAAGGTCTGATACATCGGCGAGGATTGCTGCTGCCAAGATTGACTTTGCTGCTGTTGCTGCTGAAAAGCAGCTTGCGGCTTCATAGGCAGCTGATGTTGCATTCTGCCTTGGTCAAATGGCTGCATGATAGGCTGCTGTTGCTGCTGCTGCATGAGCACAGGCCATTGTCCATTCTGATAAGACATCGGTTGCATCATTCCGGCAGCTGGAAACCCGTTCGCATGAGGATAGGGACCATTCTGAGCATATTGTGGATAGTTTCTCTGCTGATTCTGGTAGTTTCCCTGCTGGAAATCGTGCTGCGACCGCGCTGGCCGGCTTATGAGACCTCTCCCTCGACCGGTACCGCGTCCATTTCCACGACCTGGGGAAGCAGCAGCATGATTGTTCGAATAGGTGTTATAGGCTGGCGCTGAGGATGGCCCTGCTGTCGGAAGGCCATAGTATGATGCGCCGTCGAAAGTCATGCAGCGGCAAGGGAAAAGTTTGCAGCAAGGCCCAAAAACACTGCAGGAGTCTTAGACATCCGGCTGAGAATGTCGCGTTGTGCGATACAACAGACGCAGATCATAATTGAATGACATGATTACCTACTACTCTCTATTCTAGAAATTAAAGTGTTGTGTCGTGAGGGAATCTAGAATGATTCGTGCAGCTAGCGAGAGCGAATCGAGCGATACTCACCCCACTACAATGTAACTGACTGCTTGCTGCGGACTCCGGCGTGAGCCCAGACCCCAGAGGTGCCTTGAGACCCAGGTTTGACATCCATCTGCCCTCTACCTCTTTGCATAGCGAAGCAGTCGTGATGCAACGATCGTTACGAAGGTATTGAAGAAGATGTACGCGATCTATTAAGCAGATGTCAGCCGACTGAGCAATCATGACGAGGAAGCGAGACCTACGAAGATGCCAAGGTCTCTCCAGCGATCATCAAAGGCTATGTAAAAAGATGATTAGCCTCATATGAGATCGGTTAGCACTGAAGGTTGCCTGCTTACAGATACCCAAATTTCGGTAGAAGTCGTCTCCGACCCGGTACGTGCAGTACTCGCAAATATCGGTAGCACCTGGGTTGTTGAGATAACCACCTGCAGAGGATACGTACGATCCTGCCCACTGTTCACACGTCTGTTGGGCTGGAGGCGTAAAGCGGAAAAATTCTTGCGGCTCGCAGTAGATGAAGAGATCGTGTAGTGCTGTGGTGACGAGGCCGCTGATCAACCTGGTAAAGGGATTGAGCTGATACATCCAGCTTCTCCAGAAGGTTGGTAGATTGGCCGGAGGGATCGTGACACCGCAGAATAGGGAGCTTGATAGCGGCCAAAAAGCATGTGGTCAGCGTCTCGAGCAGCATTAGCTGGATCTAGTCAGGTAGTCACTCACAACATGACCAGTAAGAATGGATTGACTGTAGCAGCGATGAACATGCTTGGCGAAAGTGCCGCGATAGCCTGGCCCAGCGTGACAGAGTAAAATTCGGTGACCAAGATCATGAAGAATGCATAGCCAGCACGATCGCTAGCTCGCAGGAAGCCAGATGGGTACCACATCAAGATCCAGTATGCGAAAGCGCAGAGTACGCTGTAGGGACTCTCCGCCGCAAGTTGACTGAGTGCAAAAACGTAGGGGGAGTACATGCGACTTGAAGCTTCTCGAATGACTGTAGCGTGATAGTTCTTCAGCACTGTATCGCTGATAGCACATACCGGCTGACAGCTCGCACTCACAAGTAACTCGCGACATGATGAACATAGGCTCGATCTGCGTGATGATGATGGCAGGCATAACGCTGCGAAACAGTTGTTGCTCAGCAACAGCAATAGCTATCATGCGTACACATTGGGACTCACGTGGCAATGAAGATATCGAAGACACGGTATTGTAGAGTAGCCAGGTTGTTGCCAAGCATTAAGAACGTGAGAGAAGTAAGGAGCGAGCTATCAAAGAATATCTGGCGTCAGATTTCGCTACAGCTATTTCAGTCGGAAGCGACCAAGCTTACATAGTTATATGATTGAAGAGTCTGGTAAACTCATAATCCGGCATGCGATAGAATGCAATCATAGTGCGTCTTGAGACCACCTTGAGCTGGGTCATGAAAGGCGTAGCATACTGCTTAACAGCATCTTGGTCGATATGGTCTTCTTTGGCCAAGGATTCTTTGTTGATCGCCTCAATCTCCCGCTTGACGGTAGCAAAGTTTTGAGACTCCAACCATCGATCTGCCCAGTCTTTGTTACCAATCCTGCGCTTGCTTCCGGCCCCTATCGCTTCCAACATGAATTCAGCAGGATTTGCATCCGCTGGGCACTGAGCGCCATTACGAGCAAAGTATTCTCGGAGATGCACAGAATCTTTGCCGATATCACCGAAGTAGACTGTGCGACCGCCGCTCTTGAGCAAGAGGAGCTTGTCGAAGTTTTCGAACAGAAGTGCGTTAGGCTGGTGAATTGTGCATAGAATAGCTTGTCCAGCAGCAGCAAGCTTTCGTAGGAAACGAACAAGGTTGTATGCGGATTGTCCATCGAGACCAGATGTAGGCTCGTCGAGGAACAGCAGGAGCTGAGGTTTAGCGGACAACTCGACACCGATGGTGACTCGCTTGCGTGCTTCTACCGAGATACCGAAACCAGGGAACCCAATCATAGCGTCTGCAAAGTCTTCAAGTTCCAGCAGCTGAATGACTTCTTCGACATAGGCGTCCTTGTCTGCTTTAGAGATGTGCGCGGGTTGGCGGAGATATGCACTGAAGCGGAATGCCTCCCGGACTGTTGCAGTGAACTCGTGTACATCTTGTTGTTCACAATAGGCTGTTCCTCTTTGGAAGTCTGCTTGGGGTGGGCGACCATTAACGAGCACGTTTCCGCCAATAACACCGACTGTCTTTCTGGAAGCCAAGACATCCAGAAGAGTAGTCTTTCCTGCACCTGAGCTTCCCATCAGAGCCGTGAGAGTACCGGGTTTGACGTAACCGAAGACATTATCCAACAGTCTCTTCTGTCCGCCCTTGACTGGAACATCGTAGGTAACATTCTCCCAAGTGAAAGGCTTCTTGCTGGTAGTGAGTGCAGAAAGATCCTGCTCAGCTTCGCCTTTTCTGAACTTCTCTTTGTTGCCTTGTAACTTCTCGTTGAGCTCCTTGCGTTCCTTGTTTTCGGGCTTGAACACCTGGATAGCTGGAGCTCCTCGGCCGTGCTTGAAGAACTCGACAGCCAGCATTTGTAGGACAGACCAGCCGATGAAGAAGACGAACTGGATGCCCCAATTTCGCCACTGGTTGTTGGCGTTGTAGTCGAATGCAGCCGACAGGTAGGCTGTTCCGGGAACGGAAGGCTGGCCAGGAGAGGAGCCCGAAAGCGTGCATACCTGGTTATCGCCCAGGGTCGCTGGGTACCCAGCTCCATTTGGCACGATGTACGGGCCGACACAATCTAGATTGATGCGCTTGAACTGTTCGAGTTGTTGTTCGTCAGTATACAGCGAGATTTGCGCTTCTTTGGCTCAAGGCTTACCTCATTGACCATGATAGCAGAGAAGCCGAACTGAATTGGGTTGATATAGTACAGCCTGACGACGATTTATCAGCTGACTGGTGTAGTTCTATGAATTTGATCAACCCACCAGAAGAGCCATCTCTTCATACTGAAGACTGGAATCAGGTATCCGCAGTAGAGCACGAAGATGGAGACAATAACGGCTGCCAAGCGAGCAGCTACATCGTAGGACGAGCAAAGGTTACCCAAAAACCTGAAGAACGTAGCCAGCGATAGATATCCGAAGACGACGTAAAGGTAGAAAGTGAAGAAGGCGCCAGCGGATCTGGAAAGACCAGACATGAAGTAGATCGGGAGAGAAAACACGAGGTTGTTCGTGATTGCAAACGGAATGTCGGCAATTATGCCTCCAAGCGCATAAGCGGCAGGTCTGAACAATGTATAGCCAGACTGTCTCCATAGAATAGGTCGGCCCCTAGCGTGAAGGGTAAGCTATCAAGGTCTCGTCAGGAATGCGGATGAGGGCTTACATCATTTGTGTTGGCAGTTGCGAGAAAGCAGTGAAAGCCGGGAAGAGCAGAGCCAAGAAGAGCACACCACCTCGAGTGAAAGCACCAGCCGCGGTTTGAGGCAGGTTAAGGTAGCACTGTTACGGAAGAAAGGTTCAGCACTTCTTCTCCAAGTCTCAGTGAGGTGGCGTATACTGACGGAACCAACGATGAGGGAGATGATGAGCGAGGTCGAATAAAGGACGTAGAGACCAAGCTTGTCTTGCCAGGTAAGGAGAGCTGTTCTTTTTGTGCATTCCCACACTTGTGTCGCAAAGGAGACGGTATAAGGTGATTTCTTGGGAACAGCCTTTCGCTTCTCAGCCTTGAAGGCTTCCTGGAAAGCTCGCTGTCTGACGGGTGAATTCGCCAGGCTATCCTTGTACGACTTTCTCTCAGACAGCATGTTGCTGTAGTAATGTGATTTCTTGAACGCTGCTTCGAGAGCTTCCGATGTCGAGGGGACGTTTGAAGCATCTCTGCCTGGTTGGAATCGTCTCTCATTAGGGTCGGTACATCCAGTAAGGTAGTCTGCCGTTGTTTGACGAGGAAGATCCGCATAGCCCAAAGACACGAAATATTGGCGCGCTTCTGATCTAGGGCCGAAGTATACCTCGCGGCCATCGTCGATGATGAGAACTTTGTCAAACTGTTCGTATACTCCTTCTCCAGCCTGATAAAGAGATACGAAGCAGGTTGTCTTGAAAACGTCTGTCAGGATCCGGAGAGACTTGGCGTAATCGAGGGCAGTCGAAGCATCCAGGCCACGAGTGGAATTGTCCCAGCTTGCGATCTGGAGTTATTCATGGAAGGTTAGTCACGATCAAGAGCCTGCCTATCATGCGGACTCACAGCTGGTCGAACAGCCATCATTTCGGCAATGGACACTCTCTTACGCTCTCCTCCCGATACACCTCGAACTTCTGCATTCCCGACTAGAGTGTTCCTAGTATGCGGAATATTGAGCATACGGAGCAGCAGATCTGCTACATCTTCCTTGAAATCTCCGATCTTTTGGCCTTGCAAACGCTTTCCTGGCGTTTTGAGCGACAGAGCGAACTTGAGTGTTTGCGCCACTGTCAGAGTAGGTAGATGAACATCGTCTTCTGGATTATAAGCTGCCTCTCCTCTGTAGACCTTCTTGAATTCGGTAGCTTCGATGCCCTCGTACTCTACTCGACCTCCGATATCGAGATAGCCCTCTCTTTCGTTGGAAATAGTTTTCAGGAAAGTACTGCATCCGCTGCCGGGTCGACCGAGAACTAGACACATCTCGCCAGGTTGCACGATACCGTTAAAATTGTGCAGAAGAGTCTTAGGCTTGGGTGCGAACTTGGGCATCTTCATGAGGATTGGCATAATGGGTGCGAAGCTGTGCAGATTACGTGAGCCACCTTTGCATTGCTCTGTAGACGTTTCCCACGTACATTAATTCCTCTGTAAGTGCAGAATCGGATTGAAGAGCGAGTCAGCGTGACGTAGGGACAAGCGAACAGAGTGAACGCACTGAAAGCGTCCGGGAAGGTTCTAATGTTGAGCTTCATGCCGCCTGCTCCCACAACGGAGTGGTCCTCCCAAGTGACGCCCAGGGCTAACAAGGCAAAAAGAATCAGCCTTCATGATGCGGAATAGTCGTCATTAGGTGATGCATACCTTTGAACTTGAATCCCGTATCAGGGTGTTTGCCTAGATCACTGGTAGTCTGTGTATTCAGAAGGGTTCAGATCAGGACCTCTGACTTGAAGTGGGAATAAGGCTGCTAACGAGGAAATCTAGCAGATCGAATTCCTCTCCCACATCTCCTCCCTTCTCAGGGTCAAAAGCCGGCTCTTTCTGTCCTTTTGAGCTTGCTCGGGACTGTTGTCGATAAAGACTGCCTTTTCGCGACATCTTCTTCTGAAGGTCCGCAAATTCTGCCTTCGCAGCTTGCACGTTGACCTCGTCTCGGATGTACATGTGTGCGTCCCCTGTTTCGATCTGACCAGCATTTCTTTCATTTACGACGATGCCGTCTTGTTTCTTTGCTCTTGAATAGTCTGCTTCAGTGTTGTTACTATTGTGGGTATCGTTGAGCCTTGAAGCCGCTCGATCTTCGTCTGAGCCAGCAGTCGAGCTAGCTGGGGTGTGAACGGCAGTCGCCTCATTATTGTCATCGGCGCGTCCTTGGCGCAAGACAGATGACTGTATGTGTGGCCCAACGCCAGCCAATGCAGTGCTCGAAGGTGCCGCTGCAGAGCGCGACATGGTCCGCTGCTTGCTCTGGTGTTCGGAAAGCCTTGCTTCTTGTCTAGGAGTCTTCTCTAATCCAGAGAGCTTTCCTCAAGTTAAATAAGATCCAAGTGAGAAATTCCCTTGATAAGTCCAAGTCAGCTGGAGTCAAGCTGAACGAGTTGGCGACAGTGCTATGTCGTCTCACCTCACCTTGCGCTTTTGATCAGATGCTGATTAAATTTTTCGGCGAGCTAAGCACTTATCGGGTTTAGTCCCCCTCAGACACCCGATCTAACTCCGCCGGCAGCGTCGTGTAGCGTCGGCTAAAGTAGACTAGCAAGCGACAGGAAGCGCAGCTTGACTCCTATCCTATGGTTTTTTGACAAGTCAGAACACAGCCAGTTGGGCTGTACAAGTGATACGGATGACGCATATGCATTCTGACTCGCAAAGAAAATCACCCATCGGGCTGAGCACGAAGCGCACGGAGCGCGCTAATTCAGCACAAGTCGATACAGATCCACGATTCTTTGCATGTTACCACCTACTCTGTAAGGAGACGCATCGGTTTGTTAAATTAGCGAACCAGCGTTTGGGGCCCGACTTCGAGATCTGACTTGGCAGGAAAGCTGTATGTCGATACGCTAAGCAGAAGTGTGACGCGGCATCACAGTCAGAGCATATCATTTGTGTCATTCGGATACCGACCTACTGTACTTCTACTTTGCCTTCAGTGCCAATAAAAGCCAGAGGCAGGCGTGACTTAACAGACTCTCCGTACACCCACGCAGTGAAGAAAGATGCACACATGGTCAGATAGAATCCCTTACCAAGCTCATACCATTCCCCGGTAACAGTCAGTCAGATAGGACGTGCTTCGGCACAACACGTTGGCTAAAAATTCCCAGACTATGGTCACGGCTTCTGCCATGCTCGAATTGCTTGTTGTTTCCAGAAATGAAGTAGATTTCAGCGCCGTTCCTTCTTGTAGGACGTGACGAGGAAGGATTCGGCAGTCATGTAGCCAGCGTCTTGTCATACTTCTGTGCCCATCTCCGAGTCCTTAGGCCAGGTTCAAGGGACACTGTCCCCTTGTTAGCAGTATGGTGCCCATATAAGCTGAGGACCTATCGACCAAGTACAAAGAATGAAAGCCCAGAGGCAGATGGTGCGTACTGACCAACCTGAAAGGAGGATGAGGTGAATGCATCTGAGCCTGATGTGACCATGCTGTGCATACCACATGTAAGGTGTAGAATTTTACATTCGTCGATGGAAGCGCCTCAGACTGTACCTGGCTGATACTGACAAGCTGCACGTGCAGAAGAACCAGAGGGCAGAACATGAGGCTTTGCCGTTCTTTGAGGCGAGAATATTCGCAGTATATGCTCCTTCATCTATTAGGGGCATGGGAGGTCAGGAGGATTAAACATCGCGAAGTCGTGGCGGTGTTGGTCGAGCATCTTCGGTCAGGCAGGATAGCACGAAGGGTGCGTAAAGGAATCATCAGACGATGGCCAATTCTTCCTTTCTCATTGCCAAATCGTGACAGTCTCGTTTGTCCTTCGCCTTTGTGACCATCGATTATCGCACGACCCATCTGTGAATGCTAGCACGCTCATTTCGTGCAGCCAGTCATCGAGTACGAGCACGCAGCAAGATCTGTGCTTCTCCATCATCAGCTTTGAAACCACGGCCTTCGTTGTCGAGAATCGCAGGATCAAGGATGGCCGCATCATCGTCTTCGCATCATTCTGCAGGATCAGCAGCAGCAGCAGCGTCGGGGTCTTCGTTCAATCTTCCAAAAAGCTATGGGAATTTCTCGCTTTCTGCCGGTCCAGTCTCGCTGCAAGAATCCTTCAATCAGCCCATAACGGTCAGCAAGTACACAAGCGAGAAGACTGGCCTCAGAGTCGTCCTCATCGATGTAGAGGGTGCATATAACACTTTCAGCAGAACAAGACTGCGATGTAGGCGTTTGGTAACTGACATTGCGTGTCGATTGTGCAATCAGGCCCTTTGTGCAACCTCTACGCTTCGGTCGCAACGGAAATCTTCAATGATTCAGGATGCCCGCATACACTCGAGCAGTCAGTTCGCAAGTCCATCAACGTACATCCTGGTACAATGCTGAAGCTGCGATGGCCTCGATCGCAGTCTGGTCTTCTTGGGCTCGGAGAAGTACCCTTACAAGGTTCGTATTCCTTGATATGTAGTATACTGCTTCGGCTCAAGCCAAATGAATGTCTGTCGTAGGGCGTACTGGACTCGCTTGCGAATCGCGCATTCGCGCAAGGTAGGGCTATTGCTTGCTTGTGAAGTTCAAGTAGACTCAGGCTGATATACGCCTTGTACTCACAGGGACGAATGCATGGACCGACACAACGTAGGTGCTCCAATCAGTGCTGCAAGGAGCAGGCTGAAGCCTTCGCGACAGGAATACGACGTATACCATCACGACGGCAGGCGAAGAAGGTTTCCTAAGGATCTTGCCAAGTAAGCAGAGGAAATGTACTTGAGATCGTACTCAATATTCACAATTCGATTCTTGCAGTCTATCTGGATCATGTGCTTTACCCGTAAGCCGTCTGCTTGCACGTAACATTGTACCCGACTGACGAAGGCAACAGAACGTTGACGGACGCTGGCTTTACAACGGAAGTCTACAGCCTGAATGGCAAGGGTACGTCGGAGCATCTAGTCATCGTGACCGTTTAGGGTGACTGATACAATGTGCATTCAGGTGAAGATGCTGGCGTGGTCTACAGCGAGATGCAAGGTCGAGAAAATCTTCCCTTCTCCGTAATGGCATTGAAACAGCAAAGAGCGCTATACCCTGAAGGCAGTGCTTACCGGAGCGAGACAGGGGGTTTGATGGACGCCCTCCGTGTTCTCAACATCGATCAAATACGAGACTACCACGGCAGCTACTATCTCCCTCACAATTTATGTTTATTTGCGACGGGTAAAATCGATCCGGAGAAGCTATTAAAGGTGTTGCAGGATGAAGTTGAGCCTTCTATCATTAAGCATAACCAAGATAGAGGCAGGAAACCCGAGGGATGGAAAAGGCCATTCGTTGAGACTCCCAGTAAGAACCCCCCGCATATCGCAAAAGACAGGACAGAGGTGGTGGAATTTCCTGAGAAGGATGAAAGTTAGTAATTCGAGCGATGGTGCGCGTATCCGTTCGAAAGCTGATCGTTTGGAGTGCAGGCATGGGCGAAGTCTCGCTTTCTTGGGTGGGAGTGTCTGACGGCGATCATCTCACGGACAAGGCCATCGACATTTTGAACGCATACCTTAGCGACTCTGCCATTTCGCCACTCCAGAAAGCGCTCGTAGAAATCGATGACCCGTATGCTACGGATATCGGCTTCGACACTTTCGATCAGTACACCACAGTCATCAACCTGAACCTCCAATCTGTACCTTCCGAGAAGCTGAAAAGCGCGGGTGAAGAAGTGAAGAAGGTTCTCAAGAGTGTGGTCGAGCAGGGTATAGACATGGAAAGAATGCACATGGTCCTGAATCGGGAGCAGAGGAGAGTACGTAGATCCCCGCTCTTTCAGTTCGCGTCGAGTTCTACTAAGCACCACTATCTATCTAGCTGCTTAATACGCTTGAGAAAGATGCATCCGATGCTCTTACGACAGCCCTTCTATCTGACTTTCTCTTTGCTTCCGAAGACGGTAAGGATCTACCGGAGTCACTTGATGACATGAAACGCTTCAAGGAGCTTCTGTCCTGGAAAAGTGAACAATGGTCGGATTTGCTTAAGAAGTTAGCCCTGCATTCCTCGAAAAGCATTGTCACGATCTAAGCTGACAGGACATCAGATACTACCTCGATCAATCCTCACTGACGATCATCGGAAAGCCTTCGTCAAAACTTGCCGACAAGCTAGAGAAAGAAACAGCAGATCGGCTCGAACAGACCAAAACCAGACTCGGAGAAGACGGCCTGAAAAAGATCGCGGATAAGGTCAAACACGCACAAGAAGAGAACGACAGGGAGATTCCGTCGGAAATGTTGAGCAGCTTCAAAATTCCAGATGTGAAAGGGATAAGATGGATAGACGTGAAGAGCGCAAGTGCTGGCACCAACCCTGCCAAATTTGAGAACGAGATCCAGTCACACATCAGCAAAGACAAAGTGGATCTGCCCTACTTTGTGCAATTCGAACGTAAGTTTGCGAATGGCTAGAGTTCATGCGGAAGTGAGCTAAAGCGAAAGTATCCGTAACGCAGATATACAATCCAATTTTGTCGAGATCTCCATCTATCTGAATGCTGCAAAGCTCAAGGCGAAGACTGAGCTGCTTCACCTCTATCTGAGCAGCTTTCATTCACTGCCTCTGATTCGACCAGACGGCACGAAGGTCGGGTACGAGGACGTCGTCAAGCTTTTAGACGCAGAGACTGTCGATTACAATATCAACTTTGGAAGCGGGATCAGTGAACAGCTAGAAGTGCACATTAAGGTCGAGAAAGATAAATACGAGACAGCCATCAGATGGCTGCGGGATCTCCTATACTCGAGCGACTTTGATGTTTCAAGGTGGGCACCAGGCTTATCTCACCTAGAATTCACGTCCGGGTATCGGTACTGACACGCGTCGTTAGGCTTCGCATCATAGCCAAGAAGCTTGTGCAGAACCTACCAGCTGAGAAGCGAGAAGGTTCAAGCGTAGCGACGTCTGTCTTCAGGCAGCTGACGCAAGACCCAACACAAAGCTCTGCAATGGCTGTCAATCTCCTCGCAAGACTAGAATCTAGCCCTACAATAGTCGAAAGACTGGCATCTGAACCGGAAGCCGTCGTCAAAGACATGGAGGAGCTACGGAATGCCTGTGAGTCCATTGAAGACTTTCCAGGCTGAAGTCGGCCCTGACTCAGCCGCCAAATATCCAGTGACTTCGCCTCAGGGTATCCGTATCGCTGTCGCAGGCGACGTCCTTTCGCTTTCTAACCCCTTATCCGCCTGGCAAGAGAACTTCAAGCCACTGCAACATACTGAACTCTCCCCGGTTGTTTACGGTAGCGAACTTTTGTCTGATCTTGGTCGGTCACCAGCCAAAAAGGCCACCATGGTACCCCTGGCTAGTATCGAGTCTTCCTTCAGCTGTCATATCGCTAAAGGGTAGGCAGCTATACTCTTACAATTTCTGGAATCGTTGACACTAATAACGCTGTAAAGGCCAGCTTCATACACGCATCCCGATCTCCCGGCTCTCATGGTAGCTAGAGCTGCACTCAACGCCCTTGAAGGTCTGTTGTGGAAGAGCATTCGCGGCGCAGGTCTGGCTTACGGCGCAAATATTGTCAGCGATGTCGAGCGCGGGTTCACATACTTCAGGGTGAGTTGTATCCTTGTCACTCGCCACGGTAGACTTCTGACATACGACCATCATCCTACAGGTGTATCGGTCGCCAGATTGTGCTCAGGGTAAGTTTTGATCGATGTAATCTGCAAACCTCCGCTCACGACCAATCACAACGCAGCCTATATCGCTGCTCGAAAAGCTATGCAGAGCATGATGGACGGAAGCTATGTAAGTCCATGTGATCATCTTCGATGGCGCAGTCTAAGCCAGTCCTTCGCAGATGCCACTTGATGATCTGATGGTCGAAGCAGCCAAGAGCGAGCTGGCATTCACCACAGCTAACCAGATGTCCACCCTTTCCGACTCTGCCGAGACGTCATGGATCAGTCAAGTACTCAAAGGTGTTCCCCAGAGTTATCAACGCGACTTGCTGGCGAAAGCAGGAGTAGGTTTTGACAGTTCATGCTCATCTAGCATACAGTGACTGACTCCCTCGTTTCCCGCAGAATGTCACGAAGGAGGAAGTGAGAGCGGTCATCGACAAATGGCTGATGCCTATCTTCCAATCCGCGACCAGCATCGCGGCCGTGGCGACCTCTGCGAGCAAGTCGGCGGATATTCAGAGACAGCTCGAAGCTATCGGCTTTGATGTCACTACTTTGGACATTTCCTCAGGTGCAGATGAAGATGCTGACGACTCTGGCTCAGAAGGAAGTACAGAAAGCTGGAGCGAGGTGGATGGCAACGACGTCGAGATGAAGGAAGCATAATTTGGCTTCACATGCCATGCGAGATGCTTTCGGCTAAGCTCTTTGTTCTATGGAGTCTATGTACAATGCTTTGTCTTATATCCTTCTACAAATGCGGATATTTACGATTCACTCCTTGTGCCTTGCGCATGCATGATACAGATTCTACTTAACAGCAAGTCTAGGTAGGCTACAGGCTAGAACAGCTGCTTCATTATAGCCTTCTCCAATGCGGATGCACGAACAGGCTTTGCGAGATACGCGTTCATGCCCATGTCTAAGAACCGGACCTCGTCTCCAGCCATAGCATTCGCAGTCAGGGCTATAATCCTGAGATTCCGGATGGCCGGTTTTGGGTGTTGTCTGATTATTGCGACAGCCCTTCATTCAGACCACCAGTTAGCATCCATACATTGATCTAGTCTGGTGGACTTACTCAGGTCCCGTCATCTTGGGCAACTCAATATCCATCAGAACGAGGTCGAAGGGCTGTACTTCCACGCATTTCAGAGCTTCTTCGCCGTCGCCTGCTACAGTGAGAAGCGGGAATCCCATCCTTGTTATGAGTGCAGCGTAGATCTCTTGCAGCAATCTGCCAGGATTATTCAGCGAAACCTTCGAGCGGCCGACTTGTGTGTGGGCTTACTTGTTGTCCTCCACTAGGAGGATTCGCATGAGACTACGCTCGGATGAGGTAGAGTCTCGACGTTCGAAGCCTCGTGAGGGCGCGACTGAATCGTTCTGTGGGCCTCTCTCCAACGGTATTTGCAGCTTGACCTTGGTACCGACGCCTAGGGTGGACTCGAAGAGTACTGAGCCGTTCATGAGTTCGGTAAGCTGGAGTCCAAATATGGTGTGTAAGCTTCGGGATGTTCTATGCTATCGATACGCAGCATCCCATACTGATTTGGCTATTGACAGTCCTAGGCCGCTGCCGCCATATATACGAGCCGTAGACACGTCCGCTTGATGGAACGGCTGGAAGAGATGTGGAACCGTCGTGGCATCTATTCCCACACCTGTATCTTCGACTTCACATATCAACGTGAGATTGGCGGCTTCATCTGTCACTGAAACCGTCAAGGTGACACCACCATTGCTTGTAAACTTGATCGCACTGAAACGAATACATTCAGTATGCGATATCGTGGGTTGAGAGCGCATCGACCTTACTTCGATATAAAGTTGGAAAGTATCTGCGCTAATCTCAGTTTGTCACCTACGAGATACGTATCACTGGGTGATAGTATGTTCCTTGTAAAGTGTATGTTTTTTGCTGCCGCCAGGCTGGCGAAGATTTCCAGGCTATTCAAGAGATCCTTCAAGTAGAACGGCGCCTTCTCAATTTCCAGTTTGTTGGCTTCCATCTTCCCTATATCAAGGACCATCGATACTAGCTGCAGCAGCATCTCACCCGCCTGCAACTGTTTATGCACTAACTCCCTCTGCTTCGGCTGCAACTCGCGATCCGAAAGCAACAGTTCGCTAATGCCAATCATGCCGCTTACTGCAGTAGCGGTTAGAGTCAAGTGCATGGAAAGTCATAAGGGGGAGCACCTACTTGGAGTCCGAATTTCGTGACTGAGCGACGTGACGTACGCCGTTTTCAGGCGCGATGCTTCCTGTCAAAGGTTATTCTGGTCAGCTCGTTGCTTATGTGTCGCCCTGGAGACTTCGAAGTTACGCACTCTGGCAGCATTCTCACTAACAAGAAGCGCTGCACGTTCTTCCTGACTTTTGCGAAGCGCCAGCTCGGCATTTACCATGGCAGTAATGTCCGTGCACACGATTGCGACTGCTGACATTACTTGCTCTGCAGCATCCTTCTGCGTCTCGTATATTGCAGATAGCCTGTAACGGAAGTGTACGCCGTTCGATGAGGCGCAGAACTCCTGCTCTGGCACACTGCTAGATTGCTGAATAAGTTAAACGGGGGGGGGGGGGGGCGACACCTTCAGCTTTTCATCTTGGGAAAATGACATGGCTTTACTGACATATGCAGCGATCATGCGCTCCACTTGGACGTTGCATTCTCGATGTGGCCATACTTTGTCAAGCCTCTGATTGAGCAAGTTCTCCGGGCTGACTCCGATGCTCTCCAGGGCTGGCACATCCCCCTCGTACAGCATGACGGTTCCTTGCAGATTGACTACTAGTAGCGCCAATCCAGAAGACTGCAGGACAGTAGTTATGTATTTCCGGGCTTGAACAGCTTCTTGTCGAGCATTGATGAGGTCGTTCCCTTGTGTCAGAGTACACACGTATCCGCTAATCTTATTTGTTTCTGGATCACGTATGCAAGTGCCCCTGAGCAGCATCCAGCCAAAGGAGCCATCTGCGGCTTTCACGCGGTACTGCAGTTCTAGTTCACGACCTTCCCGAACAGCTGCGGCGTAAGCCACGACAGCTTGATCAACATCGGCTGGACAGATGCTGCATATGATATTTAGCTCATAAAGCATAGCTGAACAAGCGGTCATAACTTTACGCACACATCTGCCCACAGTTCCGGAGATCCACCATAGATAGGCCAGCCTGTGTATCTATACCACTGTGGGTTCAGATATGTCACGACGCCTTGCTTATCTGTACAGAACATAATTTGCGGCATGTTCTCGACGGCGGACTTGTAGAAATCCTTCGTAAACCCATTCTCCAGCTCTTCTGCAACGTCTTCTTTGACTGTTACCTTCTCTACGAGTCCTGGGAGGGTGCCCGGAACTTGTAGAGGTTCCGATATCTTTCGCTGGATCGGTGGTCTTGACAAGCTGCTCGAGGCGGGTGTCAAAAGCTCGGGAGGTTGTACGTTCGCATGCCCATACCGCGTCTCCGTATCTATTAGCACTATCGAGTAGTAATAGCTCCGCTCGTTTTGAGTTGCAAAGTTGGACATGGACGTCCTCCACCAGGTATTCTTGTCGCTGTCGTCCTGTAGTCTTACCAAAGGCTTGCATTGCGAAGCTTGCCGGAGATTGTCATTGTGTGCGGCTCTTCCCTTCATTATGCTATCGGAGAACGTCTTGCTCAAAGAGAAGATGCGCTCGCTGGCTGTGTCCCTGCCCAGATACGATGTCGATATGTCAAAGTCGTCGAATGCCGCACATTTGAAGAGATCTGAACTATGATACTGCTTGTCGCTCGGCCGGCCAGAAGAAGCTGTTGAAGACCGAAGCAAGGGATGTACCCTGTAGGCGGCTTCGTTGGCGTAGACCAGCATTTCGTCTGCGTCCAGCAGCATAACAGGTACACCCAGAGATGCTAGACAGAGCTGGCTGAGTTCGACCGGCATTGTTTCTGCCATTTTGCCCTTCTTGGCTCGTGACGGGTAAGGAGCGTTGCGATTGCGAGATAGGCCTTCTTTGCGCTCGTCGTACATGCACTCGAGGTCCTTCAGACGTCTCTGCAGGCGCTCGAGCCCAGGAAGTCGGTGAATCGTCTTGCCGCCAACCTGCGCACTTTATCGCTAACACCGATTTGAGCAGGGCGGCTTGTACCGCATAGGTCGCAAATCAAGTAGGACCTCGTAGGAACGACAAGACAACAGGAATCGTAGCATCTAAAGCCTTTAAGCGCTACTCAAAAGGAGAATACTAATGGATCTGCACGTGCAGACCTGTCAGTGCTAGTCAGGCACAGTCTCGGGCGATCCCGTCGATGAAATGCATACTCTAGTAGTACACCTTACATGTTGTACATCCCTTTCAGATTGGTGAGTGTGTACCGTCCGCCTCTGGGCTTTCATACGGTGTCTTTGTCGATGGGCCCTCAGCTTACGGTATATAATGGGCACCCTATCGCCAACAAGAAGCCAGCTTTCCCTTTCCTTTGGTCTTATGGACTTGGAGATGAGCACAGAAGCAAGACAGGACGCTCTCTACTGACTGCCGATTCCTTCCTCGTCATGTCCTGCAAGAAGAGACGGCGCTGGAATCTACTTGATTCCTGCAACAATAAGCAGTACGAGCATGGCAGAATCCGTGGCCATAGTCGTGTAACGCGACAATAAAAAAGTGTTGTGCCGAAGCACGTCCTATCTGACTACATCTGATTTTTGACAGGCCGGTAAGCTCAAGGGTTGAGGAGCTGTTAACGCTTTTACTTACGTGTCATCCTGGAAAGGGCCGGTAAGCTTGAAATCAAGCTGCTTGAAGGTCTCGAAGTACCTTGTGCCTACAGAGGATGTCAGTGAGAAGCACACGGTAGGCAGATGAGATTTTTAAACTCACAGGGGCCATGCTAATCTGAAGATTAGGGAGCAGATTAGACCAGATTCGGAACCGAACTCTTGTCAAGAGCGATTTACCTTCTCTGTATCGTTCCAATCTAAGAAGCCATGTAAACTTTGGATTAAGAAACGATTAAGAGTAGGCAACGCACTTTAATGTATACCACGGCAGAGCCGGGTAAAGAACCGAAAATTTGAAAAGCGGTTATATACCCTGTTTTGGCAGTCACTGCAGAGACCATTGGAGAAATATGTCAAAACAAAAATCGTACGCTACCGCTACAAGAGTCAAGCACGATAACGCTGTGGCATCTACTGTTGCGAATATCGCGTCAGAACGAGCGAACTGTCTCTCGTTTACGATCCCGAAAGGCACCAAGGTTTCGATTCCCGAGGTAGCCCAAGCTTTGGAGAAACTTGGAGAAGGCGCAGAGTCCTTCATACCTCTCATAGAGGACGGAACGGTTATCCTCCAGGTTGTCGAGGTCTCCGAAATTACGAAGAAGATGGTCCAAAAATTGATYGAAGATGGATTACCCCTCAAAGGTATYACAGCTGTCATTTCTAAGCTCCCTCAGGTAATAGCTGGCGGAGACCGTGTTGCAGGACACGTACAAAACTTCACTCCAACACCACTAGGAATTGCGGGCCTCAAAGCACACCTRGAGAAGTTTGGTGATCTGATCAATTTCCGCCTTAATCGCCATGCTGGAACTCGCATTTATGACCGCACAGCGGACTTCTTGCTGAATATCTCCGCTTCTCACAAGCTACCCCCAACATCCTGCCGCATTGACAATGAAACTTGGGCTGAAGATGCAAGAATTYCAATCATTACCAGGATGAAGTTYTGTTACTTCTGCAGGAGCACCGAGCACGTCAGAAAGGAGTGCACAGTAGCACCAGCCTGTTATCATTGTGGCGATCGTGACCACGCACCTTCTCGATGCCGCAATCGTGACAAGCCGGACAACACCACGTACAAACCTCTGGATAACTGGGGAGCCTATGATATGCCAATTGATGATTTYGAAGTCCAACGCGTGCCTGCTCAAAAGGGCTCTGCMGCTAGTATACACGCCCCGAGAAGAGTCGCTGAGGCACAAGTTCCGGAAACACCAGTTGATCAATCTGGTCAACAGTACGGTCAACCTGATGGAGAGGACAATGGAATGGTTGTATGGCCATCTGTGCGAGACACAGAAAGCGGAAGTCCAGCAGCCGTTGAGGCCAGCGTTCCGCGTTCTGTGAGTAACGAGCCTGGTCTCGGCAAAAGGGCTATGACTGGCGTTGAYTCATCAGGTTTCCAAGAGGTCAAGAAGAAAACACACAGAGGAGCGTCCAGTATCAGCGCTGTTCGACCAAGTCCGTACGAYCACATCTTACGCGGTGATGGCGTACGGCAAAGGCGACTTTCTACTTCTTCATGAAGAGAGAAATCACTATCGCAAGCTCAAACGTGCAGCGTATATTTCACTCTGCACTCCGTATACCCTTCTTCTCTCATTATGCAAAACGCTCGGCGATCGACATCTTCCTCCTGTCAGAGGTTGGAYTYTTGTCCCACAAAGATGTAACAACACTCACTCAGGAAGCTCAARCACAAGGTCTCGGCGCTCTTTTCTTTCCATCCACTCAGGCTGCTATCCTATGGCGACTGTCATCCTCTTTCCTGGCCGAGGGCCCTCATTCAGTCAACGCCCTCGCTTCCAAAATCGCTTCCCCCAGTCGAATGGTCGATGCTTCTTTCGACATATACGGCGATGCTTATCACTTCGTGGCCGTATATGTGCCAGTCAGTCCAGCGGAGAGGAAGYTATTCCTCAAGGATCTGAATGCACACCTTCCTTCTTTCGCCAATGATACGCGTCTCATTATTGGAGGTGACTGGAACTGCGTTCCAGACCCTTTGCTCGACTCTTCAAATCCTCKGAGTGCCAATCTYGGKGGAACGGAATTGCTTGCTGTCACTTCGCAATCTTCCCTCATCGATACATATCGTTTACAGAATCCCGCAAAACGCCTCTTCACCAATCGAGCTTCTCATGGCAGCGACAGGCGATTGGATATGATCTTCGTCTCACCATTTCTCGAAGGGCTCGTTCACTCTACTTTTCACCTGCAACGCTTCAAGCAAGAACATACGCATCTTCCTATCGGCTTGCGACTTACTATACYAGCGGCTATTCTAGTTGGTAATAGTACTTTCAGGCTGCGAGACGATGTTCTYGATCGACCAGGAGTGGTCGATGAGCTGCGGCGAACSRTCATCAGGCTTCACAATTCTGCTATACGTGATGTTTCTAATGCCATATCTGCATGGCGCACCGTAAAAACAGCACTAGCGTATCACATCAGGGAGCTAGACAATCTCACTGCCCCGGAAGGAAGGACCGACCAACAACGGCATCGGCTTCTTTCACAGAGAGCACGACTTCCTTCACATCAGATAGGCTCGTCCTCTGTCAAACTCCGTCTACGTCAAGTCCGCGATCAAGATTTGATCCCGTCTTTGAGGGACGAAAACAATACTGTCTTGACGGATCCGCGAGACATGCTYGCTGAGTGTCAYYYCTTCTTTCGCAAGCTTTATTCCGAAGCAGAAGCCCCATCTGACTCTTCTATCAATGATATTCTGAGGAATGTCTCCTCCCGTTTATCTACAGCGGAAGCGGAAAAGATGGATAAAGCTTTCGACTTGGAAGATCTGACGGAGGCACTTRGGAAGTGCAACAGAGCTTCCTGTCCTGGTCCAGACGGCCTATCTTTCTACTTCTATTGGCAACTATGGGACGTCGTTGGCCCTTTCCTCGTCGAYTATATGAATGCTTTAGGGGAAGAGGCCGACACGGCAGTTACACATCGTGCTCACATCTCTCTACTCCACAAGAAAGGCAATAAAGACATACTCAACAACAAGCGCCCAATCTCTTTGATCAATACGGATGAACGGATCCTGGATCAAGCTTTGAACATGCGCCTATGTTTTAAGCTTCTCAAGCTTACACATCCATCTCAAACAGGCTTCGTGCCTACRCGGTGGATCGGCAATAATATCGAAGCGGTTCAGCAGGTCCTGGACGAGGGAGCCGGGGGCATGCTGGCCTTCCTGGACTTCGACAAAGCTTACGATCGCCTATCCCACAAGTACATAATGGCGGTAATGGAGAGCGCTGGCTTAGGTCCCAAATTTAAACGCTGGACAATGCGCAGCATCACTAACGCCTCYGCAAGGGTCGTCATGAACGGCTGGCTTTCCGAGTCCTTTCCGATCCAGCGAGGTTTACGGCAAGGCAGTCCTCTGTCTCCATCTCTCTTTGCTCTGTGTATTGAGCCACTCGCTGCTCTAYTACGCAAGCGCCTTCATGGAATTCGGGCAAAGAACCTMCCACCTTTCCAGGAAGACATACCTCCACTCCAGTCTCTAGGCTTTGCAGACGACATGGTAGCTGGATTGTTTGGAGATGCTGACTTGCAACGGTTACAGCAGTCGATTGCCCTCTATGAAGCAGCCTCTGGAAGCTCTCTCAGTCATCCGAAAACCTTCCTTTATGAAATCGGAACACCTTCGCAGCGTGTAAAGATAGGAGGGTGGAGAGTAGAGAAAGAGCAGTTCCGCCATCTAGGCGTACAACTGGGCCGCTCAGTCGATCCTGGTTTGATTTGGCGGGCTGCTGCTGACAAAACCATTCAGCGAATGTCTTCAGCACCTATGTGGGATCTTCCCATCCATGTACGATGCCTCATCATCAACAYCTATTGCTATACAAAAATTCTCTTCCTCGACAAATTCATGCCAGCCAAAGACGAGGTCATCCGCAGGATAGAAGAAGCGGCAGTCAGAGCAGTCATTGGCAAGACCTCTTTGAAGGTYAAAGAAGCAGATCTAGTACGACCTCGAGAGTTGGGCGGGTTTGGCCTGCGGCCGTTGGCCTTACACCTGCAATGCACTCGAGCTGGATGGGTGGCAGACCTTCTTGGGGATGAATGGAAGGAGCAGCGGCATTATGGAGCCCTCAGACTTTTGTTATCTCGTAAGATCGCAGGTGCTGATCGGACAATTCTTCAGAAGACATCCCCTTTGGGCATTTGGACTCGACGCGTACAGTGTCGCCTGACGCTTGTCTCTTCATATATTAAATGGCCATGGCTAGGTATCTTTTTCAAGCAAGCATCATACGAAGACAAAAGCAGCTCGGAATGGGATGCCGCAATCCTGGCAACGCGCAAGTTCCTCCCACAGAGATGGGAATGCTACATTCGGGCATGGCACGCTACCGTACAGCTCAAAGATCAGTACATGAAGACTTGGTCAAACACATTCAGCCAGAAAAAATTTCTAGACTGGAGGTGCCCCGATCTTCTACAATTTTTCTGCCCTCGCTATGGCAAACGAGACAATCCCATACCCGCGACGGCCAACAGCTATAGGCAAGTACACATGTCTACAAGCACTATATGCCGACCAAGCTGGCACCTGGAGTTACAGAATCCCAATATCAGATGGAAGACCGTCTGGAAGATTTTATGCGAGTTCAGCAAAGAGGCGTCAGAGCTGGAGAACAGTCTTCGATTGTTCTTGCTAGGCAAGCTCACCACCCCTGCATCTTGGGCCTCAGCAGGTCTGGAGAAATGGCCGAATAACCGGAGCAAGACCTGCCTGTTCTGTTTAGTGGAGCCCGAGTCTCGCAATCATCTGCTAGAAGGKTGTCAAATGGTACAGGAGATACTGGTCAGAGCTATCGGAGGATACGGAGACGGATTTATGRGGGCATTTGCGGACAAAGACATCATGGATCCAGACGACAGTGGCATGCTTTATGGACGCGCTTCAGCCATTCACCACTTATTCGAATTCATCAGAAGTCGCCGACACAGTCGCAAWYCCCTTCCTGCTATCACAGCAAAAGACATAGATGTATTGACCGAACAGATTAGCCGGGATGCAGCTCCTCGTTCTTCATAAACTTATTCCAAGTGTATAACACTCATATTCATTCGCTGTATACTTGTACAACGCGACTATATACACAAAAAGCCAGTCAGTGCCCATGATACCCAGATGCTCTGTGTGCTGCTGCATCATATGCACGACCAGCCAGGCGAGACTGCTGCCGCGCTCTCCGTCCTCGAAGCCCGTGTCGATAAGAATTATCTTTCTATGGTCGCCTGATTAGGTAGAATGAATGCATAGGATGGCTTTCGGTAGCGTCCGGTTGCAGAGGTATAGCCAGCTATCCGTGTAGGCTAGGACTGACGAGCCAGCTAGAGACAGCTCGAAGGTGGTTATCGCGAACGATGGTCGATCGCCTAGCGAGACGAGGCCGATTGCCAGAGATTGAGGATCGTATGTGGCCTGCTCTGACATCTTCAGACACGAATCGCCAAGCTGGACAAGCTTCGCCAACTTCGCAGACCGGGAAAGAGATAGAAGAGAAGCATGTCAGTGTGGAGGCCGGCGCGAGTCGCAGGCATAAGAGATGTGCCATCCATATTTCAGGATCAGTAAACGCGAACTGCGATCTGTGGCCGTGCATCGATTCGAGTTGCATGGGAACGAGTTGGTCCTGGCCTTCTAATCAGGGAGCTTTAAGCCAGTCGCAGCCATTCCAGCAGATAGCACAGTGTGGAGACGAAGATGTATGTGGTCCATTCGCATGTAGAAGCAAGTCTCGAAGTGTATGGCGTCCAAGACATCGGGCTGCCGGAGTCTTGTATCGCGAAGCATGGCCAGTCGCTGCATACGTGTAAGGCATGTTGTTCTTGTGTACATTCTTGCACAGATCAGGCTGGGAATGCGCTGCGTCGTCGTCGCCGGTTATCCCAAGTCCGACTGACTCGCGCTGGAAGATAGACAGCCTGGAAGAGTGGGCAGAGCCATGGCGTACGGCGCGCAGCATCACCAGCAGGTGCGACATGGCAGCTCGACGCCTACGCCGTCTGGGATGCTGCCTTTCCAACTTGTAAGAAGTCGAAGCAGCGCAGCGCCAGCGCCAGAGCAAAAGATGCCAAAGTCAAAGACCCCGAGAGCTAACAGAAGGTCGCAGCCCTCCATCAATGTCGGCGGAAGCTCTGCGCCTGGCGGTGTCGCCGTAGAGATCTTGGCTGGAGGAGTCGCTATCGGCAAAGTCGAGCTCTACAATCTCCATCAGCCCCTCCCTTCGAGCGCTCCGAGATCCAGCTACCACCATCCTAATCCCTATGCTGCTAATCTTGCTGGAGGTGAACCGCTTGGAAGACCTACGCCCGAGATGATCCAGCGAAGAAGGTCTGCCAGCGTAATGTCCATGTCAAATGCCGGAGGTCCTCCTGGTCGCCCTCCTCTTATTGATAGGATTCAATCACCACGCAACTCCAATGTCTCTACTCCTTTGCCTGGTCTATCGCGGTCAGACATTACCTATTCCTCAGACGGCGGGGACCATTTCGCTGTTCCTCAATCAAGACCGCATTCGCGAATGTCTAACCATGGTACTGCTGGTGGTGGAAGTGGGTGGGGAGGTCCTCCTCAGAACAATGGCTATCATCCGTATCGCAACAACGGTCCCCCGCAGCAACGACCTTTCTCTTCCAATTCCAACCGAAGCTACCAGTCTGGGTATAGCAATGGGAGCCAAAGACCGAAAAGAGACAGCTACTATCCGCGTTATGAAAATAAGACGCGTGCTGGAGAGTACACTGCGTAAGTGGACGCGCCATGAAGCAGGCCAAACTGATCTTGAAATTCCCGAGTCAGCCTGCCGAAAGACCGACACAAGCCTTGGTTTACTCCGTTACCGGAAGAAGGTCAATTTACTGGTGCGGCTCTAGTGGTAGAAGGGCTGCAGAAGGGTACTATGCCTTCGGATATGGGGGTCAGTCGTCGCACCGCTCCGAGGATATGCTTCTGGCTGACTGAGCGTTTTGTTCAGCTGGTTGCCGAAGAATACGGTACAGTCGAGTTTGTGGAGGTTCTAGAGGAAACGGCAGATTCCTTCAGTATGATCATTGCCTACCCGACAAAGGGAGAGTGCGATTATTGCTTGCAAAAGCTCGAGTGAGTCGCTTCAAAACGGATTTACGATGGCCAGAGCTGAAGACTTCATCACAGCGGCGTGGTAGCAGACGGTATGACACTGAGAGTTGTGCATGCTAAGTTAGAAGCACTCCATAGGCCCAACATGCTAAGTACGGATGGACGCTTCAGAGTGTTGGGCGACGACCTACGTCGCGACCGTCGCAATACCAGTGTCCTGTCTTCTGAAACAGGAACGGGTAACATCGCGGCATCTGCAGCTGCGAATCCTATGGCTTCGATACAAGAGCAGCGAGAAGAGACTGTGGAGTCTGATATCCAATTAGACTGAGATATCCAAAGCGAGCAAAGAACCACTGCAACGATAGAATACTATGTGTCACACTAGAGAACCCAGCTTGGCATGTAATACCTCGTCCTACTACATTGTTGGAACACATCTTAACCTCACGTTCTCTTCACGCGCATGCTCCCGGATTGGGTTCTTCTGATTCTGCTCTTTGTTGGAATCGCCCTCGTCCCTCTATACACTCCCGACATGACGCCCTTGGAATACGCGACAGGCGGAATCAGCAACTTGCTGCAGTCGGGTCAGTCAGATCCACGTCGGCGAACAGCGCAAGGCTCAAAGCTGACTTTCGAGTGCTGCCTTACAGTCTCTGCGATGGTTGGACTGATTCTACTGGCTATTGTGCTGCTCATCGTTGGCATATCACTACTCATCGGCGCAGAGCACCTGCGAACGCGCTTCAGCGATACCTCAGCTGAAGCCAGCTCAGTCCAAGCGACAGTCGATGATCCAAATGCTCCCAAATCATCTATGCGTCCATACAGAGTCGCAAAAGCTCGTGGTCAAGGGCGAGACGACAAGCTCTGGGGCTTAATCCTGGTCATCGCCTCGCTTGGTCTGCTTTGGATAATTCCGGCGTACCTGATGAATCACACATCAAAGAGTCACTCAGATCCTCTAGCGGACCACCCTTATCCGCCGCTGGATTCAGACACGCGTAAAGACCGTGCAAGTTCATCGCCTGCTGGACAGACTGTTCTGGGAGCATTGGCGTTGGTGGTCCTCCTCTTCTCCTTCGCTCTTCTAGGACCAGAGAAGCAAACAAAGAAAGCGAAGAAAGTGGCTTCAGCAGATACGTCAAGGACGTCTGCCCAGCCAGTCGACCGAAAGCGCTAGACTGAGTGCGACGGTGCACAGTTTCGATCCTTATAGCAGTATGTCGTCTTGCAGAAGTGTAGCATAAGAACCAGAGCACCAATGAAGCAATAGACGACGCAGACAGCTTCGGGCTTTCTTACTGACTCTCTTCTAACACAGCGGGTCCACTTGTTTGCAGCGGCATACAAAAGACGAAATGCGGATGTTGATACAACAATTCAAGTTCAAATCACTCCACTCCAACATTACCACAAGGCGAGCGTCGGTTCCAGATACAGAATTTCGCGAATAGACATGCCTGTAATGCCGTCATACAACCACGATGCAACCTAAAGCGATGCCGCACATTGTTCCGGCGAAGTCGCCGGGCTGATCGAAAGCGGTGTCGGGGAACGCGAGGTGGTCGATGACCTCTGCTATAAACCTACAATCCCTCTCTCAGGTCTGGTGAAGATATGAGACATCTTTCCGTCCCAGTCGCAGCGCAGACCTCCTTCAAATGGTCGCCAACCTTACTGACATGCAGAGCAAGGCAGAAAGGCCTTGCGATGTCGTGGACTGTCTCAGGCGAGATTTTCGGAGCTTGGCTAGAGCAGCAGAGCTATCTAGGCGCCCACTGCTGTTGCGGACTATACTGCTGTTGATGCTGCATCATATGCTGCGTCGTCTGCTGCTGCGCTTGTCTAAGCTGATTCAGCATCTGCTGGTTAAGCTGTAATGCCTGTCCGGGAGGAGCCATCTGCATCATGCCTGGATTCTGCTGCTGCTGAGGCATGGTCTGTGGATGCCCGAAATTCTGTACGTGATTTTGGAGAGCAGCTTGGTGATGCATGAGTGGGTTTTGTGCTGCGGAGAGATTCTGCAGCTGCTGGAACTGCATTGCATTGAACTGTGGCTGCACGGGCGTGCCTGGACCACCGGGAAGCTGTGCATTCTGCTGCAGAGGCGTCCCTGAGGGAGCATAAGGATTGTATCCGCCTGCGGCAGTATTCTGCTGCTGCTGTTGATTCGGTAAAGGTGTCATGCCATACTGCGGCGAGCGATGAATGTTGTATTGAGGATTAGGATTGTATGCACCCTGACCACCCGGTAGCTGCATGGGTTGCTGGAATGGAGAGGAAGACATTGGCATTCCCACGCCCGCCGCACCATTCATGGCGAGCATATTCATCCCGCTCATGCCTGCCATATTGACGTTGACAGGCATGTTCATTGCGCCAAGACCGGTTGTGGGTCGCTGGATGCCGGGATTCGCTTGTGCATGCTGCATATATGCCTGCTGTGCTGCATTCAGGATGGCTTGGTTCTGTCCCATGACTTGGCCCTGCTGCTGAGAGGGGTTCATCTGACCGCCTTGAGCATTCATGTTTGGCATAGGTGAGAACGTGCGCTGAACCTGCTGTGGCTGAGGCACTTGATTTGTGAGAATGGATTGTGGGATCTGTGCATTGATTTGCATCGGACTCTGGCCTGGAGCTCCGTTCCCTGTCGTGATATTCTGAGATTGTTGCGTTTCATTCGATTGCGCCGTTTGATTTGGGGTAGGTAGCTTGACATCGCTCTTCAATTTAGCTTTTGGAAGAGACGCGCCGGTCTTTCGCATGATAGCTTGTTGAGCAGGAGTAGGCTGCTGAGAACCGGCTGAATTGGGTCCGCCAGCGGAGGTGGGTGTAGGTATAGCGACAGGAACATCAGGGCTTCCCTGCTTCTCCTTGTTCTTTGTTTTGTCCTTCTTCTTCTTCGTTGTGCCTGCCTCTCCAGACTTCTTTCCAGGAAGCGTTAACTTGAGACCGCTGCCACCTCCCACCGGAGCCGAAGGAGGATTATCGCCAGCTGCAGAAGGAGCAGGAGAGCCTGCTTTGCCCGGTCCCTGCGAATTGCCGAGTTTCGACTTCTTCTTGGGATTATGAGCACTACCTGCAGCAGAGCCATTGCCGCTGGCAGGTGCTGATGCACTGAGAACACTCGTTTCATCTATGTCTGGAAGTACCGCTATGTCGCCGGTAGCATTCCCATTGACCACACTGCCTGCCCGACTGTGCTGCCTGCTACTCTTGCCTGATCCAGGACGGCCGTTGCCATGTCCAGGGTTGGGCGAGGCAGTACCTATAGCTGAAGTAACTGCAGCTGCCGCAGCCACAGCGGCTTCCTCGGCCTGCTTGGCTTCTGCTTCTTTGCGCGTTCGCCAATCGGTAACGTATGCGATGCGCGCGAAGCTGGGAAGACAAAGAATGGCCTGTCAATTACTTATGCTGCGCGTATTGACATTTGACTGATGCCTTACTTGGGCTGGAAAGTTCGTCCGAAGGATTCGTCCATGACTCTCATCCAGGCAATCTCGTCCTGCTTCTCTTGCTCTGCCAAAGCAGCCTGGACAGCTGTTTCTTCTCTTTCTGTCTTGGCTTGTGCGTCTTCCTCCATTTCGTCGTCCGACTGCATGTCCTGATCTTCTTCCTCTGCCTTCGCTTTCGCGCCGCCCAGTATAGATTTCGTTTTCTTCTTCTTAGCCCCCGCTTTATCTTTCGTGTTGACGGCCACAGCCTTTGACTTGCCCTTGACAAGCTTGGCTGTCCCGTCTCTCTCCGTAGTCTTCTTGCGCTTTTTGCGAGCGAACGCGGGTTTGACGATCTGTCGTGCAGACTTTGGTAATGCATTGAAATAGGGAGAGATAGGCAGAATAGTGTCGTGAAGCAGTGTGTTGGCGATGCGAGCCAGATATGGATCTGGCGCCAAGCATAAAGGAGGAGCGGTAAGAGCCAATATTTTGGCTTCCATTCCTACCATTGCTTCATCGTCCCAAGTCTGGTGTTTTTCCTTCTTCATCGCCAACAAGTCTATCCATAGCGTTTCCATATCTGGCGCTAGAACTATCTTGTAGACTGGCGGCGCATTCTGCAGCTTTCTTGTATTTTCTGAAGCGCTTGCATCGGTAGAGATGGGCTCGTTTGCGGTTGCGGACGCAACAGCAGCCAGGACTGCAGAGTGTACAGATGAGTCTTTCGCAAGACTACTGACATCGACGCCGCTAGATCCAGAGGCAGTCTTGTCTTGACCCCCCGCTGCTGACATGTTCGCAGCGGCTGCTTGTGATAGTGAGGATTGTCTGCTGGCTCCTCGAGCGCGCATCTCCATGCGCGCCTGCTCGAAGCGTTGATATGTTGTCACGAAACTCGCATGGAAGGGAGACGACGATTTGGATGGGGAAAGCGGATGCTGCGTTGATGAGGATGCAGATTCGTTCATATCTCCACCAGCTCCTGATATATTTGCAAGCGAAGCTTCATTGGACGATAGGGGTCCGAGGATGCTTGAACTCTTCGAGTCTGAGGCGCCTTTCCCGAGCTGGCTCTTGTACAGACTGGATTGCTCATTGTTGGCCGCTGAAGCTACTGCTGCAGCTCGATGGTCGTGGACTTCTACGACAAGGCAACCTCCAGTGTACCGGACTTCGGTTGCATCCAGCAGGTCTAGTATCTCGACAGGCAAACTGGCATCGCGAATGCTCTCCAGGAGGCTGCGAACGGGCGTATCGTACATGAAGATGCCATTCTGGTGCTCGAAGCGGCAGTGAGTTTGGTGCAGATGGAGCGTCAACGAGGGCGCAGGAAGCGTTGCGATCCCAGCATTGCGATGCGACGACGAGCTTGAAGATGCATCGAGCACTTTGGCAGTCCAGCGCTCAAGGTCGTAGGCCATAGCCTTGAATGGTCAGCGGTCAAGAGGCATCTTTCTGGCTTGATTCCGCACCGACACCATCCTTTCTGATAACAAAACCTTACATCTGACTATTCGTTTCCGTCTCTAACACCTACTGATGCTATAGCAGGCGCGTTGATCGGAAGCCAGCTCCGCTCTCTGTTCTGGATGCCATGTCACCAGATGTCTACAGAAGCTGCATGCTCATACTTCGCACAATACTCTGTGACATGCCAATGCCATAGCAAATCTGAGAAAAACAAATGAAGGCCTGGCTTCACGCGCGGGCGGTATGGAAAATGAAGACAATTCAACGTCCCAGTGCAATGCGAGAATACGGTAAGGCAAGGCAGACTCTGGCTGCCAGAGCCTGATAACCAGCTCAGCGAAGTCGCGATGTGCCAAAGTACTTTCGACCGGTAGTAGACGACACGAATTAAGAATGCATTGCAGCATGCTGGGTATACGTACTACGAGCACTTTGTCTAGGTTAATTACATACAAGCAGATCTTTCACCTCTCTTCAGACACAACCGGTAGTGCCAGCGATGCACGCGCTCTGACTCTGGCCTTCGCAACTTCCCAAGCAGACTCGTGAGAGCCAGAGTCTCTGGAATCTGGGAAAGACAGTATATTAGCTAAGAAGGCTCTCATGTACCGTTGAGGTCACTCACAAATGCTGCGATCATCATCTTCCTCTTCATCCAGTTTGGGAAGACCCAGACCGCCTGTGAAAGGTCGCGAGCTGGAAAAGTCCGTAATATTGAAGGCTGGCGTGCTAGTCGGTAGTACCGAGCCGACTTTGAGGGACAAGGTGGAGTAGTCAATCATAGAAGTACGATTCGCTGACTGCATAGAATCTCTGCTTGCATTGCTGTAGGTCGAATGTAGGGAAGCGGGACGGGCGAATGAGCCGTCAGAAGCAGAAGGGAAGGATATTGATGCTCGAAGATCTTGCGCTATTGATCGAGTCGGGGTCGTGGAGCTTGGAGGCGGAACAGCCGTCATCATGGACACTCGAGTCGCCTTGCTGCGGGAAGGAAGGGGAATGCGCGAAGCTGTCATCATCTTCTCGATAGGCGTAGACGACATTGGCCGATCTCCAACCGTACTGGACCGTGTCCTCCTGATGCCTGGCGCGCCACCGTTCTTGCTGAACCCATCGTGCACTTCCTGCCTGCCAGCTTGCACCTGATACCGTGGTGTATCATTCGTCGTCTGCGCTTCCATAGCTGCGAACGGCGGGGTCATCTTTAGGAGGTTTTCGTAATCTTTCGAATCTGACTTGAGGGACACTGATGAGCCAAAGCTCGACAGGTTGAACTCGCTGGCAAGATCTATCCTTGAGAAGCGTGTCAAGGCGGCGTCTAGCTCAGGTTTGGGTCCTCCTGACATGGTGCGAGAACGGGATCGCCCAGAGTTGACTCTAGTGATGGACGGCGAAGGGGAGATACTCGGCGCTGCGCTTGCCAACGGTGGACTAGGGAATGCAGCAACCAGCTCGCGCTTGGATGCGCTCACTGGAAGTGCGGTTGATGATCGAGGAGCTGCTGAATTGCTGGCTGGCTTGTCGCCGTCGGGAGCCCAAGAAGGGCGGGTGCTCCCTGCCATCGTTGAGACACCTTCAGGTGTGCTTTGGCTTTGTCTGTAAACGCTGTACAAGAGTGTGCGTCTCCGCTGAGCCCGTCGAAGCTCCTCATCGTCGGTATCGAGATCCATGGTGTCGGTGCTGTGGAGAGATTCGCTGACAGACGACCTTCGATCCTCCTCCATCTCCAAAACATGCTGAGTTTGTACCTGAGATGCTGAACCAGTCAGGTGTTGAGGAAGAGGAGGTACAGGAGGCATGCTTGGGTCTATAATCGAGGTATCATCCCTTAGGCTTGGATCATACGTCGAAGCGAGAGATGTAGAAGAAGGAAGATACGGGAGGGAGTCGGTCAAGCTGTAGACGCTTGAGCGCTTCGCCTTGGGAGAATGTGGTGGGACCAACGCCTGAGGGTGATCGGTAACCAAAATTGCGGGAGCAGCGTACTCGCCAGTACTTGGTCGGGACTTTGAGACGGAGATTGACATGCTACGGTTGCGACTGGGTTTGGCTTGAGATGACAGTCGAGAGTGGCTACTATCGCCTTTGCCCTCATCGAGCATGACCCGGTTGATGCTCTCTGACAAGTCTGTCGACTGGACAGTATGTACATCCACTCTTGGATGCACCTGAGGAACTGCAGCCTTGGTTATATCGAAAGATGAAGCAGACTGCAGATTGGCCTTTTCGCTTTCCAGGTTTGCAGAAGCTATGATAGCCGTCTTCCTCAAAGCCCACAGAGCATGTTTGGCTGACTTGGAAGATTTGGAAGACTTGAAGGATTCCTTGCTGCGCACACTGAATGTAGGCGAGCTGGGACGTGAGGCAGCGTCTTGCTGAACTTGATTCAAAGCTGCGGAGGTCCTGACCGCGATCTTGTAGGGTTGTTCGTCCTCCATACCGTGAACGCTGTCTGCGGTTTGCGAGGAGTGCCCAGTGTGCCGATCAGAAGAGAATGAGCTGGAACGGCTGACAGGGGACCGTTGCGACGAAGAGGTGCTAGACTGAAGCATATTCATGTTTGGCAAGCTTGAAAAGCGCTGAGGCCGGTAAGCTAGTGATGGAGGCCTGATAGGAGTGGATGAAGCTTCGAAAGAGCTTTGCTGCTCCCTCGGGGAGGATGGAGCCATGGAAGCCCGATGAGCGAGGTCTCCAGTACTAGCTGCTCTGCCTTTCATCAGGTCACCCAAACCTTGCTCAACGGAATGTCGAAATTCGCTCAAACCGTTGGCATCGTTCGCGGTAGCATCCTTCCACAACTTCTTCGGCAGGACGGACTCAGGCAGGGTAGGAACCTCTGACAAGCGGGCAGGAGGTGTCAGGTCGGCTTTGCTTTCTACATCGTCGTAGTCGTCCGGACTTTTCGATATGAGTTGCGGGTGAGATATGATCAGCGGCTGAGGCTTTTGCCAGAAGTGTCGCCGACGAAGGAACACCAAGGCCAAAAGTCCAAATGCTCCCATGAACATGATTGCTCCGACAATTGAAGTTGCGATCACGACGTCGTATAGTTTGGCCGAATTGCCTGCAGTGTTGGTTTGCGAATTTGCGAACGAGGCATCTGCGGTCGACGCAGCAGCGGCACCAGCATTTGGGAATGCACCTTGAGTAATGAGGGGAGAGGATGCCAAGGAGGGTGAATTGGCTGCCAGCACTGGAGTCAAAAGCTGCGGTGTCGAAAAGACGGTGGGTGAGGCGGCCATGGGTGATAGGAATGGGGAAGTCGGCGCTGAAGAAGGCGGGCAGGGAGAAGTTGTGATAGCAAGATTGGCAAAGAAGGTCGGGAAGGATGAGCTTGGCGTTCCGTAGAGGCTGCTTGAGGAGAGGGCTGGAGAAGCCCACTCGCTGACCAACGGAGAAGGTGTGTATGGCGAAGGCGATAATGAGATTTCCATGAAGGATGATGTTGAGGGAGAATCTGTAGATGCTGACTGAGGAGGTGCAAATGAGCTGATAGTCCTTCTTCGAGCCATGTTCTTGAACCGTGCTGAACGCGCTCGAAGCGGTGGACTGAGGGCACTGATAGGAGGGGAAGACGCCGTCTGCACCATGTGTTTAGGAATTGCAGAGGCTGGGACTTCAGATGCGAGTAAATCGGGAGGACTGTATCTCATGGTGGGGGTCGTCAGCTAGTGGTAGAGTGTACATATGCACGGGTGCCGACTCACAAGCTCTCGTGGGATGCGGTCGTTGCCGCTGGTGTGAAGCTCGACTGGATGAGAGTTTCGTCCGCCCCATCCGGCAGCTCCTCATCGGTATGATCCGAGATACCGAGACCATGCCACATTCTGTCACTGGATATTCCAAGACCTATGATACTTGGACTACTGTCCTCCTCCGTCGCTGGCGTGATAGGGGTTGAGGGAGTCTCTCGAGAGGGGGAGAAAAGTTGAGCGAGAGCTTGCTGGAAGATCGGACTGTGGTCGCGAGCTGGAGCAGGTCGACGAGGTACCTGGATCAGTCTGTTCCGCGTGCGTGCCAAATTGAACGATCCTTGTCCTTCCTGATCTGAGAATGACGCTGCCTTGCTGTTCAGTGCTTGTGCACCCAAGTCGCCTTCGCTGTCGCTAGGAAGAAGGAGTTGAGGTGAATTCCGTGTATGTATACGACGAGGACCAGGCAGAAGACGTCGAGTGATTCCAAGCGTATGTGTGATAGACTTGTCACCGCTGTCGGCGTGTGAGCCAGGGCTCGGAGCATGAAACTCGCTCGCGTTGGACATCTGCCGCTTTCGAAGATGTATATCGATGTGTTGTTGCTCTTCGTCGACGTCCATGGTCGGTACGTGGCTGTCGGAAAGCGACAAATCAGCTAAAGTCGCCCGTACTCGCCGCACGGGCACTCACTTCGCTTCGTACTGCTCTATCTGGCCGTCCATACTGGCTAGGGAATGTATTTGTTCGTACAGTTGTCAAGAAGCAACCCATGTCTGCTGTCAGTCCAAGCGACATTCTTTCTAGTACGAGATTCCTGGGCTGGATCGAAAACATAGTCGCGAGAGGTATGACCAGAATGAAGAATGGAGATGGAGAATGTGCTTGCCACGTCAACAAACGTTCACGTCTTGCGACGTTGGGTCCTTGAAACGTGATTGCGGAGCTATTCCTCCACACTAGCCTTGTCGTCAGCTCAGCTTCGTGCTGCATGTACACTTCATATAGCACACAGACAAGAACCGATTGTCCTCTTTGCTCTGTTCTTGGCAGTCCTTTCGTTTCCAGATGGCATGGATGGGGCAGGGAGGTCTCTCTGTCGTTATGTTGGAGAGCGACGGGCAATCCTCGCGAGCAAAGCTGAACAGTCGGCGTGCAAAGTGACGCAGTTGATGAGCGAACAAGACGCCTTCTGACCATTGAAGCGATCAGATCATGGTCGGAGCAGAGGAGTCCATGCCGCTCGTGGAGCTGAAGATTCCATCAAAAAGTATTGTAGAGGATGATGCACGTCCGTCTTGTGTTGGCCTGCTCGCTGTCTGTGGCAGAAGATCGCTCAGCCAGAGGTCGAGCGAATTGACCTGAGCGAACGCACAAAAAGCAAAAAGCTCAATGGGAGCGAGCAGAATGGAGGAAAATGCACCAAAATGCAGCAAAAAGCTTCCCCGACTGGGAATCGAACCCAGTTCGCCGCTGTGAGAGAGCGGAATCATAACCACTAGACCATCGAGGAGAGATACGCGATAAAGGTAGAAGGTGTAGAATAACGTATATGGAGTTTTGAAAAAATGCGCAGCAGCGTCATCAACCCGATATGTCAAAACAAAAATCGTACGCTACCGCTACAAGAGTCAAGCACGATAACGCTGTGGCATCGGTGGTCCCGAATATCGCATCAGAAAGGCCAARTTGTCTTTCCTTCACAATCCCCAAAGGCATCAAGGTTTCGATGCCGGAAGTGGCCCAGGCTCTGGAGAAGATTGGAGAAGGTACACGTTGCTTCGTACCCATGCTTGAGGATGGTACAATAATTCTCCAGGTCGTGGATGATTCAGAAAATGCAAAGAAAATGATTCATCAACTTATCGAGGGCGGACTGCCCCTTAGGGGCATAACGGCTGTCATAGCCA